>JARHVA010000168.1:2682500-3417500 GCA_037957365.1 Torreya grandis | reverse complement strand
ACTTCCTTAATAAGGTCAAGATGGAAAGATGGATATGATAGGATAGAAAAGGATTAGGATTGATAAATGATGGATAAGGATGGATGTTTGGATGAGGATTTTAGATGGACTTTAATGTAGACAAGACTACCCCCAAGTGTCAAGGCACTTGTAGACAACATATTATTTACACATGACACCAAAAACCTAGTTTTCATAATGGTACTTTCCCAAGGCACCATAAGAATGGTTTTTGCCATTGGTTGAATTATTTCTCTCTCTTTTTTATTTTTTATTTTTTTGTTTTTTGTATCAAAACTCATTGTTAGCTCTTGAAATGCATAATATTGATCATGTTTGATCTCTATCCCATATCTATTTTGAATAGATTCTATGCCAAGATTCTATTATTGATGTGTAATCCACTGATGTCATTTTTATCTTCATTCATTATTGATTTTGATTCCTTTGAACCTATAAAAGGTGTCTTAATAGGCTTTATGAAAGAGATTGGCACCAAGGAGGGTAATTTATGATAAGCATTGGATGGAAGATCTAATTTTATGGTGGCATGTAATATTTGGATAAATTATATGACTATGAAGTTATGTGTAATTATTGGGGGACCAATGGAAAAATTAGGATTAATAGTCACACACATCAGTTTGTATTCTGGATGCTCCAATTGTGTCATGATTATCGATGTTTGGTGTTTAAAGACCTCTGAAACTTATCTCAAAAGGACCACAAGATCTTTCTACTCCTTAGGTTTGATAGTTGATGTAATCTGAATGATTTTTATATTATCAGTTACTCTGATATTTACTTCAATGATGTCTTTGTCAAGTGATGTAAAAATTGATTTTTTAATCTATTGGTGCCTTAAATATGTTTTCACCAATAGATTCTTCTTGAATAAGATGATTTTGATTTTGATTCTCCAATAACACCTTAAAGAGGTTTTCACTAAGGGACTAGTTTTTTTTTATTTTGATTTCCTCCTTGTGCCTAAAATAAGGTTTCACTAGGGGATGTTGATTTTGGATTTTGATTTATTGGATTATCCCATAGTGCCTAAAATAAGTTTTCACTAGGGGATTTTATTCTATTTAAATGTTGTTTTGAATCCCCATAAATTCTTAAAATGATATGTTATTATGGAATAATTGAAATAATGTGTGATTTTTTCAATCCCAATTGATGGGTGTGGAATATTGGATGTCAAAATAATGGATAGGATGACTGTTATGAAAATGATGGATGATATTAATGAAATGATTAAAGACTACACAATACTCAAAGATGGTACTAGGATAACTTGATTTGATGCTAAAGGAAACTTCCTTAGAAACTATTGAAGGATCACTGATGTATTCAAATATATTTACAAGATGTAGCTGATGTCATAAAATCTTGATTTTGATGTTGATTATGATATTAAAATTGATTCTAACACTAGTGTTTATTTTGATACTGATATAAAAATTTATTATGATGTTATTTATAATATGTAACCTAATTTTGATTATGATTGGATTAATGTTAATTATCATTTAGATGTGGCCAAAGGGAGCTCATATTGGATTAGATCATCCTCAAATATATTTTTCACTTTTTTTTTGGTAATGAAGGCTTTGGGATGAAAGGATTCCAATAAATAGGGATTTTTACATGATGAAGTAAATATATACTTTTATTCAATGATATATTATTCAAGGATGATATCATCATAGAAGGTTTCATCAAAGATAGGTGGACTAAAAATAATATCATCAAAGTGAGGCTCATCAAAGATTGGTAATTTGAAAAAAATGACTTTGTCAAAGATGCAATCATTGTATTGACCTTGATTTAGAAGTGGATGAGTAAGATCATGATCTATAAATGGATCTTATAATATCCCTATTTGTTAATACTTAGATGTTAATGAATTTAGTTCTATTTTGATTTCTCTGTAGTCAATCAAATGTTGGATGTAATTCTTAAGTTTCACACATCAATTAATAGAATGACCTTGGATCCTATGATACTTGTATTATTCACCTTTTTGATACCATTTAGGCTTTGGTTTTATATCATCAAAAGGCTTGGTATGTGGGTACATGATTATGTCTATAGAAAGTAGTTGGTGGAATATTAGTATGTGGGTACTAGCATGTAGCCAACTAAACCTAGTTTCAAGGGTATATTGACAGTAACTTATTAGGGCTAACCATTTATCGGTGCACCATAAATATAATGGAAAAAAGGATTCCTGTGGATAAAATGATTTAAAATATTAACTAAGGGATTATTCTATATACATTTTATTATATTGAGGCCCAAAACCATGTAATAAGTTTATTAAACAAATGCACATAAAAGGGTTTAGTCCCTATGTACTCAGCCCAACCATAAGATTTTATTAGGTTGATGTCATAAAAATATTAATTTAAGCTCATTATTTGAGCCCTGAGTATTTTAGGATGAAACCCACTCATTTCGTGATATGCTTAAAACACACAAACTCTTATGAAATTAAAATAATGGATCCTCAATTTGTATACCCACCAATACATAGGGTTTGGTCTATTTTGTGGTGGTGAAATCCATAATTGATAGATCTCCTAAAAAGTTATAAAATATTAACAATTGTTTATGATTTATAGGTATTGTTATTGTTAGCAATTTGGCCTATCAAAGCCAAATGCCAACCCCTACATAAAAAAAAATTCATGTCTTAGTCATCTTGGGTATTTAAGTCATGTGTTTTACCATCTTGATGTCTTTAACCATCGTATAAAGAGAATGAGTTTCAGTGTCTTAACATGATCTTATGTCAATTTCAACTTGTCATGAGATTTTATAGCATAATTCATTGTATCGAAGATATGAAACAATATATAAAATTTTAAAGTGTGATCAAACTTCATAAAAAATTCTATTTGAAACCTTTTATGAGGCTATAATATGTTTTTATGACATTCAATGATAAACCTCATTTGTAAAACTATGGATATATTGCCTAGAACTGAAGGTTTTGCTCATTTAATGATAAATTTTGAGTCAAACTAACACTAAAATAATTATAAATACATTCAAACATCTTCATATTCATGAAATTTACTTAATTAAAGTGTTTATACCTTGAAAATTATTTTTTCATGCAACTCTAAGGCATATTTTGGCCTCGAAAGACTCCCACATGCCAAATTTACCTATATCAAGATGTCAAATTCCTTATTTATTGTTGTATATAATTATTACTTATAATAATCCTTGTTAATCCCTAAATTAGAGATAAAAAGATTTAGTTGTGGATAAAATGCAAAGAAAGACCATTTTCCATGTATTTTCATGCTAGAGTATGAAATTATATGACCTTTTCCATATAGAAGTCATCATGAGATTGAAGGAGGAGTTGTCACAAGTGTTTTATAAGGGACTTAAGGAAAAATGATTCAAAATAGGCCCAAAACTAGTTCACATACTTCACCTTCCTTCTTTTCACGTGGTGAGAGCCCAACAAGTTTGCATATGGTATGGTTATGAGAAAGGAAATCAAGGTCTACAATTTTGGTCAGATAAAGGGGTATGAGAGATTATAGATATGGAAATTGGTTCTAATTTTTATCATCTATCCTTCATGAACCATCCCTTTAAATTCAAGTGATCCATCAGGTGTTCTTCATCCAACCAAGCAATTGGTTTTATGGGATTTCTCCTTATCTAGACATCATGGCAAAAAAATTCAAGTTTGTGGAGTTTCTCAAGAGAATGAGCCACACTTCCATGTAATTATTTAGTTCTTTTCACATGTGTGAGGATAATATATATCTATAGAAGACATATAATTTACTTATATAGTTTGCAAGTAGTAAATAAGGGTTGAATGGTTCAAGAGAGAGAAAGAATTTCAAGAATTATTAGAATATTGTTTACAAGGTTCTCCTTCATTCATGTGTTCTTCATTAAAGGTTTATCAAATGTTTCCTCAAATTATACATGGAAATAAATCCATAAATATTCTCTCAACATCTTCATGGAGTTATAATTTAGAAAATTTTAAGGTTTCTTAGCATTTTTTAAGGTTTTAGTAGACTTTTAGGTTTCCATTTTAGCACCATATACTTGTTCAAAGGCCTCGAAACTGATATATCTTGTTGGAAATGTGATTATTCTTTCATACGACCCTCAATGTGGTCTTATCATATAATCCTCATGTTTTTTTCACCTCCATTATGTTTCATTCCATTTCATTTCCCTGTCACTGCCATTCCTCACTATTGTAAATCTCCATTTTCACCTCCATTCAATTTTCCCAACATACATTGCCATAACATCACCTTACACTCCCTTTCACATCATGTATCCATTTCAAAAAGTATTTAATAACCATCAATAAGCATCATGTTCATTCAAATACTATGAAAACCTTAAAAACACTACTAGACAGTCAAGAACATCCACCTCCAGCCAATGAAAGGCTACCACAGTAAGGGGTTTCTCATGAAAGTGCAAAGGAAGGATGGGATAAAAGATATATTACTCAATATATTTGACCAAACTATTTAATCAAGTTTCATTAATTGAAGGAAATTTTCACTAGCTCATGTTTTGTGACCTTTTCAAGGTCTAACTCCACACAGTCTATATAAGCTATAGTCACCTACAACCATGATTAAGGGGATCAATCAAATGCATTGAAAGAGATTTTCAAGAAAATTTGACCTTCAAGTGAGGTTATTGTAAATGATAGATATAAATGTATAATTTGAAGGACTCATGGACATATTATTACCTATATCACCTCTCCCAACATCCTAAAGCTTATACACTATTTGTAAAAAGATCAAAAAAGGGTCAAATACAATCAGGCTAATGATGGTGGAAGAAAGGCATATTTTCAAGAGATAGATTAATGATTATGGAGGTAAAAACTATGATTAATTGATGCACATGAAGAAAGATCAAAGGTAGACTATGAATAAAGAGAAATATTAGACATGTTTTCATGAAAAACATCCACCTACAATATGGTTTGAAGGGGTTTAAAATATATCAATACTTTATCCAACCAAGAGTATGAGAAGGTGTTGCTATGACTTAAATATAAATGGAGACCCTGCCCAAGGTTAAGAATCACATGGAAGGTAAATATTTATATCAAAGATATAAACTTTAAGTACATAATGACACAATCATAAACCTTAGTCAATAGTCATTTATAGCCAAAAAAACATAGGCCTACCTCGAAGCATGAAGAGAAAGAGATCATACTACCCTAAAAGATAGTCTCATGATAATATTAAGGCTATATAAGAGAAATGGAAGTGTGAAATATGGTCAAGGGATGAAGAAGGTTATCATAAACAAGTGTCACTCTAAATTCAACCTTGAATTATCCACCTAAAACCATTCAAAGGATAATTTCATTGACACAATCACATACTCTCTAAAAGTGTAGTTCAAGATGCCTTCATTCAAAGAGAAAATATTGTGAGGTCACCTATAAATTAAAATTATGAGTTTACATCCTCAAACTTGTATCAATTTCATGAAATCTACTATCAACTCTTAACACTACAAAGGTTTGATGTATGGATTAGGATTATGTAAAGCTTGAGAATAATGTTTGAAGAGACAATATGATAGATAAAAGGTTGTTGAAGAGGTTTTAAGTGAATTAAGGGGTATTAAAAGAATAAAGAGATGATGAAATGGTTACAAAACACTTCCAATCATCATAAAATCACCTACATTAGTGATAATATACAATCACAATGAGATTTTTTGAAGAGATAAGGTGTGATATAGGTTGCATAGGGCTGAAAGGTGACCAATGAAAGGATAAGAACATTGTAATAGGTATTTTCATAGCATTAAAAAAAAAATTTACACTTTTATTCTCCAATAAAATGTTATTCAAGAGGGAATACTCAATCATAGGTATTATGAGATAGGAAAACATAGGCAACCTACTAGACAATTTTAGAAAAAAGGCATCTATAGTCCTCTATATGCAAGATCCAAGTGTGAAACTTGGTATATTTGGTCATCATAAGTGTTTATAAAAGTTAATAATATTATTTGAGTTAAAATAAGAGTATAATTATCAAGCATTCTAACACAATCACCCATATGTCTATTAGTAGTCAAAGTTGGAGTGAGGAGAGCTTTTTGGAGGCTACATGTATAATAGATGGTTACAACATCATGGGAGGGCTTGTGAAAAATTATAATGTGATTTTAATTCATAATATACATGTTTATTAGGGTCACATTTATGAATTTGATTCAAATCATTCCCTTGAGGGCTAATACAGTTAAGCAGGCCTAAAACCCTTAAGAGACATAGTTATCAATTGGAACACTTTCATGGTATTTATATTAAATTTATGAGGATTTAAATAGTTTTGAGACTCATTTAAATGTTTATAGAGTTTTTATATTGAATATAATGTAGATAAATTGTTTTTTATAACTCATAAACCTTCTTTCTTGCACACACAATCTAAGATAGCCAGTCGAGACACAACTTCACCATATAGACATATTTTCACACATTTTTAATGGGAGATTGTGATTATAATGGTTTTTAGTGGGTTAATATACTAAATTTATATGGTAAGATGTTTTCAATTATGGGTCTATACACTATTAATAATTGCTAAGAAGTTGTGGACCCCTAAAACCCTTACAAAACCCTAAAACGTACTCGATGAAGGAAAGAATCCTACTTATGAATTCAAATGATATGTTTGAGATATTAAATGAAATTTATTTTCTTAAAAACTTTCCTTATCACCTCCATGTCTTATTGGTTGACACATGTAATACTTTTAATGTATAAACTAGGCCAAATAAGGCTATTTTTAGTTTGAAAGTAAAGGAATGAAGGGTAATTACACATTAAATAAGTTTGAGAAGAAATATGGGCTAATAATCTCCTCAAGAAAATTTATATAGTAATTTACATGGGTATTTTTTGTCACTTCCATGGGCAGATAAGTCTGTAAGTCAAATCAAAGAGTTATTTACATACAAGTAGAGAGTAAATAGATTGATCAATCCAATTACATGACTCCAAATAATCATATATAGGTTATTAATTTTTTAAATAGTATAAAATATCCTTTAAATATCATCATAAAGTTAAAATACTAAACAAATATGCATATACTTATGCTTGTCTTTGACATCACTAGGCAAGGCCATCAAGAAGGGGTAGAAAGAGATAAAACAAGGTCATGAAAGTGATTAAAATCACCATTACCATCACCATATAGATGTAAGATATGTTTATACCAAATTTTATCCATAGGAGATGCATTATGACTGATCATCTTGGCCTTAAAATACCAAACATGCTCAGAAAGCTTATTTTCCACTCTGAGAGGAGACTTCACATGCTCACCATGGTACAGTTATTTTGCATGGTGTTGTCCCCCAAAAAGTATCACTCATTTTTAGGACAAAATTTGAACTATTTTGGTCCTATAGACCAAAATCCTCTCTTCCCCTTTCAAAAATTGTTCTGAGCATTCAGGTTCTTCATTTCTCAAGCTTTTTGGAAATCTATGAACTCTGCAGGCTTGAATTTACGAACTCTATAGGCTTGAATTTATAGACTCTGTAGACTTGAATTTATGGACTCTATAGGCTTGAATCTATAGACTCTACATGATTGAATCTACTAACTCTACAGGCTTGAATCTACGAACTCTGTAGGCAGGCTCAAATCTACAGACTCTCAAGGTTGGTTTCTACGGACTCTACAAGAAAGAAATAGGTTCAACACTTAGCCAAATAATGAATTGATTGGACCATTGAACCATTGGACCAAATTTGGTTCAATCGGTTGGTTCAATTAGTAGGTTTAAAGGTTCAACCAAAGCTTGGAAAGATAAAGGAAGCAGTGTTTGAGCAAGACACAGAATAAACCAATGAACCGATTGAACTTTGAACTAAAAGAGTTCAAAGTTTAATGGTTTAACATGGTTCAAAAGTTCAAAGGCGGCCTCAAGCACAAAAAGAAGCAACATGGATGATTCCAAAGGCAAGTTTAAATGAAAGCGATGGTTCAACCAAGGAGCAAGAAAGTGATTGAACCAATAAATCGATTGACGCAAGGAGCCGAGAAGGCTACTTGAACCGTTGAAACAGTCAACCAATGACGTCCCTACAGACATCAAATTTAAGGTAAGGGAATATCCATTAAAATTCAAATAAAGCATGGAACTTGAAGGAAGAACCAAGTGACTAGCTGAAAAGATAGCTCAAGAGCTTAAATTCCAAGAAGAGACAAAGCTGGAAAAGACAAAAGAATAAAGAGGACAAAGAGGAAAATATCTACGTAGTAGTTATTTTAGTAGTTGGAATAGTCTGCGAAGTAGATTTTCTAGCTTGAAAAAATTAAACACGTGGCCTATTTTTCCTCCCATGAAGTAAAGACAAAATGGACAGCTACACCGATATCAGAGGGGATAGACCAGATGATCTAGACTTGGGAGAAGACAGATGGGATGAAATGACATGCCATAGTTAAGATAGTTGCCCTATTTTCAATGCAGTCCTTTGACAAACCTAGAAATGCATTTAAGGCATTGAATGCATAGCATGGGCCGTTCTATGGAAAATAAGCACCCAAGTCTTTCTTGGAGTGCTATATATTGTAATCTCTCATTTGTTACAAGGGAGACTTTTCACTTTACAAGAGTGAAACTCTGCCCATTTTGAAAGAGAAAGACTGAGACTTTGATCTCAGGTTGTAATTTCATTTCCATTATTATCTGAATGAGAAAGTAAGTTTTTCATAGACTTTGTGCTGTTCTGACTTGTGTCATCTGAAGGTGTCCTTATTCATTTAATTTGGTATTCAAAATTAGTGAAGGTAATAGGGAAGTGTCCTGAAACCAACTGTGGGAAGACTTTGTGCTTTCACAATTGATTTCAATCTATGTTTTCTTTCCTTTTTGTGTTGAGGATTTTGGGGTGACTTTGTGCCCCCATTATCCTTTTTGATATACTATTTGAGCAGTTGAGGTGGAGACTTTGTGCTCTATTTCATCCTGCTGTTACTACACCCTTTTGATCACTGTTATTTCACTATCTAAAAGAAATGCCTGCTATTTCCTGTAAGGACACTTTTGAAAGAAGAGAAGTGCCTTTAGCATTTATAACCAAGATTTTCTCCTTTGTCTATGTGTATCATATCTGAAAGAAGAGATATGGATGGTTTGTCCCACCCCCATGTGTTATTTTCTACCTACTTATATTTTATATAGCTCCACATATTTAATAGGGAACCTCCCCTTGATGACAGGAGAGATTTGCCTCCTTGTGATGCAGTAAACCTGCACATCTGGACGATCAATCTCCCTATGTTGTGGTGATAGGAACTATTTTGGTCACTATTTAGCTAGCTGATAAAATATTCACCCAACACATGGGAAGCTAAGGAATTTTTTTGGAGTTATAGGGAATAATAAACTAATGGTTTGTTGAATTTTTTTAGGAATTTAAGGCCCAAGATTTATGAATCATCATTAAGAACCCTGAGCACTCTAGAACCCTACTACAGACCTATTTGTGAAGAATTGAAGAAGAATGAATAAAAATTTATTAAAAAATATTTAATACCACATTTAACCTCAATTAAAATCTAAATTAAACTCTGATATATTCACATCCATGACCATTTTTTATATGGATTTTGTTTGAACATGGTAAAAAATAGGGTTTTGATAATTAAAAGTGCACAAGGAGAGGTACAAGGCAGTTTAAATGAATTCCAAGAATTTGAGAGAAAATAATAACACTTTTTTTCTCATAAAATAATTATATGATTATAAATATTCCTAAAAGTTCCCTTGTGACGTCATTCAAATCAGTCGGTCTACAAGATTAAAGACATGGAACTATAGTCAACTAGTTTGACCAAGTTATAGCAGTTTCTCATCAAAGAATACCCATTTAATGATATGGGAGATTGTTTAAGGTCTCAAAATCATTATATTTTTAGGTTTTACTATTTTTATGTAGGTTTTTATGGCCATAAAATATAAATAGTTAGTCTACTAGGTCTAATTTGGCCTAGTAGACCTATTTACTCAATCAAGTGAAGTGTATGGTGTAAAATACTATTGATAAGAGTTAATGTGGAGTTTTAATTAAATAAAATTGATAAAATTAATGAAAAAATGACCTTTGAGGTCAAACACATGTTTAAATAATCTCTGTGATGAGTTAACTAGTATATAATTGATCCAATCACATGCATAACTCATCTTGAGTTCCAATTCATGAGTTAACTCACCTCAACAGGAGTTATCTAACCAAGTTATGGAATATCATGATAAAAGAGGAGTTTTAAAAAGTCAAATAATTCCCACCACCTTTTTTTCAATGCCAAAGAGCTCATGCAAGGAGCATGCAAGGCACTAGACATAGATAGAAGTCTTAAGGACTATTTATTATAAGTTGTAATTGAATTTATAGCTTGAGTTAATGATGAAATGAATCCTTTTTATCTAATCTACACCATGTTGGATTATATTATTATTTTTTATATATATTCAATCCTTTAGGCCATTTTTCAAGAGCCCTCAATATGGTATACAAAAACTATGGTGAAACTGTAACTTGCACCTGAAGTCAATAAAGAAAGTTTGTTGTAAACTCATTTAGGGTTGTTAGTGTGTTTAATGATTTTTTATTTACAGATAAATATTAAATTTTTCTCCTTTTTTATGTCCTTTCTTCTCTTACTAATGTTTTTTCATCCTCTAACATCACCTAAAGTGTTAAAGAATAGAAATTGTGTTGAAGAATGTTAGTAGACAGTGTCTTTAAAGACCTTCATTCCTATACCTTAATTTGTAGAACTTCTATCAAACCTTCATATGAAACACTTATGTTTAGGATTGTTATAAGAAAGTATTTATGATAATTTATTATTTTTGATTCAAAAGTGTTCCCAATTTTAAGGTTTACATAGGATCATTTAACATTTAGGTACATCACCATCAATAGCATAGATTTTACCTTTTAGTAATCCTTCTAACTCTTTTCATCCCAAATTAATTATGTTTTAGCAACTATTTTAAAATATATATATATTTAGAGGATATATTTTTCCAATCTATAAGTTTTGTCTAGTTACAGGTATCTCATAACCTTAGACTATTCTAATGTTAGTCTAAGTTTGAAGCATATTTGAGCAGTCTACTTTAGTAGGGTGTAACTTGGGTTGCTAACAATTCTAGCGTGCTAGTTTGGACATAGATATAGCCATTAGAGTACTCATTTGAATCATATTGGTCTTCACAAGTACTTTAAATCACTCATATGGTCCTCATTTCTAAGTTAAAGGGCAAGTTTTATTCATAAATTCATTGATTATCATGTGTTTTATGGTCAATGATTGTAGCATATGGGGAAGAATTCAATCATATACCTGTTTATCAAGTAGCCCTATGATCCATACTAATTCTAATATGATCCATATCCATATCATTATGACCTCTATCAACCCTATATTCACCTTGATTAATAATTTGAGAGAACTTATCATGCCTATGACCCTTGTGAATCTCATTCAATTCTTTGGTATCCTACTTATCAGTCTAATCAGTCATGGTAATCTCATGACATTCCTGATCAGCTCAATCAAGTTCCAAGATAATCCATATCAAGATTAAAATAAACTTGTTTGGATATGAGAAAAAAATGGTGAGCATAAAAACTTAAAATAGATATGGACATGAGATCTCCAAGAATGAGAGTGAGAGCATTGGATATTCACTACAACAAGATAAAAAAAGTGTATGTCTTTCATAAGACAAGGCCATTCAAAATTTAGTGGTGATATACATGACATAGGTGGTCTAATTTTAGGCATTAAATAGAATTTTTTAGTTCATGAGAGACATCAATTCCCCATTGAGATACACTTTTATCTTCATGAATATCAAACAAACATATATCACAACCCTCAAGATTCTATTTAGACCTTGCCAACTTTTCCTACTTGGAAGTCTATCCAAGATAGACCTTTAAAATATAAATAAGTGTGTTTTTAGGAGGTTGAATCACATATTTCATATAATATCATACAAGATATTTCATCTTTTGATCAATGAGGAGAGATCTCCAGTGAGTTGGTTCATGAATTTGAGGCTCACCTTGCCAAATAATTTGAGCTTGCAAATCAATATATTCATCAATCAATAGCAACTAAAAAGGAAATACAATTTCATCAACAAGTTCATTATTTCATACCCATGGTTGTAGTAAGTGAAATAAAAGAGTTCCCTATACTCAAGTTCATGACTTAGAAACAAATGCATTAGTTAAGGAAGAAAGAAGAATAGTCAAACATAAGTCAAGATGTTGAAGTCAAGATCAACCCTAAAATAGTTTAACCTCTACTTCTCCTTCTTTAAGATCCCAAGGCCTTCCCTTTATGGAAGTCTATGAAAATATAAATTCAAAAAAATAGGAGGTGAAGGTGATCAAATTTGAGCATCCCCATGAGTAGAATCAAGCATCCAGGGAAACACCATTGGATTTATCTCACCTTATTAAGTATTTTTAGGGATCCATCATGCCCATTATTGAGAAGGAGCCTCTTATTTTTGAAGTGAATGAAGAATTTTTAGTTGAAGTGATAGGTGATGAGAAAGAGGTTTCATTGTAACATGAAGATGACACAACCATTAAAACACCCCTTGTCAAGGATAGATGTGATTCAATCTTCTAGAATACAAAAGAGAATGAGGTTCAAGAGGTTTAACTTAAGTAAGAGGAAGATTTTTCTTAATATCTTGCAATAATTATCAAGGATGTCATGTAAATAAATTTTTATCTAAGAGAAAACCATGAAGACAACTCACATGGAACCATTATTGAGGTTGAGAACATTCTTGAAGTTGATGACCATTGGTAGTAGGTGTACCATGAGTTATTGTGTGAGATTGAAGAGCTCAAGATGGAAGATTTGAATGATGAAATAGTACAGTAGGTTGAAGCTTCACATAAAGATTAAACCAATATTTTGGATCTTCAAAAAGGTAATGCTAGTCTAGATACACCAAGGAAAGATGAACTGGAGCTTGAGTGGATAGATGAAATGCCATTCTTTATTGGAGATGAATATGAAATATGTACAGCAGATCAAGAGCCTTCATATGACTCTATCAAATGGTTGGAAATGTGTGATGAACATGATTCCTCACAATCAAATGGTAAGGATGGTATGAAACCTTATGTTTTTCCAATTGATCATGAATAAATGGCCTTTTGGGAATATTTATAGGGTTTTTATTCAAAGTTTGATAGTACATCTCCACCCAATGATGAGCTTGAGGATGATCTTGTAAATAAAACTACAATAAATACTCATCAATAAGAGATAAATGATAGGTTGTATCCATGAATAAAATAATTTAAATACCTTGATAAACCACTACCTCAGATGGAGCATAATAGAGGCACTAATCAAATCATATCACTTGAGTTGACAATGCAATCATTCTATGAGAATGTGACAAACCATAATCAGCCCATGAATGAGGTATAATTAGCATTGTTGATGCAAGAAAGATGAATATGGAGGAGTGTGAACATGAACATGAACATGAAAATGAAGGCCTAGATTCTTCCCAAATAATCCATGAACATGCTAATGCTCTTATCTAATAGAATAAACTATCAAGATGTGGTAATCATACTTCAAGTTTCCATGGTGTACAATCAAGTTTCCCATTTGACCTTGGAGGACATATTTTTCACTTTTTTTTAGTAATGAAGGCTTTAGGATGAATGGATTATAATAAATAGATTATTTTACATGATGAATTAAATATATACTTCTATTAAATGATATATTCTTCAAGGATGATCTCATTGTAGAAGGGTTAATCAAAGATAGGTGGACTAAAAATAATATCATCAAAGTGAGGCTCATCAAAGATATGTAGTTTTACTAAAATGACTTTATCAAAGATGCATTAGTTGTATTTACCTTGAATTGGAAGTGTATGAGTATGATCATGATTTATATATGGATTTTATCATATCCCTATTTACTTATACTTAGACATGGATGAATTTGGTTCTATTTTGATTTCTCTACAGTCAATTAAATGTTGGATGTAATTCTTAAATTTTACACATCAATTAGTAGAATGGCATTGGATCCTATGATACTTTTATTATTCACATTTATTATACCATTTAGGATTTAGTTTTATATCATAAAAAGGCTTGGTATGTGGGTACATGATTATGTTTTCGGCAACTAGTTGGTGGAAGATTGCTTCTAAGGATTTATTGAGAGGATTATATTGTCCCCATTTTAAGTCATGTTTGGACGTGGATGAAATTAATTTTGGATGTGAGTGTTGTGGATTAGGGCCTAAATGGATATTGGATGGTGGTACCAAAAGAGGTTTCCCTATGTTAGTGTGATGTGGGATTTGATGTTCAATATTGTAACTAGTGGATGAGTTGTTTGGCTAATGTTGATGTGAAAAGGTTTGACTTTGATTTCTTAAGATGGACCTTAGGTTTTTAAGATCAAAATTTTTAAGTACTCATTAACTTAATTTTATGAACCAAAAAAATACATCATATTTATTTTAAAATAGGTTCTATTCAAATTGGCCTCTATCTACATCAGTTTTGGATTTCATAGGCCTAAATGGATGAAATGATGGATGTTGCAACTTTGTCAATCCCAATGAATAGGTGTGGTAGATTATACAAAAAGATTGAGAAATGATTTGGTTTATGTTTAGATTATGATTTAGGTGTGGATTCAACTTTGTGAATGTTTGTCTTGATGTTGGTTGATTTATATATATATATATTTTTTAGTTGGAAAAAATAAAGTTCATGCACACACAAAAATAATCAAAACAATCTTATTAGCTAGCATAATAACTGCAAACAAAAACTCATGGAAAAATGATGATCTAGATAAGGTCTTGAATAATTTTTGGACTCTCAATTATACTTGCTTGTCTATTGGATAGATTTTAGAGTGTTGACTATAGATACTTTCCTACATGTAGCCAACCAAACCTAGTTTCAAAGATATGTCGAGAGTAACTTATTAGGGATAATCATTTATCAATGCAACATAAATATAATGGAAAAAAATGATTCCTATGGATAAAAGGATTTAAAATATTAACTAGGAGATTATTATATATACCTTTTGGTTTCTTGAGGCCCAAAACAATAGAATATATTGATTGACTAGATGCACATAAAAGGGTTTAGTCCCTATGTACTCAACCCAACCATAATATTTTAGTAGGTTAATGCCATACAAATAATACTTAGATATCATTATTCAAACCTTAAGTTTTTTTGGATGAAACCCACTCATGTCATGATATGCTTAAAACACAACCTATTAGGCAATTAAAAAAATGTATCCTTAATTTGTATACCCAATAATACATAGGGTTTGGTCTGTAGTGTGGTGGTGAAATCCACAATCGATAGAGCCCATAGAAAATCTATAAAATATTAATAATTGTTTATGATTTATAAGTATCATTACTATTGGAAAATTGACTTGTCAAGGCTAAATTCCAACCCCTACATTAAAATTTTTTCATGTCTCAGTTGTCTTGGGTCTTTAAGGCATGTGTTTGACCATATTGATGTCTTTAACTATCATATGAAGAGAGTGAGTTTCAGTGTCTTGTCATGATCTTGTATCAATTTAAACTTTTCATGAGATTTTTTAGCATAATTTAGTGTATGGAAGGTATGAAACAATATATAAATTTTTAAAGTGTGATAAAAATGCATAAATATTCTATTTTAAACCTTTTATGAGGTTATAATATTATTTTATGCCATTCAATGATAAACCTCCTTTGTAAAACTATGTGTATATTACCTAGAAATGAAGGTTTTGGTTATTTAATGATAAATTTTGAGTCAAAGGAAAACTAAATGAATTATAAATACCTTTAAACAATTCATATTCATGAAATTTCCTTAATTCAAGTGTTCATACTTTGAAAAGTATCTTTTCATGCAACTCTAAGGCATATTTTGGCCTCAAAAGACACCCACGTGCCAAATTTACCCATATAAATATTTAAAACTCATTATTTCTTGGTTTTATGTCCTTAATAACATGTAATAATCATTTTTATTCCCTAAATTGGTAGCCTCAAGCTTTATTTGTGGAGAAAATGTAAAGAAAGGCCATTTTCCATGTACTTTCATGTAAGAGTATAGAATTGTACAACATTTTATGTATATAAGGCATCATGAGATTGAAGGAGGATTTTTCATAGGTGTTAAAAAATATATCTAAGTCAAAATGATTCAAAATGGGCCTAAAACTAAATCACATACTTCACATTTATTCTTTGCACATAGTGAGAGTGCTTTAGGTTTGCAAATGATATGACCATGAGAGAGAAAATCAAGGTCTAAAATTTTATTTAGAGAAATGGGTCTAAGAGAGATTATAGATATGAAAATTGGTTATCAATTCATTCCTCTCTTATTAATTAACCATCCCTTTGAAGTCAAGGTAATCATAAGGTGTTCTTCATCCAAGTAAGCAATCAGTTTTCTAGGATTTCTCCTCATCTAGGCATCATGGTAGAAAAATTCAAGTTTGTGGAGTTTTTAAAGAGAATGAATAAACTTTAATTGGAATTATTCAATTATTTTTCACACGTTTGAGCATCATATGGATCTCAATAATACATGCAGTGTAGTTATACAATCTACAGGTAGTAAAAAAGGGTTGTACGATTCAAGAGAAATAATTTCAAGAATTGTTGGAATACTGTTATAGGGGTCTCCTCTATTCATGTGATATTAATTCAAGGTTTTTAAAAAATTTACTCAAAGTATCCATGGAAATAAATCCATCAACATGCTCTCAACATCTTCATGGAGTCACAATTTAGCAGATTTTAAGCTTTCTTAGCTTATTAGACTCATAGGTTTCCATTTTAGCACCATAGACTTGTTCAAAGGCATCAAAACTGATATATATTATTTAAAATTTGTTTACTATTTCATAATACCCTCAATATGGTCTTCTCTATACTCCTCATTTTCCTTTTACCTCCATTATGTTTCATTCAATTTCACTGCCTTGTCACTACCATTCCTCACCATTGTAAAGCTCCATTTTCACATCCATTCAATGTTCTCATCATCCATTGACATCACATCACCATAAACTCCCTTTCACCTAATGTATCCATTTCAAAAAGTATTCAAGAACCATTAGGAAGCATCATGGTCATTCAAAGACTGTGAACTTAAAAACACTACTAGATAATCAAGAACATCCACCTACAACCAATGAAAGGTTGCCATAGTCAAGGGTTTCTCATGAAAATGAAAATAAAGGAGGGGATATAAGATATATTATTTTATATATTTTCCCAAACTATTTCATCAATTTACAATAATTGAAGGACAAGTTAACTAGTTCATGTTTTGTGACCTTCTCAAGCTCTAACTCCACACAGTCTGTATAAGCTACAGTCACCTAAAGTCATGATTAAGGGGATAAATAAAATTAATTGAAATATAATTTAAATAAAATTTGACCTTAAAGTTAGGATATTGTAATTGATAGAGATAATTTTATAATTTTAAGGACTCATGGACATCTTGTTACCTGTATTAGCTCTCCAAGCATCCTAAACTTGTACACAGTTCATACAAAGTTCAGAAAAGGGTCAAACACATTCAAGTCAATGATATTGGAATAAAGGCTTATTTTCGATATATAGAGGAATTATTATGGAGGTAAACCATGAATAGATATGAAAGGAAAACCATGAATAAAGAGCAAACTCAGACATATTTTCATGAAAAAACACCCCCTACTATAGGGTTTGAAGGGGTTTAAAGTACAACAATACTTTATCGAACCAGTAACATGAGAAGGTATTTATATAACTTAAATAAAAATGGAGACCCTACTCAAGGTTTAGAATCACATGGAAGGTAAAGGGTTATATCAAAGCTTTAAACTTCAAGTACACTATGACATTGTCATACACCACAATCAACAGTGATCTACAACCAAAAGAACACAAGCCTATCTCCAAGCATGAAGAGAAAGAGAGAATAATACCCTATGGGAGAGTATCATGATAATATTATTGATATATAAGAGCAATTTAAGTTTGAAATAGGGTCAAATAATGAATAAGGTTGTTCTAAACAAGTTTCACTCCAAATTCAACCTTGAATTATCCACCTACAACCATACAAAGGACAATTTCATTAACAAGATCACATACTCTCTGAAAGTGTAGTTAAAGATTAATTAATTAAAGGATACAAGATTTTTATGTCACATATAAATTAAAATTATGATTTTAAATCTTCAAACTTGTATCAATATCATGAAAACTACTATCAACTCTTGATAGTACATAGGTTTGTTGTACATACTAGGACTATGTAAAGCCTAAGAACAATGTTTGAAGAGTTAATATGATATATAAAAGGTTTATAAGGAGGTTTAAAGTGAATTAATTGGTATTAAAATCACCAAGATATTATTAAATGGTTATCAAACACTTACAATCCCCATAAAATCACCTACAATAATGATAATATACAGTCATAGTGAGATTTATTGAAGAGATAAGGTGTGATATAAATTGTATAGGGTTGAAAGGTGACCAATTAAGGATAATAAAATTTTAAGATGGATTATAATAGCATTAAAAAAAATTGACACTCTTAGGATCCAATATAAGGTGACTCAATAAGGAATACTGAGTCATAGGTCTTATGAGATAGGAAAACAAAGGTAACCTACTAGACAATTTTAGAAAAAGGCATCTATAGGCCTTTATATGAAAGATACAAGTTTGAAGATTAGTAGGGTTGGTAATCATAAGTGGTTATAAATATTCATAATCTTGGTTGATTCAAACTAAGAGTTTAAGTATCCACTATTTTAACATAGTCACCCACATGTTTGTTGGTAGTTGGAGCTAGGAGAGCTTTTTGGAGAATATAGGTATAATAGATGGTTAAAACCTCATGGGATGGATTGTGAATCATAATAAGGTGATGTTAATTCATCACATACATTATGATAAGGGTCACATTTATCAATTCCATTTAAATCATGCCCTTAAGGGATAATACAATAGGCCTAAAATCCCTAAGAGACTCAATCATCAATTGAAAATATTTCATGGTATTTATCTTGATTAATGAGAATTGAAATATTTTGGAGACTAATTTAAATATTTAGAGAGATTTTATATTAAATTTAATTAATAAAACATGTTTCTTATGACTAATAAACCTTATTTACTGCACATACAATCTATGATAGATAGTCAAGAAACAACTTCACCATGTAGACATATCTGAACAAATTTTCCATTAGATATTGTGATTATCATGGTTTTTTATGGGTTAAATATACTAAATTTATATGGAAATAGGTTTTCCATTAGGGTTCCATATGTTATAAACAATTGATAAGAAGGTATGGACACCTAAAACCCTTGTAAAACCCTAAAACCTACTTGATGGAGGAAAAAAGCCTAATTATGCATTCAAATGATATGTTTGAGCTATGAAATGAACTATATGGTCTTATAAAATCCCTTGAGAACATCCATGTCCTATTTTTTGACATGTGTATTATATTTACTATACAAACTAGGAAAAATAAGGATATTTTGAGCCTAAAAGCAAAGGAATGAAGGGTAATTACACATTATTTAAGTTTTATAATCAATATGGGTCTTAAAATTACTTAATAAATTTTATAAAATCATTTACAATGGTATTTTGGGTCACTTCCATGGGTAGATATGTTTGCAAGTTACAGTAAGGAGTTGTTTACATACAAGTAGATAGTAAATGGCTTGATCAAGCCAATTCCATGACTCCAAAGCATCCTCTATAGATTATTCATGTTGTAAATAGTATAAAAAATCCTTTAAAACTAATCATAAATTTAAAATGTTGAACAACTATGCATATACATATGATTGTCTTTGACGTCACTAGGCAAGTCTATCAAAAATGGGTAATGAGAGCCAAAACAAGGTCATGGAGGTAATTAAAATCACCATGAACATCAGAATAATGATGTAAGAGATGTGTCTATCAAATTTTAACCACATGAGATGAATTATGATTGATAATATTGGCCTTAAAACACCAAACATGCTTAGAAAGCATGTTTTCCACTCTAAAAAGTGACTTCACATGCTCACTATGGTACAAATATTTTACATGGGAAGTTAAGGAATTTGGCAGAGTTAGAGGGCCTAATAAAATAATTTTTTATTGAATTATTTTAGGCATTAAAATCTCAATATTTATGAATCATCATTAAGAACCTTTAGCACTCTAAAATCCCTACAAAACCCTACTACAAAGCTATTTGTGAAGAATTGAAGAAGAATGCATCCAAACTGATTGAAACCTCTTAACCACCACCTAGATCATTAATTAAACTCTAAGATCTTCATGTCCATGGCCATTTGTTGTTTTAATGATATATAAACATGGAAAAAAATAGGTTTTTTAGAAGAAAAAGTATATAAGGAGAGATACAATGTAGTTTAAATAAATTCCAAGCATTTGAGAGAAAATTCTTACACTTGTTCTTCCTCTTCAAATCATTATATGATTATAAATAGGCCTAAAATTTACCTTATAAGCTCGTTCAAATCAACAAATATACAAGATTAAAGGACAAGGAGCTATAGTCAACTAGTTTAACTAAGTTGTAGTAGTTTCTCATCAAAGAGGACCTATTTCATGATATGGGAGATTGTTCAATGTCTCAAAATCATTGACAGGTTGTCAAATTTTTATATAGATTATAATGACCATCAAATATAAACAATCATGATATTAGGCCTAATTTATCCTCGTAGACCTATTTACTCAATCAAGTGAAGTGTTTACATAAAATATTGTTGATAAGAGCTAATGTGGAGTTATAACAACATATAACTAATCCAATTCATGAAAAACTAACCTTTGAGGTTAACCACATTTTTAATTGATCTTTATGATGAGTTAATTGGTTTATAATTAATCCAATCACATGCATAACTCATCTTGAGTTACAATTCATGAGTTAACTCACCTCAATAGGAGTTATCTAACCAAGTTAATGCATAGCATGATATAATAAGAGTTTGAAAAATTCAAATATGTCTCACCACCTTGTTTTCAATGCTAAATAGCTCATGCAAGGAGCATACAAGGCACTAGACATAGAGAGAAGTCTTAAGGACTATTTGTTATAAGATGTAACTAAATTTTTAGTTTGAGTTAATGATTAAATGAATCATTCTTCTCTCCTCTACACCACATTGGATTCTCTTCTTCTCTTTTTCTATATATTCAGGCCTTTAGGTCATTTTTTAGGATCCCTTAGGATGGTACACAAAAACTATGCTAAAATTATAACTTGCACTTGAATTCAATAAAGAAAGTTTGTTACAAACTCATTCATAGTTGTTAGTGTGTTTAATGGTTGTTGATTTTCATATAAGTGTGATATTTATCTCCTTTTGCAAGTCCTTTCTTCACCGACTACTATGTTTTCATCCTATACAAGTCACCTAAAGTGTTAAAGAGTAGAAATTGTGTTGAAGAATGTTAGTATGTAATGTATTTATAGGCCTTCATTACTCTACCTTCAGTTTGTATACCTTTTATCAAACCTTCATCTAAAACACTTATGTTTAGGATTATTCTAATAAATTATTGTTGATAATTTTGTCTCTTAGATTCATAAGTGTGCCCAAGTTCAAGATTTATAGAGGATCATTCATTATTTAGGTGTATCACCATTAATAGCATAGGTTTTACCTTTTCATCCCAAATTAAGTAGGTTTTAGTAAATGATTAAAAATATATATATTCAAAGGATATAGCCTCACAATCTATAATTTTGGTTAGTTATAGGTATCTCATAACCTTAAACCATTCTAATGTTAGTCTAGGTTTGAAGCAAATTTGAGCAGTCTACTTTAGCAGATTGTAACTTGGGTTACTAATAATTATGAATGTGATACCAAGTAAATAACATATGCAAGTGAAATATAGATAACACAAAATAAAAAAAATCACTTTTTATTTTCAAGTATCATCAGTAATGTGATGCCAATGAAATATCATACAAAAAAATTTGTGACATAAAAAAGTAATAAATATTTATTAAAAAATCAAATTCATTACTTAAAACACTAAATTTAAATGTTGGTTTGTTTTAATATCACTAAAAATAAGGTGAGCTACTAATATAATTTAAAACACAAGTGATGGGATGGAAGAAGGTGAGCTATAGCCTAAGGACCCCACACAACCCATGATAAACTCAATGGATGCTCTTGTTTCATTAGTCACCTCAAAAGATCCCTTGATACACAAATCAAAAATATGTCAGGGTCTACCAAACACATGATCTGATTCCCCCAAAGGAAAATACCTTCTTCATGGGTTGATTTGGTGGTTTGCAAGCATCCCATCTTAAAACCCTCAAAAGATTCTTTTCTAGTTCCTTCTGGTGATAGAAATAAGGTATGTATCAAGGTTCCAAATAATGTCATAGAAAAAATTGACTCATCTTTATCAAACTCTATTTTGGGTATATTTAATGAATTTAGGCCAAATATAGACTCCTTCCACAAGTGGGAAAATATTAAGTGGAAACTCAATATTTAAATCAACATTGTTTCTATACCCAAGAATATTTTTCTACTTAAATTTTCCCATTCTAAAGATCACATAAGGATCTTCATTAGAGGTCCTTATTTTATGGGTAAATCTATAGTCATCATTCAAAAGTGGAAGGTAAGTATTAATATAGACATCATCTTTATGGAAGACATTCCCATCTAGGTTATTTTACCAAAGTTACCCCTAGAATTCTAGTCACCAAAGGTTATTTTGGGAGTTGTTAGGGCCCTCAACCAATCAATTTCCATCGATCCTATGACTAGATCTAGACATAGGCTCTTGGATACTCATGTTTACGTGTTCATTCTAGAAGATAAAACCATGATTCATTCCATCAAGATAAAATCCAAATATGAGGTTTAGAACCAAAATTTAGAATTTGAAAGAGAGTCAAAAATCTACAAAACCTATGATGTCCTGAATCACTCATCCAAAAATTTCCCTCTAAACAAGAAGCCACCCATTCCCCTGAATCCTACCTGGGTTAAGAAATATTCTACCTAGAATCCTCCCCCATCTCCCCACTATCCACAACTCCCCCTCCCATATCAAATCCCCCTTGATTCTCCCTCCTAAACCTGCTTTAGATTCTCTTAGCTTAGGGAAAAAGCTCTCAAATGTAACTCCTTTTAGAGCATCCACCATTCTGAAGATCCTTAGCACTCCTTAGGTTAGTTTAAAATTGAAATCTTCCATAGTTCCTATGAAGGCATCCAAGTTACTTAGAGCCACTCCTCCCTTAGGGGACATTTTAGCTGAAGTAACATTTGCATCTCCTATTTCTCCTTCTTCATATCTTAAGGAATCACAAGGAGACACTCATTAAAACTCACCATGTAACATCACTTTTGAATTTTTACTACTTGATAAGGATCTATTGATTTAATAAATAATACCTTCATAGATTATTCTAACACTAAAAAAATTCCTTGGGGGGCCTAATCCCTTATCCCCTAGTCAAGGCCAATGTTATTATGTAAACAAAGGGGAAATCTTAGAGATATCCACTGAGGAACAATGGACAAAAGTCCAATATAAAAATGGTAGGAAAAAAGTAAAATTTGAAAAAGAATAGAAATATTTAGGTAGACCAATGAATCAAAGCTCCAAAAAAGTAGAAATAGATAATAAGGTAGAAAATGGTACGTAGATGACCCTTAGTCATTTACCAAACAATAAGAAATGAAGATCATTTCTTGGAACATAAGGGGGATAAATAACCCTAAGAAATAGAGGTTGGTGAGAAATTTGGTCATCAATCACAAACTTGATATTTTTATTATTTAAGAAAATAAGATGTCTATGGAAAAACTAATGAAGAATAAAACTAATATTTGGGATAAAGCTTTGTGCAGTAGCAATATTTCTAGAGGTGACTCAAGAGGATTGCCAATGTTTTTGGACCCCTCAATTTTGAAAGGCAATTATCTTTTAGAAATTGACTCCCATATCATGGTTATTTTCCAAGAAATTCATAATAAAAAAAATTAGTTCTCATTATTGTTTATAATCCAAACTACACGAATGATAGGAGAAAATTATGGAAGGATTTGTTAGACATTAGGAATATTTTTTAATATCATAAATAGATGGTGGTAGTCAATTTCAATTCACCTCTAACTTTGGGGGAAAGAAAGGGGGAACATGTTCCCTCAATGACATGTTAGAGTTTAGTGAGTTTATAGCTAAACAAAGGTTAACTGATGTTAACTTAAATAAAAACCCATTCAAATGATATAATAGGAGATTGGGTGATAATCTAATTCAATTTAGACCTAACAGGTTTTTGATCTCTTTGAATTATAACTTTCATTCTTCTAGTTCACTTTCTTCACTTCCTAAGATTGGTTCTGACCACAATCCATTGGTGTTTCACAATGAAAATATGTCCAAATAAAAAATTATTCCTTTCAAATTTGAAAAAATGTGGCTTTCCAATTAGAACCTATAAGATTCTCTTAAGGATTGGTGGATGTTTTTCATCCATGGATCTACTATGTATATCCTCTCCATGAAGCTTAGATATGTTAAGAACAAACTAAATATCTAGAACAAGGAAGCTTTTGGGAACATATTTCTTCAAAAAATCTATATTGATGAGGAACTTAGTAGAATTGAGCTAAAAATCAATGATTTTGGGTTCACCCCATCCCTACATTCAAAATAAAAGGATCTCCTAAGTCTTTACCACAACTTGGAAGCTAAGGAGGAAACTTACTAACACCAAAAATCAAGGAATATTTGGCTAAAAGAGGGAGATAGAAAAACTAAGTACTTCCATACTTTAGCATCTAGGAATCGCCATCATACTTTCATTACAAAAATTAAAGGAGAAGATGGTAATTGGTATAAGGATGAAAAATACATTGAGTCTCAAATAGTAAACTTATACAAAACTCTTCTAGCCTTTGTCCCTTCCCAAGATGCTCAGTTAGAAGATCAAGTGGTAAATCTCATACAAGGAGTTATCTCCCAAGAAGACAATGCCACCATTATATCTCCTCCCTCAGATGAAGGAATCATATCCATTTTGTTTTCCTTTCAAGGGGATAAATCCCCTGAACTTGATGGGTTTCCCCTATTATTTTTTCAGGTTTTCTAGGACATCATCCAAAACAAAGTTTTTTTGGTTGTTTTTGAATTCTTTAAAGATAGAACTATGATTCAAGGCTTCAATAACACTTTTTTAGTTCTCATCCCTAAGAAGTATGGGGATAATCAATTGATGGATTTTAGGCCCATCAACCTTTGTTCCATCTTGTATAAAATTTGCATAAAAGGATTGTCTTTAAGAATTTAAATGTTTCTTGACAAACTAATTGTAGAACAATAAGGGGCCTTCATTTTCAACAAATAAATCTTGGATGGTATCATTATTACCCACAAAAATATTCATTTGGTGGCTAATTCTTATCAATAAGGAATGTTCCTCAAGATGGATATGAATAAAGCTTATGATCGAGTTTCCTAGAATTTTCTTGACAAAATTATCCTCAAGTTTGGTTTTAATTAGTCTATTAGAAATATGATTGCTTCTTACATATCCTCCCCCATGTTTTTTATGATTATCAATGGAGTTATAAAAGGTTTCTTCTTAGTAGGCATAGGTCTTAGACAAGGATATCCCCTTTCTTCGTATTCATTTATCATTATGGCTTAAACTTTCAGTAGGATTATTGACATGGCTAGAACATCTAGAGTTGTTAAGGGAATCATAGCGGATCCAAACACTAGACTTGTCACCCCAAAAAAATTTGTGGATGACACTTTGATGATGGGATAAGCTTTGATTTATGAAGTGAATCATTTTGTGAAAATCCTAGAAATCTATGAGATTGTTTATGGTCAGAGTGTTAATCTCCTAAAAATCTCCTTGTTTTTCATAAATACCCTACTTTATCTACAAGATAAGATATCCAAGATTCTTAGTTGTGTCATTAAGAATATCCCCTCTTATCTTGGCATTCCCCTTTTTGATGGTCCTATGAAAAAAAATTTCTATAAACCCCTCTTAGATAGGATTCAATAGAAGTTATCCAGGTGGAAAAGGAATTTTCTATATCAAGCTAGAAAAGTGCAACTTCTTAAGAGCTCATTATAAAGCATACCAGTTTATTTCATGTACTTATTTGTCATTATAGGAAAATGACATGTTAGATCAAATAATTCTATAATAATTTTATTTGGAGTGGAATATAAGATAGATTCAAATTCCCCCTTATCTCTTGGAATAAAGCTCGTCTTCCTATTTATAAAGGAGGATTGGGGCTTAAAAGGGTGAGATCCATGAATTAGGCCCTCTTAGAAAATCAAGGTTAGAGGGTGATCGAGGAAGAAAATCATTGGATTAGGATCATCAAATCTAAATACTTAAATTATGGGGAGGGTTATTGTTTCTTGGTATAAGATGGTCTTAGTAATGGTTCAACATTCTAGAAAGCACTAAGAGCTAGAAAAGACATTCTTATAAAATGACTATAATGGAATATTGGCAGAGGTAACAAAGTAAATTTTTGGTATGAACCCTAAATCCAACCCCAAATGGTCTCTTCACATCATTGAATGGAGTTTTTAACTCACTTCAAAGAGACTATCAGTCACAAAGTGTGCAATTATTAGAAGGAACTCAAAGGTTGACAAAGGTAGAAACTTCTCCATAAAGAATATCTAAGTCAGCACCAAGTTCTTTTCTTACAATAATTAAATATCACACTCCATAACATCCACATTAGCATATTTCCAAAGTAATATGTTCTAATTTGGAGAGAGGATCTTAACAGTTTGTATTTAGTTAAATATGGCTATCTATCCTTGTGGGAACATGTGGAATTTAAAGAAAGGATGTTCTCTAGATAAAAAACCTCATCCAAAAGATTTATATATTTTTTTGGATAACAACTTAGAACAAGATCCTTACATTGGATAATCTTATGAGGAGGGGAATCTCAATCCCCAATAGATGTGTGTTATGTAAATAGGAGGCTAAATACATAGAGCATATTTTCATTTCATGTTCATTTGCCTCCTACATCTTTTAGTCTTTTTTTAGCCTTTCCAGCTACTCTTGGGTAACTTTTGGAACTATTAAGGACTTGATATTTCAATGGAAGCCCCCTTTGGATTTCACACCACTAAAGTTTTGGAGGAACCTAGCCCTACCCAATATTTTTTAGGGAATTTGGATGTCAATAAACTCTATTATATTTGATAATGTCAAGCCTAAACATTTTTCCACCTTCATGAAAATTATGTATTTTTTTAAAGAAAATTGGCTCTCCTATGGATATTCTTTTAATGGGCCTTTCTCCCCTTATTTTCCCTAGATCCTCAGACAACTTAACCTTGTATGGATAGATCTAATGTCAAGTGGATTCATCCTCCTCACTAGTTCAAATTAAACTTTGATGGGACTACTAAAGGAAATTTGGGTCCTATGAGAGTGAAAGGATTCATCAAGAATTCCTATGGGAATATTAAAGCAACTTATGCAGGACCACTTAGGATCTAAATGAACCACATTTTAGAATCCAAAGCTACATTTTAGGGCATTGATCTTGCAATTAAACTTAGCATGGAGTATGTATAGATTGAGGGAGATTCTATGAATATCATAAATTATTTAAAAGGTTTGACTCAATCTTCCAGGAATATATCTAGGATTATCAATTAGGGGTGACTATCTCTCATGTGTATATAGAGGGCAATAAAAGTGCCAAAAAATGGCTAATATAGGGGTTTTTAGTAATTTCCTTAGATTTGGGTAGGGTGATGAGTTCCATAATGATGTCACTTCTTTTATTGAGCTTGATAAAGGACATCCCATAGAATGAAATTATGTGTATATTTATGAAACATCACACTCAGCTTAAGAGAAATAATGCTTGCATGTGCAAGGTCATTATAATCGAGTCACTCCTTAAGGCTTTACACACACTGATTAATTTGGTACTTCATAACATTAATTTATATGACTCCATTCTCAACATCCCCTTTATTTTTATTTTCAAGGGCTTGATCTGAGTAGATTACAATAGAAGATCATAGCTAAAAATGGTAGGAGACCATGACTGATTTGAACACATATCCTACATGGAAGTTAAGGAGGATGATTATGTCTAGAATAATATGGTAAACCGGGGGGGGGGGGGGGTTAGCAACCTACATGGATAGGTTGGTCAGGCATGACATAATGCTCTCTAAGGAATTTAACCATGGGTGTATGGACAAAGAATTCCACATGCATGGGCTAAGGGTTTTGATCACCGAAGAGATTAGAGGGGAGATTAGAGGGATGGATTGTTTGGGGGTTAAATATTTCAATGAAAAAAAAAGGAAAGAATAGATTTTTAACATATTCTATAGTAAGGAGAAGAAGAAGCCAAATATTTCATCATCAAAATGGTTTATGAGGGT
Organism: Torreya grandis; assembly: GCA_037957365.1. Classification (NCBI taxonomy): domain Eukaryota; kingdom Viridiplantae; phylum Streptophyta; class Pinopsida; order Cupressales; family Taxaceae; genus Torreya; species Torreya grandis. The sequence goes on along the minus strand of JARHVA010000168.1, from coordinate 3,388,886 downwards.
GGACTTACTAAGAAAGTGGCTAGACGTATGCCTGTAAATCATGCACTACATCACATTAGAAGGGAAGCATACAATAATCTTTTCACATCACTTTATATTGTTTAACCACTTTAGGGGCCACTATAAATCTTCCTTTCTTCCTTCTAAAATCCTTGGAAGCCTTGGTATATAATTTTAAGAACAATCCCTTGGTGGATCTTATACACCAAGGATTGATTGTATTGTTGGTTAAAAAGTGGGAACCCCTATGTTAAAATTTTATGCTGGAAGAAATTAATATTACCAGTGAATAAGAAGAATCAAGTAGATACAATGATTTTTTCATGGAATCTAAGTCCAAGAAAGTAGGGAATGTGGGTGACTAGAATGAAGGTCTTGGATAAGATTTTATGTAGTAGGAGCAAGAACTGGGAGGTAATGACATGGGGGTTCCAAAATTTGTTACCTAGACTACTAGAAGGGGTAGGTTTTTCCTAAATCCCAATATTAAGGAAGACATTGCACAGTCCCTTGAAAATATAGATACCAAGGTGGTCATCCAAAAACTACTATGTTTAAAAATTGTGGATGAATTTGAAAAATTAAAAGGTATTCTGGTTCAAGGAACCACTGATCTGAGCTTTGACAAGGAGAATGTCAACATAGAAAAGGTTACTCCCCATAGATATAGGACCACTCACACATGAGTGGAGGAAAACAATAAGGTGATCAAATATGGGAGGGATGAAGTCAATCTTGCTGGTACGAAGTGCAAGAAGTCAAATAAGGAAAAAGAATAGGCCATTGGGAAGTAGGCTAGAGGAAAGAGTAACAAATTAGATAGCACTAAGACCAATAAATTGGTCTATTACTATGAGTTGGAATAGTTAGTCTCATTGGTTTATATTTTTGGTCTAATGTGGGGGTTTTTGCTAAATCTTGGTGACTTTTAAACTGAAGGTGGTTTATCCCATTGCGTAATAGGTGTTATTCTATTTTTTTATACTATTTTTCATGTTTATATTTTGATTTATTTTATAAGGGTAAAAGATCCATCAACCCATTTTATTAACCCATTTAATGAAAAAATATCACTAAAAACAAATGTGTATTTATTTTAAAAAACCAAAATTCAATGTGTGTTCTTTTTAAAATACCAAATAAAATATTTTGAAAATGTTTGATTGATTAAAACCATGTTTTTGAAAAGCTTAACCCTAAAAAAAGAGTGAATAGTTTTATTTGGATTTCTTAATTAAATTAAACTTGTACACAAAATACATAAAATATAAACCAAACAAGAAACATGCAAGCTAAATACTAAATAAATAAATAAACCTACAAGCTTAAAAGTTAGAAAACAAAATAAAAAATAAAAAATGATAGTCACTTTTTTAATTCTATATCATAAAATATAATATATATTTTTTTAAAAATTTGAAATTATGTTTTCAAGTTAAATCTAGACCAATCTAAAAAAAAAAAAACTATATTGTAAATTAAATGTTATATCCATTTTAATAATCGTGTTATAAATTAAAAAAAAATGACAATCACTATTTTAACGATATCTCTTAAAATACAAACTATATTTTACATAATTTTTAGAGTGTATTTTAAAATTAAATGAAAACCAAACTACAAAAAATCATAAAATTTTACATTATAATTTAAAATATATATCCATTTTGACAATCATGTTAAAAAAATAACTTAACTTTTGAAAAAATAAAAATAGAAAAAGTAAACAAAATAGATCTTCAAAATAAAGATTCTTGATAAGAAACTTACAAGCACAAAAAATATAACTAAATAAATCTCTTATTTTTTTGGAGAAAATGCTTCTTTTACTTATGAAGGTGATTATGGTTTGTGTAGTCCCATCAGGCATGCCAAAATGTAACACAAGAACAAAGATTATTAGTGATGGTTAGAAATCCAAATAAAATGGAAGATAATTAAATATATGAAAGTGTACTTCATATTGAGTAATAATAGAAAATGAAATGAATTATACTAAATATAATACCTTCACTTACTCTTTTATGAATGGATTATGATCAGATGTGATTGTAATTGTAAAAGTTTGATGAAGCACATAGATAATTATACAACACCTCCCCTTGCAATGTTGATGTTTTGATTGATTGGATTGATGATGTTTTAAACTTCAATAGATGGATTTGGATGACACTTCATTATGTAGTTCAAGATTAGTGGAAATGGAGGTGAATGGCTCCATTTATAGATTTGGTTTGGTTAATGAGAGCCATTTATTTTAGTTGGAGATCAATGGTGGAAGATAATTAAATTGATAGGAGATTATTAAATTATTGAGTAGGAATATTGGGAGAGGAAAAAAGGTAGGGACATTGGGCCTATGTAGGATTAAATGGTATTATTTTATTTAATAGTAGATTTTAGTGGGATTTGAGGTAGATTATTACATTTATAAAGAGGAATATTTGGATTATAAAATTTAGATGATGGAGGATAGGTGGAACTTGTAACATCATTAAAATTTGGAAAGATGAATATTGGGATTATAAAATTTATATGATAAGGGATAGGTAGAGCCTATGGAATTAGTGAAATTTAGAAAGTGGAAGGGAGTGGAATATGATGTCATGATGTGAGGCATATTTGATTTTTATTTATTTTTTAATTATGGGTATTCAAAATCCATATAATTAGAAAAGGATTAGTTAATTAATTTGATTAATTAACTAATATAATAGGATGTTAAATTTATAGTATTAGAGGTGGTTATGGAATAAATGACTTAATTGGCTAGGGGTGATGAATAGTAAAGGCTAGGGATGCTAGTGTAAATAGAAGAATGATTAGTTAAAATTGTCATGAAGTGTCTAATTTTAGGTGTCTACATTTTTACCTTCTTTGAGAAAGAATGGGGGACATGATGAATAGATTAATGGATTTTTAAAAATATACAAAAAAGGTGGATGGAAAAATTAAATTATGATGATGAAATAATGTGATGGATGATGCCCCCTTGAAAGGACATGCAGGAATGACGAATATGTATTGTCTCTTTAAATAGAGAGAAATAATTTATAATTTAAGAATCAATGGTTGGTTGAGGAATAAATATGTGTTGGGATGTAGGATGTGATGATGAGATTAATTTTTGGGTGTAATTAACCAAATTGAGCTAATGCTTTCATGATTTGATTCTCAAAGATGATAAAGTATGTTGACCCAAAAATAGATGATATGGGAAGGATATTTCTTGAGATAAGCTTCATAATTTGATTTTCTCCAAATAATTTGGTTGTGTAAAAACTATCTCGATAAATTTATGGGCCTAAGTTGTGCCAAGTAGGGTGAATTGATAAATGACCAATCCCAATGATGGAGTTGCAAGCTTGATTTTTGCCAAGTAGGGTAAAAGCTATGAGTGTAGATGTATAATTTATAATTAATTGATTTATTTACAAACACATATCAATGATTTATCCTATTACATGGATTAAGTATGATATGAATAATGTTGATGGAAGATTGATAGATGATAGGTTGATGCAAACATATGTGTTAATGGAATAATAAATTTTCAAAAAATGAATCAATCATAAAAAAAATAGGCACAAAAAGATGCCCTAAGATTCAATGATAAATTTGATATGATGATGAAATTATAATTAATTTTATAAGAGGGATTTAGGATTAAGGAGGGCTAAGGTGATTGGATTTTAAAAATGGGTGTTAAGGAATGGATAAGATTTTGCAAGGAGAATATATATTCATTTTATCATGTCTCCTCATATATTTTACAACCTTATTTTTGATGTAGAATAGAATGGTATACACCATGATATAAAAAATAATGAAGACCTAGACATAATGTGCATAAAGGCTAACCCCTGATCTAATAGAAAAAATGATAAAACTCACCCTGATATGGAAAAATTGGGATGACATTATTTTCATATATTGATGGATGGACTCAAGTATAAACGCAAGAAATCACCATGATATGGGAAAACCATGATGAACCTATAGGTTAATATGGATTTATTAAAATAATAACAATAAAATTCAAACAAACAAGAAATCTAGAAAACACACATAGATTTAAAAACAAAATCAACAAAAAGTATCTTGTTGTTAATCTAGTTAAAATCCTCATTTGAAATATTGATGATATAGATGGATGGTTTCCCTAAGAAAAGATATATGAAAGGGGATGGATTTTGAGAAGGAAACATCCAAAAATGAGTTTTGCACTTTTATTTTCCCAAAAAAGGGTGAAAGTTGTGAGATTAGATTAATGATTTACACCAAATAGGGTAGATGTGGGAATGAAATATCTCAAAAATTTGGAATGATTGGATCAAGGATTTTGATCAAATTTATGATGACAATTTTTTTTGGATTTTATGGCTTTATATATCTCTTGGATATTTTTGGCCTTTCCTAAATTTTTATCATTTTTGTATTTTATGATGTTTTTGGATTTTTTTATTTATTTTATGATGTTTATGGATTTTTTGGAATAAGTTTATACAAGGGGGTAACTAGCAAAGGGAAAACCTATTCTACCATCAAGATGGGATATGATATCATATGTAAATAATTAAAGGATGATGTTAGATGATAAAATACAATAAATAATGGATTAGGGATCTCCAAAGACCATGTCACATTGGAACCAAGTCTATAATCATCAAAACACCATTTAGAGGATATGGAAGATGCTTCCTAAAACACGGCTCAAAACTTCCACTTCCTTAACGAGGTAAAGATGGGAAGGTGGATATAATAAGATGGATATGGATTATTATTGAGATATGATGGATAGGATGGACATAGATGGGGCTACCCTTATCAAGGTACTTGTAGACAACAAAACATTTTCATCATGGTAATTGTTCAAGGGTCCATAAACATGGTTTCCACCATTGGCCAAATTATATCTCCTTTTTTTTTGGTATTTTTTAGTATCAAAAATCATTAAAGGATATTTATATTCATAATGTTGACCTTGTTTGATCTCTATCCCATATATATTATGAATATATTATCTATTAGGATTCTATTGTTGATGTGGACTCCACTAATGTTGTTGTGATCTTCATTGATGTTTGATTATAATTCCTTTGAAACTTCAAACAAGGTGTCTTAATAGCCTCTATGAAAGATAATGGCCAAGGAGGGTAATTATGATAAGAATTGGATAAAGTATCTAATTTTATGATGGCATATTAATTTAACCTTTTAGGGTTTATAAGTGTAATTCCTATGTTTGGTTAAAGGGATGAGATGTCTAAATTAGCCAAATAATATGAAATAATTAAGTACTAATTTATTATAGAGTTTTACCTTCTTTGAATTTATAAAAATAGTAATAAATATGCTTAAATAGATACTTATATATAAATTTATTATCATGGATGACCTAGGTTCTAAAAATTGGGTTCTGAATAATTTTGAATGTCAAAAATAGGGTCTTAAGATTTGTTTACTCACTAGCCAGTAGTGCCCCACCTAGACAATATCTTCATGCTACTGTAATGTCCTCAAATTGGCCCTAGTGTCCTCTTTACAATACTATTCTTATTTTTTAAGAGTACATGCACCTATGTTTTTGGGTCTTATTTTTGTATGCATAAAATTTGGAACTCTATGTTGTGCTTGGAAAACTTAATTTAGTGTTAAAACCCTAATCTTCATTGAAAGAATGGTATGATCAATAATTGTGTGTTTGTTAGTAAGATAGGTTAGACATAATCAACACCCTATTATGAAGAGAGTTTCCTAAATACCAATACTCCAAGGATGAATTAAATTTTATTTAGTTCTCCCACCTAGTGTTTGGTGCAAGTGAAAGTGAATTCTAGAATGAGAGTGGACTTGGATTCCTTGAATGTGTTTTGAATTTAAAAATATTTAAAATATAGGCTTAGGGATGTTGTAAATGGTAGTATGTATAAGTAAGGCAGAATAGGGATCAAATACCTTAATTTTTCTCATCTTGTCTTTTTTTTAAATAGGTTGTTGCATCTATTTTACATATAGTAAATAAAGGTCAAATAGACTTGAATTTATAGAGATTTTTAGATTGTGTGGATAATAAAATGTACTTAAGCCAAATTTAAGAGGGGCACTTATTTTGAAAAGTATCTATTTAGAAGAGTTAGGACAAAGGATAGTAGTGCCCTATTGGGGATACTAGTTCCATGTGGTTGAAGTGTTTCCAATGTGGTGTTAATGTGCACCTAGTAGACTACTAGGCAAACTGGGTTTGGATCTGAGAAAGCTATTTTAGGATTGTGTTTTGGATGACTATAATTATCTATGGTTTTCATAATGATTGAAAAAGTGTGTCAAAATCTCTAGGATAGGTATAGGGCTAAGCTAGGAATAAGATAACTCAAGTGACACTCTTAGCATCCAAATACTATTTTAGGTGATTGCATCCCCCCAGCTTATGATAGAAATGCATCAAATTGAAATGACTAGTATAAAGGAACAAGAAGTATACATAGACTTACCTTGGAATTGAAGCCTATTTAGATGAGTATGAGTATGTGAATCTATGTCTGCGTATATGAAACATGATCAAAGTAATGACTTTCAATGAAACATGAAAAAATTAGTCCCTACTTAAGAGATGATCAAAAGTGAAAGACTATGCTAAAATAAAGTAACTGAATAAAGCTAAGTAAAGAGAGAGGAAAGGAATGAATACACCTTATTGGGCATGTTGTGAGTGAACATAATGATCATATTAATGAATATATTAGAATGAGTTGATGGCTTGCTCAATCTTCATATGGGTGGATCAAGAACTCAATTTAATTTTGAATCCATCATTGCCCACCCCTACTCGGTGGATCATGATATGTGAATAACTTAGATAAGATTATAAGTGTGTCTAAACCTCTCATATGGGTGGATAAATAACTTAATTGGACCATGACTCCATGATTTCCCACCCTTATGAATTATATGCATGATATTCTAATAAAATATAAACACATAACATTGGAATGTAAATGAATTTGAGCATAAGTAGGCAATGTAAGATGTATTTTGTAATCTAGCATTGCACAAGGGTTTTAATGTAGATTTAATCAATGTATATAATATTATATATAATTAGATACCTAAGGGATGGGGTGTGATGCCCATCATGGCACCCAACTAGGATAGATGCATGAGGCCCCTCATGGCATAAAAAATTGGTGTGTGTGTAACAAGAAAATACAAGTGTCACGGTGAATAAACATATAAAGAAACATACATATAAACACATGAGGAATTAAAAAGGTAGGCCAAGGGGCCATAATAAAAGGGACATGGGCACATTTCACTAAATTTTAGAATCCATACATATAAAGACATTTTCAAATGTCCACATATGCAAGCAACAACAATTTGGCTTAGAGCCACATAGAAGGACATGTTCAAATGCCCCCATATAGAAGTAGGAAAGCATACACAAGGGACATGGGAACATGTCCAAGTCATAAAATTAGATAAGTGCATATAGAAAAATAAAAATGGCATATTCAAATACCCTCAAAGATATAATAATCATAGGAAACACAATCAAATTTAATCTAGGAAAACTAGAAATGAGAGCATGTATAACTATGAAATACAAATCTATGTAGATGTTAAGATGCACATATCATATGTATAATTAGTGATAGTAAAAAAAAATCTAAGTAAAGAGTAGAAATGATCAATATCAAGATGTATCAATACATAAACTAGAATGTTTATAATGTAAGGATAGAACCTAGTAGTAGAACTATGTATGTGATGTCCTCAAGTGGGTAGATATATTAAATGTATAGACCTAGATCTATATATATATATATATATATATATATATATATATATATATATATATATATATATGCCCTTAGTGGGTAGATGATGGCTAGTCTGATCATTGTAGTGGACCAAGGTCCTATATTTAAACTATAAGCACTCCACAAAAACAAGTGAAACATCTGTGTATGATAAAGCTAACTATACTAGGATAGCTAAAAATATATAATATTTGGCAAGTAGTAAAAATGAAAACATAGTAATGCATAAAATCTATAAATGTTTTATTTTTGAAAATTTGGAATGTTTTTGTATTTTGACATGTTATATTTTTTTTGTGTTTTTTGAGTATAAGATATGTGCAAGCAAATGAAAATAAACTATGTATAAAGGAGATGGGGAGAAAGAAGTATGTACAAGAATAGGAACCATACTAACCAATGAGTCTCCAGGGAGACTCACTATCGCTATGGCTTTTGTTTAAAATAGGAATGGGAATCTCTCATGAAGTTTGATTACTATGTTGTATTTGAATGTTGTTGCAATAGGAATCTAAGTATTGTTCATCATCAGAATCATAATAACTTGGAATGTTAGATGGAATTGCCTCATACTATGGAGTTGACCTTTCTAAATTGTGATTTAGCAAATTAATTATGATTTTTCCCTTTGAAATTGTGCTTACTATAAACATATGGTGTTGTGGAGGTTATTTTATTGGAAAACCTATTTTGAGAATGCTTGTTTGTGTAACATCATTTTGAATTTGTAACCTAAGATATTTCTCTTTATTTAGCATTTCTTATGTATCTAGATGTTTTTTCTTGATAAATTATGTTTATGAATGATTTACATTAGGATGTTTAATAAATCTCAAATATTGTGGACCAATATTATCAACTGTTAGAATAGGAGAAGTTATGCCTTGGGCCTATTTGCCCAAACCTTGACCCTGATAGTCTAATTATTATAGATATTTGTGACCAAAATCATACCATATTTAATGTTGAGCCTCTATTTTGAGAGGTAAATTTGCTTTATTTATCTATGATTTTTATACTATTTATTTTTGTGATTATGCTTTTTGAACCTTTTATTGTTCTAAGTTATTATTTTGTAACCATTGTTTTTCTAAGTTATGCTTTGGTAACCATTATTGTACTATTTTAGAATTTGAACCTTTTTGAGTTGGTATATGTGTCATTGTATGTTTTTTGGATGAAGTGTTGACATGTGAGTCATATATATCCATTATCTATTATATTTTCCTTTTTAATACTAAACATGAATCATTGTGGTGCCCATGCATTCTATGATATGCATAAAAATATTTGAATATCTTCATTGGGTGTAGGGGAGGTAGGTTGATCAACTTAGATTTAATAATTTCCATTAGTACCTCACTTGAACTCTTATTTTAATTTTTAATGATTTGTGAATCACTTGTTGTATATGTACTTTGTTATGATTTATTATTTGGATATGTAACATTGTTTGCCACAAATTGACTAGGTGAAGATGCATATACATGATTTACACTATTGTGACCTAGAGTCCTCCGTCTTGTAAATTATGTTTCTAATGTTTTAATATTTTCATGTATTATTTTATTATAATTTTTAATATTTTAATTATCATGTTAATATTGATAATTTGATCACATAGAGTCTCACAAGTGTAAACCCTAGTTATTTGTGATTGAACATGTAGGCACATATCCTATAGGGGAGAGATGTGAATAGGCTAAGTATGTGGAATAATGACATTTATATAGGTTTCATCATCTTGTGGAGGAATGATATCATGGACTTGGTTAGAGATAAAGTATTTATCACCCTCATGGAGATGAGGAGAACAATGAGATTCTTTCATGTGCATAAGATATGACATTAAAACTTGAAACATAGTTGTTAGCTTATGTGATAAATACTCTATGTGTGTATGGATTTGATTGTTAATGGAATTAAATGTAGGAGAAAGATAACATGATATGAGATATGACATATATTTTAATTCATATACAACATCACCTATACATGTGTTTTTTGTCTTTTCTAAGTTCATTCCAAATTTAAGGGAATAAGCATGCAAATGAAAGTATTAGACTTTGTAACAAAAAGTGATTAATTTATTATGTCATTATGTTCATGATTATATGAAATACAAATTATAATATATATGAATTTGAAATATGAGTTTTGGAAAAAAAAATAGATTATAAATAGAAAAGGATACAAACCCCAAGTGTGTATAGGGTTAGGGTTGATTTGAATCTAAGGTTTATTTGCAATAAATTTAAATTATATTTAAATAATTTGAAACCCTAATATGAAATTAATTTAATTATCTATGTTGTCTAAAAAATAAAAATAATGTAGCCATGATTTATTGCATAAAAATTTTAGATTAATGCAAACTAGGGTTTGAAGTAATATTCAAAGTAAGTCGGGTTTACCAAATGATTGAAACTTTTTGGGTTTAACTATGTAAATCCTATGTTTGGTCAAAGGGATGATATGTCTAAATGATTCAAATAGTATGAAATAATTAAGTACTGATTTGTTATCTATTTTGACCTTTGATTTTCTAAAAATAGTAATAAATATGCTTAAATAGAGACTTATCTAGAAAGTGACTGTCACAAGTGATTTGGGTTTTAAAAACTGGGTTCTAAATAGTTTTGAGTGTCATCAACAGGATCATAAGATCTATTTTATCATTGGATAGTAGCTCCTTGTATGCAATAAAAAATGCATTGCATCTATAAATCAATCATAACTTGAATAAGATAGATCCTACTTACACTTTTGATTGGGAATACATTAGATAATTGGGAACATGACCAATATGTGGATCCACTACACCTAATTAGGGGATCTCTTATGATAACAATAATACTAGGGAGGGTTCCATATCCTCTATTCAATCAAAATCATGAAATAACCCTAATTAAGCCCTATGTTTTTTATTCACTATACTAATAACAAATAAAGCAAAGAAATCTAATCTAGTGCTCACTAAATCTTGTGGCACAAAATGGGGGTAATAAATACTAAAATTAAAAATGCATAAAATACATATACTCACATCAATGTATATATAATATTAATGCATGGAAGAGAAGTGAAAATGCATATCTATCTACTTTTACAAAGGAATAACAAAGTTAGGAATACTTATCTTTGAAGACAAACCCACTGAGCCTTAATCTCTCCCTTGGCCAAGGTGATTTACAAGAGGTTCTTGTAGTATGTAAGGATGACAAGGATAAATCAACTCTAGGCTACATAATCTATCAATGCATCCAAAATACTTCTCCACTAGACAAGATATGTATCTCCAAAGAAAGTATGAAACCCTAATATTTCTCCTCAAGTAGAATGGTGGATAAGTAGATGTGAAATAGCTCTTACTTCTTCTTCTCTTCTCTAAATAATGGTGAAATGATCTTGTATATATAGGTAGATTTTACCCTAAGCCCTTTTGAAAGTTTTAGCTGATAAGGTTAACCCAATTGACCTAATACTAATATTGACAAAAATTCACTAGGTCATTGTCTAGGTCAGCCAAGACCTGACCTAGACCCTAAATGAATTTTACCAATAAGAGTACAAGGTTGACACAATTGACCTAGTAAAGTAAACTATCTAAAGGGTTTTGAGGTTAGGAAAATGGGGGTGGAAGGTAGGAAATGACTGGAGGAGTATACAAGAGAGAATAAAAAACTTAGGGGAATGGTTTTTAGGAGACAAGTGTGTAGATAACAAGTGAAAAAAGGTATAACAATCCTATGAAGCACCAACGGTTTGCCCACCCCTTTTATGGTACACCCCTTAAGGCATGAATTTAAAGAGATTGAGACTCAATGGGTTCCTAAAAGATAAATAGAATCATTAATTGATAAAAGTTTTAAAATATTATATGTATACATATGCCCCAGTCAAATCTCATCATGTATCACATAAGTGTAACACGGGATGGTGCTTCAGGAATAGAACATGAGGACACATAACATTGATGCTAAGTAAAATGTAGTAAGGAGTAAATAAAATAATTGAAAGTATAGAATTTAAAAATGCATACCTTTACTTACCATAGTGTTGTAGATAAATAATGAGACTAAAAGAGATGTGAAGGCATCTAATGTGAAGAACATTAGGCAAACTTATAGAGATTAGTGAAAAAAAGAGAGAAAAATTGAAAATTTTAAAATATAGGCATATAGTAGTGGGAAATATTCTCTATGATGTCATAATTCTATAAATTTTTATGATTTAAAAAATGAGTTAATAAAAACAAAGATGCGATCAAAATAAGGAATCTGATGGTATATATTTGAAAGGTAAAGAATTTTGAATAGTAACATTAAATAGGGTGAAAAGAAAGTCATTTTCTATTATTTGACTTATTTAGAGATAAAAATAGAACTCTGAGAGATCAAATGAAATCCAAAAGAGCCAAGATGGTGACAAGATGACATCTGAGATGAGGAGGGTGCCTAGCAGCTATAGCGGGTGCAACACAAGTAGGCAACTAAGAATTTCAAACTTATTTTTGGTATTTTATTTGAAATTAAGTGTTTTATTGAAATTTGATTTAGACCAATTATAGAAATTAGATTAAACTCTAGTAAGTTTCTAAGGGTACGAGAGGTCAAATGGGTAAATGGGTTGAAAGGAATTAGCATAATAAATTCCAAAGGCATTTATAACAAGTAGGTTAAAGAGTCGATATTTTAAACCAACTAGGTCAACCTAGTCAATCTAGTAGGTTAAGAATCAACTTTTGACACTATTGACTTAGTAGGTATGGGTAGACTTTATTTTAGTAAAGTGATGACTTAGTACCCTTGTGCTGACTTAGTTGATTAATCCATTCTGTCAACTTAGTACTAAGGGGAAAATTAAAGGGTTAACTTAGTTGATTGAGTCCACAGGGTTGAGATAGTACTATTTGATCAACTTAGTATATGACTAAGTGGTCGATATATTACTAAAATGTGGGAAATTGGCTAAAATAGTATGTGTAAGGCCCATTTTGATTGAGTAAGTACTAAAATTTCCAAGTAGGCTAATAATAGGTGAAATTGATCAAAAATTAATAGAGTAAGGAAAATTATAGTTTGTTTTTATTAAAATTTAAAAAGAGTGTATTTGATTATAAGTCACAAAGAGGTCTAATACATATTTTTTTATTTGATAGTTGCAAGGGCATCATAGATTCAGGTAATTAGTAGATGCATCTTGACTACTAGATCTATTAAAGAGATTAATAATGGAGGATTGAGCTAGGTTGGTTGCACTAGGCTTAAGAGGCATCATGGAGATGTGTTGAGTGGCACTTAGTATAGATCTAGTAGTCATGTTCTTAAGAGCCTAGGAGCACTTGACTAATACCTTTAGGTGGGTGGTGGATGGGGATACCATAAATTTGGGTATCACACTAGAGGATGTCCATGCTATACTTGGACTTAAGATATGAGGAACACTAGTGATCATAGGGATACCAGATGGGTAGGAGGAGAGATGAGCATTATCCTAATGGGAAACTTGCTTAGATAAGATATATCTAGGGCTAAGGGTGAGCCTTTTTAATGTCTATATATCTTCGATTCTAGATATTCAAAAGGTGGTGATAGGAATCGTGATAACATAGGTGTTGTGTCACAAGTCAAATGATAAGGTACCATTATATGTGATAGCCTTATGTCAATATATATTAGAGTAGGGGGCACTCTATGACTTGAGTTCTATCATCTAGGTTTATCTCATGCATGATATGTATGGGATGCTATCTAAATGGTATAATACCATAGGGCCAATTATATTATTGAGTGCTTGGATATATGAGAGGTTATCAATGTATTGACTAGTTAAGTTATCCCATGTGATCGATGATTAGTTACCTTGGGTACTAAGATAGAGGTAGGATCAGGTGGCATAGGTTGGGCTGCATGTGCCAACACTATAGATAGTCATATAAGTAGATATCATATGGAATAATTATGCACACATTATGATAGTTTGGCTAAGTTGGAGGATGGTGATACCAAAGTTAGCATGATCATGGATTATAGGCCACTACCTATGGTTGATAGATCCACATCTAGTAACATGCTTACTAGGATAGTTTGGACTCCCTCACTTGTTAGATCCTATAATGGTACCCAAATTTTGGGTTAGACATGCAAGATATCTAAGGGTGAGAGGAGGAGAGGGACCACCAGTTTTAAGACCAAAGATAAGACCATGGTGTGAGAGACCATGGATAGGTTGAGCATGATGACCAATAGCTAGAGAGGACATAGATGTGGATGCACGAGTGTTGTAGATACCAAAACTAGTACCAAATTAGGAGGAATGGTGACTACCTCAATCACACCACTGATGGAGACATCAATGATGAGAGAGCACAGAGGGTGGTCATCCAATATGACCCATCAGTCAACCTAGGGTAGAGCTGGTCTATAGAGGAACCATTGATGTGAGGCTTGAGATGAATATGGGTGGTAACCCTATGGTTTGCATTGGTTGGGAGGCATCCCACTGATGAGATACTCAAGTGGCAAGATGATGGAGAGATCATGCTTGATAGTCAAGTAGATGGGAAGACAGTGATATGTGACATCTAGACAAATAATAAGTGGTTTAAAATTTATTTAAGTTTTGAAAATAGAACATTACTTATAGAAGATATGATAAATAAATTATATATAGATATATTTGGAGATATATATATGATCTAACATCTATCTATTATGAATTTTATAGATCTTGCAAAGGAGAAAGAGACCAGATGGAGATCCCTAGTGAGGGGAGCACTCCATAATATCCTAAATGAGGTTATAACACCATATGACTCTACCACATTAGATTATATTATGGTACCATTTTCCCTATCTTGGATGAGTTGGTTTAGACTAGTAGGAGAGGCCAAAAGGAGATTATAGGTAGATGAAGATGGGCTCAAACCATTGATATGGGTGGGAGTGGGAGAAGCATAGGCATGGTAGGCCTTGGCTTAGGAGAGAGCTACATATTTGGCTACCACAATGTAGTTAGGATAGGTATAGGTGCAGGTGGCCAATCTACAAGCATAGGTGATAAGCTTGAGATCTCAGACATCCTATTTATAGTGTAATATTTAGATGGGATTATCTAAGGCATATATGGGAAGCATTTCTAAGCCATATGATAGACATGACAAAGCCCATCTTTAGAGCTAGAGTGACATATTTTTGTACTTTTGTATCAAAAACACACAATATATATAGATATTTTCTATGTTGATAGTTCGATGTTAATCCTATGTGTTTATATTATGGTTATGTTTGTGGATGCATGGATATATTTCTATCTAATACATGTATTTTACTTTTATTGTATATGTCATAGGAAATATATGTGTTGTTTTTTCTTTTCTAGCATTATGTAGGACACATGCATGGTTAAAAACAAATAGGTGAAAAGGACTTTGGCAAAGTATAATTAATAAAAAATAAATATACTACACACTATTTCATGTTGGGAAATGTGTAATAACAAGAAATGAATAAGTATAAAAAACCAAAGAGAATCGTAAACAAGAGGGAAATGAGTTGTTTTTAAACCATAAAAGATCTTTTGTTACCAAATTAAAACAAGTAAAATCACACTAAATCATGTTGGGAATTATGAAAATAATGTAATAAAATGGAAAGCACATAAAAGAGCAATGGTATAAAAAACAAATCAATTAACTCAATCAATCATACTAAATCATGTTGGGAAGTATAAAAGATAAACAAAATTGGAAAAATTGGTCTTATATTAATCACACTAATTCAAGTTGGGAAGCATGAAGAAATTAAGAAAGGGGTTGGATTATTACATTCAATTGAAAAATAAGAACATAAAAGTGAAAAATTAATGAAGTAAGCATAAAACATACTAAATCAAAATGGGAAGCATGCCAATGGTGTGTAAATCATAATCAATCACATCTTATCTCATATTTGACACATGTAAATTTTTTGTGACTTGGATATTAGAATTTTTTTTAAGGAAGGTCAGGTCCTATCTATGGTCTTACACTATAACTCACAAAGGTAACGCCAATTAGGTGTAATTAATGTAAAAATATGGTAAAAATGGAATGTTTGAAATGGTAATGGGATAACTTGGTAATTTTTTAGGAAGGCTAGGTCCTATCCATAGTCTCACAATTCAACTCACAAATGGAATCCCTAGGGGAGTGATCAGTGAACAAAATAATATTACTCAAGGGGAAATATTAATATTATATGGATTAAATAATGGAATGTAAAAATCATAATATGGGCATATTATGAGAAGACCTTAGAAGACATGAGGCATGCTAAGTACACAAGAAGACAATAAATGATTTGTGACCATCAATATATAGAGGATACTTGTCACTATAGACACAAAGATGTGTAGGAAAATAAGTGTGATAATAAGATCAACTCATATAGGTAGTTTTGAACAAGAAAATTAAAATTAATTTACCTTCCCACAACGTGTTCTCCATTCCTTAGGACCCCTTATAGAGCTGTCGATCTACTATGGATATTGGGTACATGTATGAGAAATTACGCAGCATTAAAATATTTTTTTGTTTTCCTTTTCTAATCTACTATCCTACTGCATCTCAATGGGCCTTGGCTTTATTTTGAGGCCAAATATGGAGTTTGAGCTTTGATTAGAAGAATGATATGTGCTTAGAATCATGTCTTTTAGTGTGATTTGAATTTTAAGAATTTTGAATGATGCCTTTTTATCATTATATTTTGTTAAATGATTTGGATTTTACATTTTTTTATATATTTTTTAAGAATCTTCCTCCATATGGAATTGGAATGACCAATTATGAGAGATAGAGTGATACACACAAATGAGCTTTAGCCTTTGGCTAAAGGAAGCTAAGTATCTAAATACAAGATAGACTAAAACACATAGTCTTAACTATTAACCAACATGTTATCTCCAGTCTCAACCATGTATATGCTTAGTTTGCAAAAGGGAATAAAGGGGAATAAATGGATATACCAAGTGGATCGATAAAAGGAGAGTATAATGAGATGATTTTTTTACTAACTAGTCACATTGTAAAGAAGGAATGACTAAAGGGAGAAAGGTTTGTATAACCAAGTCAAAATAATAATTATCCCTATGATAGAGATAAAAGATTAAAAAACATGAAAAATAACAAGGGAGTCATAAGAAAATGAACTCATGAAAAAAAAAGGCAATGATAAGACATCATAAGTAATATAAAGTGTAAAACCAAAGTCACCATGTAAGATATATAAGAATTTGACATAGTGTCAAATGATATAAAGATAAAGTTGGATCACACATCTAATAGAAATGAAAATTTAAGAACACCATGAGTGTGCTCATAAATACTAATATATTTTTCCACATACATTATCCATAACATCTAAAATTTTTCTTTGAAGTTGAATGCAAACTACAACTAATGTCTCATCGATTATCAATAAAATATAGGAAAATAATTCACATCAAATATCCTCAATAAAAAATACAGGAATGATTGAAGGATCATGTTGAGGAGTGATATAATTTAGGGGATGCTTAAGATAATGCATAGGAATGGACTCTATAGGAGATGAAGAGGTCACTGGTGGGGAAGGAGCCATTGGTGAGGTACACATAGGTAGAGAAGGATCCATAGGTAAGGGAAGATCCATGGGTGAAGTAATCATGGGGGGAGAAACAATAGGTGTAGAAGGGACCATAGGAGGAAATGGAACCATAGGAGGTGGTATCATGGGGGAAGAAGGGGGAGCCTTCTTTTGAGAATGACCTATGGGAGAAAGATTATAAGATGTAGGAATGGTTAGGAGGTGATCTTTAAGATGATATTATAGGATGTGGCAATGATCAATGTGATGTGTGCCATATTAGTGCCATAAATAATATAACTCTCCATAATTAGGAAGATACTCAGGTAATACTTTTGGGTGAGGTATAGCTTTATCTGAGGTCTAAGGAGTGGTAGGATGCAAAGTGTTGATATATTATCAAAACTTATGAAAATGCATGGATGAATGGTTATTTGTGCCATAGAAGAAATAGATATTCCTATGAGTAGTCTTGGTAGGTGTATTCATAGGAGGGTGTGTTATAAAAGTATAAGTAACTTGGTATAAGGAATAATCTCTAGTCTAATGATCAACTACTTTATGAATGTCATAATAAGACTAATCAACCCATTTGGTAGATGAAGGAATAAACTATGGTAAAGGAAGTAAACCATCACCAAGAGAAGGTGGGGATAGTGGATATATTGGATAAGGCTTGAATACAAGAGTGATAGAAGCAAAAATAGGAATAGACTCAGTGAAATCTAGTGTAGGAATGGGATTCAAACTAGGCTCTACTGAGGGAGGGGTGGGGTTCATAGAAGGTTAAAGGATAGTTGCACATATATCAATGATAAGTAGGCTATAAGGGTCATGGTACCTAACAAAGTGATAGGGACCAATCATAACATGATCCATAATCATACTCCTATGAGGTTATTCAAAAATTAGAGGTGTCTACACCATCTCTACCCTATGATAAAGAGGGAAAATACTAAAATTAGGAATGATATATGATAAAATACAAGAAGATATACTAAAAGACTAAGGTAAAGAGGAATAATAATGAGTAATCTCAACATCTTAGGCTTTAAATAAACCTCCTAATAATGGATCATCTAAGGTATAAACATCATCATAATCAGGTGTATACAAATCAATGGCATAGGTAGGGATGACTGTTAGGGTCCTAGGTTGCACCCTATCTATGAAGGGGATTGTTCAAGTCCTCTTGATCAAACCTAGTCTAACACGGGAATGACCCTAGGCTATGGGTCACTTAATATTTGGTTAGACCTATAGAGAAGGATGACTTCCTTTTGGGTCTATCAACTATACTAAACCTAAACTAACTTCTTGTTGGGAAAAGGGGAGAGAGATTAACAATAATCTATTAAAGCATGTAAAAGGGGATGATGCACCAAATGTTTTTATCCTTATACTTGAAAAATACAAACTATAAGACACTTTCAAAACTATATAATATCACTTAACTCACTCTTTTATCAGCCCTCACATAAGTATTTCACAAAAAGGTATAGACTAGCTATCAAGCTAGCATGGGAGGGAAATTTTCCACTTTTAAACTGACCAACAAACTATACATGCACTTATAATGACCTATGATAACTAACAAAACAATACATTAATGTGATAAAAATTATACAAAGGTAAGTAAAACATATATTCACTTAACCATATCAATGAACTCATGAAACACTTTTTGATTTAAGTTGTAAATGGAGGAATCTAGTATTTTATTGCATAAAATAGGTGTTATAGTACAAATATTGGTAGGGTATAGTAATTTCAAAGATATGGATATTTTTCAAGGCTTAGAATCCCATATTTATAGCATAATGGGATGAGAGAGATGGGGATCATGCATATAAGGATCGAGAAGGGAGCATAATGACCAAGATTTCTAATCATTCGGTGTTAATTTAGTTAGAAAATATCATAATGCTTAAGATTACCTTTAGAAGGTATATAAAACAAACATATCAGTCCCTCTCAATCTATTTATATCCTACATTAATGTTCCTTATAGTTACAATAGTGGGATCAAGTCATTTGAAAGATGAATTATTGCATTGAAGTAGTTACAATAGTTAAATCAATCTATTGTAATCTTGTTTTAGTGTGGATTAATACCTACTAGTTTGTATTTGGCATGTAATAATGGAGAAGAGGGTCATAATCATGTTGCTATATTTGGAGATGAACTTGTAAAAATTGACATGTCTACCTCTATGGCCTCCCTTTGAAATATTTTCCTAGTTTGACCTCAACCATGTTCAACATCCACTTAAAATCTCCCATCTTAAAATTTTAATCTTGGCCATTAATATTTATCTATGTTCCCAAAATCAACCTTGGTTGGTTCCTGCACTTTCACCATGTGGTGGCCTCACATTCATCCTCAAGAATATTGACTCCTTAACCTTACACACACCATAAATATAATTTTAACATATTATATGTGCACTAATTATTTATCCAATAGTTACCACAATCATGACACTTGGAAATTACACATTTGTCTTCAAGATTCACTAATTTTTTAACTTCTCACTCATCGTTGATCTGCTTTTGCATGATGGATCACACACCATCAATATGTTTGGACCCATTGGCTTTGTTAATCACCACATGCCATTAGATATTTCTATGGGCACCCAATATATTTCTACTTGTTAGCCACACATTCATCCTTGGAACATTTGAATTAAAATGGCTATTTGTCACATCTTTAACTCAATGTCTCTATGCATGTCATAGACTACTAGTTTAACTTTGAAGGTTTATAACTTGAGATAGAAAAGACATCAAGATATTAAATTTACAAAGGATTATCTAGGCATGAAATACATCATGTCCATGTAATATTTTGGATTGAGAGGATTTCCAAGTGATTCTATTAAATGCATAACTAACTTTCTTTACTAGTTCCTGCATGACGTGTCATGATGGTCTAGTCCCCTAAGATTGCCAAATTTACACTTTAAGATTACTTAAAGTGTTTCAAAATAATTGCAAGTGACTTGATATTCTCCTATAGTATATTTAATCCTTATGCCATTAGATTACTCTTCAATCAGGAACTTGCTTAGTTTCCTACCCCAAACCCATCAAAGTTTTGTGTGTAGGTCAAATTTGGCCAACATATTTGGCAACTTAAATGGGAAGCATGCTTGATATGCTTGAGAAATCAAACCATTTACATGACTCTTGTACTCACTAATACTGATGAATATTATCCATGACTGTAAGAAATCTTTTGACTTACAAAGATAATAGATTCCACCAAAATAGGGAAGCTAACTAAACTAAACAAATGTGCAAACAAGTCACTTATTTGGGATAAAACATATACACACTAATCTAACTAACCATTACAAAGCATGATCCACCTAGATCAAAATGAAAATTATTAAACTTGATCACTCCAAGAGATGGTACAAGTTACAAAACATGATGTTTATTGGGCATGGCCTTTGATGGGCCATTCTTCTTATCAACCAACTCTCTTAACATCTCCTAAAATGAGTCATCAACAAAAAAAATAGTCACTAAAAAATACAAACTCTTTCTCATACCGCTTTTCAGTTATAACCTTGTCAAGTGATACCTCATCTATGCCTTGTCTTTGAGTCTTTTGGACATCTTGAGTGACCTCATCCTTATTATTGACTAATACAAGTTCATCTATCTCTTCAAGGAGATTTTAATATTCAACCCAATCTATATCATGATCTTGAATGAGTGACTCTTTATCAAATTTCTCATAAACATGATATTTAATGGGCAACATATCCCTAAAAATGTATTCAATCTATTTTATAGATTCAAGGTATAGATTCCAATCATCCTTTTATTCCTAAATTTGATCAATTTGAATAGAATTATCTTGAATGAAACCTTTATCTTTCTCAAGCAGATATATCTCAAATTCATTTATGACTTCAATTTATACCAATTCCTCATGTATTTATTCCACATCAAGACCATCCTTCTCAAGTAGACTTGAGATATCTTCTTCAAGATCAAATACAACCTCATTTTCAACCTATTCCTAAAGTGAATTATTAGTGAGAAGCTCTTCCTCATACACACTTGAGACATCTTCTTCACACCCTTCAAGAACTTGACCCATAGCTTCAATCTCTTTCTCATACCTTCATAGAATAGGATCCTTATGAATAAGGGAGGTGGTGGGAGGGTGATGATATTAATTTACTTAAGATGGGGTATAAAGCATGGAAGTTTGATCATGATCAAATTTTAGGATCTTTATGTAAATAGAATCATCAAGGGAGTCTTGAAGAGGGGGAAAGAGAAATTCTTAAAGACCTTTATATTTAACTCCTTCCACTTGGACATCACGTAATCAAAAATTGAAACCTCTTTGCCCTCATATACATTTTGAGTTTGAGGGATGAGAAATGGAGAAATGGAACTACATGAAGGCTTATTCTATTTAATATATTCTTGAATAAACATATGAGTATCCTCTTGACTCTAACTAGGAAACTCCCTTGGCTCAAATTAAGTATGGTTAAGCACTTCATTAGAATGAGGAACACAAGAATATTGGTGAGGAATACAAGAGAGTTCTTGAGATAACTAGTTCAAATCACCTTTCTGCCTCTCCCAAGCCTCCATCTTCTCTAATACACGATTGCACAACTCATTCCTCTCCTCTAGATCATTGGATACATTTATAAATAACCCATTCACTTTCTCATACTGAGAATTTGAAAAAACATTTCTTTCATATGTTAGTAATTTGAGCTATATTTAATCATTTTTCTCTTGGAGATAAGGCTATTCATATGCAACATTATAGCCATATGGGGAAGGTGAAATCTGGTATTGAGACTGATATGGTTCACAAGGGGAATAAGGGTCATACTCTTAACAATAAGGATCATAAGAAACCTGATAAGGCTCAACATAGCTTGGGTAAAACTCTTGGTAATGCTGATTAGGCTTATAATTAAGCTCATATGGATTATGATAGAGTTGGAATGATGCATTATAAGGCTGATGAGGAAGTATTACATATTTTTCCTCATACATAGCTATGAAAACAACATCAAGATAGTGTAATGAAAATAGAATTAAAAACTATGATTAAACTATTGGAATAAATTAATTGATCTTGGAGTCACTAAATTCTTCATGAAGAATCTTTATACAACTATAATTTCACCAAGACCAGCTCTAATGAGTCCTACTGAGCATGCCAAAAACTATTGGAATTCTAGGTTGAACCCTAGCTGAGAAGGGGATTGTTTAGGTCCTCTTACTCAAACCTAGTCCAACATGGGAATGATCCTAGGTTGTGGATCACCTAATCTTGGGTCAGACCTTTGGATAAGGCCAACTTAATTTTAGGTATATCACCTATACTAAACCTAAACTAGCTTCTTGCTATGAAAAGGGGAGAGAGATTAATAATAATATATGAAAGTATGTAAAAGGGGTATTATGCACCAAATGTTTTTATACATATAATTTTACAAGACAAACTATAAGACACATTTAAGACTATATAATATCACTTCACTCACTCTTTGATCAGCCTTCACATAAGTATTTCACAAAAAGGCATAGATTAGGTATCAACTTAGCATGGGAGGGAGGTTGTCCACTTCCAAACTGACCAAAAAACTATATATGCACTTAGAATGACTTGTGATAACTATGAAAACACTAAATAAAGGTAAGAAAACTTAGACATAGGAAAGGAAAACATATATTCACTTAACCACATCAATGAACTCATGAAACACACTTTGATTCATCTTGTAAATGGAATAATTTAGTCTTTTATTACATCAAATAGGTGTTATAGTACAATTTTTGGTAGAGTCTAGTCATGCCAAAGAGAGGGATCATTTTCAAGGCTTAAAATCCTATATTTATAGTATAGTTGGATGAGAGAGATAGAGATCATGCGTACAAGATAGATAAGGGAGACAAATGACCAAGATTTCCAATCATCTAGCATTGATTCAACTAGAAAAGATCATAATGATTAAGATTACATTCATAAGGTGTTAAAAAAATTATATCAATCCCTTTAAATCTATTTTTAGCCTAAATTAATGTTCCTTATGATTAAAATAGTGGGTTCAAATTATTTGAAAGCTAAATTCT
This sequence comes from Torreya grandis, assembly GCA_037957365.1. Taxonomy (NCBI): domain Eukaryota; kingdom Viridiplantae; phylum Streptophyta; class Pinopsida; order Cupressales; family Taxaceae; genus Torreya; species Torreya grandis. The sequence continues at coordinate 3,365,332 of JARHVA010000168.1, read as the reverse complement.
GGCATTAAAGCATTTACAACAACTAGATAATTTTGTTGTGATCTTTCTCCAACATGGATTACTCCCTAATAGTTCATATTTTACATGTAAGAATGGAGAAAAGGGTTATAATCATGCTATTTTATTTGGTGATGAACCCATCAAAATTGAGGTGTCTATCTCTATGGCCTCTCTTTGAAATATTTGCTCTGGTTCAAGCTCAACCATGTTCAACCTCCACTTGAAAACTCTTGGATTTGACTTTTAATATTGGCCATTGATCTTGATATAGGATCTCAAAATCATGTCATCTATAATATTTTTGTTCACTCTATGGGCCTTGTAGTCAGTCCTAGCTAGTTCCTACACTTTTTCCACATGGTGGCCTCACATTCATCCTCAGGAATATTAACTCCTTAACCTTACACACATCATCAATATTATTTATATGGATTATATGTGCACCATTGATTTACCTACTAGTTACCATAGTCATGACACTTGGTAAATATGCATTTGTCTTTGAGGTTCAATGAATTTTTGACTTCTCACTTGCTATTGATATGATTTTACATGATGGATCATGCACCATTAATCTAATTGGACTTATTGCATTTTTTAGTCACCATACATCATTAGATATTTTTATGGGAACTTGAGATCTTTCCACTTGTTAGCCACACATTCATATTTGTAACATTTGAATTCAAATGGCTATTTACAACAACATTAACTTGATGTCTTTATGCACATCTCAAATTTTTAGTTTAACTTTGAAGCTTTATATCTTGAGATAGAAAAGACATCAAGATATGAAATTTGTAAAGGATGACCTAGGCATGAAATATATCATGTCCATCCAATATTTTATCTTGAGGGGCTTTCTAAGTGAATTTATTAAATGTACAACCAACTTTCTTTACTCATTCTAGCATAATGTGCTATGATGGTCTAGTCCCCTAAGATTGCCAAATTTACACTTTAATCTTACTTAAAGTGTTTTAAGAGATTTACAAGTGACTTGATTTTCTCCTTGTGCCAATGGATTAATCTTCAATTAGGAACCTACTCAGCTTCCTACCCTAAACCCATCAAAGATCTACATGTAGGAAAAATTTGGCCAACAATGACCTTTTCATTTGATGTGGTATAATGAATAGAATGATGAGTCTTAGTTAAGAAAATGTGGATGTTATCATAAGATTGTTGATGAGAATGAGGTTTCAAAGAAACAAAAAATTGAGAGATGAGATGAGGTAAGATATTGGATGTTTTAATCTTGAGATTAATCTCATAAGGCTCATCATCATTAGAATTTAGGAGGTTAGGGGGTATATTCCTAATGAGTTTGGGATGACCATTATCACCTCAAGTGGAATCGATAAGAAATTTAAATCATTGATATTCAATAAATGGAACACTGGGCAAGGGTTCAAGGTTAGGATTCTTGAATACACCTCAGTCTTGGAATTATTTAAAATTCTAAGGATTTGTGTCACCCTTAATCCTATAGATGGATCTATTGTGAATAAATTTAATGCATTGGAAAATAGAAGAGGAAATTACTCTCATATGATGATTATATGTCCTACCTTGTAAACTATTGTAAGATAGAGGAAATTTAAATATCATCACCTTCACATGAGTAGTGATAGGTGGGATGGTAATGGGGAGCCACACACAACCTAAAGAAGGGATTTGCCTTCAGCCATAGCTTTTTCATGTGTTTCATGTGGATTTGATATTTCATTCAAAATATCCAAGGGTTTTGATAAAATCAAGAGAGGCAACACAAGTTTTAGAACCTTCATTAATCAAGGCATGCTTGACTTGGATGTAACAAATTTGAACACTAATGAAAAGAAGATGATCATCTGCATAAAGCATAATCTCATTGAGGATCATAAAATTTATAGGGAATTTGAGGGAAATAAAAGTGTCCATTGTTTCATCAACATGTATGGACATTTATTCACACTATTGCAAAATGATATCTTCACACCCAAATAAGGTTGATTCACATCCTACTAGAGGAAGATGAGGGATATTCATTTCAAATAGAAGATGCATAAGATAATTATGATGATGCAAAGAGGTCCTCAAAAGTTTGAGAAATGAGATTTGGGATGGGATATTAGTGAGTTCTATGATAGGATCCCACTCATCATAACCCATAAGAAGATTGTTGTTGAAGGAGGTCCCCAAAAGGAGTTAAAGTACATGTGAGTTGATGTTGGTAAGAGGAAGAAGGTTTAGTTAGAGGAGATATTTATATATTATGTTGAGAGGATGAAGGAGTTGATGCAAGTTAGGTTTGAGAATTGGTAGAATAAGTGTTGATAAAAGCTTCAATATCATTAGTGTTAGGAGAATAATATGGAGGGATAGTACAAATAGAATGGGAAGTGTTATCTAAGGGATGAGTTAAAATTGGTTCATAAAAAGATATAATGTCATATTTCTCTAGCTCATTTAAATGAGTTGGAGAAGAATCTTGGATAAGACAAAATATGTAAAATAATGGAGCAGTGTAGATGGGTTGAGGGTTAATGAAAGCATCCACCCTTTGCATATTACTCATATTGACCACGATCTATTTAGGAGTTAGGTAAAGAAGACTATCAACACTATTGGTAGAAGGGGTGGGATTTTCTTGGGTATCTTTATGATTTGGAAGAGGATATTTATAGATGGCCAAATGAGCATTAGATTGATTCAAAGCTTGAGATTTAGTATGTGTCTCATGGGATTTGAAAGTAATGTCATTGGCTTGTTAGAATTGATAAATGATAGACTAATGGTCAAAGTTAGGACCAAGAAGGAAATCCATAACCAAATTATTAATTTACCTACAAGTCTCATGAGAGTGACCCCAACTAACATGAAACCAACAAAATTTATTGCGATCATACCAAGATTTCATAGGATGAGTGGGATCAAGTTCTCATGGGAGAGGACTTGGTATATATTTTATTAATTATACTATAGATAAAGGTTTATGAACATTGATGCTATTTTTTGAAGATAAATGAGGATTGGTGATGTGGTTAAGAGGGGAAGCTTGTTTTGAAGATTTGTTAGGAACAAAAACTTAAATAGTGTGAATGGTATCATAAGAGTTTGTGACACCATCATTTGTAGTGTGATTATTCTATTCATGAGTAACATACGAGTACTCATGGAAGGTTGGGAATGCTCAAATCGATGTATAAATAATTTTTAATTCTTTTCTTGGTCAATATCCTCATCTAAAGTATGTGGAGAGAGAGTCTAGACCTGATATTATAACTTAGGAAATAGAGCATTGGTAAAAATATGGAAGAGGTTATCATCTACAATAATATGTTTGTATTTTTTAGAAAAGGTCTTCCATATTTTAATGAAATATTGTGAAATTTTAGTTCAATTTGATTAAAATTTATAAAATGGGCCAAGGTATTCTCAGGGAGATCGCTAGTTTGGAAATCTTGGACTAGAGTATTGACTAAATCTTCTAAAATAGTAATAGAATGAGTTTTAAGTTATTTGTACCAATCTAAAACATCACCCATGAGAGTCTTGGATAATAGATCGATAGTGGTAAAGGTATTTAATTTGACCCAGTCTTTATATAGATTTCTAAATGTTTTTAGATGAAGAGTAGGATCAGTTGATCCATTGAAAGAAATGGTAAGGGTGATACCTCATATGTCAATATTATCAATTTTAGATGTAAGAGGATTATTTTGAAGATTTTTTATTGTCTTAATGATGAGAGTAGGTTGAGGGATAATATTACCATGGGAATCCCTAAGAAGAGGTAAGGGAACATTTTGATTATGTGTGCCCCATGGCATTTGCTAAGGGTGGGTAAGAAGATGTATATGGTGATTTTGCATTTGCATCATTTGATCTAACTTTTTAGCTTAAAAAGAATTCATTTTATTGAGGGGTTGTAATAAGATTTGATGGGTTTGATTTACATCATTGGCATTATTTGAAGCATTAGAATTGGTAGTTGTGGATTGGGTACCACTATGAGTGTTAGTAAGAGCTTGAGAATAATTGTAAGTAAGTGAGGCACTAGTGGCATAATTTTATTGTGTGGAAAAATATGGACTAGTAAAGGGATGATAATAAGAATCACTATAGGCATGAATATCATGGGTAGAAAATGATGTACTAGTGGAAGAATTGGGAAGAGTGGGTCCTAGAAGAGGCCCATTAGATGTAGAATCTACAATATTAGTAGAGATATTAGGCATAGAGGTAGAGGAAGTCAAAGAAGAATACTTTATGTTATGATAAGGGGCAAAAATAGAGGGAAGAGGATGGGAAGAAAAGAAGCTAATATCCCCAAATCCATGTGAGAACATGGGAGAATGTGAATGAGGCTTCTCAGCTTGGGCACTTATCATGAGATGGTAAATGGTAGAAGGATCCTTTCCTTGATGTTGAGGAAACTCAAAGATGAAGAAGAGAATTTAAGGTGTATACTCTAGTTTGGGTTTATCTTCAAGTGAGAAGAGAGGATTGTGATGTAAATAGCAATGATGAGGGGTCCCATAGTTTATTATGTGAGTGGCTATATGAACATTGATTTCATCCAAAATAGGAGCCACAAACTACTTATGGGAGAACCTATTAGGGTTGGTAAGACTCATCATATCCATTGAATTCAACTTTGTGTTGTATTCAAAAAATAATTTAATAATGAAGGAGAGGTATTAGGAAAGGCAAAGGTGATGCAAAATCAAGGAAATACAAAAGGACATATAAGAGTATAGAGTCAACTAGGTTGGCCTAGTACTAAAAATAGGGTATAAAAATTGGGAAAATAAGGATACAGAGTCAATAGGATTTACCTAGTACTATAACCAAGGATAAAGAACAACTTGATAAGAATAAAAATTTGATAGGGTCAACTTACTACTATATCTTAAGAGGTAGAAAATAATACTAGGTTGATCAGGTTGACTTAGTACTGTAAGAAAGGGAAATAGATAGTCTATAAGAGATTGTGTTGAATAGAATGACAGTGTATTGAAAGTAAGGAAATTTTTTGGAATATACTTTAAAGAAAAAAATGAAAGTAAACACACAATAAATTGGATCAATGAGAATGATCCAATCAAAGCACGTAACACAAAACCTTACACTAACACTAGCTAATGCAAGTTTTTACAATACAACATATAACATACAATGAGCAAAGAGTAGTCAAATGAAAATTAAATTCTAACTAGATGGTCATCTTGAATGTTGTTAGATTTATAAATTATTATTTTAAGTGTGATAAGGAAGTTGGTCAAAAGTAGGGAACTAGAAATAAATCTATGGATGGTTTCAAAACATTTAGGTTTAAAGGAATCAATGTGTACAATGGTACTAGCTTGGTATTGGGTCCTACCCCCTCACTTCACAATCCCATAATGATAAGGGTGTCAAGTGCTTTGACAATATATACCATTAGCCATGTGTTTATAATTGGCCAAAAAACCAAGTTGGCTTCCCCCTTGGTGATGAAATCTAAGTAGGTAGGCCTTGGGTAGACAATTGTTTAAATGCATTTTGAAATTATGTGTTTGGTAGTGTGTGTAAGAAAGAGAAAAATAGTGTAGCTAAATGGTATATTAAAAAATCACCTAATTAGGTTATGTGATATATTCTAGGCATAAAAATAATTGAAAGTGAAAGTATGAAGTAATCACTATCATATAGATGTTAATTACAATTTGAAACATAGTATAGTGTCAGTTTAGATGATAGTGTATGTAGACAATATAGCATAGAGTCGATAGTGTTGTTATTGTACTGCTGAAGCAAGGGTATTTAAGAACTATGTCAATAGTGTTGACTTAGTCTTTCAGACAGAAGATAGAATAGAAAACTAGGTCGACTAGGTCCACCTAGTTTGATGTATGAGGGTAGTTTTAAAGACTACAAACTATGAAAAATATAAATGTAAGGAGTAACTAAAATGAAATAAAAAGAGATAAAATAACCTTGGTGGGTTGGAATATGTAGAGGAATGTGAGATTGCTATTAAAGTGCATTGAATGTTACTAGAAAATTCTACCAACTGTGTTAACTGATTCGACCTAGTTTTATAGTTCCCTATTTACTAAAGCTTGTGAAGATGACTATACCAACCTAGTCAACCTAGTATATTTTTTTGGAAGTTGTTTGGAATACCATACCAACTCATTCAACCTAGTATGTTTTCCTAGAAACCTGTAAGATGACTATACCATCCTAGTCGACCTAGTATATTTTGTGGAAGCTTGTAAGAGTATTGTGTTGACCTATTTGACCCAATAAATTATATCTAATGAAGACTTTCATAAATAAAAAAAAAGTTATTTTCAATGTAACTATGTGTTAAACCTGCACACATAAGTTAGAAACTATATCGGCCCTATCGACCTAGTATCACAAATATATAAAAATAATAAATAAAATGATAGAAAATGAAAAATGTGAAATAAAACCTACAAGGGTTAGATTCACATCAGATTCACTAGAATGTATGAAATCATAAATTCATCACATCTATTAATTAGTCCTAACTTGGATAAGATAGATCCTACTTATACTTTTGATTATGGATACATTAGATAATCAAGAATATGACTAATATGTGGATCCATTAGACCTAATTAGGGGATCTATTATCACAATAATAATACTACAAAGGGTTTCAAATACTCTAGTCAAGAAAAATCACACAATAACCCTAACTAATCCTTATGTTTTCATATTCACTATACTAATAACAAGTAAAGCAAAGAAAATATAATGTAGTGATCACCAAAGCTTATGGCACAAAGTGGGGGTAATAAAAACTAAAATTAAACATGCATATAAGACAATGTGTATATAATCCTAATGTGTGGAAGAGAAGTGCAAATTCATAGTTATCTACTCTTACAAATGAGGAACAAAGTTAGGAATATTTGCCATTAAATATGAACCTGTTGAGCCTCAATCTATCCCTTGGCCAAGGTGATTTGTAAGATGTTATTGTAGTATGCAAAGATGAAAATTATAAATCAGCTCAAGGATAAAACCTATCAATTCATCCAAAAGACTTATCCACAAGACAAAATCCATATATCTAAATAAAGTATGAAACCCTAAGCTTTCTCTTCAAGTAGAATGGTGGATAAGCTGATGTGCAATAGCTCTTATTTATTCTCTTATTATCTAAATAGTGGAGAAATGATCTTGTGTATATAGGTGGATTTAAACATAATCCCTTTTGAAATTTTTAGTCGACAAGGTTGACCTAATCGACCTAGTATTAATATTGACAAAAATTCACTAGGTCATGGGCTAGGTTGGCCAAGAGTTGACCTAGACCCTAAATGAATTTTACCAATAAGAGTACAAGGTAAAATTAATCAACCTAGTATTTTAAACTATAAAAAGGGGTTTTAGGTTAGGAAAAGGGGGATGAAAGGTAGGAAATGAGTAGAGGAGTATACAAGAGAGAAGAAGAAACTTAGGGGAATGGTTTTTAAGAGATAAGTGTGTAGATAACAAGTGGAAAAAGGGAAAACAATCCTAAACAGAATTAATGGTCCATCCACCCCATTATTTATGCACCCCTTAATGCATGTACTCAGATAAATTTTGACTCAACAGGTTTCTACAAGATAAAGAGTGTTAGTAATTGATAAAAGTTTGAAAATATTATGTGTATACACTCTCCACCTAGATGATAGTGTTATACTACTATAATGTCCTCAAAGTGGTGCTAGTGTCCTCTTTGAAATAATGTTCCTATTTTTGGGAGCACCTGTGCCTATCTTTCTAAGTCATATTCCTACATGCACAAACTCTAGAACTATATGTTGTGCTTGGAAAACCTAATTTAGTGTGCAAACCCTAATCCTCCTTGCAAGTATGGTATGAGAAATAATTATATTATCATTAGTAGGATAGGATAGACATCCTCAACACCCCACTATGAAGAGTGTTACCTACATACCAATACTCCCAGGATGAATCAAGCCCGATGTAGTTTTCTCACCTAGTGTTTGGTGCAACTACAAGTGAATGCTAGAATGAGAGTGGACTTGCATGCCTTGAATGTGCTTGAGCTTTTGAAATATTTTAAATTTGGGTTGAGGGATGTTTTAGATGGCATCATGTATAATTAGGGTAGAATGGGGATCAAATACCTTAATTTTTCTCAACTTGTCTTTTTTTTAATAGGCTTTTGCATTTATTTTCCATCAAGTGAATAAAGGTCAAATAAATTTGTATTTATAGAGATATATAACTTATACAAATAATACAATGTACTTATGCTAACCTTAAGAGGGGCACAAATTTAAAAATTTATCCATTTGGAAGAATTATGGAAAATTAAAGTAGCACCCATTTGGGGACATTAGCACCATGCATCGTTAGTGTCCCAAATGTGATACTAATGTCCACTTGGTAGAATGTTGGGAAAATTGGGTTGGGATTTTAAAAATATTTATTGGGATTGTGTTTTGGCTGATTTTAATTATATATGGTCTTCATAATGATTGAAAAATTATGGCAAAGGCTCTAAGATAGGTCTAGTACTAAGCTAAGAATATGATAAGTCAAGTGACACTCTTAAAATCCAAATAATATTTTTAGGTGATTACAAATATAAAATTTAGATAAAGTATATGGCTATAAAGGTATTATAATTATTAGGGGACCAATGGAAATTGGGATTAATAATCACGCACATCATTTTGAGTTATTTATTTTCTAATTGTGACATGATTTGGGTTGTTCAGGGGTCAAATGCCTCTAAAAATTATCTCAAAAGGACCATAAGAATTTTATACTCCTTAGGTCTAATATTGATGTAATATAAATGATTTTTGGATTATTAGTTGTTCCAATATTTACTTTAATGATTTCTTTATCAAGTGATACAAAATTGATCCTTTCATATATTGGCACCTTGAAGAGGTTTGCGCTAATAGATTCTTCTTGATTAAGCTGATTTTGATTTTTATTCTCTAATAACACCTCAAAGATGTTTTCACTAAGGGACTAGATTTTTTTTTAAATTTCCCCTTACTACCTCAAACTAGGTTTCACTAGGGGATGCTTATTTTGGATTTTGATTTACTAGATTGTCCTATAGTGCCTCAAATAAGGTTTCACTAGGGGGATTTTTTACTAAATGTTGTTGTGAATCCCCATAAATTATTCAACTAATATGTGTTTTGAGTATTTAGGATGGCTTCTAAAGTTTTGATTATAATAAATTAGGGTATAAATATGTAGTAAATATATCCACTAATTTCTAATAGAATTGACTTAGTTTAACCTTTCTAAAAATAGAAACAAATAATATAAATAAGTACTTAGCTAGAAATAGATTGAGACAAGAGATATGGAGGCTAAAAACTATGAAAAAGGCTGATTTGAGTGTCATGGATAAGATCTAGGTATAAAAAACTTCCTAGATAGTAGTAACCTAATTATATAGTAGCACCATGTGGCACTGGTGTCCCTATTTTAGTGCTAGTATCCTCTTTGTAGAATTGTTTCAATCTTCTAGTACACCCATGTCTGGTTCTACCAGCTTATTCTTGTGCACACAAATTTTGGATTTCTATAAATGACCTATTTTGACTAGTTTTTTATGCAAACCCTAAACCTCTATTTTTTTATGGTATCCAATTAGCATAAGTAGTAAAGTGTGTTTTTAGTAGGGTAGGTTGGACATCCTCAAGACACTGATGTATTGTATTGGTGCAAGTTCAAGTGAAGCTAAGATGAATGCTAGTTTGAGTGATTTTGAATGTGCTTAAGATTGGAAAATTGAGTAATCTAAAATCAAAAATGTTATAGATGGTTGTATATAGAATTAGGGTAGAATAGGGATTGATAACCTTAATTGTGCACAACTTGTTATGAGTTATTTTGTGTAATTTGCATTTTATTTATATCTAGTTAATAAAAGGCTAAAATTCAAGTATATATACTATTCTAATGCTTTTAAGGGTCTTAAAATAGGTTTATTCTAACCCTAAGTGGTTTCTAATTTGGAAAGATATCTATTGGTAACAAATGGAGGGAAATGATAATGATTCCAAAACTAAGACACTAGTGCCATGGGTTACTATTATCTAAATAATGGTTCTAGTGTCTAGGTGGTAAAACATGAGGCACTAGGGATAGGATGCTAAATTTAGGGTCTGAGACTACTTTAGGGACATTTAGGGAAATGTGTGACCCACATGAAAGCTATAAAAGTGTCTAAATAGGCCCTAAGATAGGACTATGGCTAAGCTAGGGATGGGTGGTCTCAAATAACACTCTTAGCACTAAAGTGTCATTTTTAAGTGATTACATTTTCCCTCCCTTTATTCTATAAATGAATGAAAGTGAAATGACTAGAATAAAGGAAAAAATAATCATATCTAGACTTACCTAAGAGGTGAAGCCTGTGAACTTGGATTTGAGTATGTGAAGCATGCTCCATTGCATGTCCTACAAATGAGATGTGTATATATAAGTCCAATGCATAAAACTGGTGAAAATTTTTATCTACATGTGCATGTAGTGATCAATAAATGAATAATTTAGACGAAGATGATGCCTTACTCAATCCTCATCTATAGGTGGCTCAAGAACTCAATTTGGTTTTGACTCTATCATTACCCACCCCTACTTGGTGGATCATGACCTGTGAATAGCTTAGATTGGAACTATGGAGTGTCTAATGCTCTCATTTAGGTGGATAAATAAACCAAGTATACTATGAATCCACCATTTCCTACCCATGTGTAGTAGATGCATCTAAAACTAAAATTACATGATATAAGTAGATATGTATAACTTTAATTAAAACTATCTATGCCAACCACTATAGATGGAGTAAGATTATAATGAAATTACTTCAATAAAAAAGTATAATGACAATAATGGATCATAATATGATTGAAATATAGTAGACTATATGAATAAAAGACAAGCCACTTTAAGGGAGAAACCTCCACAATCTTTAATAAGACCATAATTTGTAATATGATGATAAATAACTACATATTACCTCTTATATATAGCCTACCTAGGACATTATTACTCCATAGGTTGACCTACTAACCAAATGAATACATAGAGAAATGTGATATAACATCAAAGAGGGATAAGTAATCCATAAGTCAGCTACTCCTATCCTAATACATGTGATAGGCTAGGGGCTTACCATTCACTTCCCCTTTAAACCAATGTTGTCCTCAAGGTTAAAAAACTATGGATGCTATTGTAGAAAATCCTAACCCTCCTAATTTGCATCATCACTGCTTAAGTTATTCTACTTGATAAGATATTCCTTAATCTGTTTGGTTCTTAACCTCTTAGTACGTGTTTGGAGGATCTTCTTTGATCCAAAATGACTCATTCTTCTTCATCTAATTTTGGTATCTATAATTGGGATGAAACATTTTTACAATGACCTTCTTCAAGCAGGAAACATGAAATATTAGGTGTATGTGGTATGAATGAGGCAACTCTAGCTTGTAACCCACACTTCTGATTTTTTGTAGAACTTGCTAAGGACCATAATATTTAGGAGAAATTTTGTTTTATTTTTTCTATTGCTTCAAGGGAATTTTATTCTAAGGTTACAAAGGTATAAATACCTAGTCACCCATTTAAAAATTTCACTCACTATAATGTTGATCTGCTTGTTATTTCATCACGTTTTGTGCTAAGGCCAAATTCTCTCTTAAACCAGCCAAAACCTCTTGTTGATGTTGAATGTGCCACTTCACATCTAAAACCTTGGTTTTAGACCTTAAAAAAGTGATGAAAGGTAGATTGAAACCATATAGTGATAGAATTATGGATAGTTTAGAAGAGGTATGGAAATATGTGTTTTACCACCATTCTAAAAGTGGTACCCATTTAACCCAACATTCCTACTTATTTGATACAAAACAATAGATACACATCTCTAAACATTTGTTGATGACTTTTATTTATCCTTCATATTGGGGGTGGTAAGATGATCTATGATCTATCTGAGTACCTAAACAAGAAAATATTTTAGTCCAAAAATTACTAGTGAAAATAGGATCATGATCACTTACAATTATTTTTGGGGTTCCATATAATTTTAGAACTACCTATAAAAAAATAGTCGCTACTATACATGTTGTAAATGGGTGTGAGAGGGCACAAAAATGGTCATATTTTGTAAGATTTTATATAATTATGAAAATAAAATTATTACAATTTTTAACTTTATAACAAGGCAACCTTATGATGAAATCTATGGAAACCTCCTCCCACCTTTCACTAGGAATTGCTAAAGGTTGTAACATACCCTGGGTCTTAACTACCTCACCTTTGTTCTATTGGCATATAAATCATTATACCAAAAAAAATTGACATATCTCTTGAGTCCTTACAAATATACTTCTCACTTGATTCTATGATAAGTTTTCAAGAACCTAGAGTGTCCCCTAATTGGAGATGCATGCAACTCTACAAAAATCATATGCTTTAGTTCTGAATATTTCAAAAAATATAACATATCCTTCTATCATAGGTCATTACCTTTCCATTAAAATATGTGAGAGGATATAAAATCGTGTTGAATATTATAAATTAGAACCTATGTATCCTTATCCTACTCCCACTCTAACCTAGCTTCATCAACCCAATCTACCTATAATATTTACATTGCACAAAGTAATGCTTCTATGGGTGTTTACTATCTAGATAGTGCATCTGATAATACATTATCTTTATCGTTATTATATATGATTTCAAAATAATAACCCAAAATTTTTGTTACCCACTTATATTATTCCTTAGATGATAATATTTACTAAAAAAAGTATTTGAGACCATCATGATCTATTTTTACCTTAATGTGTATACCCATCAGACAAGGCCTCTATTGTTTGACTGCTTGAAAATATCCATCATTAATTTTTCATAGATTCTTACCTTTGAATTGATAAATCTCAATTTTAGGTGGTCTTCCTTTCTACATTAGTATTGATCGCAACCCTAATATGGAAGAATCACATTCAACAATAAACATCTTTGAGAAGTATGGATTAGCCAAAACTAGAGTGGTGAACATAGTTGATTTCATTTGCTCAAATACTTTAGTGCATGTATCATTCAAATGGAAGGAATCCTTATTTAAAAATGTAATGAGTGGAGATACTATGCTACTATAACCTTTAAAAAATCTTTAGTAGTAACCTATTAGTCATAGGAACCCTTAGATGTTTTTGAGAGTTTTGGGAATTGGCCATTCCACTATAGCTTTGATATTTTGATGATCAACTTTAACACCTTCATGGGAGATAATGTGACGTGGGTAATCTACCTCCTATACACCAAAATAACATTTAGATGGCTTTACATAAAGTTGATGATGATCCAAAACTATCAACACTTATTTTGAAAGTTGCAAGTGTGTTTCCCATGTCTTTTTGTAAATCAATATGTTGTCAAAGAAAACCAACACAAAATTCCTTAAAAAAGGCCTAAAAATAGTGTTCATCAAGATCTAAAAAGTAGATGGTGCATTTTTAAAACCAAAGGGCATTACCAAAAATTCATAATGGCTCTCATGAGTTCTAAAATTAGTTTTATGAACATATTCATCCATGATTCTAATTTGATGGTACCTCAAATGAAGATCTAATTTTATGAAATAAACAACAACATGAAAATCATCAAGTAAATCATCAATTATCAGAATAGGGAACATATATTTGATAGTGTACTTTTTGATTTCCTTGTAATTTGTGAACATCCCCCATGTGTCATATTTCTTATGCACCATGACCACTGGTTATAAATATGCAATCTATCTATGATGAATGATCCCTGCCTCTAACATCTCATGGACCATGTTTTCAATTTCACTATTATACACATGTGGATATCTATATGGTTTAATATTTGGTGTCTAACTCTCTAGAAGTATTTGAATGGCATGATCGTGTTCTCTTTTTGGTGGTAGTCTTTCTGGCATGGCCCCAAAAATATATGGGTGGCCATCAAGAATCATTTATAGATTAGGATTTGTAGATGAATTTGTGGGTTGAAGTTTTATGAAACATAATCATGATATAAATCCTTTTACACCCTTTCTTAGCATCTTTATCATCTAATGTGAACTAACCAGCTATGGATATTTTTACCTTAATCTATGTATTTCAATTTTTCCTTCCTTTAGAATGAAAGCACATGAATAGTTCTTGGAATTTCATCTTAGTTTTAGCCAAGGTTGTGATCCATTAGACTTCCAAAACAATGTTTTCACCACCTATGGGAATATAAAACATAGGTGAATCTATATTATACTCGCCCATATCAATCTTAATACTATGACATTTACCTGAACAATTGATAGTGTGACCAATTGAATCATGATCTAAAATTTTGGTGCTAGATAAATGAAATAATTCAATAATGTGGCCAAATTATTTGTGATCAATAATTCAATCATCAATGTCACCTTTTATTTATTAATTAAACCCAACACCTTAAGTGTTTGAGGAGTGTTAATACTTGAAAGTGCATGATAATATATTATAGGTTAGGAATATTCATGTACCTCCTCTATTTCTTCCTCATCATCATTGGAAGTATCATCCTCTTCATCATAATAATTATATCCATCAATGTAGAATAAATTATTCTCACCACATCCATGTCCTTTACTCCACTTGTTATCATAGTAAAAAAAATCATTTTACATGCTTCTTTTCAATTTACTGAGGGGCCAATTTGGTAGGCGGAGGAAATGATGGAGTTGATATGCTATAATATTTTAAGTGAGTGAATGGTTACTTATTGTTGGCTATGATTTTTTACTCCACCCTAAATTCCATGATAATATAATAAGAAATCTTAAGTGGATTAAACATGTGTACCTCATATTAAATGTGGTCCTTGAGGCCACCCAAAAATAGGTCATTCATGTTCTCATTAGAAATTGTCTCCACATATAAAGATAGGTTTTTAAAATGATGAATATAATACTTAAATAATCTATTATATCATAATTTTTATAATTGGCTTAAGTTATTATTTGTTGCACTATTATTATAGTGTAATTTCAGCTCTTTTGTAAAAACTGACCAGGTGGCATTGAGAGTCATCTTTTTCTTTTGAGCACACAACCATCAATACCAAATGAATTATTTTGGTTCTAGATACAAGGATGCCATGGTAACCTTATATACACATGGGATATAATGAAAATAAAATAAATCTATTTGATTCATCAATTGAGTGGATCCTTTACATCAAATTTATGCATATCTACCTTTGGTAATAGGTTCCTCTATAGAAAGGTACTTATATTTGGATTAGGTTGACTAGGAGATCCACCATGGTGGGGTTATATAATATTGATATTTGGATGATTTTTTTGATTATTTTGTAAATCCATCATGATATTTTCCAAACTATATTGTATGGATTTCATATTAGATTGTATGTCTTGCATATCACTATGTATACCTTACACACTGTAGTCAAGTTGGCTCACTTTGTGATCTATCTCAGAGACCCTTGGTATAAAGGATCTAATAACTCCCATTTTTGACTCCATATATTCCTTATGAGGAGTTTACCTATAATTTTAACACCCTTTCCTTGGCCCCTAGTTTTCATTCCTACCATAAAAGGGCTTGATAATGTTTACCTTGATTGGCACTTTTGACCCAACTTTGAATAAACATTTATGTACTTATATTGGACTCCAATTAAAAAGTACAAAGAACATGCCCCAGATATTTTTTTATCCAAATTCTATTTTTGTGTGATATTCTTGACTGATTCCCCAAATTTAGCAAAAAAATTGTAAAAAAATTCATAGTGGATTGAAAGACTTAAGAAAATCTATAAAGTTAGGGGTTTGCCCACAATATTTCCCAAATCATAACTCTGATGCCACTTGTAATGAAATTACATCAACAAAAAAGTATAATGACAACAATAGATCATAATATAACTAAAATATAGTAGAATATATGAATAAAAGATAAGCCACTTTGAGGGGGAAACATCTATAAGCTTTAATAAGATTAGAATTCATAATATGATTATAAATAACTACATACTACCTCCTATATATAGTCTACCTAGGCCATGATTACTCCATAGGATGACCTACTAACCAAATGAATACATAGAGAAATGTGATATAACATCAAAGAGGGATAAGTAAGCCACAATTTAGTTATTCCTATCTTAATACATGTGATATGTTAGGGGCATAATAAAGGCATGAATCTAGTGTGTAACCTAGAACATGGTGTCTAATGTGTACAATGTAGATAATGATATGGATTTTGTCATTCTATATGATCAATTGGTTTATAAATGAGCATAAAAAAATGTGTTATACACATGCCCCCAAATTTGGGTGGTTTGTAGTAAAGAGATTAGAAAAAGGAAATGAATGAACACACCTCACTAGGTACATGAACCAATGCATAAACTAGGTGACAACCTATGTGCGTGTAGATAGTGATTAATTAGTGAATAAATTGGGATAATTTGATGGATTGCTCAATCCTTATGTATGGATGGCTTAATAACTCAATTTGGTTTTGACTCCATCATTTCTTGCCCATGATTGGTGGATCATGACCTATGAATGGCTTGGATTAGACTAATGATGTGTCCAAACCTCTCATGTAAGTAGCTCAAGAACTCAAGTGGTATACATCAGATCTATATCCATTTAGGAATATTAGGTAGATATGGGACACTCATGAATGCCAACCACTATAGATGGAGTAAGGCATGCATCCAGTGTGTAACTTAGAATATGGTGTCTAATGTGTATAACATAAATAATGACATAGAATTTGTCATTCCATCTAATCAACTAATGTATAAGTGAGCATCTAGAAATAATCTGTCATGTATATGCCATCAGATCTGGATGGTTTATAGTAAAGAGATAAGAGAAAAGAAAGGAATGAATACACCTCATTGGGTATATGAACCAATTCATAAACATATTGATAACCTATGTATGTGCATGTATATGGTGATTAATTGGTGAATAACTTAGACTAATCTAATGACTTATTCAATCCTCATGTGTGGGTGGCTCAAGAACTCAATCTGGTTTTGACTCCATCATTTCCCACCCATACTTTATGGATCATGACCTATGAATAGATTAGATTAGACTGATGGTATATCTAACCCTCTCATGTATGTGGCTCAAGAAATCAATTGGTCTATGTCAACTCTACAACCACTCAGGAATATTAGGTAGATCTAGGCCACTCAAGAATTTTACCACTGTATATAGAGTAACGCATGAATCTGGTGTGTAACCTAAAACATGGTGTTTGATGTGTATAAAATATAGAATGACATGGAGTTTGTCATTCCATATGATTAATTGGTGTATAATTGAGCATACAAAAATAATGTGTCATGCACATGCCCCCAAATCTAGGTGGTTTATAGTAAATAGATAAGAGAAATGAAATGAATGAATACACCTCACTAGGTAATCAAACCGATGCATAAAGTTGGTGACAACCTATGTGGGCATGTATATATTGAACAATCAGTGAATAACTTGGACTAAACTGATGGTTTGCTCAATCCTCATGTGTGGGTGGCTTAATAATTCAATCTAATTTTGATTCCATCACTGCCCACCCCTACTTGGTGGATCATGACCTATGAATAACTTGGATTGGATTGATGGTGTGTCCAACCCTCTCATGTAGGTGGCTAAAAAACTCAATTAGAGTATGAATCCATCAATACCTACCCATGTGTATTAGATTCATCTAAAACTGAAACTACATGATATAACTTGAGATGTGTAACTTTAATTAGAACTATATCATCTCTATAACCACTTAGGAATATTAGGTAGATCTAGGACACTTAAGAATGCCAATAATTTTAGATGGATTAAGGCATGAATATGGTATATAACTTATAATATGGTGTCTAATATGTATAATGTATATAATGACATGGATTTTTTCATTTTATCTGATCAATTGGTTTATAAGTGAACATACAAAAACAATGTGTTGTGCATGTGCCCCCAAATTTAATTTTTGAGTATGGATTCTAGATTGAATTATAATAATATATAATTATATAAATTAAAATTATAATGATCATGTCATGCATGATTCCCCTAATCTAAGTAAAATAATATGAATCTGAGCTTAACTAATCCAAACTTGGTAATGTATAATTGAACCTATGCAAACTTAGACTATAGTTGTACTTTTCTAGCCAATATAAAATTTTCTTAAATTGAGGCTACTATATAGTATCACCATATCTTGGATATTATAACCATATGGTGTAAAGTGTCTAAATTTGGGTACTAATGTCCAACTATTTTTATTTATATGTAACTATAACTGATCTCTATGTTACTATTTCCCACTATGTTTTCCTGAAACTAATTTTAGTATTATGTGCCTATGTGATGAAAACTATACTCATATTACATTAGATCTACTGAAATTTGTAATTAACCCCTATGAATTCCACCTCTTTTGATGGGATTTGTTTTACCTATGCAAGAATTGTCCTTAAAAGAAAAAAACTCTAGAAAATGTGTGTTAGCTAAAGTATATATGATATCTATGTAATAAACCAATATAATATGCATACAAAACATCAAAATGTAAGATAATTTGAGTATAATTTTGTAGTGAACTATGTATGTTATATCTAAAATTCATAAGGTTTTCAAGATAGATATAACAATGTATATGAACAATAAATCTGAGTAATAACTTAGTAATTACCTAGGGGATATGGCATGATGTTCATCACATCACCCAAGTAGGAATGGGATATCCATAAGGTCCCTAATTTAATCAAATTTTTTAACCTTGAGGAGGTTGTTCAAGTATCCTCACTTGATTGATAGCTTGGAAACACCTCTAGACCATGGGTGGCCTAATCAGTGAGGTGAATCTCTAGATAGGGCTAGTTCCCTTGATAATATCACCTTGAAACTACTACTAGACCTATTGATTTATGGGAAAAGGAGAGATAATTTAAATTAAAATAAACTATATAGGTGATGCTCCAAATTAATATGCTCTATTTGACTATAATGTACTAAAAACATGAATTTGGTTTGAATCTAATCAAACTACTCAACAAGTATCTTCAAGCATGAGTATTTCAACATGGTGGTCATAGATAATGGGTTGAATAAAAGGGATAATAAATAGGCCTAAGTAAGAAATTGATGACTTGAATCCACTTATAAACTTTTCAAGGCTATCCAAACTCACCATGTGACCTACAAGAAGACAATATATTTGCAAAGAGGTAGGATACAACAAATGAGAATGAGTGAAAGAATTAATAATAACATTCATCAATAATCACAGAAGTACAATAATTAAAATCATTTGATAAGTTAATAAAAAACTTCAATAATCATTCAAAGGCAAAGTACAAGGATTCATTTGAGTAGGGATTTGTCATACTCAACCAAAGGATCCTTACAATGGCAAATCTAGGCACATAGAAAAATGTGAGGAGAGAAAAGAGAGGTATAAGAGTTGAATATGAGAAGTGTCATCTCAAAAATAAAAATTTAGAATAAATAAAGTTTGAAAAAAGAAGATCTAACAATTCCTTCAACATGTGTCACCTTGATTTGATCATGATCTTATAGAAAGTGGCATTAAAAAAAATTCTTCAACTCTTTGGATGACTCATCACTCTTCATTTGAAAACTCCCACATGATTGGATTTAAGGATTGAAAAGTTAAAATTTTTCTCTTTTAACTCATATTGAGCTAACATATTCCCTCTTTAACACTTATTTATTTTCTTCTATCTTCAAACGACACCTTTTATTTACCCCTTGTCATGATAGAGATTCTTATTCATTGGCCATATAGACTTGTTAATACATTAGGTCTAATTTGTTTGATTTTATCCATTTGAATGGAAATAATATCTCTATGAGAACTTGATACAAGGTGGAGGATAATATCTCATGCCCTGAAAATCATATTATGATATGCCTCATAACTTGAAAGTGATCCAACCATGATGGTTTATCCCTTCTAGGTGACCATATTACCCTTTCATTAACACTTCTATACTACCTTCATATTTTTGAATTTTAGGAACACTTTTAGAGGTAAAATAGTGAATTTTAGGGTTTTATAAGGTATATTAATTTCTAAACCAACCTCCCCAATGATTGTTATTTGTTCATGACTTAAAATAGTACAAAAGTACAACATTAAATGCATCTATATAGGTGACATTAAAAACAAGTTACATGGTGATGGAATTCTTGGATTTTAGAATGTTTTTCAGGTGTTTATTGGTCCAATTCAATGCATTTGGATCCACATATCTAACTTTATTTCCTATCAAGCTATTACTAGGGTTTAAGTAGGGTTTAAGAGTGCTTAGGTTCTTAACAATAGTTAATATATTTATACCCCTTAGCCTAATAAAAAATACAATGATTTAAATTATATAGTCCTATTTAACATCCTTTAACTCCATTGTCTCCCATTCACATTTATTATTGACTTATGAGCAAAATAAGATGACCATTTTTTACTGTTGGGCCTGCTTGAGAGCTTGAGAATAATGAATCAATGTAAGGTGTGAACCTGCTTAATTTTGTCTCTAAACCTATCCTTTGGGTATAATTAACCGCTAATGATATTTTTCAATGGTTATATACATGAATTAACTCTTTAATATACTATAATCTACCTTAAGCTCATGGTTAGGGTTTAAGAACAACCTTGTGTTAGTGATCCTAACAGTCAATGTTTTCAATTTTATTCATAAATAAAGGAGTTCAAAATATTTTTCCCCATATTATTAAATTATTCCTTCTTCAAAATAATACAAAACCAAAAAAACTTCTTCACTTTTTCACATACATGCTTGTAGGTGATCATTTAGGCCTTGTAGGCCTAAATAGCCTTCTTGACACCTACCATAGCATTCAATTACTTTGAAGGTTATGTGAAGATCACATTATAATTTATAAATAAAAATTAATATGTTATTTGACACTCTTATATGCCTCATGGATTCAAATATTCATCAGTACATTTTTCATCAATTCACCTAAAACTTGCATGTAGGTGATTATAAGCTCTTGACTACAATCTAGAATGTAGATCCTTATTTTGGATTTTATGGAATTTAATGGCATTTTAAATGTGTTTTATAGGTTTTTAATGTTATTATTAACTTCTTATAGTCCTTCCAACATCATTCCACATCATACAAAGTGGGCATCTTTCCTCATTTTTGCTTGTTATAGGCCTATAACTCTTCAAACTTGACAAAGATCTACTTGAGTTTTTTATTCTCATCCTCAAGAGTATAAAAATTTTCACCATTTTATTTAAGTTTAATCACATATTTAATCAGCCTTAAATATTCATACTCATCCAAACTTTGCATATTTCCTCAAGTCTATCCATGACAGGCTTGTAGGTCTATGTTTAGGCTTTCTTGACTATAATCTCACCAAATTATGTTATCTAAGCTAGTTCAGATTTACTAATATATTTATAATTGTATTAAACTTTAATTTACATTTTATTATGACCCATAAAACCTATTTATTATTTATACAACCATCATCAACATGTTTTTTTGCTATATTGCTTGTTAGTAGGCCTGTAGATAGTCATTAGGCAAAACCTTCATTTTCCTATTGATTTGATTTATTTATTATTAGGTTTAGCCCATGATGAGATATTGGGTATAGTGTAATAATTTTATATATATTTTTATTTTTTTAATGTATTCCCACTACCTTGCACACTAACTTAATACCCTCAAGTTTACCTTTTAAGCTCACACAGTCCCTTTTAAGGCACACAACCCATTGAGAGGCAAAGTGAATGAGGTATGAACCTTCATGAATAATTTTAAAAATTTAATAGGTCATTAGTTAATTCATTAAATATTTTTCATAAACTCTCACTATAACTATTTGGTACCAATAGGGACCTACAAGATTGCAAATCTATAGGTCCATAAAACTTTCTTTTTTTTGGCTTCAAGAAAGCATTATAAATCTTGACTTTAAAGGCTTGAAATTTGATATGAATCACTAATAATTATTTTAAATTCTACATATATTTATCAATTTTCCTTCAATATTTAATAATAATGAAGGTACACCCTCATTTAACTAGGCCAAAGTCAACCATAGTTGCTAGTTCCATCAGCTCAATTGTTCATGCATAGTTATTTGCCTCTCTTAGATGTTCATGCCTCAAATTGAAAATAAATGGGTTTTATGAGTATTTATAAGGTTTAATATATTTTTAAAAATATAATTAATTAACTCCATGCACTTGGATAACTCATAACTTCTTTGCAACAAGATTGACATGCTCAGACTATCAAATAAAGACCATTTGACCTTGAAACAATCATGAACATGAGGAGATATAAGATAAAATGATATTTAAGTGATATAGGAGTGTTTAATATACCTTTAAAAATCATCATAATTCATTAATTAAACTTTATAACCATGCATTTAGATAAAATTTACCTTGATGGGGTTTTGAGTCCTTTTTCTACTCTTTAACTTCTTAAGGATTGGTCATAAAGTTAAGGAGGCTAACCAGAAAAAAAATGCCACAAAGTGTAAGGTAATTAGGGTCCCATATTTTTTTATAGGATCTTGGGTTCCAAATTTATATATCTTAAGAGTACCATCCACAAAATGGATGACTGTTTTAAGCTACCAAGAAACATGATGGAGAAATGGAGTGGGTTTTTGCATTGTTTGACTTTGTAAATCCACTTTATGCATGGATTTGTATCTGAGAAGACCATAGGGGTCATTATAATATTTTTTAACTTTATAACCAACACAAAACCTCTAAAAAACACCTATAAAAATATTATTTTTTTAATATTTTCCTTTTCTACCCTTTGAAACTTATGGAGAAAGTGAACCAAGTGATTCTTCATTTTCCCATGATTTTTACAGATATGGAAGAGATTTCCAAAATGTTTCACACCATTATTTAATTGTATCTCTCTCAATAATTACTAATTTTTATGTTTTAAAATTATTAATTTTAGTTGTAAAGAGACTCCAACATTGGAAATTAATTGTATAATACATTTAATTTGAGTATTATCATTGATGTTAAAGGTGCATCTTGTGAAGGTTGATGTCAAAGATGATTAAGAATAGTGGATAGTGTGTGATGTGACAAGGTTCTTTGAAATAGTTTTGTAATTATATTTTTTTTTCATGATATAAAGAGAAAGAGAGAATTTGAAGGCAACTAATGTCTTATGGTTACATAAAGGTATAGGTCATTGATGTCAAAATGCATAGGAAGCCTAGTCATGACATGAAGAGGTATGTGCATGGATAAATAAATGAAAAAAAACATATTAAATTTGTATGGAATTATTTGAGAATGTAATTAAGGTATAGAATCATTCATAAGAGTTTCAGGGTGAGCCTATAAGGGTAGGACCTTCAATCTTAGTTTGCACTCAGACTACTTCTAGACACTTCATGACCTAATGAGGTATGAAAATAATATTTCAAGGAAATTATGAACATATTAGTATGTAAAAATTTGATATAATGTTTTATAGGCATCATCATAATGTTTGAGGTCAAAATTTTAAATGAAAGTGCATGAATCATTGTTTTAGGTCTTCTCGAGCTCATAAAATGAGGTCTCAAACTTGAGAATCACTTTCATATGTTCATTGACATGTGTAGCCTCTATATTTTAATATTATATGTTAAGGATATATGGGTATCATAACTAATATCTCTAGGCATTATTTTTTGATTTAAGTGGCAATTCTTTATGAATAATCATTAACACCAAAACTTGTGTTAAACCTCCCTAAAACCCTAATAAGGACCTGATATGAAATATCTTGTTCAAAATATATTAGGATGGATTTAAATTTATATATAAACTATTTTATAATGTATTAAACTCTCCAAATTACCTCTAGGTGGTGGTGGTTAGTCAGATGAGAGAGAAAATGCACAGATACAAGCTAATTTGTCAAGAAATTATTGTATCTCTCAAAAGTTGTATTGATCAAGAAGAGTAAATGGATGGTAGAATAATATAGAGACTAATTTTACATGTTAATTATTATTTTTTATATATTATATCCTTAAAATTTTATAATTTGGTCATCCAAGTTCGCCAGTCGTAAATAAACATAATGTTGTGAATAGTGTAAAACCCAAATAGAGATAAAAAGATAAATTTAAAGGTTTGTACATGATAGTTTGATGAAAAAAGTGAATGAAGGAGTTATTTATGAATTTTAATTCATAATAATTCTTTTATAATCTTTTGAGGTCATTATTTTTACTTAAAAAGTTTCTCACAAAATGGCATGTCTGGTTTAGATAGGACTATGAAACATAGGGTCAAGAAATTAATCTACAAGATCAATATTTGGCATTAGGTCATATGATTTTTATATTTTATAATATTTTAAATATATAGTATAAAAATTTTTATACATCATTAGTCATTTCATGTGTCTACATAGGCATTGGAGGTCTAATTCATCATGACTAGTTCTTGAAGTAAATTAGCAGTTCTAAGTAAGTGAGTTGCAAAGATGTTCTTGAGACTTTATCTCATAAGTGAAGGTATTACAATAATTTAGTGATGACCTTGAGGTCATGTATAATATATATATATATATATATATATATATATATATATTCATTTTTTATTTTTCATAGTTAAATATATTAATGGTGTTTAAACTTCATTTTTCTAAGATAGACTTTTGAGGTACACAAGCCTAATAAGGAAGTTTATCCTAAAGGAGCTTTCATGGTATGAACAAAGGATAAAAGTATATTAAATCATGGATGAGGTTAATTGTGTTTATTTTATAATTTATTAAATGGTTTTTTATTGTTATAAAAATCCATCTATACCCAAGAAGATCAACTTTTGGCATTAAGAGAATAGACCTAATGTAATCAGGTCTCCATAAGACCTAAATCAAGGATAAGGCCTAATTAAATTATGGTAGACAAAAATGGGTTAAAATTATGATTGAAACATGTTTAAAATATGTAATAAGACCTATTTTTCATTTAACATAAGAATGTTAAGGTGTATGGTCGACCAAGTGGTATGTGACCATGAGACTAGTATATATACAAGGCAATTTAGGCCTATTTGAAAGTATGCAAAACAAGAAAATAAAATATTTAATTTTTGAAAAATGGGTGGTGTTAAAATGATTTATAAACTAAAAAATAAGGTAAGATGTGTGAATCTGATCAAAATTCATGAGGTGGATGAGTTGGTGCTGAGTCACTTAGTGAGTTGGTGTTTCCTTGCAAGTAGGTGCTTACTAATGCCTTGTCAAGTGGGTGCTTTCCTTTATTGGGATTGATGATCCAAGTTGATTTGGTGTTAAATACAATTTTATGTTTTATTAATTCAGTCCATTTGTAGATATCATAATAGTTTTTCTTCCCCTTGAGGTTTTCCCACTCATATATGTGTTTTCTTATGTTATGATCATGTGAATGGTTTTGTATGCACTGTTATATCACTATATTGATTTCATGGTTTAAGGAATGATAATGTATAATATAAAGATTTTTTTTAAAATTTATTCACCTCCCTCTCTCAGTGATTTTTCTTCTAAAAATTGGTATCATATCTTGGTCCTTTGAAGTAGGCCTAACAACTTAAAGGAGATCCTAGAAGCACAAACATGTATAGTCATCAAGTACAAGGTCTCTCAACCAATAAGGATCCTCTCTTCAATGGGAAAATCTATGAATTTTAAAGTAGCATAATGAAGACCTACCTAATTTCCTTTAGCTATGACATATGGCAATCTATTTATTTATGTATTCACTCTACCTTTTTACACCACCAACTGATGCAACATGCAAGAATGCAAGTGAGAACAACTCTAAAGAAATGAATGCCATCATGTGTGGTCTTTCAAAGGCAAAATTTGTAAAGTTTATGAATTTTGATAAAACCAAAATGATTTGGTAAAAATTTTAAACCATCTATGCAGGAGACACCAAAGTCAAGTTGGCTAAATTGTAGACCCACCAAAGATAATTTGAAAGTCTTAGAATGAAGAAGGATGAAAACATTACATATTATCTGTTAAGAGTAGATGAAGTGGTAAATGTCATCAAAGGTATATGATATAAGTTATAATAATAAATAGTATAAAAACTTCTCTTATTCTTGAATGACCCTTTCTTGCCTTCATACTTCTCAAAACTCTTTTTTTTCTTGTTAGGCTTACATAGATTCTTGTCATCTTAATGATGTTCATCATGTTATCCATCATTCTCATTCTTATCCTTGTTAAGAAATTTATATTTAAAGTGATGAACCATACCATATTTAAATCACTTAAATGGAAACTTGCCCTTGTATTTACCTGATCTTTTCCTTAGTTTTATGACAAACATGGATTCTATCTTGTCATCATAAAAGTCTTTATCAACTTCATCCTTGACCTTTTTACCTTGTGAATTTTTCTCAGCTTCGAATGTAGCTTCCTTTTTAGAAGGTCTTCCATCACTTGTTCTGATTTCATAGGCATTCAAAATGTCATGAATATCATCCATCTATAGTATGTTAAGATCTTTGATCTCCTCCACTATAGACACTTTTGAATCAAACTTTGATGTTAGGGATATTAGTACCTTTTGCACTACTATTTATTCTTATAACTTATATCATATACCTTTGATGACATTTACCACTTCATCTACTCTTAACAGATAATATGTAATGTTTTCATCCTTCTTCATTCTAAGACTTTCAAATTGTCTTTGGTGGGTCTACAATTTAGCCAACTTGACTTTGGTGTCTCCTGCATAGATGGTTTAAAAATTTTACCAAATCATTTTGGTTTTATCAAAATGCATAAACTTTAAAAATTTTGCCTTTGAAAGACCACACAGGATGGCATTCATTTCTTTAGAGTTGTTCTCACTTGCATTCTTGCTTGTTGCATCAGTTGGTGGTGTAAAAAGGTAGAGTGAATACATAAATAAATAGATTGCCATATGTCATAGCTAAAGGAAATTAGGTAGGTCTTCATTATGCTAATTTAAAATTCATATATTTTCCCATTGAAGAGAGGATCCTTATTGGTTGAGAGACCTTGTACTTGATGACTATACATG
The DNA here is from genome assembly GCA_037957365.1 of Torreya grandis. Taxonomy (NCBI): domain Eukaryota; kingdom Viridiplantae; phylum Streptophyta; class Pinopsida; order Cupressales; family Taxaceae; genus Torreya; species Torreya grandis. The sequence continues at coordinate 3,338,172 of JARHVA010000168.1, read as the reverse complement.
TTTGTGCTTCTAGGATCTCCTTTAAGTTATTAGGCCTACTTCAAAGGACCAAGATATGATACCAATTTTTAGAAGAAAAATCACTGAGAGAGGGAGGTGAATAAATTTTTAAAAAAATTCTTTAAATTATACATTATCATTCCTTAAACCATGAAATCAATATAGTGATATAACAGTGCATACAAAACCATTCACATGATCATAACATAAGAAAACACATATATGAGTGGGAAAACCTCAAGGGGAAGAAAACCTATTATGATATCTACAAATGGACTAAATTAATAAAACATAAAATTGTATTTAACACCAAATCAACTTGGATCATCAATCCCAATAAAGGCAAGCACCCACTTGACAAGGCATTAGTAAGCACCTACTTGCAAGGAAACACCAACTCACTAAGTGACTCAGCACCAACTCATCCACCTCATGAATTTTGATCAAATTCACACATCTTACCTTATTTTTTAGTTTATAAATCATTTTAACACCACCCATTTTTCAAAAATTAAATATTTTATTTTCTTGTTTTGCATACTTTCAAATAGGCCTAAATTGCCTTGTATATATACTAGTCTCATGGTCACATACCACTTGGTCGACCATACACCTTAACATTCTTATGTTAAATGAAAAATAGGTCTTATTACATATTTTAAACATGTTTCAATCATAATTTTAACCCATTTTTGTCTACCATAATTTAATTAGGCCTTATCCTTGATTTAGGTCTTATGGAGACCTGATTACATTAGGTCTATTCTCTTAATGCCAAAAGTTGATCTTCTTGGGTATAGATGGATTTTTATAACAATAAAAAACCATTTAATAAATTATAAAATAAACACAATTGACCTCATCCATGATTTCAAAACTTCAAAGTCCGAGTTGGTATAAAATTCTGATAGTGTCCCCTATGATATAAGTGACACAAGTACATCTGATAGTGATGATGATAGTAATGATCATGATAGCAATGAAACCTTATTTATGGATATAGAAATATACATTGAAAGATGTTTAAAAGGGAAAAGTCTTATGGAAGATGAAAAATTAGATGAAAAAGAGGCTAAAGTGAACCTTGACGTATAATTGGTGAGTGATTTAGAGGAGTTAAAGTTAAAAATGATGAAGAATCATAAACTAAGATCATTTGTTAGGAGTTCTGACAAATAAATCAATCTCTTTGAAGAGAGACTATGTAAAAACACCAATGAACATGAGGAGATCATAAAATAGTTGGAAACTCATATTGAGATTATCATTGCAAGTGTTAATACCAAAGAGGAAGAATATATCAAGTTTAGATAAGAAATGAAGTCCTTAGAGGTATAATTGGATCAAGCAATAGTTAATTTGAAGACACATCAAAAGTTTGAAAAGAGCAGTGAAGTCCTTGGTGATATTTTAAATAGTCAGAGGTCTCCACATGGAAAGATAGGTCTTGGGTTAAAATGTGACCAAAAGTAAAATAAGGTGAGCTAAACCTCAAAGGACAATGGACTATCAATAAGTGATGGTATTTTTAGAGTAAAGACCTATGCATAAACTCTCAAATCTAAGACTCAAATTGATCATAAACAAGTCAATAAGAATTTGACTCCTTCAAGATATAAAAAACATGGAGGTGCATTAGTCAACATCAGATAGAGAAGGTATACGAGTCTTTTAAATGGTTATTATTTCTCATGTAATCAACATGGATATATGGATGTGGATTGTAGACATCATGCTAGAATCAATTCCTCATGAAGGACTAGGATGAATACTCATCTAAATAGTAAAAGAAAAATTTTGTGCTATAAATGATATCAGAGAGGCCATATTGAAAAGGATTACAAGATGATGCATATTAGGAATATTAGTCAAGACAAAAGGGTGTACAGTCATACCACTGAGAAGTGGATCAAGAAATTAAACCCTGTGGACAAGGTGAAGGGGTAGAAAAATACTAAAAGAGAAGAATTTATGCTAGCTCGGACTATCTTTCACATCAAATATGAAGGCATGAAATGGTATATATATATATATATATATATATATATATATATATATATATATATATATATATATATAGTGGTTTCTCAAGCCACATGACAAGGGATAAGATTAAGATAATTTCATTAAAGAATAATGTTGTAGGGACAATGAGATTTGGAGATAACACTAGTACCAATATTGTTGGAAAGGGTATCTTGAGTTTGGATAATGGGAAGACCAAGATAGAGAATGTGTTATATATGGAAGGATTGAAACATAATTTTATTAGTATAAGTTACATTTGTAACCAAGGAAACACACTAACCTTTCATGATAGAGGGTGTAATATAAGGAGATCTAAATTAGGAAGACTAATTGCCAATGTTAAAAGGACTGAGAACAATCTATATGTCCTGAATGAGATCAATAAGGAGAGATAATTTATGATAAATATAGATGAATTTTAGGTATGGAATATAAGTTTGGACCACATAAAATTTGATAATATTATCAAGATAATCTCTAATAATTCTATGAAGAATATGCCTAAAATCACCAAACTTATATACACATTTTGTAAGGCATGTCAACATGGTAAGTAGACTAGAAGGAGGTTAAAGTCTAAGTATTATTATAATACAAGACATTTAGAGTTGATACACACTGATATCTATGGACCTATAATAATACAAAGCATTCAAAGAGATATATACTTCATGTTACTCATAGATGACTAAACAATAATGACTTGGGTATCATTATTGAAAGAAAATTTAGAAGCTCTTGATAAGTTCAAGGCATTCAAGGCTCTAGTTGAAAATGAAAATAATGGGAAGATCAAGTTCCTAAGATATGATAGAGGAGGAGAGTTTTGGTTCAATGAGTATGATTAATTATGTGAGATTTATGGAATAAGGAGATAGTTCTCAACAGCTATGACACCTCAATAGAATGGGGTAATTGAAAGAATGAATAGGATAGTTCAAACAATTGTAAGGACTATGCTAAATGAATCAAGGTTAGTTGATAGATATTGGAAAGAGGTAGTAAGCACTATAATATAAATGTTAATAGAGTAAGATAAGGACTAATGACAATAAGACACCTTATTAATTATGGAAAGGTAGAACTAATGTGGAACACTTTAGAATGTTTGAAAGTATATGCTTCATGAAAAGAGATGAGGAAGAATTAGGTAAGTTTTATTCTAAGTCTGATGTAGGAATATTATTTGGATACTCATCAATAATATCAACCTATATATGTGATAATAAGAGGTTAAAAAAGATAGAGGAAATTACCAATGTGAATATTGATGAGACAAGTTCAAAGAATTCACACTTACAATCAAAGGATACATCAGATAATTTGGAATTAAATAATGAAGAAGAAGAAATAGAAATAGAAGAGGAAGAAGAAGAATTTGAGGAAATACAAAATTCAAAAGTTCCTCTAAGATAGATTTAGAGAGACCATCCTAAATAAAAAATCATTTTCAACAAGGATGCATGTATGCAAATAAGGAGAAAGTTGTTAAGTAACTTAAATCAAGAGAATGTTTCTCTATTGTCTACAATTAAACCTAAGAACCTTATATAATCAATCAAAGACAAGTTTTAGATAAAAGTTATGAATGAGGAGTTAGATCAAATAGAAAATAATGAGACTTGGGAACTAGTTCCTAGGTCTAAGGACAAGAATGTCTTTGACACAAAATGGGTGTTTAGGAACAAGTTGAATGAAGATAGAGAAGTCACTAGGAACAAGGATATATTCACATTAAGGGGTATGCCAAAGTAGAAGGGGTGGAATTAGAGGAGGCCTTTGCTCCAATAGCAAGATTGGAGGCTATAAAATTATTTATAGCATATTCAAGATTTAAAGGGTTCAAGGTGTATCATATAGATGTCAAGTCAACTTTTTTGAATGGGAACTTGGAAAAGAAGGTGTACATAGAGAAACTTGAAGGTTTCTCATTATCAAGTAACAAGGACTACATTTGTATATTGAAAAAGGTTCTTTATGGTCTAAATAAAGATCCTAGATCTTGGTAAGCTAGATTGGATAGGTATCTATTAGACCAAGGATTCAAAAAAGGAGTTTTATATAGTAATTTATACATAAAGATAGAATATGACCATTAGTTGATAGTGGTTGTTTATGTGGATGACATCATATTTGGTGGAAATAGTGAGAATATGATTTAGGATTTAACATATGTGATGAGGAAGAAGTTTGAGATGTCCATGATAGGAGAATTATCATTATTCCTTAGGTTACAAATCATTAAATTACAAAAAGGTCTATTCATTTCACAAGTGAAGTACATAACAGAGATGTGGAAGAATTTTTAGATGGAAGATTGAAAGGTAATTATCACACCTATGATCATAGGGTATAAGTTAAGAAGGAAGATGGGTCTCTAAAAGTCAATTAGACATCATATAGGTCAATGATTGGAATTTTTCTATACACTACTACCTCTAGACCTGACATCATGTAAGTATTAGGTCTTTTGGGAAGATTTCAAGTAAACCCAAAGGAAAATTATCTACAAGCAGTCAAAAGGATACTTAGGTATTTCAAGAAGAATATAAAGTTTGGGTTGTGGCATCCAAGTGAAAATGAGTTTAAATTGATAGCCTATATAGATACAGACTAGTTAGGGAGTATAGATGATAGGAAGAACACTAGTGGAGGTGATTTCTTTGTAAGAGAATGCCTAGTATCATGGATAAGTAAGAAGTAGCCATTTATGGCATTATCTAATTTTGAGTTTGAATACATTACAAAAAATTCATGTTACACTCAATTCTTATGGATGAGATATAACTTAAAAGACTACAAAGTGGAGTATGATATTCCTAACCCTATCTATTATGACAATATAAGTACCATAAGTGTCTCAATGAATCCTATCATGCACTCAATAACTAAACACATTCCAATCAAGTATCATTTCCTAAGAGATAAGGTAAGTGAAAAAAGTGTTAAAATTGAATATGTTTCTACAAAGGATTAGATTATAGACATTTTGACCAAGCCACTTCTGAAGACAACATTAGAACAACTAGGTGTTTCTCTTAATTTCTACCCATTTCTTAATTTTGGAAGAAGATAATAAAATAATAATAAGGGCATGTTAGAAATACTTGGTTATTAATGCATGTGTAATCTAGATGAGGATAAAGAACTCCTCTTTGGATTGGAAGGAATAACCTATAGATAAGAAAGCACTAACAAAGGGGTTATTAGTAAGATAGTTGGGTAGACTGCATAGTGTGAGCTAGATCCAAGAAGTATAATCTTTCTAGGAGGTTATCAATCTAATCTTAATAACAATCAAGATAAAAGAGATAAAATTAAGGTACTTACATAAAGAAAATGAAATGAAATATAGGAAAAAAGTAGAATGTTTGTTAAATAAATTGACTAAATATAGTAAAAGTGGGTAAAGTTAGGTTTAGAAAATCAAAAAAGGGTATGTGAGTAAGTAGTAACACACAAAGTTAGGTGTGGTTTGGATTAATGGGTTGAAAATAACTTGCTATTATTATCTACCATAGTGACCATTGGTGGTTGGGTGAACCATCAATGGTTAAGTGGCCCATCAGTGGTTGGGTAATTGTTGGTGGTTGGAGGTGACCATCAATGATTGTACTAATCATTGATGACTAATTATGGGTTTTGAAGGTTTATAAAAGAGAAGTTATAGAATAGGTGAATGGTCTAATAATAGTTATGTTAAGGATCAGGAAGCTAGGAAATAAGGTGTAGACAGGTTTGATCAGGTTAGGCATTTGAATTTTAATGAAATAAAGAATAAGTAAAACATACCTATAGCTTATTATATGGTTGATGGCTAGAGTAATTTTTCTAGAGTAATAGTACTTTGGCATCAAAAACAAATTTGGTAGAGGTTCAAGTTTCTTTTGCTATTATTGAGTTGCTGAAGGAAGACTGAATGCTGGAAATATTAAATACTTATATGCAATATTTCTTGTGATGATTCCTCCATTTCACTTCCTACTCCCATCCTTCTATAGGAAAAGAGATATGGAGGATAAAAGGTTTCCTAGAGGGTGACATTGTTTATTTTGATGCTTGGATGTTCATTATCACCGCATAAGGTGAACATATTTAATTATGCCTCATTAGCTCACACACAACTGGTGATGTGTTAGAAGGGTGAGGACTTGATCATCGATGGTCAAGATAACCAATAATAGTTAAACTAACCATCAATGGTTGAGTGTCTATATAAAAAGGGGTCAAGTTAAGTTAAAAGGGTTGGGTTAATGTTTAAGTTAGTCAGTGGCTAGAGAAGGGTTAGGTGGTCCCTAAGAGGTTCCAAGTCATTTTGACACCTAGTATAGTTTTCTAGTGTCTACATTTTGCCCCTTTTTATTATGTAGTTTTGAATTAACAAGCTAAAAAATAAAAATGGATTACTTGGTCAAAGATATATTTGCCTAAAGTATGGGAGGAAGTGTTCCCCCAAAAATTAGGAGTTGATGAGATGAAACCAAAATTGAATCAAGGTTTGATAAGTGGTAAATGGGGTCATGAGGTTGGTGATAAAATGGGTGGTTGGGCATTTTAAATGTAAACATGTGCATAAAATGTGACTAAATATGATATTAAAGATCACACAAATACTAAGATTGCCAATGTTGGTAAAAATTAAGGTTGGTTCTAGAAGGACAAGTGATAAGGTAACCACTCCATAGTGTTGGTCATAGCTGATCAAGTTACTCCATAAGTCTCTTAGATAGGGTTGGTTTTTTTGAAAATATCCAAGGTAAGAAGTGCTCCTTTAAAAAACATATATGGTCTAGTTGTGCATGAGGTTGTGGAAATTCAAATGTTCAACATGGTAAGGTTAGTTGGTGTAGTCAAAAATACCAAGCAAGGTCATTATAGAATATGCAATTGTTTAGGTCAAAAAAATGGCCAATGTCAAGGTGGACATGGTCAAATGGTGAGGTGGAGAAGGGTAATATACAAAAGTTTAAGTTTTGGTTTGGGGGAGATTAGGTGATCTTTAAAAATTAGGTACTTAGGTTGGGTGTCTAAAAAATTTAAAATTGATATACTGACTGTCGATGGTTAGGGTTTCCAAGGTAGACTGTCGACAATCACCCTAGCCAGCAATGGTCAAGGTGAAACCCTAAAAGTGTGAAATACAAAGAGTGAAAATGAAATTTCATTTTCACTTTTGACATTTTAACCTCTATGCTTATGTGCATTATGACAATTTGGTACCTTAGCATTTTACTATGAGAGTTGATTGAGTGTTTTGGTGAGGTGGTGATTGGTGATTGGTTAAAGGTGTTTGTTGAGGTGTAGGGTAGATGAAGATGTGGCTGAGTAGTAGGATGTGGGCTCTGACCTTGATAGTTATCAAGAAATGAGATGGGGTTGTTTTCAAAATTGATATTTTAGTTGATTTGGGTGTGTTGAAGTTGAATTTTGGGTAGGTTGTAGTTAGTTTGATAGGTTTTTTATGGGTTTTGACCTAGATGTAGTTTTTAGGTGAGATTTGAAAAATTAGTAGTTAGAATGTGAAACTGGGTGAGGATTCTAGTTGGAGGAAGGTTGTAGGATGAAAATAGGTAGTTTTGTTTGTTGTTTTGGTTATGTTTTAGGTATGGTAGATTTATAGGGTTTCATTATTGATGGTGACACATAGTGGCCATCTGTGGTTTGACTTGACTATCGATGGTCAAACTGATCATTGATAGTTGAACACCAAGAGAAAAAGGTTGACAAGACTATCGATAGTTAGGAAAAATGTTAGTGGTTGAGTGTTTTTAGGGAAGGTTGGTTGTAAAATATGTCGATAAAGATGGTTTAAAATGTTTTTAGAAGGTGTATGGGTTAATTGTTAAGTATAAGTAGTAAGATTTATATGTTTTTGAAATGTTTGGTGGGTAGAGTTAGATGTTGTTTGATAGGTTATAATAAGCTAATATTTAAGTAGGAATGTTGTGTAGAGATGTTTGTTGGGTAAAGTTAGATGTTATTTTGATAGTGTTTAGGGAAGATGTTAAAATTTATGTGAATAAGGGTAGATGTTCTCTGATTACTAGAGGTAATGTTATAGATGTAATGGTTTGAAAGAGTTGGGTATAGGTTGATAATGAGGTTGATTTAGAAATGAGCAATCGTAACATGTGTTAACCTTGATTTTATAGGCATTAGACTAGATCTAGATGAAGGATCAATTTTTCTAGATCTTTATGGAGATACATGGAGGGATGACTTAGGATTATTGGATGCATATGAAGGAGGTTGGCTTAGGAACCATGAAACACTATCAATGGTTACCAAGAGACATGATGATGATTATGGCCCTCATCAAGAGATTGGATCCAACTACGAATACCTTATTACTATCGATAAGAGAGATGACCATCCTAATAGAGGATGCTCATAGGATTACATGGATGCCTACTTTAGGGGAGCCTATTTATCATATTGAGAGTAAGGAGAGGGATGAGCATATGTAGCTTTTTTATGGTGAGGATTAGGCCCATGCTAGGTGGTATTTAGGTGGTTTTTATTATAGGTCACTATACCAAAGGGTCCTCGATGATAAGCACTGAATGACTATGATGATGGCCATGTCTTATTTTGCATTTCTAAATTTAATTAGTGGATGATTTCCTTATCTACTACTAGGTGTGTTAGTGGAAATGCTACTTGGGAAGATAGTGTTTAGATGGGCACCCATCTTGTTATTTCAGATATATAGGGAGCTCTAGGCATTTTGAGCACATAAATGATATGGAATTAGTGTTGGGTTCATGATCCATTGTTGGGCATAAAAGCACATTCAGGTCCTGAGACCATTGGGACTACAATGGGATGGCTATGCCTAGGTGGATTATAGAGTGGGATTCTTATGATGGAAGGGAGATTATGATTTAATAAGAGTTGGTGAAGGTTCTAGAGACATTGACTATTTTATAGATGTGTTGGAGGGTTTGGTTATGGGTGATGTCATTTAGAGGCCATATGTGTGTTAGCCTAGGTGGGATTAGTACAACTATCACACTTTCTATTTATAGAGCTGGAGGTGGATCTATGGGAGGAGAGAGGGTGAGATTGAGCTCATCCCATTCAATAGAATTTAGAGGTAGTATGGCCTTATGTAGGTGATTCCAACTCCTTTCCTAATGTTTAAGAGGGAAGATGTAGAGATTTTATTACCTAAGCCATAACCAATAGATGTAGTATTAGACCATGAAGAGCCAACTATGATAATAGGGATAAATGATGCTAATGTTTTTTAAGGCTTTGAAATATAATACTAGGCCATTTATGTAATGATCGATTTAAGATGGGATGATGGGGGTCGATAGGTCATGGATGTAGATCTAGCTAGAGCATAGGTACAAGGTGGTAGTCTAGATGGATAGACAAAGGCAACACTAGTAGCTACATAATCTTAGATTACAAGTTTATAGGGATAGGTGGCCACATTTTAGGGCTAGATTATGACTTTGTAAGGTCAGGTTTCGACCATTACAATTGAGAGAGATTAGGTTCAAACCTCAGAAGGTTTAGTTTACTACGAGTGGGAGACACTGAGATTGAAGGTGGGAGCAGTGGTAGTGGCAACACTAGTAGGAAGGCCACCATGTATGATCTTTATAACATGATACTTGGCCATAGTTGAGGAGTTGAGATATTATGAGGCTATAGTGTTGGCATAGTGTCTAGAGTAGCTGAGATGGGGAGAGTACATGGTCAATTTAGTAGGTGGACTAGCTATGGAAAATCCAAGGTAGTGGGCCTCTATAGTGAGTGGATAGATAGGCATCCTAGGATGACTAACACTAAATGACAGTGTAGGTGTAGGAGCAAGAGGGGCTAGTAGTAGTGGTGCTTTAGGGTCATGATATGTGATATGTTATGTAGATATATATGTACATGATTTGGATACTAACATATGTGTCAATGATGCGAGATGTATATGAGAGAGAGAGATTATAGATTGTTACATGTATTATCTATTTGATGACATGATGTATATGATAATGTTTATGATATGTGTGTGTGTGTGTGTGTGTGTGTGTGTGTGTGTGTGTGTGTGTGTGTGTGTGTGTGTGTGTGTGTGTGTGTGTGTGTGTGTGTGTGTGTGTGAGTGATGTATGTTCATAGTTTATGTTTTACATGTTTTGAGGTTTTAGATGCTTTATGCTTATGGGATGTGTAATCAATAGCTTTAGGCATGTGATGATTTATGGATGATGTTTTTTTTTTGTTCATGGATATGATTATGAATGGTTCAATTATGGTTATTGATTTTGTTTATGACATGATGTTCATATGATGTTTTTTGTGATATTATGGTAAATGGATAAGATGATACTATAGATAAATAGATTATGTATGATGTGGTTCATGGATATGGTTCATAATCTTATGTTTGTCATTGATATTTGTTGTTCATGATCATGTAGATGTAATGTGATTATGGTTAAGGCTATAAAGAAAATACATAAAGTAAGTTAAATAACAAACTAAATGTAGGAAAAATAAATGAGAATCATGAGATGCATGTCTACATGAACCAATGATAAGAGGGTAAGGAAAAAGCATGATGTATTTTCATTGGTAAGGACCTAACAGAACTAAATTTAGATTGGCTTAAAGAACATAATCTTTATTAATGCTTCGCATTATCATGGTTTGGTGAAAAAAGGGTGTCTTGATCATGTTATTTCAAGTAAGCTCATAATCCCTTGATTTATAGATGGTATAAATAGGAGACAGGTGATGGATGAATGGGTTGATAAGTAAGGTAACCTTATGTGTATTATTTTTCCCCTTCTATAGGTGACCTAAGAACCAAATTAGACAAGTCCATGTCATAATTATTGGTGTAGACTAATTGATGTGGGAAGTCTACTAATGCTATATATAAAAGTTGATTTCATCTTTCTTGGGATAACTTATTCTAATTTTGATATAGGGTCTTTTGTTTAATGATTTTTTATATAGGTTGTGAAGATGATTGATGCAGGAAGCTTTAAATGATTGCTTTTAACCAATTTGATTTAGTCATCCTTCAAGGGAGTGGTATAAGTTTAGGTTTTTATGTTTTTTAGTTATCTTTCAATGGAACATTTATCTTTTAATTAATTGATTTTTTTGAAATTATCCTTTAAGGGAACAGTATGCTATGTTAGAGAGATGTGACCCAAGTGGTATTTTGGTATCCCAAATTGTTTTGATGTGAAGATTTATACATGGACAAGTCTAATTAAGTTTATAGGTTTACCTTTATGAGGGAAAAACTTTTTAGCACAATAAGGTAATTATAGGTGAAGTGAAAGGTTTGAGGAACAAATTATCATGGGATTTCATCTTGTTAGAGATGAAAAGTATCCATGAGAACCATGTCATGGGTAGAGCCATAATACTCATATTTATGATTAGGATATGAATGTTATGGTTAATCACATGGTTATATGTTGTAATTGGTTATCCTCAAAGGGGGAGGGAGAGATAAGTGAAGGTGAAAATCTCATAAATCAAGGGATGAGCTTAAGTTACAAAATAAGGTGAATTTGATATTTTTTAAGAAAAGAAAGGATGCAGATACAAAGCATTGAGAGGCTGAAGTTCTATTTTTCCTTCAAGAGAGGACAAATGGTAAGCTTGTGATCCATATTTATGGGTTATTATGTAAGGTCCAAGATAATTGAAAGCAAACTTGCCTCTTTTGATTTTCTCCATATTGGATACATGTTAGTTTTAATTTGGGATGAAGTCTTTGATATTGAATTCTTGTTCTTTTAGGTATTTTTTGTAGTCATGCTTGATTCATTCTTGATAGACATAAATATGGTTAAGTGATGCAAGGTGATGTTCTTTAAGTAACTCAATTCATGCTAGAAGTTTTTGATGATAATCACCCTCAAAGATGATGTCTTACAAGGATATGTGAAGAGAGGAAATCTAGAATTCAAAGGGCAAGACTACCTTTGCTTTGAAGACAAGAGAGAAAGGGGTAGCACCCATAGAGGTTTGAATGCTAGTACAATAGACCCATAAATCAAAAAGGATGTGTAAGTTCCAATCTTGACCTAAAGGACTAACTACTTTGGTTAACATTTTATTAAGGGTTTTATTATAGGTTTCTACCTATCCATTTTCTTGTAGATGGTAAGGTGAGGAAAAGCTTAAATTGATTCTAAATGCATTGTAAAGACCTTGGACTTGCTTTTTATTTAAATATTTACTATTATCAGTGATGATATTATGGGAAACACTAAAATGATAGATGATATGATGGTTGATGAAATTGACTATCTTGTTGGCTTTGGTTGAGATAAGAAGAATAAATTACACCTATTTGGTGAAATAATTAGTGGTGGTAATGATGTATTGGTGTCATTTTGAATAATTAGTATTTATTTCCCTAAAGATATTGAGTCCACATTGTGATAAGGGCCAATAGTCTTTGGATACTTGTAGGCCATGGGCAGGTGTGTGATGTAAATTGGCATGTTGTTGGAATTTAACAAACTTATTTACATAATCATAAAAATCTTAGTTGAGTTTAGGCCAATAGTAGCTAAGGCAAAGGATACTTTTAGAAACAACTAAACCACTAAAGTGTCCCTCATAGATTCCATCATGCATTTCCTTGATAGCATGGGAAGCTTCATGATTATGTAGATAATAGAGAAGGAAGCCATCAAAGCTAGGTTTATAAAGGATTTCCCCTAGTATGGTTTAATGAGAGGTACTCTAAACAAAGGATCTTTGGGCATTTATAGAAAGGTTTGGAGGAATGATGCTAAGGTTGAGGTAGTTGAAGGTTTTCTCATACCATATGTTAGATGGAGATGCTTACACACTATAGATGGTAGGAAGGTTTAAAACGGATATAAGAAAGGGTGATAAAATTATGGATGGTAACAAATATTTTAGAGTTGGATGGTTGAGATGGGATTTGGGAAGCAAGGGAAGCCATTGTATCCATGAACTTATTGGTAGATCATGGAACAGATTGGTTAAGATAATGATAGAATGATGTAATGATGCTAAGAGTACATCTACAAGTTGTTTGTAATTTTTCAAGACATCATTTTTTCATTGATAGGATCTATTTACCTAGTTGACACAAATTTGGAATCACCAAAGACAATAATGGCCTTAATTCCTAAGGCTAGAGTAGTTTGTAGACCTATTACTAGGGCTTCATACTCAACTACATTGTTGGTAAATTCAAAATCAAGTTTAAAGGAAAGGGGAAGAGGTTAACCATCAAGGGTAATGAGAATAACTCTAATACCCCCACTATGTTGGCATTTGGAGCCATCTAAGAAAATGGTCATTTGGTAGGTGGGGTCCTCTTGAAAAAGAGTCACGATGGACTCATCAAGAAATGTAAGAGGAATCAATTGGTTGTCTAGTAGAGGAGCTTGGGATAATTGGTTGAAAATTACTTGTCCTTCAATTTAATTTTAATAAAATAACTAAATATAAAACTTAGCTAAAAGTATGAGCCACTTAGCCATATGTTGGTTTTGGTATGGTTTATAGTACATGTACTTGAGTGGGTCAGTGTTAGTGATGACATAGGTTTTGTGATTGAGAAGATAATGATGAAGCTTGGAAGCCACAAATACTAATGTGAGGTAAAGTTTCTCAAGATATATATATCAAGTCTCATACTCTATAAGCATTCAAATTATGTAGTAAACATCTTTCTCTTTATTTTGTTCATCATAGTGAGTGAGCATTTCCCTTAAGGAATGGTCAGTGGTAGATATGCAAATGTAGAAGGGTTGGTCCTCTTTAGGTGGGGTAAGAAAGGGTGGAGAAAGAAGGTATTATTTGAATGAATCAAAGGCTTGTTGGTAGTCCTTGGTCCACTTAAAAGATGTATCTTTCTTAAGAAGATGGTGGAAAGGTTGACATCTATTTGATAATTGAGAGATGAAGTGACGGATGGATTGGAGCTTCCCATACAAGCTATGGAGTTTTTAAAAGTGTGTTAGAGAAGTAATCTCCAAAATTTCTTTGACTTTGGTAGGGTCTAATTTTATTCCTTGAAGGGAGACAATAAAGCCTAGAAGCTTTCTAGAAAAGACCTCAAAAATACATTTCTTGGGGTTAAGCCTAACATGGAAGTGGATTAGGCATTCTAAGATGATGGTGATAATGGCTAGGTGATCCTTATGATGTTTATATTTTCCAAGGAGATCATCTATATATCCCTCTACAATTTTATGGATTAGATCATGAAAGATGTAGGTCATAGAATGCTAGTAGGTTGCACTAGCATTTTTCAAACCAAATGGCATGACCCTGTAGTAAAAGGTTTCCCATGGGGTGATGAAAGAATTTTTATGTTCATATCTGGGGGAAATCAAGACTTAATTATGTCTTGAGAAACCATCCATGAGATAACATCTCATGGCCAATGGTAAGATTAATAAGCTGGTCAATGCTAGGCAAAGGAAAGTCATCATTTGGGAAAGTGAGGTTGAGGTCATAAAAGTTAATACAGATGAGAAGTCCCCCTATGGGTTTGGTAATGGGAATGATGTTAGAAACTAATTGAGGATAATATATGGGTTGGATGAATTTGATATATAAGAGACATTGAAGTACTTTGAATAAAAGGGCAATGAAAGGGTGCATCCTATGAATATTTTACCGAATAAGCTTAGCATTAGGATGGGTGACAATGTTATGGAGTGTTATAGAAGGGTCAATTTTGGGCATATCCTAATAGGACCAAGAAAATGATATTCTAAAATCATGAAATAAATAAGGGTAGTATTTTTATTTAATAAAATCTACGGATTGACCAATCTTGATAATATGAGGGTTATCCGAAGTACCTAAGTTGACATTGATGGTTGATTTATTTAACATGGTTTGGTTCTTAGGAGGAAGGTATTTTTGGATATAAGGATCTTTGTATCAAGGTATTTTAGAATGGAATCATAATCTTGATGTTATATGGTGTTTATGGTAGGAGAATCACTTTTTACTATTATAGGATGGATGAGAGGAAGAGTTTTAGTTTAACCATTCTTTTGATAAGTTAGGGGGACCAAAATAATAGTACTGGTAAAAAAAAAAGGTAGGAGGAATGATATCAAAATACTCTAAATTTGAAGATGGGTTCTTTGAGGATGAAATATCCTTATTGATGGTGGTGATGGGTTTAGGTAAGGTGGGTTATTTTGATGGTATGAACCCAAGGCCAAATAACTCATGAGGTTTTTGGGTTTTGATGGTAGGTAACTCATAAGGTTTATACTCACAATAGCCTAGGCCAAATCCCTTTCAAGTACACCTATGAAGGTATAGTTTGATAAATGCTTGTTTTTCAAGATAGGATAATTTAGAGGTGAATGGTTGGGTGATAGAGGTATTGGTGGAATCAAGGAGTGGATGATTAAGTCCCCCATAGATTAAGTTGGTTTAATGGTTGGGAGGCCTATAAGGGATGATGGTTCCACTATTGGGGTCATAACTAGGATCACGAGTGAGGTTACCATATTATTAAGTAGTAGGGAAATCATTTAAGGCTAAAATATGATACTCCCCAAATGAGAGATGGTTAAATGTGGGTTCCAAGGGGTCCTTTATAGGGATCTAGGAAAAAGGGATATATGAGTTAGCTGAAGCTTCATCTATGGTAGGGGTAGAGGTATTGTTGGTTTTGGTTGGTGAGGTGTTGTTGTTTATTGGTTATGAGGTGGATGAATAATTAATAAGAATATCATTGGGTTTATATGTCATGTTGCATGAGGCAAAAGGACTCGAGTCAACTCTTATGGTAACAACTTGACCTTCATGTTTGAATTTGACACATTGATGTAAGGTAAAAGGGATAAAAATAATGGAATGAATCCAAGGGCATCTAAGTAAAATTTTATATTATAAATCACCCTCTACAATATAAAAGATTTCAATAATGGTGCGAGGTCTGAAGTGGATGTGGATGATGATTGTCCCTAAGGTAGTGGCCATAGTGTCATTAAAGGAGTGGTGGACCACTAAATTTTTTGACATGATATTCTTAGGCAATTAAATTTGGTCATAAGCATGGGAGGAGATAATGTTAATTCTATCTCCTCCATCAATCATCACCATTTTGATGTGGGTTTGATTAATGTATACCTTGATGAAGAGGGGAGGATTGGGATCTTCAGAATGGACAGAGGGTATTTTCAAATCTTGAAAGGTGACAAAGGTATAAATTTGAAGGGCTCTGATAAATAATTCAAGAGGTTGAGGATATTTTGGTTGAACCTCTATAGATTTTAAGACCTATATCAATGCTTGGCAGTGATGGGGTAAGGTATTGATTAGGTCATAAAGTCTCATCTTCACTGATGTTTTGTAAAGTTGTTTTAGAACCACTCACTGAATGGATTTGAAAGGGTTAGAATTCAAGGCACCTAAAATGAATATTTTGGGTTTTGAAGAAGGTGAAGGTAAAGGTAAGGGTGATTATTTTCAATTATATGGTTGAGGGGTAGAAGGGTAGGTTCATGATATGAAAACTTTTTATTTTCACTTATCATTTTATTGGGCCCAAGATTGGGTAACCATATGGATAGTGTGGATTAAGGGAAGTCTTGGGCTAGATGGTTTCTTTGGTTCCTCCTCACTTTAAAATGAGAGTGGAGGAGTAGGTAAATGTTGGATGGGTTAAGTTGGTGGTAGGGTTGGTAATGGGCTCAAGGGAGGTTCATTTGATAACATATCATCCTCATCCTATAAGCTATGGACACGTGTTTGGAGATATTTGTAATTCTTTGTATCATGCTTAGGAGTCCTATGGTATGAGAAAATCAAATTACCATTGAACCATGATGCTTTTGGATATGAAAGGTCATAAGTTTTGATGGGTGGTAGGGATAAGGAATAGGTTTGAAACAACCTTTATAGAATGGTCAAATAATATTTCATCAAAGGTGTTGAAGGTGTTGGGTTATTAGTTGTAGGAGTAGAAGACTTCTTAAGAGTAGGATTTACCACAAAACTTAGAGGTGGAAGAATGGTTTTGGCAGGTGCTTTCTATTGGGATTATTTGGTTATGGTTGGTTTGGAGGTGGAAGATTTAGAGGTAGAGGGTGAAGTTTAGGTGATAGGTGGGAAGGTAGAGGTAGTTAGGTTATTTAAGAATGATGGGTATTTGATGATTTCTTAGTAGGTGTGGGTAGAGTAAAATGACAATGTTTATTAGATGAAGAATAGTTAATGGGGATAGTAGATAGATGGGGTCCTAAGATGGAAGGTAGGTGGGAAGGAGGTGGTATAGGTCTAGTTCGAGGTGGGAGTTTTGTTGGCTCCATATACTCAATTGGTTTGGTTAGGGTTTTATTTGGTGCAATAGAAGGGGTAAAGTCCAAATTCAAATATGGGTGAGCAAGGTTAGGTGTAGGAAGTATTCCTAGATTCTTGATGGGTTTGGTTAGAGAGGTGTAAGGTGATTTGATAATTTTAGATAGAGGTGGGTTGGATGGTTCTCCTATGGTTTTGGAGGAAGAAGTGTTGAAGGATGGGATTGAGGTAATGATAGTTTTAATGGTGGATGCAAGTGAGGTTAAATATTTAGGTTTGTTTTGGTAAGGGAGGCCAAGATGATGTCAAAAAATGGCTCTATCTAGGTTGAGTTGAGAAGTAAACTCTATATTTTAGACTAATATAGAAAAAGGCTTGTAAATGGGTTTGATCCCTTAGTCATTGGTTTCAAAATTTAATCCCATGGGTGGAGGTGAGGGGATAGTTTCTTCATATATGTTCTTGATAGATGGATAGAAGATTTGGGAGGATGCTTCTTCTATGGAAGGTGTAGGTAAGGTGATCTCTTCTTTTGGGATGGTTCCTAAAGAGAGAATGGGTGGTTCTAAGATAGGTGAGGAAGGTGTGATAACTTCAAGTGAATGAAAGGAAATGGTTGCTTCTTTTGTTTGGATGTCCAAAGGAATGAAGGGTAATTCAACCAATTTAGTAGATGGAATGGGTGAAGAAGTAGTTGAATCAATGGTTGCCTCCTTTGGTATTTCTATCAAAGGAGATGTGGATAGGTCCATAGTCTCAATAAGTAAAGAAAGAGGGGTGGTTGTTTCCTTTATTTAGGTGTACAAAGGAATGCAGGGTGATTCCACCACTTCAATGAGTGGAATGGAGGAAGAGGTAGCTAATGTAATCGTCTCCTTGATGATAGGTTCATTAATTATGATTTTATTCATATGGACCTCATGAGCATGAGATGATTCCAGTGTATTATCATCATAGTTGGTGGAAGGGGCATGATTAGGAAAAGGTTTATAAAATATGTAAGAGACTGATTTTGGGGTGTATTGGGATTATAAAATATGATTTCTCCCTTATCAAACATATTTTGGACAATAGTATTAAAGGTATTGCACCTACTAACATCATGTCCAATGACGTGGTGAAAAACACAAAGATCATTCTCATTGTACAAACTAGGTGTAGGGTGAGAGGCATCAAATTGTTGGGGAGGTTTTATTTGAGGAAGTTGTATAATGTCTGATTTGAGTAATTTATCCAAAACTTAATCATAAGACTCCCTTATCAAAGTATACTATTTTGGGGTAACTCATTTTTGGTTTCTGTTTGGTTAGTTAGAAGAGGTAATGAATTGGTTGGGATGGGTTTTTTGATAGTTAGAGGTGGAGTGTTTTTAAGGATAATGGAGTTGGTGGATGCCTTTGGTTTGGTATTGGGATGTTTGTATTGATTTGTGGTTTTGGTGGAGGAAGGGTCATTGGATTTAAATCTAGAAATTTTATTCCACAGTTTCAATTTTTTCTCATCAATGGCTCTGATTTCTAATTTTTGTGCCATGGTGAAAGCCTCATTATAATATAGGAAAGTTATAACTTGAAGAGTAGGAAAAATATTTTTGGCACAACCTCAAGAGATGAGCTCAATCAATTCAGGTTAGGGTAAGGATAAAGAAAGTTAGTTGATGAGACCTCTCCATCTAGCTATGAAATTGATAATCATCAAATATACTAATGAAGTAGAGGTTGGTAATAGAGACCTTTTAGATATATTGATTGAAAAGTGATCTAAAAATACTTGGGAAAGTTGAGAAAAGGAAAATATGTAGAGCTTGGTGAGGGCACTATACCAATCCAAGGTTGGTCTTGATAAAGACATAGGGAAGGTATGAAGGAGAAGAACATTGTCATACATAATAAAATAATTATAATGGTGAAATTCTCTCAATTGTTATCAAGGATCCTCCTTACTTTGGAACTTAGAAAATTTGGGTAGTTCCCATTGAGAAGGATAGGATTGGATAGGGATGGATGGATAGGTTCATTGCAGATTTGATCATAAGATAAAAAGTTATGGGCCCCAAAGATATATGACTCTAGGTTGGTCATTTTGTTCATTAAAATTTTTACTAAATCTATTTGAGGTTGGGAGGCTTCATAATTTTTTGTTAAGTTTGGTTAAGGTTGGGTGGAAAAAATATATGGATAAGAGGTAGAGGGTTGAGAATATAACACATATTTGTATGTGGTCATTGTAGGTTTGGATGGTACCACATAAGTGTTGATGGGTGTAAAAGGTTGGATAAAAGGTGCTATGTATCCTTGTGGATTAGGAACATATTTTTAAGATGTCATGGGTATTTTTTGTTGGATTGATATGGGTTGATTTTGATGTATGGATAGGTTAGTGGATGGTTAGGGTTGAGTAATAACTCTTGTGATAATAGGTAGAAGGCTAGGAGGTATGAAAAGTACCAAATTTTGAAGAGGGGTAGAAATTGGTGGATGGTTAGTAATAAGAGGAATGGTATGAATAGGGGTAGAAGATACCCACATGGTGGATGAGGTATGGGTAACAAGAGGTGAAGTTACCCATATGTTTAAGGTATTGGTTGGGGTAGGGGGTGTTTGGTTATTGGTTTGGGTGTTGGATTGGGTTTGGTTGGTATTATTGGATGGGATATTGCTAGAAGAAAAGGCTTGGGTAATCAAAGGTTGGGTAGAGGTAACACAAACCATAAGAGGGGGAGGCATACTATAAGGTGGATCTATGGGAAGAATCAAATAAATATGGGTACGGTGAGCTAAGGTGTTAAGATAATATTGGAGGGCCATGGGGTTATTATCAAAGAAGGTAGAAAAATCTTCATCATCCTCAATAACTCTCTAAGGCATAGTAGGAGGGGGAGAAATATGAGGAGAACTCTCAACATCTGAATTATACTCCATAGAAGAAGAGGAAGAGGAATACGGTGGTTCTTGGTTGGTTTGATTCCTCAATTATTGTCTAGTAAAGACCATGAGAGGAATAGAAAAGAAATGATGAAAGCTCACACCTTAAAAAAAAGTAAACAAAAGGAAAATAATCTCAATAAAATCCAAACATACACTAGAAGTGTGCTTAAAACTTAGGATTCTTTTTATATCACTTTTGGATTATGCCTTAGAAAGTTTGAAGAAGAAAATTTGGCTTGTAGATCAGGTACTAAAGAAGAAATATAAGGTTGGTTTTAGGTTGTGTTTAGGTTCTCAAAAGAAAGAATTTGTATTGAACTTTAGTACGTGGCTTGATATTGTGGCCTACACCTACACTTCACACACCACATCGATAAGGGTATCAGGTGCTTAACCAAGATATACTAAATTTTAGAGTTTATACTCAACCAAATAGCTAGGTTGGTTATCCCCTTGATAATGACCTCCAATTATTATTATCAAGAATGGGTAAGGTTTATTTCTAGGTGATGAAATCCTAGTTAGGCCTTGTCTCAAGTTTGTTTTGATGTGTTGATTAGTTATGTGGTTTTGTAAAGTGTGTGATAACAAGAGTGAAACTATGATTAATTACTTTGATTTTAAGTTACTAAATGAACTAAAATAAGTAAGTAATCAATGTGTACAAGGTTTATTTAAATCCCAAAATGAATTTCAGATTTTTTTTATAAGTAAGAATAAAGGAAGAAAGGGGCACCTAGATGATGCTCGGGTCCTATCGGGCATGCCAAAATGTTTCTCTTAATTTCTACTCATTTTTTAATTTTTAAAGAAGATAAGAAGCCAACAATAAGGGTGTGGTATAAATACCTAGTTGTTGATGCACACATAATCTCAACAAATATGGAGAATTCCTCTTTGGTTTGGAAGGAATAACCTGTAGATAAGAAAGAACTAACAAAGGGGTTATTAGCAAGATAGTTGGGTGGACTACCTAGCATGAGCTAGATCCAAAAAGTGTAAGATTCTTAGGATGATATCAATCTACTCTTAATAAAAATCAAGTTGAAAGAGATAAAAGTAAGGTACTTGCATAAAGAAAATGAAATGTAATATAGGAAAAAAGTAGAATGATTGTTAAATAAAATGACTAAATATACTAAAAGTAGGTCAATACTCATGCTAAAGTTGGTGAAGTTAGGTTCAAAAAATACAAAAAGGGTCTGTCAATAGGTAGGAACATATAAAGTTAGGTGTGTTTGGGATTAAGGGGATGAAAATAAATTGTTGTTATTTTATACCATAGTGGCCATCAGTGGTTGAGTGCACCATCAACAGTTAAGTTGACTATTTGTAGTTGGGTAACCATCAGTGGTTGGAGGTGATTGTCTATTATTATGTTAACCATAACAGTTGCCTATGGGTTATGAAGGTTTCTAAAAGAGAAATTGTAGATTAGGTGAATGGTCTAATAATGGTTCTATTTAGGATTGGCAAGTTGGGAAACAAGGTGTAGACAGGTCTAATTAGGTCAAGGGGTTAGAAATCCAATGAAACAAAGAACAAGTACAACATACTTATATATTTTTAGATGGTTGATGGTTGATAGATGGATAAATTTTTCTAGAGTAATAGTACTTTAGCCTCAAAATAAAATTTGATAGAGGTTTAGGGTTTTCTTCACTATTGTTGAGTTACTAAAGGAAGATTAGATGTTGGAAAGTTTGAATACTTATATGCAAGAGTGCTTGTGATGATCCCTCCATTTCACCTCCTACTCCCCTCCTTTTATAGGCAAAGAGAGATGGAGGATAGAAGGTTCCATAGAGGGTGAGGATATTGATTTTGATGTTTGGAAGTTCATTAGCACCACATAAGGCAAACATATTTAATTTTTCCTTATTAGCTCGCACACAATTGGTGATGTGTTAGAAGGGTGAGGACCTAATCATTATTGGTCAAGCTAACCATTGATGATTAAGATGATCATCGATAGTCAAGTTTCTAGATAAAAATGGGTCAATGTAACTTAAAAGTGTTGGGTTAATGTTAAATTTAGTCAGTGGGTAAATGAGGGTTAGGTGGTTTAAAGGGGTTCTAAGGCATTTTGACACCTAGTACAAATTTTTAGTGTTTATGCTAGGAAATGAATTAGGTATAATTCCTACCCCTAGTAGTCATTAAGGAATTCAAGTGCTTAGGGGAAGATAATTAGGTGGTTCACTAACTCCAAGAGTATGTGAGTAGTGTTGATAAGGTATGCATGGAGATAGGGGGAACATGTTTGTATGGTGCCTCATAAACTCATAATCTTATGTGTTGAGTGTTTTGGTTAGAAGAGGTGTAATCCAAGAAGTTGTAGACATTTATTCATCATTTATGTTAAAGGGGGATAAAATTTAGAATGAGGATGAAATTTGTTTTTGAGATAAGTTTCTGATATTGATTACCATCAATGACAAAGCGAGAGATTATTGAGTATTGTCATTGATGTTAAAGGTGCATCTTGTGAAGGTTGATGTCAAATATGATTAAGAATAGTTGATAGTGTGTGATGTGACAAGGTTTATTGAAATAGTGTTTTCATGAGATAAATATAAAGAGATAATTTTAAGGTAGCTAATGTCTTATGGTTTCATGAAGGTACATGTCATTGATGTCAAAGTATATAGAAAGCTTAGTCATGAGACTAGTCATGACATGAAGTTGTATGTTCATGGGTAAATGAATGAACATAGGAATATGAAGGTTGTTTGATCATTTAATTAAGGTATAAAAGCATTAATGATAGTTTTATGGTGAGCCTATAATGGTAGGACCTTCAATCTTAGTTTGCACTCAAACCACTTCTAGATTGTGTCTAGCCTAATGAGGTATTAAGATCAAATTTCAAGGAGAGTATGAACATATGAGTATGAAGATAGGTGAGATTAGGTTTTTTAGGCATGATCATTATTTTTAAGGTCAATACTTGAAAATAAAGTGCATGAATCTATTTTAGGTCTTCTCAAGCTCAAAGAATCAAGTCTCAAACCTATAAAGTAATTTTATATGTTAGTTGGTATGTGTAACCTCTACATGGAAATATGACAAATTAATTATATATGGGGAATTTTCCTATCTAATATCTTAAAGCATTAGTTTTGGATTCAAGTGGCAGTACTTTATGAACAATTGTTAACACTAAAACCTATGTTAAACCTCCCTAAAACCCTAATAAGGACAAAATATGAAATATCTTGTTTAAAATAGCTTAGGATGGATTAAAATGTATATATAAACCATTGGATACTATATTAAACTCTCCCAAGTACCTTTGGGTGGTGGTGGTTAGTCAGATGAGAGAGAAAATGCATAGATATAGGCTTATTTGTCAAGAAATTATTATAGCTCTCAAAATTTGTATTGATCAAAAACAAAAAATAGATGGTAGAATAATATATAAAATAATTTTACACATCCATGATGATTTATGGATATGTTATAGTATTCAAATATTATAATTTGGTCATCTAAGTTAGCCAGTCACAAACAGACCTAATGGTGTGAATAGTGCAAAACCCAGACAGAGATAAAAAGATAAATTTGAAGGTATATGCATGATATATTAATTAAAAAAGTTCATGAAAGAGTTATTCATGACTTTTAAGACATAATAATTATTTTAAAATCTTTTGATGTTAGTATATGTAGTGAAAATGCTACTCACAAAATGGCCTATTTTGTTTATATAGGACTATGAAACATAGGGTCAAGAAATTGGTCTAGAAGACCAATATTTGGCATTATACCATATGAATTTTATATTTTATTAATGTTTTAAGATATCATATAACCATTTTTATGCATTGGTATTCATGACATGTGTCTGAAAAAGCATTGTAGGTCTAATTCATGATGATTGATTTTTGAAGTGAATTGGCAATTCTGAGTAAACAAGTTGCAGTGATGTTCTTGAGCCTTTATCTTCTAAGTGAAGGTGTTACAATAATTTTATGATTACCTTAAGGTAATTTATAATATATATTAATGTTTCATTAGTTATATTTCATTATCTTAAGGGTGTTTAATATTTATATTTGCAAGACATACTTTTCAAGTACATAGGCCTAATATCGCAGTTTATACTAAAGGAACTTTTATGGTATGAACAAAGGGTATAGGTATAATAAATCATGAATTAGGTAATTTGAGTTTTTTTTATAAGTGATTTAATGGTTTTTTATTGATATATAAAACCATCTAGGCCCAAAAAGGTTAGGTTTTGACATTAAGAGAACAAACCTAATGCAATTAGGTCTCCACAAGACCTAAAGGAGGAATAAGGCCTAATTGAGATATGGAAAACCAAAAGGGGTTAAATTTTTTATTGAAACATGTTAAAAATATTTCCTAATACATATTATTTTTCCTACATAATAAGTGGTGTACATCTGACTAAGTGGTATGTAACCATGAGACTAGTATATATATAAGACAATTTAGGGATATTTCAAAGTATGACAAATAAGTGAATATAATATTAAATTTTTGAGTATAATGTGGTCTTAAAATAAGATATATACCATAAAAAAATATAATAGGTATTAATGTGACAAAAAATCATGAAATGTCTAAGGTAGCACTAGTTAACTTAGGGAGTTGGTTCTTCCTTGCATGTAGGTGCTTGTTAAATCCTAGCCAAGTGGGTGCTTGAATTTATTGGGGTTGGTTCTCCAAGTTGAGTTATTGATAAATAAAATTTGATATTTTATTTTATATTATTATAATCCATTTTCATATATCAATTTATTTTTCTTC
The DNA here is from genome assembly GCA_037957365.1 of Torreya grandis. Classification (NCBI taxonomy): domain Eukaryota; kingdom Viridiplantae; phylum Streptophyta; class Pinopsida; order Cupressales; family Taxaceae; genus Torreya; species Torreya grandis. The sequence continues at coordinate 3,313,150 of JARHVA010000168.1, read as the reverse complement.
CCCTTGATGGTTTCCCACTCATATATGTGTTTTCTTGTGTTATGCTCATGTGAATGGTTCTTTATGCATTATTATATCACTGTACTAATTTCATGGTTAAGGAATGATAAAGTATAATTGAAATAAAGTTGTTAAAAACATGATTTTTATTCTAATAATTTAGAGTGTGAGTACATACAAGTACAAGTATGATGTCATAATAAATGTGTTATCTAACTTTAAAATACCCCTACTACATGATATAACCTTCATTTTTGTTTTTTACTAGCAAGTATCATCTCAACATTGTAATGTAAAACAAGACTAAAGTGGATGAAATACCTTAATCTTATCAAAACTACCTTAATCTCTCCAAAATTCTTGAAATAAAATATGATCAACTTAATATCTTTTTTCCTTAGTTAATTTGGTTAACTTTAGACCACAATTATCTTAGAAGGGTCACCACCTTGTCTCCTTGAGCATGGTTCTTCATTAAATTTATTTCAAAATTAACCTTAAATTTTTAAAACTTACCTTAAACAATTCTAAAAACATAATAGGGACCATAAATAATGACCATTTAATGACAAGACAAAGTGACTTGACTTAACTACCAACTAAACCATCCTAAATGACCCTATAAGCTACTAAGAAAGACACACTAACTATCATCATAGATCATTAAATGGACAATAAAATTAATTCATTACGGCTATCAACAAATTTAATATCAATTACATCAAATTTTTGAATTAACCTCATTTATCATAGCTAAATTTTTGGCTAACATCTTTGGAAACCTCCTGGGATTGTATGCCTATTATGCACCTTAGATCAGTATCCTAGTCCATCCATTGGGATATGGAGTCATCTCAACTCAACAAAAAATATGAATTGAACTTAACACTTGACTGAAAACCTCTTTAAAAATATAACATATGACTACCTTCACCAACACAAATAATAAGACAAGAACAACACGTTAAATCATGAGACATAAGTGTGCTACAAAGCACTTAGAGAAAATAAAAGACAAAAGGCAACTAATCTAACCTACTCTAACAACTAGGTATAGTCCTAAATAAAAACATTAAATGGTAGTGAAAATTAGATACCTTTCTTTATCAAGCTCATGTAACTAGAAACTTAATGGCAGCCATGAGAGAATGGAAAAGAGGCAACTTTATGTTGATCTCGACATCTTTTTATTCTTAAAAATAAACCTTATACACTTCATCCACTTTGATTGAAGCTTGAGTGATTAGGGGTATATTATTGGACTGATCTTGAACATGTTTAGGCTCATATTCATGTTCTAAAATGAAAAAGATAGGTAGTGGATTCTCCTTTTTAGCCTTCAACTGGGCTAGATAACTGATATGGCATGGTATTTTGGTATTATGTAACTCACCAATATTATCTTCATAACCAAATTTTACCTCTTCATAAGTTGAATGATCAAATTGAACAAACTGAGATGGAATTTATGGTATACTTGTGGGACTATATTCAAGAAGTAATGCATCTTTATTATTAAGAGTTTAAGGCCAATAGAGGTCTATTTCATATTTCAAGAGTGAAAAAAAGTATGAAAAATGATTAAGAGGTTGATATCCCACATTGAAGACACTAAACAAGTCATCATTAAGTGTAATTACCTATTGGAATGTCAAAATTGTATAACTAATTATTTCTTATAAGTTGACATACTTGTCAAAGTTACCTTCCTCTATATTTTCTAGCCTATACTTTCCTTACAGAAGAGTGAAACTTGATTTAATTACCTCAAAAAAGTCTTCAAACTTCCTTTCCTTAGCTTTAAAATCAATTAGGTCCTCTTTTATTTCATCAAACTCCTCTTTTCATTAATGTATAGGCTCATCAACTTGAAGGAAACAAGGAAGTTCAAATAATAAATTTACCTTTTCTTAGGGTCTATCAACTTTTGGTTTATTTGGAGAGATTAAAATATAAAATGAATATTCATCTTGATTGGCTTGAACTGAAACCTCTAAATTCGTTAACTACTCCTCTTGAGCTATTAGTTCACATTGGGAAAGACCATCTCTCTTTTTATATTCAAATAATGATATGCTTTTCTCTTCTCCAAGATGTGTTCCAATGATGACCACTTCATCATATACAGTTGAAGTATCCTCCTCATAACCTTATTGAGGATGAATTACAATTGCAACTTGATCTTATTCAAGGATGGGCTCCTCACACTCACAAACAAGATTTTTGGCTCTCATGAATGAGCTTATAATTCTCCTCCTTCCATCCAACAACCAATCCATCAAACCTAGATATGCTTTAGTATTAAAAAATTTCAAAAAGGAATTATTTATTCATTTTAATACTTTTTTGAATTGATCTGAATGATTGGAAAGTTTTAGATTATTCAACCTTATCAACAAGGACTGCCTTCTTGATTTGGATTCCTTTTTGAATTGATCTCCATGATGTGAAATTTTTAGTCTCTTGAGGATGGATGGGTGAGGAGTTAATAGGAAAAGGTTCTTACTTGGTCTCAATTTACCAATCTAAGATTATTCCATTTTTGTTTATCCCATGACTCCATGATTTGATTCCAACTTGGAATCTTAAAGGACCTTTTATGGGGACCTTGAAGAAGGGAAGAGAATTTTGTGCCAAGGTAGCCTCATTATTTTTTCTCCAAGTAGAAATAAAACACTCAAATTATCATTTATATTGATCTTAAACCCTCTCAAAAATCAATACTTTCCTCCTTTTAATTCTTTCTTGTATTGGATTCTATGATGGGAAGGTTTGAGGAATGTGTGAAGGATTTGGGAGGATTTGAAAATCACATGATTGGGTCTTTTGAATAAGAATAGGATGAGAAAAAGAGGGATGATGTGGATTAGGATAAGGTACATGAGGTTGATGGTACTAAATTTTTTTCCCCTCATGAACCACTAGCTTGCCCTCTATACATTGAATCAGGCCACGTATGTCCAGCATGCCACTAGTGAGTCTTTGTTGGTTCTCTCTCAATAAGTTCCCACTCTCTCTTAATCATCTATAATGAGTTTCTCATATTCTATATGAGATGACTAGTGACACTTAGACCATACTCACTTTTTTTATCAAACTCTATCATATACCTTTCATAGCCTAAAAGAGGTTTATTGAAGTTTGAGATAGAGTGATTGGAAATGTAATTATGTTGACTATGAGTTGAATGGTTTTCACAAGGATAATTAGAATAATGTATAGACTGCCAAGGAGGTTGACTTGGGGTGGGATGTGACATATAAGCCTAATGGTAATCTTGGATAGATTGGTATGAAGTTTGATTATATTGATGAGGAAGGGAAGAGTGATGATGCTCTTGATAGAAAGGCTAGTATGGCTTAACATGAGGCTGATAAAACTCATAATTCTATTGATAAGGATCAATAAACTACTAGTAAGGATAAACAAAACTATTGGTAAGGATTAACATAAGCTTAATATGTATCACCAACTTGAGTAAAATGGAAACGCACTCCAAAATCATCTATAAAACTTCATGAGAAAGGTTGAATATAAAAATCACTTACTTGAAGGATTACCTGGGTTGTTAAAACTAGATGAATAAATTCATTGTTTCCATTGGTGCTTGTGTTCATTCCTCCAAAGGTTGATGAATTGAAAAATAACACTAATAAATCTTTAATAGATGAATTCTCTTTCCTCATAAGACATGCTATAACATTTATCATCAAAAATTGTAACCTTGAGGGTTTTTTTCAAGACTCCTCACTTAAGTGATAACATGGAGAAACCTCTAGGCTATGGGTGGCCTAATCAGTGAGGTGAATCTCTAGATAGGGATAGATCCCTTAATGATATCACCCTAAAACTAATACTAGACCTATTTTTTATTGGGAAAAAGGAGATAAAATTGAAAATAAACTAAACTAGGGAGGTGATGCACTAAATTAACACCCTTCACTTGAAGATATTGCACTATGAACATGAATTATGTTTGAATTTGATCAAACTACTTAATAAGGACTTTAAAGCATGAGTATTTCAATATGGAGGTTATATAAAATAGGTTGAATAAAAGGGATAATCAAAAGGCCTAAATAAGACACTAATGATTTAAATACACTTATAAACTATGTAGGGCTATCCAAAATCACCATGTGACTTGAAATAAGAAAATTCATTTGCAAGGAGGTATGGGAGGACAAATGAGAGAGAGTGAAGTCACTATTACTAGAATTGATCAAAAATCACACAAGTGCACTAATTTTAGGCATTTTAAAAGGTAATAAAAAACTTCATTCAACATTCAAAATCATATTAAAAGTATTTATTTGAGCAAGGATTTATCATACTCAACCAAAGGATCCTTACAATGTCAAACTCTATTTATGACTTAAAACTATGCAAAATTACAACATTAAATGTATCCATAAAAGTGAAATTAATTTCTTTTTATATTTTTAGGGAATTATTTGAGTTTATAATTTTCTTAAAGTGTATATTTGATCAATTCAATGCATTTTGATCCACATATCTGACTTTCTTTCCTATCGATCTCTTATTAGTGTTTAAGTAGGGTTTAGGGGTATTTAGGTTCTTAATGATAGTTCACATAGTTATTCCCCTTAAATTGAGAAAACAATTCCACTAATTTTAATTACATATACCTCTTAAACATAATTTAACTCCATTGGCTCCCATACATGTTTATTATTGACTTATGAGCAAAAGAAGATGACCATTTTGACTATTAGGCCTGCTTGAAAGCTCTTGAAGGATGGATTGGCATAATAAGTTGTGAAAGTGATTAATTTTAGATATAATAATTTACTTAATGTCTATGAAACATCTCATGATATTTTCCAAATTTTCTATCCATGAACTGACACTTTGATCTACTAGAATCTGCCTTAAGCTCATGGTTAGGGTTTAAGAACAACCATGTGTTAATGACCTTAATAGTCACTATTTTCAATTTTATTAATAAAAAAAGGAGTTTAAAATTTTAATTATATTACATAAATGTATTTAAAACCTTATTAAATTATTAATTATTTAAAATAATCCATAAATATCAAACCTTCTTCACTTTTTTCCATACATGCTTTTATATGATCATATAGACTTTTTAGGACTAAATAGCCTTCTTGATCCCTACCATGGCATTCAATTACTTTGAAGGATATTTTAATATGTTAGAATTTATAAATCAATTGAATGTTTTCTTTTACCATATTATATACCTCATGTAATCAAATAGTCATATGTACACTTTTCATTAATTCACTTAAAACTTTCCTGTAGGTGATTATAAGTTCTTGATTGCAATCTAGAATGTAGATCCTTCTTTTGGACATTTTGGAAAGTTATTGTCTTTGGAAGGATTTGGAGAGTTTTTTAATGTTATTATTACCTTTATTCCAGCCTCAAAAATTCATTACATATCATACAAGTAGGCACCTTTCCTCATTTTTTCTTGTTACAGTCATGTACGTCTATTTTTAGGTCTATAGCTCTTGAAATTTAACAAGGCTCTAATTGAGTTTTTTATTTTCATGATCAGGAGTATAAAAACTTAAACCATGTTATTTTAGGTTTATCAGATATTTAATCACCATTAAATATTTATACTCATCCAAACTTTTTATCTTTCCTTAAGTCTGCCCATGACAAGCCTATAAGTCTATGTTTAGGCTTTCTTGACTGTAATCTCACCAAACTGAGTTCTCTAAGATATTTTGGTTTTCCTAATATATTTCAAATAGGATTAAAATTTTATTAAATTTTTTTTTTACCCTTAAAACCTATTTATTCTTGATACAACCATCATTAACATGTTGTTTTGCTATACTGCCTACTAATAAGTTTGTAGACACTCATTAGTCCAAAACCTTCATTTTCCTATTGATTTGCTTTCTTGATTATTAGGTTAGCCCATGATGGGATAGTGTGTATAATGGAATAATTTTAAATATATTTTTATTATTTTAATGTATTCCCACCACCTTGAACAATGACTTAAGACCTTAAAATTTACCTTTTGAGCTCACATAATCCCTTTTAAGGCACATAGTCCATTCAGAGGCAAAGTGAATGAGGTCTGAACATCTAATAATAATTTAAAAAAATGGAATAATAAATTTGGTCATGCCTTAAATATTCCAAATAATCTCCCACTATAAATATTTGGTACCAATAGGGACCTATAGGTCTGTAGACCTGTATGTCCACAAAACCTTCATTTTCTTGGCTTTAGGAAAGCATTAAAAATATCAACTTCTAAGGATTGTCATTTGAGATGCCTCACTAATAATTATTTTAAAGTATGTGTGTGTGTGTGTGTGTGTGTGTGTGTGTGTGTGTGTGTGTGTGTGTGTGTGTGTGTATATATATCTGTGTGTGTGTGTGTGTGTGTGTGTGTGTGTGTGTGTGTGTGTGTGTGTGTGTGTGTGTGTGTGTGTGTGTGTGTGTGTGTGTGTGTGTGTGTGTGTGTGTGTGTGTGTGAATTTTCCTTCAAGGTTTCCTAATCATGGAATTTCACTCTCATTCAACTAGGCCAAAGTCAACCATGGTTGCTAGTTCTACCAACTCAACTATTCATGCATAGTTGCTTACCTCTCTCAAATTTCATGACTCCAATGGTGAATAAATGGGTTTTAGGAGTATTTATAAGGTTTAATATAATGATAAACATCTCATTTATTCATTCATTCCATGCACTAGGATAACTCACAACTTGTTTACAACAAGACTGTCATGCTCAACTAACAAAATTACGACCATTTGATCTTACATCAATCATGAACATGAAGATACCTAAGAAAACATGATATTGTATGGGTAGATTAGTTTTTAGGAGAAATTTCATAGTCATCCTCATGAATTCATTCAAATTTATAACCTTGCACTTGGATAAAACCAACCCTGATGGGGTTTTGTGTCCTTTTTCTACTCCACTTCTTAACAATTATTTATAAAGTTAAGGAGCCTAAAAAAATGCCATAAAGTGGAATTTAATTATATTCCCATAATATGGTTATAATTTTTGGTTCCTAATTTCTCTCTTTAGAGTAACATCCAAAAATTGATTGACTACCTTAATCTGCCAAGAAACCTAAAGGAGAAATGGAGTGGGTTTTTAAATTGTTTAAATTTTTAGCTCCACCTTATGCATGTATTTGGAGATAAGAAGACCATAGGGACCCATAGAAGATTTTTTATCTTTCTCACCAATATAAACCCTATTCAAAAGACCTATAAATACATGATTTTTCTAAGATTCTTCATTTTCTTCCCTTCGGAACTACTAGTGATAGGGAACCAAGTGACTCTTCATCTTCCCATGACTTGTACGGACATGGAAGAGAGTGATAAAAAATTTCACACCCTTATTTTCTTGTATCTCTCTCAATAATTTCTCCTTTGTACATTGGAAAATTATGAATGGTTGTTACAAAGAACAAGTATAATGTCACAAAAAAGGTGTTATCTAAATTTAAAATAGCCCTACTACATGATATAACCATCATATTTGATTTTTACTATAAATTATCATCTCAAAATTGTAATGTATAATAAGACTAAAGTGGATGAAATATATTAATATTATCAAAACTATCTTAATATCTCCAAAATACTTGAAATATAATATGATCAACTTACTAGCTCAATTTGGTCAACTTTAGACCATGGTTGTCTTGGAAGGGTCACCACCTTATCTCCTTGGGAATAGTTTCTCATTAAATTGATTTTACACTTATCTTAACTTTATCAAATATACCTAAAAAAATGATAAACACATAATGAAGACCATAAATAATGACCATTTAATGGCAATACAAATTGACTTAACTCAACTACCAACTAAACCATCCTAAATGACCCTATAAGCTGCCAAGGAAAACACACTACCTATAATATTAGATCATTAAATGACTAATACAATACCTTAATAATGGATATCAACAAAATTAATATTAAGTACATCAATGTTTTGAATGATCCTCATTCATGGTAACTAAATTTTGGCTAACAAGTGGCTCAAGAACTCAATTGGAATGTGACTCCATCATTACTTACTATAATCAACTAAAAGTGGTATTTGGATTCTAAGAGTGTTACTTGAGACAACCTATTCCTAGCTTAGCCATAGAACTATCCTAGAGCCTTTATCACACTTTTTTAGCCATTATATAGACCACAAACATCTCTAGTCAGGTCAAACATAGTCTCATAAATGCATTCCCGGATCTTAACCCTTTATGCTTAGCAGAATGATAGATGGACATTAGAGCCAAATTAAGGACACTAGATCTACATGGTACTAATGTCCCCAACATGGCACTAGTGTATCTTTCCATAACTCTCCTAAATAGATATATTTTCAAATGTGTACCCCTATTAAGGTTGACAAAATCACATTTTATTATTTGTATAAGCTACAAAACACTATAAATATAACACTATTAGAACTCTATCCACTAGATGGAAAATAGATAAAAGAAAGCCTATTCAAATAAGAAAAAAGTGGAACAAAATCAAAGTTATTAATATGTATTATTTCCTACTTTTGTATACTACCATATATAGTTTCCCTAAGCCCAAAATTCAAAAGTTCTAATCCAAAGAACACTCAAGGAATTCAAGACCACTATATTTCTATCATTCACTTGCACTTTCACCAAGCACTAAGTGGGAGAACTATATCAAGATTGATCCCTCCTCATATTATTGGTATGTAGGAAAATCTCTTCATAATGGGGTGTTGATTATGTCTAGTTATCTTATTAATCAACAGATATTTTTAGCTCATGCCATACTTGTAAGGAAAATTAGGTTTTACATACTAAATCAAATATTTTAGGCATAATAAAGAGTTTTAGATTTCATGTGTACATATATAAAACCTAGAAACATAGGTGTAGGTACTCCCAAAAAATAGGAACACTCCTACAAAGAGGACACTAGAACCATTTTTAAGAAACTAAAGCTAGATTGCTCTACTATCCAAGTGGGGTGATACTATCCAAAGGAAGATCTGATTCATGGATCCTATTTATGACACTTAGGCCTATTTTTAACCCAATTTTTAGTACCCAGATCTTCTAATACAGTTATTTTATAGATTAGTCTCTATTTGCACATATTTATTACTAGTTTTTAAAAGTCAAAACAAGTCAAATTATGTAACAGTTTAGTGATTATTTATTACATATTATTTCACTATTTTAGACAACTCAATCCTTTAATCAAACATAAGATTTACATTAGTAAAACCTTAAAAGGTTAAATCATTTGGTGAACCTAATTTAGTTTGAATATTTCTTAAAACCCTAGTTTTACATAGGATTTACCTTCTCCTAATTTTTGTGCACTAAATTAGGGTTATAAACTTATATTATTCTAATTTTTTGGCATAACATAACTCATTTATTGAACATCACATTAGAGTTTCATTTATTTAATGTAATTTAAACTTTTGAAAAAGAAACGTAATTCAAAACCCTAACCCTAGATAACCTTAGGGTTTAAATTTCTAGAACTTAGTTTTTAGATCCATGTATGTTTTGATTATTATTTAATATAATCATGATCATAATGACATAATAAATTAATCATATTTTTTTGAAAAGTATAATACTTTCATTTGTATGCTTGTTCTCTTTAATTTAGAATGAACTCAAAAATACATAAACACATGTATAGATGATGCTCTATACCAATTGTAATATATGTCATATATCATATCATGTTATGTTTATCCTATGTGGAATTTCATAAAAAATCAAACCCTTACACATATAAGATTTATCACATAATCTAAAAACTATGTTTCAAAGTTCAATCTCATATCTTATGCATAGGAAAGAATCTCCTTCTCATCCTCATCTCCATGAGGGTGATATTTAATTTCCATCTAACTAGGTCCATGTTATCACTCCTTCATAAGATTAAGTAACCTATAAAAATGTCAATAATCCCCATACTCATCATATTCACACCTTTTCCCTATAGGGTGTGTGCCTACATGTTTAATTAGAAACAAATAGGGTTTTTACTTCTAAGACTCCATGTGATCAAATTATCAATACGAGCAAGATAATTATAGGTTCAAAAATCATAATCAACTATTACATGAAAATATTAAAACATTGGGAAATGAATTTATAAGATAAAGGCCTTTAGGTCACAATAGTGTAAATCATGTATATGCATCTTCACCTAGTCAATTTATGGCAAACAATGTTACATATCCAAATCATAAATAAAAATAAAGTACATCTACATCTATATATTCAAAAATAATTCAAAAGTAAAATAAAATTTCAAGTGAGATACTAAGGTAAGTGACTAAACCTAAGTTGATCAACCTACCCCCTTTACACCCAGTAAGGAGATCCATATATTACTATGCATATCATAAAATGCATAGGCACCACACTGATTCATGTTTAGCATTAAAAATGAAAATACAATAGATAATGGATATAGATGACTCACATAGTCACACATCATACAAACAACATACAATGGTACATCTACCAATTCAAAAAGGGTCAAATTCATAAATAGTAAAAAATGGCTGCCAAAGCATAACTCATAATAACAAAAGGTTCACAAAGCACAATTAGATCAAGAAATAATATAGTTCCAAGGTAAAATAAGTAAAATATACAAACCCACCTCTCCAAAATGAGGCTTAACTTTCAAAATCGCATGATTTTGTTCATAAATAACTACAATAGTTTGATTATCATGGTTAGGGTTTAGGCAATCAGGCACAAAACATCACTTCTCCTATTCTAGTAGTTTATAATATTGGTCAATAGGGTTTATGATTTATTAAAAATCCTAAGGGGCATCATTCACATATATAGTTTATCAAGGCAAAACATTTAGATACATAGGACATATTATAGAAAGAGCAAGAACTTAAGTTGAAAATTCAAAATCATGCTAAGACAACAAGCATTCTCAAACAAGGATTTCTATAAAAAGGTCCTCCACAACACCATATGTATACAATAAGCATAGTTTCAAAGGGAAAAATCATAATCAATATTCTAAAGCATAGTTCAGAAAGGTCAACTCCACAGTATGAGTTAATTCCCTCTAGAATTCTAGGTTATCATGATTATGATGTTGAATAAGATTATGATTATGATGATTAAAAATACTCAGATTCCTACTAAAATAGCATTCAACCACATCATATCATTCACACTGCATGAGTATTACCATTCCTATTTTTGACATAGGCCATAGTGATAATGAATCTCCCATGAGACTCATTGGTTAGTATTGTTTCTCTCTTCTTGTCCATACTTTCCCTCCATTGTTCTCCTTATACATAGTTCATTTTCATATTTCTTGTACATATCTTATATCTAGAAAATACAAAAATAATATAAAATGTCAAAAGACAAAAATATTCAAATATTACTAAGAAAACACAAAATTTATAGACTGTATGCATTTTTATGTTTACATTTCTTCTATTTACCAGACATTACATATGTTAGCTATCTTAGTATAGTCAATTTTATCACACATATATGATTCACTTGTTCTTGTTGAGTACTTGTAGATTACCTACATGACTCCAGTCCAATACACTAATCCATAATTGATATCATCTACCCACTAGAGGCATATACACCTATCCAAATTTATTAATTTTTTACATCCACCCATTTGGGGTCATCTTATACACATTTTCTACATATAAGTACTATCCTTACATTCTTTACATTCTATTTTACACATTGATATATCTTGATATTGATCATTGCTAGTCATGCTCAAAATTTTTACTAACTATCACTAATTTAGACTCAGAATATGTACATCCTAGCATTTACACATATTTTTACTATATTCATAAATATTTTCATTTCTATATTCACTAATTTAGTCTTAATTGTATTTCCTATTATTATTCTATTTGAGGGAATTTGAATATGCCATGTTATTTTTCTTTGGCTCTACACCACTTCTATGTATGTATGATTTGGACATGTGCCCATGTCCCTTATGTGTGATTTCTTGAATATTTATGCAAACATTTTAACATGTCCTTATATGTGGTTCTATGCCAAATTGCTTGTTTCTTGTGTATGTGGACATTTTAGCATGTCCTTGTATGTCTTCTATTCTCAAATTTAGTGACATGTGCCCATATCCCTTATATTTCTACCCTTTGGACTATTTTTTGTGCCTCATGTGTTTTGTATGTATGCTTTCTTATATGCATCATGTCCATGACACTTGTATTTTCTTATTACACACACTAATTTTTTATGTCATGAGGGATCTCATGCATCTTTAATTCCTACTTGATTTTCATGATAGACACCATACCCCATCCCCTTAGGTAACTATTTGTCAAATTTCACTCCCAAGTTTGCATCTTTCAAATTTGGCCAAGTACAGTATTCAAAAAATTTCTTCAGAAGGAGTATTTCTTATTGAGCTGAAATAAAAATACCAAGTGTTATTTCATTCAGAGACTTTGTATTGGTCTTTTGGTTAGGTGTTATTTCCATTAGAGGTTTTTTTTTGGGTTTTTTGTTTTTGACTAAGTGATTATTTCTTTTAGACTTTTCATTTAGCCAAGTGCTGAATTATTTTGAACAATTTGTTCGAGACACTTTTTTGAAGGGATCATCTTTAACTTTTTGAAGGGTAGTTTTCAACCTTCTAAAGGAATTATTTTAGACATTTTGTCTGAAACAAATTTTTTGAAGGGTCCTTCAATTTTTCCGAAGGGTACCTTACATTTTTTCTAAGGGGAACTTGCATTTTTAAAGGATCATCTTCAATTTATGAAGGGTACTTTTTCCTTCTGAATGGTCTAATTCAACTTTTTTGAAGGGTTATTTTGTAGGAAAATGGACCAAACAAAAATTCCAAAGGGTACATTGTAACTGAAATGGTCCTCTATAATGTTTTTGAAGGGTATTTTTTAAGCAAGTGTCCTTTCTAGATGGTTCATTTCATAAAGTTTGAAGGGCCAAACAAAAAGTTTGAAGGAATTCTTTCAGAAAGAAAGCCTAAATGAATTATTTTGGAAAAAAGTGCCAAGACAAAAAGTTTGAAGGAGAAAAAAATAAAAGTGACGAATTCTTATGGAGAAAGTGCTTGAAATATTTTCCCTGAAGGGTACTTTTCTTAGGGAAGTTTCCTCCATGGTTTTTTTTAAGGTTACCCCTCCACAACAAAGAGGACCAAACAAAAAATCTAAAGTAAATATTTGAGAAAATTATTCAAGAATAGCCATTATTATTCAAATAAAGATGATGGCCCCCAAAAAGTCAATTTTAAACTACATAGAATAGTTATTTCTATTCAAAATACTTCGCAGGAACATGAGAGCAGATGTGGAGGTAACAAATGGTTTAATCTTGAGCATCTAATGTAGATAAAGCAAGGAAAATGGATAGGTTGATGGTTTGAGTCATTAATTCCATAAAATTGACAACTACAAGTTTTAGAGGATAACCAACAGTTATAAAGAACGTTTTCTAACTATCATCATGAGTTCCATCCCCCTTAATAGTGTTATGCGTCAGCTTCTTTATTTTTAGTTTTGAATGCTCATGGATGATATTCGATAGAAGAAATTTCCTATGCCAATCCTAAAGGTTTTATGCCACTTACCACCATTATAATGACTTGTTTTAGACAAGTAAACCTCTTGGAATGACATGGATTTCCCCATCCATTTCTCTCATGCATTTGTAATTGATTTTCGCATGTGTACACATGTCTTTGTGCCTCTTTAGCTTCCCTTCTCTCTCTCTCTTCCCCAAAGTTATATAAATTGAGCCATTTTTTACTATTGTAGAGACCACATTTTTGGTATGGTGAAGCTCTACTAGAATGACATTGCACTTTGATTTTTAACATTGAATACAAGACCAATTTTGAGTTTGTAAACTTCTGTTTGAGTATGTGAGTGATTTATAGTGGAGGCAAGTGATATAATCATCCTTAATCCCTTTATAATTTATGTTTAAACAAAGGTTATGATGTTAACAGGTCATGCAAAGTGTGTTAAATGCACTAAATTCTCTTCCAAGTATGCAATTGTATTTATGCTATGCAATCTACCCCTTAGGTCAAATGTCTTGTTGATTATCTCAAGCATGTTACCTTCACATTTAAATACTATGTTAAGATATTTCAATGCATGGAATTAGTCTTAGAAATCATTGTTACTTAGTAGAAGTGTGATAGTTGGTGGAATATATTCTTGATGGATCACCTCTCTAGCTTAGTTTCCATTTTATACAAAATCTTAACTCTTTTCATGAATAAGCATTAAGATAGGTGATAGATACTTAGAGAAGAATTTAGGGAGATAACCCTTTCAATTCTAGAGATTCATTTCTCCTACAAGTTTCCAAAAACTTGAGAGATGATTCAATGTTGCATCAAATTGAAGAAGCTTCATAGAGAGTTTTAGGGTGCCCAATTTGATGACAATAGTTATGGCATGCTCAGTGGGACAACTGGTCCAAATTGTTTACGTGTCAAGGTGAATGCTAGTGTTGACAAGTGCAAGGTTGTAGAAGTGTTCTTAATCTAGCATTTGGTGACTCTAAAAGGTTATAACCTCTATTTATAGATCTAGTTTTACATAGTATACTTCATGGTCCTCACAAGATCATATTCTAGTAGGCTTTTTAATCAAGTCCCTCAGCCTAAAACTCCTCTTGAAGAACAACACCCTAAACCATTCCTAACCTTTAGAGATCCTAAATAAGAAAATTTTGAAGAGGAATAATATGAGGTTGAATAAATAGTAGATCAAGAAGAAGAAGAAATGGCTAGAAGACATTATTTCCCATCCTTCAACACCTAAAATACAATTAACCTTCTTGTGTATGATCCTATTCCTCTTAATGCTACTAAAATTCTCCCCAATTTCAATGGAGAGGTTCATATTGCCCAATCTAAGCATATTAGGATATTTCAAACTTTTACAATTTCCATAATATCACCCAAGCTAACATAGATATTAAATTACTTGCCATGTCTCTAAAGGGGAAGGCACTTGATTGGTATAGGAAATTCAAAGGTGGTTGTATTAATGATTGGGATGGATTTAGAGAGTTGTTGGTAAATAAGTTTGAAAATAAAAATGACCATACTTCACTAATTCACCAACTGAATGTGATAAAGAGAGGTCCCAATGAATCCATGAGAGATTTCAATAAAAGATTTCAAAGAACATGGTATAGGCTACCACCTATTATGAGTTATCCTCCAAGATTTGTATTATCCACCTATCTTAAGGCTATTGGTACTGATGTAGTAGTAATATTTTAATAAATGAGAGGATTTACTTTACCTGAAGCATATGAGATAGCCATTGAAGCTGAGAATAGTTTGATATAAACTGGTAAATTACCTCCAAGAGTCTCTATACCTTTGTTGTCTCATAATTCAATTGAAGCCCCAAGCATAGCACAAGTTCCCAATACCAATGTAAAAACTAAAACCACTCCTAAGAAGGTATATGATACTATAGATAAGGATGAGATGATTCCATCTTTGCAAGCCCAGCTCAAGCAAGCACAAATGTATGCAAGTGTTCCACCCAATCCTCAATACTATCTTCAACAAGGATATAGACCTCCACCCCAATACACTAACCAAGGAAGAGGACAAGGTCAACAAGGTTTCAATAAGCAGCCCAATGCCTATAATCCTAATTCCATTCCATCCATAAAGGTTGTTGTTCCAGTCCACACCAATCTAGTTCAAGAAGAGGAACATTTGGATCATTAGAGGTAATCTCAAGGTAGTTTATGCATAATGGTGGAGAATGTAATCAATATTTGGTAGCTCAATAAGGAGCTACTCCTTATGTTACATAAAAATATGTGAATCTCATGCAAAAATATGTTCAAGGAGAAGGTAACGACCAAAGTACTAGTTTTATGAAATTCCAAGTACAAGACAATTATGTGTTAAATAAAAATACATTAGTTGTAGCCAACACAAGGTCTAAAAAGAGGGATTTATGAGATACTCCAAAAACACAAGTTATTCCAAATAGTGTCTCTCCAAGGTCACAAAGTGCAAGTACCAATGTAATATATCCTACTAGTCACACTACTCCTTAAAGTCAGAATGTGAATAAGGATGCCAAACCTCAAATAAAATAATTTCAAGCTCCCTCATTAGTTTCCATAGTGCAAGAAAAGGTGATTTATTCTACTTTAGACATTATTGACTCTTTAAAGAATACCAAGATAAACATTTCTCTTTAGGAAGTATTGCATTTGACTAGCCAAAAGGAACTTCTACAAGAATAACTCTCAAGTATTCATGTAGCCCCTCAAGTTCCAAAACATAATGGTGTAGCCCTTACCAACACACCTAATTATGTCCTAGAACCATCCACCAAATCTGAAAATCCTCCACCTTTTTACCTCACACTCATTGTGGGAGACAAATTGGTTCATAATTTCATTGTGGATAGTGGGGCCAGTACCACAATTATGCCTAAAGTGGTTGCTAATAAATTAGGACTAAAATATAAGCCTCATAGTAAGGGTGTGTTGCAGCTTGATGGAACTCCAACAAAGATAGTCAAGTTGGTTAAAGGTTTTAAAATATTCCTAAATGATTTTCCAAGTTTCCCCATCCTACAAGACATTATGGTGGTCGATCCTCCAACTCATTTTGCTATTTTCTTGTCAAGAGACTTCACGGCTAATATTGGAGGGTAACTTGCAGCTAATTGGTCTTTTCTAGCTTTTAAAACAAGATATGGAGATAAATTAACAATAAGAACACAACCCTTGGCAAGGTTCCACATTGAACCATATGTGGAGACAAGTTTAAATCAGAATTGTATGATTAGTGATCAAGAAGAAGGTGTCATTAGTGGTGAAACATCCTTTCCCCTTAAAGGTATTTCTAACCTCTTTCTTGATGAGCATGGTATTGAAATTTATGAGCATGAACCTTATGCATTCATATAATAAATTGAATTAGGAGTATATTTTATGCATGAGAATAACATTCTTATACCATCACTCACTAATGAGGATCATGAACTTGAAGGGATATGGGAAATGTTTTTTGATGGTTTTAGAAGGAAGGTAGGGGTAGGAGTTAGTGTCATGTTGGTTTATCCTTCAAATAACTAGTATTATTCTTCATATAGATTCCATTTTAGTTGTAATTTCAATGTCATATAATATGAAGGCTTGGTTCATGGCCTCCAATGGGCATAGAAAAAGGGAATCAAGAACTTGAAGGTATATAGAGATAGTGAAATGATTATACATCAAGTAGGAAACCAAGATATAACCAAGAACCCTTTACTTAATTTCTACAATCATAGGTTGTGGGATCTAATTGAGGTCTTTTATGCTTTCAATATCCAACCTATACCAAGAGACTCAAATAAACATGTTGACAGGTTGGTTATGATAGGATCACACTTTGATATAGTTGTTGATGTAAGTAAAGAGAAGGACCAAACTCACATCAAATTCATTTTGAGACATTCTATTCTAGATAATGAAGTATCTTGGTAAGTGTTTGAGAGTGATAAACAAATTTTACACTTCATTCAAAATGAAGCAAAATTTTCTTCAAAGAATCAAAAGAAGCTTCACAATCACTATGAAGAACAAGTTATCCAGCTAAAGACAAACAAGATACCAAAGGGGCTAGTTACTTTGGAGAATGTGTTCAATGAAGATGATCAAAGAAGAAAGGAAATGATAAGCATGTCTACAAAGGAAGAGAACTATGAAATGATCTTGATATTTAAGGACAAACTTCTGAAAATTGGTAAGATATGTTCTCTTTCTAAAAGATAGGCCTTCATTAAATTGTGTAAAGAATTTAATGATATATTTGCTTGGGAATAAAAGGATTTGAAAGGGTTTGATCTAGGTATATCTCATCACACCATTGAGTTGTAACCTAGAGCTAAACTATTTAGTCAAAATCAAAGGCCTATCAATCCCAAGATAAAGGAACTAATAAAAAAAGAGCTCTTCAAATTCATTGAGTCTAGGATTATTTTTCCTATCAAAAACTCAACCTAGGTAGCTAACCTTGTACATATTCAAAATAAGAGTGGAGAGATCAAAATGTATGTTGAATTTAGGGATTTGAATGGATTTTTCACTCAAATATCATTACCCACTACCTTCCATGGAGAATATTTTGTAAGTGGTTTCAGGTTCTCAATGCTTTTCACTACTTGATGACTATTCAAGTTATAACCAAATATTGATGAATGAGGAGAATCAATTCAAGATAGAATTCACCACAAAATGTAGAAAATTTTCATATACAAATATGCCTTTTGGTTTATCTAATGTTGGTGCTACCTTCCAAAGGGAAATGGGCATGGCCTTTAAAGGTTTAATCAATAAGTTTTTGCTTGTATACCTTGATGATATAACTATTTTTTCCAAGGATGCTAATGAACACATGAAAAATCTAAGGCAAGTTTTTGAGAAGTGTAGAGATTTTGGATTTTCTCTTAATCCAAAAAAATTATCTTTGTTGTTTATGAAGGAAAATTATTAATTCACATTGTGTTAAAAGAAGGCTTGTCTATTGATCTTAAAAGGATTGAAGCCATTCTAGGCTTGTCTTTTCCTCTACACAAGAAAGGTTTAAAAATTTTCTTAGGAAATATCATCTTTATAAGAAGGTTTATTCTAGGATTTGCTACTTTGGTGAAGCCTATTACAACCATGCTCAAGAAGAACCAAGATTTTGCTTGGATAAAGGAAGGTAAGAATAGTTTTGAGGCAATCAAACAAGTAATTACCTAATCTCCTACTCTCTTGAATCCAAAATTTTCTAAGGATTTCATACTCTACACTTTTTCTAACCTTGACAAAATCTCAATATACTTATGCAAAAGAATGATGAGGAAATTGAACAACCCATTACATTCTTTAGTTAAGGATTAGAAGATTATGAGGTAAAGTACACATTTGTTGAGAAGTAGGATCTAGCTATGATAAGATAAGAGGTTTGAAAGAGTATAGGCACATGGTTTCAAATAACAAAATACATGTCATTGTCTATAATTCTAGTACCAAAGAGTTCCTCCTAAGCAAAGACCTCAATGAGAAGAGATCTGGGTGGATCACAAAGGTAATGGAGTATGATGTTGATATAAAGGTAATAAAATTGGTAAGAGGAAAGGGGATATGTGAATATCTAGCTTCAGATCTTCAAGGGCCAAGGAAAGAAGTCTTAGTCAATCAAGCTTAGCCCCAACCAATTAGTCACATACCAATTCAAAGTTGGACACAAGACATCATTGGTTTCCTCCAAAATGGTGATTATCCTAATGGTTTGAATAAGTCATAAAAAATGTATTTTATATTGTAAACCATTATTTATTATCTTATAAATGGTATTCTCTTTAAAAAGGATGTGAATGGTGTACTACTAAGGTGATAATTACTAGTTTAACATCTTGCTGGAAAAGTTTCATATTGGTGTAGATGGAGGTCATTTCTCCCCAAAAAAAATAACTACAAAGATAATGAGGGAAGGGTATTATTAGCCTAGCCTTTTAAAAGATTACTACTCTTGGGTTAGGAGGTGCCCTTAATGTGCCTTCTTTATAGGAAAATATAAACTTGCAACCCTTCTGTTGAATCCTATCCAAGTAGACTAGACTTTCATACTATGGGGCCTTGATTTCATTGGTGTGATCAACCTTCCATCAAGTGCTAGACACAAATGGATATTGACTACTATTAACTACTTCAAAAGGTGAGAAAAAGCTATTACATTGAAGGAAGAAAATGAAAAAGTAATTTTGGAGTTTTATGAGAGTATCACAACAAGATTTGGGGTTTCCTATACTATCATTTCTGATAATGCACTTGCTTTCATGAGTGATAAAACTTTTGAGTGGGAAAATAAGAATAGAGTTTACTTGAGTAACTCATCTAGCTATTACCCTCAAGGTAATGGATTGGCTGAGTCTACTAATAAGAACCTCATCAAGATCATCAAGAGGACATTGGAGAACAATCAAAGAGCATGGAACACTAAGTTGAAGACAACCTTATGGGTTGATAGGATCACTCCTAAGAGATCAATTGGTAACTCTCCCTTTATGCTTGTTTATGAGAGAGAAGCTAGGTTGTCCATCTCTCAATAGCTCCTTGCTTTAGAACTTGCACATCAGCTGGAACTACTAAAAAATACTCCAATGGAAGTTAGATTGATAGAATTAATGTAACTACAAGAAGAAAGGGACAATGTACATAAGACCATGGAACACCACCAAGTACTCATGAAGAAGTCTTTTGACAAAATATCAAGTATAAGAGTGTTCAAAGAAGGTGATTTTATTCTAAAATGAGATGAGGACATACAAAAATTGAGCATACATATAAAGTTTGATGCTTTATGGAATGACACTTACATCATCAGCAAGTACAAGCAAAGCAACTCATTTTAGCTGACCAAGATGAATGATAAGAATTTCCTATCCCTATGAATGGGATACATCTAAATTTATACTATTAGTCCTTGTAGGTCTATCTTGTTAATAGTATCATAGGTGTGTGTGTGTGTGTGTGTGTGTGTGTGTGTGTTTAGTTTAGTATTTTTTTTTTGTGTTCCCCAAGTATCCTAGTTGAACACATGTGGTTTCCTTTATTTTTATTTGCATTCCCTAAGTGCTTAGTAGCACAAGTGTGTCTTTGTTTTGTTTTTTACCTTTGTCTTATATGTGTTGTTCTCTACTTGTGTGTTTTATGTAATGTTAGTTATTTTGTGGTCAATCTAAGGTCTATTCATGTCAATTTGAGTGCTCATATGCATGACTCCATGACCAATATAAGGATTAGGTAACTGATCTTAGGCATAATAGGCATGCCATCCCTAGGAATCACCAAGAATGTTGGTCAAATTTTACTCCCAAGTTTGTATCTTTTAAATTTGACCAAGTACAATATTCAAAAAATTTCTTCAAGAGTATTTCTCATTGAGATATAGCAAAAATACTAAGTGTTATTTCATTTGGAGACTTTTTTTTGGTCTTTTGGTCAGGTGTTATTTCCTTTGGAGGTTTTGTTTCAAGTTTTTTATTTTTTACTAAGTGATTATTTATTTTGAACTTTTAATTCGGACAAGTGCTGAATTCTTTCAGATAATTTTTCTAAGACACTTTTTCAAAGGGATCATCTTCAACTTTCCAAAGGGAAATTTTCAAAAATTTTGAAGGAATTGTTTGAGACATTTTATCTAAATCAACTTTTCTGAAGGGAACTTCAATTTTTTTAAAGGGTACCTTACATTATTTTTAAGGGGCACTTGCATTTTTGAAGGATCATCTTCAATTTTTTGAAGGGTACTTTTTCCTTCTGAACGGTCTAATTCAACTTTTATGAAGGGTTCTTTTGTAGGAAAATGGACCAAAGAGAAATTTTGAAGGGTACTTTATAAATTTTTTGAAGGGTAACTTGCATCTGAAATGGTCCTCCACAAAGTTTTTGAACGGTATTTTTTACGCAAGTGTCCTTTCTAGATGGTCCATTTCACAAAGTCTGAAGGGCCAAAAAAAAGTCTAAAGGAATTCTTTTAAAAAGATAGCCTGAATGAATTCTTTTAAAAAAAAGTGTCGAGACAAAAAGTTCGAAGAAAAAACAAAAAAAGTGTCAAATTATTATGGAAAAGTGCCTAAAATAATTTCATCAAAGGGTAATTTTCTTGGGGAAGTGTCCCCCACAATTTTTCCAAAGGTTACCCCTCCAAAAAAAAAGGCTGAAGGAAATGTTCAGGAAAATTGCTTGAGAATAGCCGTTGCTATTCAAATAAAGATGACAGCTCACTAAAAGTCACTTTTAAATTGTGGAGAATAGCCATTGTTATTCAAAATACTTGGCAGAACATAAGAGCAGATGTGGAAGTAAAAATGGTTGAATAATGAGCATCTAATGTAGACAAAGTAAGCAAAATAGACAGGTTGATGGTTTGAGTCATTACTTCCACAAAATTTACAACTATAGGTATCTAGAGGATAGTTAGTAGTTAGAAAGAACATTTTATAATTGTCATCATGAGTTCTATCCCCCTCAGTAGTGCTATGTGTTGGCTTATCTATTTTTATTTTTGAATGCTTATGGATGATTTTTTATAAAAGCAATTTCCTGTGCCACTCCTGAAGGTTTTATGCCACTTGCCACCATTCTCATGACTTATTTTGGACAAGTAAACATCCTAACATGACATAGATCACCCCATCTATCTCTCTCATGCATTTTTAACTAATTCCCACATGTGGACACATGTTCTTATGCCTCTTTAACTTCTTTTCTCTCTCTCTTCCCCAAAACTCTATAAATTTAGCCATTTTTGACTAGTGTAGAGACCACATTTTTGGTATGACAAAGCTCTGCTAAAATGACATTACACTTTGATTTTGAACATTGAATACAAGACCAATTATAAGTTTGTTAACTTCTATCTAAGTATGTGAGTGATGTATAGTGGAGCCAAGTGATAACATCATCCTTAATCCCTTTATCGTTCATGTTTGAATAAAGGTTATGATGTTAATAGGTCATGTTAAGTGTGTTAAATGCACTAAACTCTCTTTAAGGTATGCAATTGTATATATGGTGTGCAATCTATCCCTTAGGTCAAGTATCTTATTGATTGTCTCAAGCATGTTGGATTCACATTGAAACACTATGTTACAATATTTCAATGCATGGAATTAGTATTAGAAAGCATTGTTACTTAGTAGAAGTGTGATAGCCAGTGGAATATATTCTTGGTGGATCACCTCTCTAGCGTAGTTTCCATTTTATGCAAAATCTTAACTATTTTCATGAAAAATAATTAAGATAGGTGATGGATACTTAGAAAATAATTTAGGGATCTATCCCTTTCAATTCTAGAAATTCATCTCTCCTATAAGTTCTCACAAACTTAAGAGATGATTCAATGTTGCATCAAATTGAATAATCTTCATAGAGAGTTTTAGGGTGCCCAATTTGATGACAATAATAACTACTCATATTTTTTATTACACACATTGATTAAATCTATCTTGACACCCTTGTGAAATTCTAGATACAACATACATCTTAAACTACATTCTTATGCTCAAAGTATCTTACATTATGATGTTATGTTTACACATTGTATTACATTATCATGCAGTTATCATATATGATCCAAATAACATTTTTTATAGATATATTTATTTTGAGGATAGTTATTTCATAAGTCAATAACTACCCTAAAAAGAGGGGGAGTTCAAAGGAGTTTGTCATAGATATCAGGCTCCTACATTACTATTCACATATCATTTTCAGCACATAGGCTTAGTTTTAGGAAATCAGACACAGGTAAGACACATGAAAAAATAAGGACTCAAAAAGGAGTTTAATCACCCAAATTTTGGACTTGGTAGACATTATCACCCATATTGGGACAATATCACCATAGGGTACTACTATACACTATATGCCACTATTATCTAATAGCCCCACCTTTAGGGTAGTCTAGATTATCTAGAATAGTACACTAGGCATAATATAAATTTTCATAGATATAGTTACAGTTTTGATAGTTATGTTCAAATTTTGATCGAATACACTCATTTTATCTTAGATTCATATCATGTTCTCATATTTGGGGAATCATGCATATAATGAACACTTCCATATTTAGTTTAGATGCATAGATATAGTTATTACATACTCAACCCAAAATCACTATATTCATATTTCATATTATGGGCATGTGCATGGCACATAGTTTCCATATGCTCTGTTACACACAAGTTGATCATATGGAATGTAAAACTTCATGTCATTCTCTACACTATCTACACTTAACATCATATTACAAGTCATCACCATTTTCATGCCTTACTCCATCTATATTGCTTAGCATTCCCAAGTGACCTAAAGCTCCCTAAAGTACCTAAGTGGTTGTAGAGCTGAAATACAAAGTTAGATATATCCAGTTAGATAATTTTAACACTTTATGTAGTTTAGTTTTAGATACATATACTACACATAGGTGGGAAATGATGGAGTCATAGCCTATTTGAGGTCTTGATCCACCCACATGAGAAGGTTAAGCATACTTACAGTCTTATCTAATATACTCATAGAAAATGATCCACTAAGAAGGGGTGGGAAATGATGGAGTCAAAATTGGATTGAGTTATTAAGCCACCCACATATGAGGATTGAGAAAGCTATCATCTTAGTCTAATATATTCAATGATTTGATCACTATGTACATACACACACAAGTTATCACTAGGTTCATGCATTGGTTCACATACCTAATGAGGTGTATTAATTCCTTTCCTCTTTCTTATCTTTTTACTTAGATTTACTCAATTATATTTATCATAGTCTTTTTCTTTTGATATCTCTTAAGTAAGGATTTTTTTTGTATGTTTTATTTTAGGTCATGCTTTGGATCATGCTTCATGTATGCATACCTAACTTCACATACTCAGACTCAACTACATGGGATTCACTTCCTAGGTAAGTCCAAGTATGCTTCTTTTTCCTTTATACTATTTATTTCTCTTTTCTACATTTATAACATAAAAGGGTGGAAATGTAATCACCTAAAATTGGTATTTGGATGGTAAGAGTGTTGTTTGAGACAACCTATTATTAGCTTATCCCTAGACCTATCCTAGAGACTATATCACACTTTTACATCCATTGTGCAGACCACAAACATCTCCATTTAGCTCAAACATAGTCCAAAAACTACATTCCCATATCCTAATCCTTTGTACCTAGTAAACTGCTAGCTAGACACTAATGCCACATTAAGGACATTAGAGCCACATGATGTTATTGTCCCTAACATGGTGATAGTTTCCCTTACCATAACTCTCTTGAACAGATATATTTTCAAATGTGTACCCCTCCTAAGGTTGGCATAAGCACATTTTATTATCCACACAAGCCACAAAACACTATAAATATAAGACTCTTAGACTTCTATCTATTAGATAGAAAATAGATGAAAATATCCTATTCAAATAAGAAACATGTTGAGTAAAATCAAGGTTATTAATCCCTATTTTAACCTACTTGTGCATACTACCATCTACAATTTCCCTAATCCTAGACTTCAAAGATTTCAAATCCAAAGCACACTCAAGGCATTCAAGACCACTATCATTCTAGAATTTACTTACAATTGCACCAAATTCTAAGTGGGAGAACTACATTGGGCTTGATCCCTCCTCAGAGTATTGTTATATATGTAACTCTCTTCATAGTGGGGTGTTGAGGATGTCTAGCCTATCCTACTAATGAACACACATTTTTAGCTCATTCCATATTTACAATGAGGATTAGGGTTTTTATACTAAATTAGATATTTTAGGCATAATATAAATTTATAGATTTTGTGCGTGTAGGAGTAGAACCTAGAAACATAGGTGTAGGTGATCCCATAAAATATGAATAATCCTATAAATAGGAAACTAACAACATTTTTAGGACACTTGAAGCACATGACACTATTGTTCAAGTGGGGCTCTACTATCTAGAGGAATATCTAACTCAGGGATCTTGTTGATGACACTTAGTCCTATCCATAACCCAATTTTCAACACACAAATCTTCTATGATATTTTTTTCTAGATATGTCTCTATTTGCACATATTTATTACTATTTTTAGAAATCCAAATCAAGTCAAATTATGTAAAAAATTAGTGTTTATTTATTGCATATTATTTCACTGATTTAGACATCTCATCCTTTTAATCAAACACAAGGTTTACATTAGTAAAACATTAAAATATTAAAAAACCTACCCATGTGTATTAGATGTATCTAAAACTGAAACTACATGATGTAACTGGAGATGTGTAACTTTAATTGGAACTATCTATGTTATCTCTATGGCCACTTAGGAATATTAGGTAGATCTAGGCCATTCAAAAATGCCAACCACTACATATGGATTAAGGCATGAATCTAGTATGGAACTTAGAATATAGTGTCTAATGTGTAAACTGTACATAATGACATGAGTTTTTTCATTCCATATAATCAACTGATGTATAAGTGAGCATAAAAAATTAATGTGCCATGCACATACCCCCAAATATGACATCTGAATATATGGATTCTAGATTGAGTTGTAATAATCTATACTTGAGTATCTAAATATAAAATAAGAATGATCATCTCATGCATGATGCCCCTAATCTAAGTAAACTGGTATGGGTTTGAGCTAAACTAAGCCAAAATTGGTAATATATAGTTAAACTTGTGTAAACTTGGACTATACCTATTGTAGTTTTTTGGTCAATCTAGAATTTTCCTAAATTGAGGTTATTAAATGTAACATATATCTTGGATAGTAACACCATGTGGTTCTAGTTTCCTAATTTGTGTGCTAATGTCTAACTATTATGCTTTTTGTATAATTGTAACTAATCTTTGTGTCATTATTGTGTTTTATTGAAATTGATTTTTGTATTATGTACCTATGTACTAAAAACTATACTCTGATTGCATTTAGGTAGCCTGATCTTTGTGACAAAGTCCTATGAGTTTTTTATGGGATTTATTATACCTATGCAATAATTATCCTTAAAAGGAAAATATATAAAAAAAATGTGTGTTAGTCAAAGCATATATGATATCTACATAATAAACTAATATAATGTGCATACATAAGAGATCAAAATGTAATCTAATCTAAGTATAAGTTTGTAGTGTATGATGTACATTAGATCTATAATTCACAAGGATGTTAAGATAGATATAACAATGCATATGAACAACAAATTTAATTAATAATTGATTAGATATCTAGGTGGATGGGGCATGATGTCCATCACATCACCCAAATAGGAAGGCAAGATGCATGAGGTCCCTTATGGTATCTAAAACTTGAGTGTGTAACAAACAAGAAACAAAGGTCATGGCCATGACACATACAAGAAAGCATACATACAACACAGATGAGGCACAAAAAGTAGGCTAAGGGGACACAAGATAAGGGACATGGGAACATGTCACTAAATCTAATAAATCAAGACATATAAGGACATGTTCAAATTTCCACACACGTAAACCAAAAGAATGTTGGCTTAGATCCACATGAAAGGACATGTTCAAATGTCAACATACACAATCAGGAAGGCAAACACAATGACATGGGAACATGTGTTAAGCATACATATAATGAAAATAAATGATGTAGAGCCATATATCAATGGCATATTCAAATGACCTTGAATAGAATAATCATAAAGACACAATCAAGTCTAAATCAGGAAAGCTAGAAGTGAAAGTATGCATGAGCATGTGGTACAAATCTATATAAGAGCTAAGATGTATAGAGGCTAAGTATAAAGTAGTAGTAGTCAAAAAAATATGAGTAGGTGTAGGATGATCAATATTAATATATAACAATGCTAAATTTATGTTGTATAGTTTCAAAAGAAGTAACCTATCAATCAAAACTGTGTATAAGATGCCCCCAAATGGGTGAATGTATCAAATAAAGAACCTATGTATCTATGTATATTCCCCTAGTGGGTATATATTAGCAAATATGGATCTATGTAGTGGAATTGGGTCCTATAAGTATCTATGAACACTCGACAAGAACAAGTGAAGCATGTATTTATGATAATAACTGACTACACTAAGACAGCTAGCATATGTAGTACCTAGAAAGTATAATGAGTGTAAACATGGAAATGCATACAATCTATAATTTATGTTTACTTAGTAAATATTTGAATGTTTTTTGTGTTGTGGTATATTATATATATTTTTATTTTATAGGTATAATCTATGTACAAGTAAATTTTGAAAATAAATTGGATAATGTACAAATGAAGTGTAATATATCTATATACCCAAAAACACATCCATGGGATGTGGATAATAAAATTGTGGATCAAGTGGGAGGTCATCCAATGCTAGATATTGGATATATTTGAAATAAAATAAGTCCTCATCATCACAATCATCATACCATGATGTGTGTATAAGTGTATCCTTATTCTTGGTGTTAATCTAGATTTTGTGCATCTGAATAGCGTGCTTATCTACTATATAATATGTATCCTATGGGTTCCTAGGGTAAACCACATTATATCATGGAGTATATATATGAAACATGTGATTCTCATCTATGCCATCATGTATAATACAAACCATGTGTCCCTTATTATTGAATTTTAAACATATATCTGATCACTCAATTTTGGTATCCATTGCTTGTAACCATGTAGTTCCAAGTGTAACCTATATATTACTGGTATTTGAAGAGATGTACATAATATTTATCATAAAAAATTACACAGTGAACTAAACCATACATAGGGGAAGATAATTTTAAGACATAATAATATTCTTACACTCTATTATTTATTCTATCAATCAACATACATAAGAATATAATTATATAGGAAAACTATTTCCTATAATTGGGGAGATCATATCTCCACCATAATATCTCACATCTCTATTATAACTCAACCTAAAAAATTGACTATAATTGAATATATTGATACCACAATATATTTGAATAACTAAATAATATAATCTAATAAATAACTCACTTAATATAATATTTACCTCTCGATAAATATCCAATGTAAAAGTTAATG
Organism: Torreya grandis; assembly: GCA_037957365.1. Lineage (NCBI taxonomy): Eukaryota > Viridiplantae > Streptophyta > Pinopsida > Cupressales > Taxaceae > Torreya > Torreya grandis. Next base: position 3,284,522 of record JARHVA010000168.1, on the reverse strand, counting down.
TAATAAACTAATTCCTAACATTCCCCACCTTAGTTTTTATATGGTGAAAAAATACTCACACTCTTACCTACAATATGCTCACCCTTATGGCATGACCTATTTGGCTCATGAACTTGATACAAAAAAAGGCTCACTCCTTCCATGGTTTTAATCAAGTTTACCACAAACCTTGTTATGAATAGGACCCATCAACTATTCACCTTTGATGGTTTTCTGGATCTACCACAAACATTTTTCAATATCCATGAAATAAATTACATTGGTGATTTTTGTATTTTCACTATGTTTTCAATCAGGTAATTATGTTTGGAATTGTTCATTAATTACATTACTTGAACATGCATGCAATTTTATTTTTATTTGCAAACATACAACAAAAAATATAAAAAATACACCACACTACATATGTCACCAAATCATCTAGGCCGTGTCGTTGGTGACTAAGGAGAGGCTCTAAAACCTCCAACCTCCATTTCCTCTATCCTTCAATAGGTGAATTTTCTCACATAGTAAAAATGTTGATGAAGTTTAGATATAATTTTTTGAGGATAAATCCCCCCATAATTTAGATGTCACGTTCAAGCAAAAATGTGTTTGTGAGACAAATATTTTTATATTTTATAATTTTTGATAATGACTCTATATGATACCTAAGCTTAAATGACTTTGAATTTTTTGACATATGGACACTTTGAATTTTTTTTGACTTGACTCTTTTTGACAATAATATTTTTTATGGACATACATTAACTTGGACTCAACATAAAAAATCACTCATTGGAATTGACTTAAATATATCAAATTTTTAAATTTTGATTTTGAAAAAAATCTACATACTTTAAAAATGACACTTTTAACATAAAATAATATGATACTGACTGTAGACATAAAATAAACCAAAAACCATTGACATGGACCGAATGATTCTTATTGATTATAGACAAAAAAATAATATAAACTTTTGACACTTTATTAAAAATCCAATTACTTAATGGATTTATAAAAATAAAAATAAATAATACTTATTAAATTAAACTTGATTTTTACTCAAAAATAAAATAAATTAATACTATACAAAATAAACTATCCGATAGTAGGCACCAGTGATATCGACTAGATGTACAAATGCAAAAGTATCAGAAATTAATAGATGAGATTGTGTGTCATTACTTTCCTTATATTTTTTATAATTCATACTCTTCATTATATAACTAACTTGACTTACATTTTGTAAGTGTCTTCTTTCAATGATTTTCATCCATAATCAAAAGATGATTTTGGTCAATGTTGACTATTGAAATAATAGGTGATGAACTTGGATAGACCATGGTCAATGTAGATCCATTGATAATACACCAAATATAAAATATGAGATTCATAGAAAAGATATTTTTAGTAATATATAAACTGATGAAACCAATAAAAATTTATCTAATTTATTTATAATAGGCCTTTTTACTCTAAATACAACACCTTGATAGTGCAAGAATATATTTGTGGATAACACTAGGTGATTCAAGACATAAGTAGAAATGAGCATATCATGTTGAGTAATTTGGACAAATTGAGTCCACAAATTCTAAATTTTGTATTCAAATAATAACCTTGATGTCTCTCAGATAAAAAAATGAATGGATCTAAAAAATTTAGTACAGTGAACAAAATAGAAAACGTATTGAAGTGATTTTTGATGCTTTTCATTATTGACTACACATCACAAAACTAAAATACCCACACCTAATATCTATTCTATTACATATTTATGAATTTTACAAGATTCTCATCTTCTGGGATAATTTCAATGATCAATTTGTCTACCCCATACAACACTCAAGAACTCATGTTGCTCTAATACCATATATTGGTAGTTGAAGAGATCTACATAGTATTTATCACATGCAATTACAAATTGAACCAAACCATACACAGAGGAAGATAATCTAAAGAAACAATAGTATTCTTACATTATTATTTATTATATCAATCAACATATGAAAGATTACAATTATATAGGAAAACTATTTCCTATAATTGGGGAGATCATATCTCCACCATAATTTTTCACATCCCTATTATAACTCAGCCTAACAAAATGACTATAAATGAATATATTATTACCAAAATATATTTTAATAACCAAAAAGTTATAATATAATAACTAAATCAATATAATTTATACCTCTTAATAAATATAAAATATAAAATCTAATGTAATAAACTAATTCCTAACATGCCCATGATCATGAAAAATAATAATGTGATGGCCACCTTGGGGCCACTTGAAAATGGTAGGGTGATATGTCCTATGGAATCTTAACAATGTATGACATGTTCTAACTCATTATCATAATGTTCTAAGTGCTATAAAAATCCCAAAGTGCAAGTATTAAGATCAAAATACTCATATATAACAACATAGGGGACGTATCTATCCTCAATGAAAATCTAGATAATAAATGGATCATTCCATGAGTATGTGTGTCGCATGATGAGTCTGTTGTGGTGTATGTACTTATGGAGGTGGAGGATATATAATATAAATAGTTCCCTAAGCCTTGAACTTATTAAAATTGTGTTTTAATGCTTAGCATGTATATGTATCATGACCTGTAATCCTATGAAAATGAAAAAAGGGTTGAACTTCCTACTATGACAATCTACTAATAGATTTGTGACAAACTTTGGGTAATGCCTTCAATCCTCTATCAAGTAATATTTTTAAATTTTGTTGTGTTTTATCCTATGAATTACATGCTTGAATCCATATAATTAGGCATATATCCATAAATGTAACCATATATACTTAGTGAATGGAGTGATCTACCTCTAATTATAACTAGTAGGTAGGCATGTAGGTGCAGGACTATGAATTAGTGGGGATATTAATGTATAAAAAGGCATGAATGCCTTATAATGATCTCTTTATTTTCCAAGCTCCACTGGGGTGAAGCTCAATCCACATAAGTATTCATAAATGTCAATGGGTGTTACATCACCCTCTATGGTGGCCTAGGAATTTATATTAGAGTTATGGATGTACACTTATTTTGAGTTAACAAGTAATGGTAATTATGTTATGAGAATCCCATCATCCACCCTGAGTTGGGATATGTGTACAATACAAGGGTCCTCCTACATCATGGGTGGATGTAACTACATTTTAGGAGGATCTAAAATGGGTGTAAGAATAGTGTTTCTAGATTTACCAACCTCATATGTATGCATCTTATCAATCAAAATACTGTGAGGTGGGGATTGTATAATATCATGAGGTGTCCCATTTGAAGATGTACTTGGGGTGGTAGGCTTGATGAATCTACAATATTTGAATGGTTGATTATCTAATAGATAAGTGTATAAGTATCTATCATGCAAAAACTTGATGCATCTATGTAATGTAGAGGGCAAAACCTCTATATCATGTATCCAATGTCTCCCAAGTAATAGGTTGTAGTGTAAATGATTAGGCATCACCTAAAACTATGTAGGTAGGGTTTTTGGCCAAACCATAATATTTAATGTAATATAACCCAATATTTATTTAGGAATGTCATCAAAACCTCTGATATTTTTATATGTATTCTAAATGGATGCTATATCAATCTCCATAGTCTTTAAAAATGTGAGGTTGCATATGTTAATTCATAGACCAATGTAAATTAAAACTCATTTAATGATAGGGGTATTGATTTGTGTTTAAATGAAGAGTGCTAGATTCTAATCAATAACTGACTATGATGGCAAATCCTCATTAGAAAAATTTATAACATAATAAATATCCTTGATAGTGTTCATTATAGATGAAAACTAAGATGTCTCAGTATCATGAGGTAAATATGTAAGATTAAGTGTTTGAAAAATAATATATTTGAAAATAGTTACCTATTGAAATGATTCCAGTATGGAGATCTTGGCCAGTGTGTTTCTCAATTGATCCACAATATCAAATGCTTTGTGTTGTTCTATAGGTCATGTTGTAGTGTTCTAGGGATGAGGAAAGATGGTGGGATTTTGTTGTTCTTGTATAGGTTGAGTAGGCATCTTTTTCCATCTAGTAACAAATTCAACTTCAAGATATACTATTTTCCAAGGGTGTGTAGTGGAGGTGGGATGTGAGCAAAGTTAATTAATTAATATAGGTGGAGGAAGAACAAACAGAGTCTTCTAAACTCTCTATCTTAAAATTGTAACTGGAGGTAACTCAAACTATGCCATATAATAATGATCTTTATAGAAGGGGGACTCAAGAGAGGGTGGATCAAAGTGTAAACTAAGCTCATCTTTGACATGATAAATGAAAGGAGTGGCATACATGTGCATATTTCTATAAATGGAAGGTAATAAGTATGCAAGGCAAACCATAAGACTTTATGCCAAAATATAAAATGGCATCTTCCATGATGATCATGATGATAGGATACAAACTAAAAACTAAGTATATTATGGAAATAGGAATGAAAACCCTAATGTTACACTAGGGGTTTAAATAATATTCAAAGTAAGTCAGGTTCACCAAATGTTTTAACTATTTAGGACTTAGTAGATGTAAATCATAGGTTGTTAAAGGTATGAGTATATTAAATCATGGTATAAATATGAAATAAATATAGCCATTAATTTGTAACAAAATTCACTTAGTTTGACCTTTCTAAAAATAGAAATAAATAATGTAAATAAGTACTTAGCTATAAAGAGACTGAGATTGGAGGTTTGGAGGTTAAAAATTGGGATCTTTTCTAATCTTAGTGTCACAGATAGGATCTTGGTGTCAAAACCTTTCTTGTATAGTAGTTCCCTAATTAGATAGTATCACCATGTGGTCTTAGTGTCCTTATTTCAATGCTAGTGTTTTCTATGTAGAATTGTTCCAAGCTTATGGGTGCACCTATGTCTATGTTTACCAAGCTTGTTCCTATGTGCACAAGTTTTATATCTTTGTAGATGACCTATTTTAATTGATCTTATATGTAAAACCTAAACCTCCATGTTGTTAGGGCTTCCAATTTGCAAAATTAGTAATGTGTGTTATTATTGGGGTAGGTTGTACATCATCAACACCTAGATATGATGAGAGTTTGCTACATCCAAATACTCTGAAGAGGGATCAAACTCGATGTGGTTCTCCCCGCCTAAGTGTTGGTGCAAGTGTAAGTGAAGCTAATATGAATGCTAGCTTTAGTTATTTTGAATGCGATTGAGAATGGAAACCTTAGTAATCTAATATTGGGAATGTTTTAGATGGTTATATGCAAAATTAGGGTAAAATAGGGATTGATAACCTTGATTATGCATAACGTATTCTAAGTTTTTTTATGTAATTTCATTTGATTTCCATCTAGTCAATAAAAGAATAAAACTCATGTATATATATTGTTCTAGTATTTGTGTAGGAAGTAAAAGATGTATAGGCTAACCATAGGTGGTTACTCATTTAAAAATATATTTTTTGGTAAAAAAAGGAGGGAAAAAGACAATAACACCCAAACTAGGATACTAGAACCATGCAGTGATAGTCCAAATTATGGCACTAGTATCCAAGTGGCAGAACATAAGGATTAGGGGCTAGTATGTTAAAGTGAGAGTTTAGGGATGTTTAGGGATGCATGTGGCCTATACAAAGGATGTATAAGTTTCTAAATAGGCCATAAGATAGGTCTAGGGATAAGTTAAGGATCGGTGATCTCAAATAAGAATATTATCACTCAATTATCATTTTTAGGTGATTAAATTATTTTATTATGTGAGAAATCAAATGATGTGTGATTCTATCAGTGTCAATAAATAAGTGCAAGAGATTGGATGTCAAAATAAGGGATATAATTATAGATGTGAAAAGGATGGGTGATATTAATGGAATGATTAAATACTGCACAATACTTATAGAGACTATTGGGAGAACTTACATTGATGTTGAAGGAAACTTACTCAAAAACTATGGAAGGATCATTGCTGTATTCAAATGGATTTTTCAAAAGTGTGTAGTTGATGTCATAAGACCTTGATTCTAATGTTGATGCTGATTTTGATGGTAAATAAAATTTTGACATTGATGTTAATTTTGATACTGATATAGAACTTGATTATGGTGTTGGTTCTAACATGGAACCTGATTGTGATGGTGATTGGATTAATGTTGATTCTAATTTAGATGTGATAATAGGAAGGTCATTGGATTGCATTGTCCACAAGTATCTTTTTCATTTTTTTTTGGAAATGAAGGCTTTGGGATGAAGGGATTCCCATAAATAGGGTATTTTACATGATGAAGTAAATATATACTTATAGTTAATGATGTATTCATCAAAGATTATCTAATCATACAAGGGTTACTCAAAGATAGGTGGACTAAAAACAAGATCATTAGAGTGAGTCTCATTAAAGATAGGTAATTTGACAAAAATGCCTTTATTAAATATGGGCTTGTTTCCTTAACCTTGATTTGTAAGTGGATGAGCATGATCATGATATAGAAATGGATATTAAAATATCCCTATTTTATAATCCTCAGACATGGATGAATTTGGTTCTATTTTAATGCCTTTAAGGTCAATCAAATGTTGGATGTAATTATTTAAATTCATACATCAAATAATATAATTACCTTGGATCCTATGATACTTTTAGTATTCACCTTTGTGAAACCATTTAGGCTTTGGTTTTATTTCATAAAAATTCTTGGTATGTGGGTACATGATTATGATAAAAAAAAATTGTGGAAGAAGTTGATATAATGGATTCACATAAAAGGGTTTAATCCCTATGTACTCAACCTATCAATAAGATTTTATTAGGTTTATGTCATAAAATAAGATTACAAGCTCATTATTCAAACCCTAAGTATTGGATGATGAAGCCCATTCACATCATGGTATGCTTAAAACACATAATTTCTTAGGTAATTAAAATATTGGATCCTCAATTTGTATACTCATTAGTACAAGGGTTTTTTCTATAGTGTGGTGGTGAAATACACAATCGATAGATCTCCTATAAGTCTAAAAAAATTAACACTTATTTATGATTTCTAGGTATCATTATCAATGTGATGCCAAGGAAATAATATATGCAAGTTATATCTAGGTAACACAAAATCACAAAAGTCATTTTTTATTTTTAAGTATCATCACTAATGTGAAGCCAAAGAAAGAGCATACACAAACTTTTGTGACATAAAAAACTAATAAACACTTAAAGCCAAAAAAATATTTCTTAAAACACTAAATTGAAATGTTGGTTCATTTTAAAATCACTAAAAAAATGTGTGTTTGTTTTAAAACACCAAATCATATGTGTGTTCTTTTTAAAATACTAAAATTAAATTTTTTACAAGTTTTTTTTTGAGTTATAACACGTCTTTGACTAGCATAGCCTAAAAAAAAGTGAATAGTTTGATTTAGAATTTATTTAAAAAATGAAAATTGTACACAAAAGACTCAAAATCTAAAACAAACAAATGCAATTTAAAATATTAAATAAATTAAAAAAAAAACCTACAAACTTAAAAGTTAGAAAAAAATAAAAATTAAAAAATGACAGTCATTATTTTAATTATATCTCCTAAAATACAATCTATATTTTTACAAAATTTTGAAAGTATGTTTTAAAACTAAATCTAGACCAACATGAGTAAAACAAAAAAAAACCTAGATTTTAAATTAAAATTTATATCCATTTCAACATCCATGTTATAAATAAATAAAAAATAACATTCACTATTTTAATGATATCTCTTAAAATAAAACTATATTTTTATGAAATTTTGCTAGTGTGTTTTCAAACTAAATCCAAACCAAACTATAAAAAATAATAAAAATCAAGATTTTTTTTTAAGGTTAAAGGCAGGGATTTTTTTAACTAGGATCCCCTAACCCTAGGAGAAGATAAAAATAAATATTTTAATTTAAAATATATATCCATTTTAATAGTCATGATAAAAGATAACTTAACTTTGGAAAAAATAAAAATAAAAAAGTAAGTAAATTAGATATTCAAAATAAATATTCTTGATAAGAAGCCTACAAGAACAAAAATTATAACTAAACAAAATCTTATTGTTTTAGATAAGATACCTCTTTTACATCCAAAGGTGATTGTGGGGTGCGTAGTTCCATCAGTCTTGCCAAAATGTAATACAAGATTAAAGATTATTAACAATACTTAGAAATCCAAATAAAAGGGAAACTAACTAAATATATGTAAGTGTAATGTAGATTGAGAAATAAGAGGAAATGAAATGAATTATACCAAATATAATACCTTCACTTACTTTGTTATGAATGGATTATGTTCGGATGTGATTTTAGTTGTAAAAGTTTGATGAAGTGCATAGATAATTCTATAATACCTCTCTTTGTAATGTTTATGTTTTGATTGATTAGATTGATGATGTTTGAATCTTTGATAGATGAATTTGGATGAAAATTTGTTATATAATTCAAACTTAGTATAAATGGAGTTGAATGGATCTATTTAGAGATTTGGTTTGATTAATAAAATCCATTGATCTTGGTTGGAGATCAACGATGGAGGATGATTGAATTATTAGGAGATTATTTAATTATTAAGTGGGAATCTTAGGAGTGGGAAATATGTGGGGACATTGGGCCCATGGAGGATTAAATGGGATTATTTAATTTGATAGTGGAGGTTAGTGGGATTTGATGTGGATTATTAAATTTGGAGAGAGTAATTTTTTGATAATAAAATTTTGATGATGGGGGACATTCAAAAACTATGACATCATTAAAATTTAGAAAGAGGAATATTTGAATTATTAAATTTAGATGATTGGGGATAAGTGAAGCCTATGTCATCATTGAAATTTGGAAATTTAAATGGGTGGAAGATGATGTCTTGATGTGGGGATTGTTTGATTTTTATAATTTTATAATTTTGGATATTTAAAATCTTGGAATTAGGGAATGATTAGTTAATTAATTTGGATTAATTAACTAATGGAATAAGATGCAAATTTTATGGGATTGGAGTTGGTTATGGAATAAATTACTTAATTGGATAGGCGATGATGAATAGTGAAGTTTAAGAATGTTAGTATGAATATAAGACCAATTAATTAAAATTATCACAGTGTCCAATTTTAATTATATACAATGTGTAGTATGTTGTGTATATTATTTATTACTAACAAGTTTAGGAATATTCATAACCCATCATGTATTATAATACAAATGTGTTGGTTTTAATTTTGGACCACTCTTAATGTCTTATTAACTCAATTTATGACATGCTAAAAAAGAAAATGGTTCTCTATAAATTGTGACAAATCTTTGATTAAGTGGATTTCAAGGATATGTATACTTATAAATTAGTCACTTGGATATACATTTTCTAAATATTTTAAACCTTTTTAGGTTGCTCCATTGATAAATATTGTGCAAGAACAATAACATTTGGTTTTATGGGGTATTCATACAAAATACCATGAATTATAATAACCTCATTATCAAAAATGTATTTTAAACATCTATGTACTATAGATGATACTACATTAATTTTATAAATCCAAGGATGTCCCAATAACATATCGAAGACTCTTTCAATTGGTAATAATATAAAATTAATGACCACATACATTGGACCAACCTGAAATGGTTATGTGATCTCACCAATATAAATCTGCACATGGCCATTGAATCCATTTAATATTGTTGTTATAGAAAGTATATCCTTATTTGTATATCTAAAATTAGAGATAAGTGTAATAGTGCACACATTCACACTTGAATCATTATCAACCATAACACTCTGTATAGGTTGATGATCAATGTAATATTGAATGAACAAAGAGTGAAAATCAAAATCATCATCTATAATATCATGTTCTACATATTTAATAAGTGGTTTAGATGATGCTAAAATATTATATGTATTATTAATTATAATCAAAGGATGTTTTGCCTCTATATGAGGATGATAATAATTTGGTGGAGGATGTGCATTATATGTATAGTGTACTTCTGATTATATTTTTATTGACTTGTATTCTTAGGGAAATGATCAATGAATATATTCATTGTTCTAATTTCACTTGGTTGTACCTTTGTACTTTATATATATGTACCCACATCAATGATGTTTTCATATATGAAATCATGTATCATATGTCTCAAACTAGTGCATTTATTGGTAGTATGCACTGGTGATCTATGTAAATCATAAAAATTATTTTGATAAAATCCTTTTGGAATAAATTTATTCACATTAACCTCTTTAATAGGAGGGATCAATATGAGGTGACATTCTAATAAATTTTGTAACACCTTCTAGGGAGCTTATAATGAGTTGTTAAATTATCTCCTTGGAGGAGAGAATAAAACAATACACAATAGGTTTTGAGACTACATTCACTACTGGCTTTAGATCACTCTTGTTTTCACTTAGATTTACCTATATGGTGGCTTACTTGAATTGTTTATATTATAAGATAATTGGATTCATTACATAAATTAGTTTATTTGTTTCCAAAAAATTAACCTCTATTTTACTAACTATGACATTAATCAATAAATGATAGCAACTTATTAAACACAATAGATTCATGTATTGATTATTATATAATACATAATATTTGATAGGCTCATTTGATTCTTGGTTGAGCTTAATATTCTGAGCCTATGAAAAAAATTTAGTTCTGTTAATTTAAAAATGTACAAGGAACAAATCTTATAAATGATCAAATATTAAAAATAATTGATATGATCAATCATAAATCCATCTTAAAATGCACTATTTTAAACTCCTAGGAAAAAACTTATTCAACAACCTATATTGGACACATAGTCAAAACATGTTGTGTGAAATACTCTCGAATGTTTCTTAGGGTCACCTTTTTCCATCATACAATGTAAGCTTAGGTAACACAAAACTAGGTTGTAAAAAATAGGATGAAATATGATAAGTCAATGGAGTATGTAGTAAATTCTGTATGTCAAGTGTGTGGTTAGGTTTTGAAGAACATTGTTCCAAATGTAACATCTTAGTTTACAGGGTGAAATATTATACATAAGGGATTTGTATTAGGAATAAAATATGTGTTTACCAAAGGCAGTGTGAAAAGGTCACTAAGTAGGGATTGGCATAATGATATTATGAAACCCTTGGGTTTCCTTTATATCATATGTTTATATATAGAGATGTAGATAAAGGTAAGTAACCCATAGTAGTAGAGGTCTAAGAATATCAGTCTTCAGTTGATTTATTCATTTTCTCTCTAATAATTTTTAAAAACACATCTTGCATTTCTAAATTCTTTGAAATATGTGTTGTTAAGTCTCTTTCGTTATTATACTCAAATATATTAATTGATTATGCCATTATTTTGTTATCAATTGAAATTTGATAATTTTAAAATTCAAGAGAACTTAGTCTAACACTTTGTCTTAGAAATAAATAAATAATTTTTTTAGATGACAAGATATGTAAAATATAAACTTGAAATATTACTATTAGTAAAGAATTTACTAAATCTTAAAAACCCTAATAAAAAAATTGGAAAAAAAAAGAAAAGAAAAGAAACCATAGAACATGAATAGTTAGGGGTTTTTAATATTAAAAAATAAATGGGTTCACCAATATGTTTTATCAAAATTGGTATTAATAAGTATTAATATAAATAATATATATTTTTGATTAAATAATAATGCACAAGATATGTAAAAAACATATAACTAATTTTCATCTTACTATTTTTATAAATTTGCTAAAAAGTGGAAAGTACTAAGAAATAAACAACTTTATTGGAACTCAGGTCTGTAGGAATACAATAGTGACTATGAAACTAATTATAAGACTATGAGAGGTTGTCATGAATAAGAAATATGGCTCTACATTATCCTAGGATAATCCTACATTTTTTGGACTTCACCGACCTATGTTACTATATTTAGGGTGTCACTTTATCATTTAGGTTTTTTTCCCTTTGTGTAAATTATGATAGGTTTGCCTTCATTTGTTGGTTATGTGTGTATTTTTATGTATTTATTTCACTACAAGAGCTGACCTATACCTTATTCTTCACTCAAATACCTAGCTCAATAAATAGAGGGAAAAAAAATTATAGATGGGGGAAACAAGCAAGGGGATTGGGTTATACTTAACCTCAACACCCTATGTGTTGAGTACTTCATACATACCAATACTTTGAATAGGGATCAAACTCTATATATTTATCCCATGTTATGGTAGCGTGTGTACAATACTAGTGAAATGTTATATGATGGTAAAATTTTGGCATGATTATGTGCTATAAACAATAATTTTTAACCTTGTTGTTGTATTAAAACTCATTTCAAGGATTTTTGGGTTGTGTGGACTTAGAATTGGGAAGAATTTGTGTTTTGATCTCAATTTATAGCTAGATAATTTTTGTTATTTAAAATAATGGAAGCCTCTTTCACAAATGGGTATGAAATGTGTTTAGATAGTTAAATATTTTTTATTTACTCAAAAGAGACTTGTGAAACATGAATAATGATCCATTGATATGAATTTTGATTTGGGAAATTAACCATTAATTGGTGGGAGGAATAAAATAGTGGATTTATATATGATTTGCCTTTATGATTGTCCTGAAGGAGCAATTTCATCTCAATAATATAGATGACTAAATTGGAAATTTGAATTAGTTAAGTAGTGAGTCTACATTGATTGGAATGAATAATAGGAACATTAATATCATAATTATCTTAAGATAAATGGTCATCCACATACAAGTTGAGAAATATTGATTTGAAATCATGGAATTGAGTTTAGGTTAAGTGTGCATAAGGAGTGGTCACAAGTGCATTATTTTAGCATTAAATGTTAATTTTAGTGTCTAAAGTATTATTATATGCAAATCCACTAGGTGAAGTTAATATTATCATTTTTATTATTGGTCCACCACATACATTATAATATTATCTTATAACACATGGTTCATTATCTCTATTTGAACATTCATTTTTTTATTGTATGTAGAGATGAAGTTTAATTTTATACCAAATGATGAAGTTAGAGTATCTTAAAATCAAGATGTAAACATCTTATGTCTATCATATATTATTAATACATGCACTTCATGAAGGTGGAAAACCTCTTTGACCAATTTTAATGAAAGAATGAGGGCATCATCCTTGAGATTTCATAGAATAAAGTGGGAAGTTTTCATCAACTTACCTATTATTACCAAAATAGTATCAATATTTTTTTTAATTTAATTGACCTAAAATAAAATCCATGGAAATTATAGCCTATTTATCTTTTGGAATATCATGAGGGTACATTTGTACTCAAAGATGGAAATGTTTCATCTTAACTTGATGAAATTTTAAACATTTTTTAACAAAATGAGCCACATCATTTTTCATTTTGGGATATACATGATATTAATTAATCTATTGTTTCATCTTTTTGAAAATAGGATGAGTGAAACATGGTGACAAATGAACTTCTTGCATGATTATTTGTTGATATCCATCTTGATTTGGTTCCAAAATTATCCTAAAAACATTATAAGGCCATTTGAATTATGTTAGCTTAAGATTTAATGGAAAGAAGGAAATAATAAACATTTAGGTAGCTTAAACTATAATTAAATAATGAACACCTAAAATAATTAATAAATAACAAAGAAGGAGATAATATATGAGAATTGAATAATATTTCTTATTCATGAAAATGGTCTTGCTTCTTCTCTTTATTACAATTCTCTATAGACTTTTTCCATTCTCGTTCAACATTTCCCTTGATTCTTGGGATCTTCTCAACCTTTCTTTACACATTTTCTTGTTATACAAATGAATATTAAACTTATTCATGCTCTTTTATATAATGATATATTTGGTTAGATATAATAAAATCTTACTCCCTTACTCATGCTAGCACTCACCTAGACCAAATATGTGTCTCACCCAAGACACCAAAAGACCTAAAATAAATCAAGTCTTCATAATTTTTTCACCATTATAAAAGCATTTGAGAAAACTAAACTACTTATATCTATTATCCACGACACCATTTCGAATATCTAATCCAAACTAACTACCCTAAAATTATCAAATGCATTTATAATTTTACAAAAATCATAGACACTTTCCTTTATTTTAGATCGTACATAATATTTTGATTATTTCATCTTTGGGTAAGAGTAAGAAAAGACATTGGGGAGCCATAATATATATATATATATATATATATATATATATATATATATATATATATATATATATATATGATTAGTAATTTTTACATAACCAACTTAAAATCATGACAAGGGAACTTGAAAACATAAAATCCATTATTGGCCTTGAACTTTGTTAGTGTATCACTAAGAATATCTAAGAATGATTGTTGGTCTTCCATCCTTATACATAATGGCTATTCCTCTTCCACACTAGTAACAACTTGTAAAATTCATGCCTACTAAATTGTTACTATATTAAAACCTAGCCTCATATTCAAAGACAAACATGAATTATATTCTATCTTCTCATTTATCTTGCCATAAAATTTTCACCTGTCTCAAGACCATTTCCAAAATATAACATACTTATACCAAAACAAAAATATGCTTCCCTCAATATTGTACATTTATCCATTCCAATTTGTTGTGCATGATTTTTCTCCCCGCCAGATTAGTAAAGTAAAAATTCTTATTTATTTCATTATAAAATCCCCAAAATCCCTCTATATGCATATACCATTCATCTCCTTGTAATGTAAGGTGTTGATTTGCTAATGATTGACAGATTCATTCCACTCTTCAAAATTTGACAAATGCCAAATATATCAAAAATGGAAAGTTGTATCATTGTAGATAAGTATCCTTAATATCATTATGAGATATCAAATACAAAAATAGAAATGGATCATAAACTTTTATTTTGAATATTAGAGGAGAGGAAAGGTGATAGATAATGCCTTTATAATAGTTAAAAACTATGAACACCATATAGTTGGAGAAATAATGTATGATAGAACGACCTAATGATGAAGATAAATTTACATTACCCATGAAAACCAATGTAATATGTATACAAAACACTAATGTAACCAAATCATACTAGTGAATGGAGTATCCACAAGTAATGCAATTTTTAATATGATTGATCTACCCAAATAGGCTATGCACAAGCTGTCTTTTAGCTACATAATATTTTCAAATCCATCTTAAAATGGAAAAATATATTTTATTTACTAAAAATTAAAATTTTATCTAAGCCCATACAAGAAACATTCTAATCATTTTTCTAGATCACTGAGATTCTACACAATAGTGGTTTCATTACCATGCACACACCAGTAATGATTAACAATACAAATGTATTTCTATCTTTTTTATATCCTCATAACTATAGAAAATCCATTGATATAATTTTATGCCTTCCAAAATAATCCATAAACCTCTAGATAAAACTTAGTGGATGATTGTATTGAGCCATATTATCAAACACACTTCAAACACTGAGCAATCATAGAAGAATATTTCTTATCTATGAAAAACTTAAAAAATACATCAACTTGAGATCTATATAGATCCAAATAGCCACACCATTGTTAGCTGAAGTTTAATGTCAAGAAGGAAATAATAAACATTTGGATAGCCTAAACCAAAACTAAATAATAAACACATAAAATAATTAATAAATAAAAAATAAGGAGACAATATATGAGACCCAAATAATATTTCTTATTCATGTAAATGGTCTACCTTATCCTTCTTACAATGCTTTATAGAATTTTTCCATTTCCCATTCAACATTTCCCTTGATTCTTGGGATCCTCTTGAGCTTTTTTACGCATTTTCATATTATACAAAGGCATATTAAACTAATTCATTCTCTTTTATATAATGACATATTTGGTTACATATAACCAAATCTTACTCCCTTACCCATGATAACAAATTAGTACTATACCATAACATAATTTTTATCTATAGGTTAGTATGTAATAGAATGATTAATTTTCATACAAAAATAAACTTCTCCTTGATTTTCTAACATTTATTTTCATGATTCAGACATGAGCTGAAAGATGGCAACAAATTAAACTCTTATACTAAGAGAATTAATGACTCTTTTTATTTTACCTTAATGTATTTTATGTCCATATCATAGTCACTTAACAATTATAACCACCCACACTATTGGGAATTCATAGTTTATTTAATGTATAAATAGTAAAGATTCTTATGATTTATCAATAACTTGAATATCTTATCTAGTAGATAATGTCTCTAAATTTTGAGATCATGTACAATTATGGAAAATTCCAAGTCATGTGGTGGATAATTTTATTCATTGGGATTTAAATTCCATGACTCATAATCCAAAAATATTTAATTTTGAGTTAAAACTCAACCAAGTCATTTCAAAGAAGCATCAATCCATAACTCAAAATATCCATTAAGGTCAAGAACTAGTAGAATTGGTGTTGTGGTGAGAATCTCCTTAAGCTTTTGGAAATATTATTCAAAATTAGAATTCCATTCAAACTTCTTAGTTTTACACTAAATGGAAGAGATGATGATCCAAGAAATAATTTACGTGATGGTTCTACCCCAATTGATGATGGAACTTTTGGAAGCCATAACTTTTACACCATAGCTCTGATTAACTCCCCGTTTAAAATTTTGTAAATATAATAATGAGGAAAACACGGTTGGATGGCATGAGCTTTTATCAATGGTTTTTGACCCTAAAAAATCTAATGTAAGTGCCCTAAATTTGAATTTTATTAGTACAGTCTAAAAATAGAAAGTTTCTAAAAATAGTAATTCCTCTAATTATGTATTGTTGTAAATCATAGAAGTTGAACCACTTAATCTCCCTCGAGATTGGTGACCTTCCATATCCTCCTTCTACCTTAAAAATGTGTATAAATGAATATGTAACCTAAAATATAAATTAGACATCTCTTCCCAGAGATAAGCATATGGTTATATTTGCAATCTTGAGTAATAAAACATCTCTTCTCAGAGAAATCATTGTTACTATGTTATTTTTGTGTTCTTGGAATATCTATCAATCAAAACATTTGAGTTTTGGATCACATGAGATGGGATATCAATAGGTCCCATAAAATGTTTCACCTCTTGAACATTATTAGCATCCAGACATTATTTAATAACTTTGATCTTTATATGATCTATTTCCACACCTTCTTCAAGGATGATATGGCCCAAATAATGATTTTTTACCATAAAAATTATGTTATCATAATATTTATAAAATCAATTTTTAATGGTGTTCATGTTCCTACTAATTATTTGATGATATTATAATATCATCAATGACAATAAAGATAAATTGAACTAGATAATCCTTACAAATATTATTCATGAGGTTCATGAATGTTGCATGAGTAGGACTAGATTTTAATATTTTTAGGTATTCTACATCACATTAGCACAAAGATCTCAAAATTTGACCTTCATAAATTGTCTCGCATGCCTATATAAATAAAGTAGTTATATAATCAACTAGGATGTGACCATAGTAACTAGACAAGGCTACAGTGTGCCCATGTTTGCTTCCTATGGACTTGTCTCAGGAAACTATGAATTTTTTTTTTATAACATGACTATGTTTTCAAGTCATTTCATATAGTTCTCACGTACAGTTAGCCTACACAATCAGATATAATTATATATTAAGGAGGTTTACACATCCTTAGGCTTACTTTACTATTTTAGCATGTTTCTAATTTCTAAAAATTATGTATTTTATTAGATTTAATTGTTTTTCAAAATCAAATCAATACATATCAAAATTTATATTTAAGTATTTTAATTACATTAGTCTAAGTACTTAAATTAAAAAGGTTAAACATCTTGGTGAACTCACTATTTTTATAGCATTACTTGTTGTTTTTCCTTGATTTTTGGGATATGATTTATTTCAATATATATTTGACATTGAAAAAAAACCTTTGAAATTAGATAATATCTAACAAAAATGATTCAATTTATTCGACCTTGGATTAGATCCAACACTGAAAAAAGTGTTATCACCTTTGATCATTCTAACACATAAACTCTTTCCTTCAACTTTTTCTTGAGATTTGTTTGACTTTTTAAACTAATTTTTTTTCACTATTTTCATTTTTTTTACTTTTGATTTTTTATAAACTATGTTCTAATAGTTTATAAAAATACTTATTGTTTATCATGAAGGGATACACAGTATCTATTTAGGTAAATATTGGTGTGATGGATTTACTAACCCAATACTTATAACCATAATACAACACTAAACATGGAGTTTAGGTTCAACATCCTTCAAGTTTTATCATAAATGTCTAGGGTCCCTTGTTTATACCATAGGAAGACTCTTTTATCTATTTTGTTTATGGTGCACCTACAAGGATCATATCACCCAAGGAATTTATTATCACCATAACCTCAAAAAGGTGGTTAGTTGGCTATAGACATGGTTCCACCTCTATATTTAGTGCCATAAAATACTAGTCCAACACTAATAAATTAAAGAGTAAATATATTTTATATCTTAAAAATCATTCGAACCCCTACCTAGATCACCCCCATACCTTGGTTTTTTCTTGTATTATATTCATAGTGATTAACATTGTTTGATTTACAATATATTATACTCATAGTCACTATCATTACTTAAATTATACTATAATATTGATTAATTTATATTTATATATATTTTTAATGGGTTAAATGAATTAAATCCTCTCTCATATATTATGTAATATTATGTACTTTCTTGTTAAATCTTATCCTACTTTCTATGATGCTACGTACTTCATTTCTACATGCTTAAATTTTGATAATGCTAAAAAAATTATTGTAGAACATTTCAAAAATTTCAATCAATATGGTTTCATATTTAAATATGTTAAAAAGTATAAGTATACCATTGTAAAATGGTTGGGTAAATATTCTCAAATAATTACTCATCCTATTTATATTTCTAATGAAGAGTGAACATGTCTTAGGTATAATATCATGTCCTCTACTCATAGATTAAATTAAGTCAAGCCATGTTACAATATCATTTTTACTATCACTTAGTGTCACAATATTCAATCTAAGAATACTTGGTAACTAGAGAAATCATATATTACCAATTACATCACACATGTAATTTCAAAGAATTTTTCCTTTCTCACTTTCCACCCTATTGAGGGGTGCATCATGGTTATTATTTCAGAATTTAATAGTCAAGAAGATATTGATGATCCAAATGATGATAAAAAAATTCATATAATATCTTCATCATCATCTCAAATAGTTTGATTCATTATTATATTGTCTAGATATTAACACAAGAAGGGCAATCAAGATAATAGTTTTAATGTTATTAATTCTACTATTTCATCTATTTTAATATCTAATTATATAACACCATATATTAGTTTGGTGAAATCACTTTGTATCCAAAATATATCCATACCTATGCCTAATCATGCTACTTACACTCCTACTATTACCTCTTCAAATTATACTCTAGATCATACCATTCTTTCATTACAAGCTAAGATGGCCCATATTGAGCAATCCATTTCTCATATTAACCATTATATGGACACATGTCCCTTGTATGTGTCTTCTTGATCCTTATGAGTGATATATTATGAAAATTACATGAAATTTTATGACATTACTTCAATGTTTTTTCTTTTAACTATTTTGCCATTGTCTACATGATGCATTCCATCTACTTTACTATGGTTCCATGATTCATGCCATGCATAAATTATATATTGTATTTACTCTAGTTCCATAATGTATTTCATGAATACATTTATTTTATGTTTGAATGATATATAATTCTAACACATTTCTCATGCATTTAATTAAATTTTATATTCCATACTATAAATTCCATCATATTTAAATATTAAAAGTTTTGTCTTTCACATATGCTTTCTTTTGAGATTAATGACTTTGCAAGCTATGTTAATTATCTAAAAAGGGTGTAATCACAGTGGGATTGCTTATAACATTGAATTTGAATGAAAAAACTTTCATATTTATGGAAATACACAATTTTAAAATGACAATATGATTTAGAACTTTTAGATGATGGGGGAATCTTACATTCATGTTCACTCATCACACAATAATAACTTATAAATTTCAAACAATTTAAAAATTATAAAAGTTACAATAGTTTCAAAAGTTTCAAAGAAAAAATTTTCAATTATAGTTTGAAATAACCATTAAATATAATATCGATTCAAGGGGCATGATATTCATCCATGCTAATGTTTCTACTATGGGATTTTTAAATTCTTAAGTTTTGAGCTTGAAAGTTTAAATAGAGTCTATATCCTTCTATAGTGGTGTGATTTGTCTCAATGTTTTAAATGGGACATGTTAGGGTTTAGTGACACTCAACAACTATGGTTTCAAGTTTTCACTATGTAGCAGGTCATAGTTTTTTGTTCCACTTCTTCAAATATTTTATAGAGTACTCTTTACAGTCAAATGATACTTATAGAATATAATATTTATAGCTCAAGTTCATTAAATTATTTTAAAATTGAGACTTGATCACTCTCAATTCACCATAGTTCAACACTTATCAAAATATCCCAACAAGAGGGCATGCATTTCACCATATCCAAGGTTATAAGAAAATTCAATCTCCTTGCTCTCTTTTCAAATCAAAAATATAAAATATAAAATTTTCAATTATTAATATGATAACATATTACTTTTAGTAGCATTTTTACAGGTTTCTTACCTTAGGACATCTTGTATAATCAAGATTTGCATCCAAAGACAAATTATGTATACACACCTAGATTATCATCTACTTTACTCTAGTAATTTAACTTGTACATCACTATAATAAAGTGGGAGAAAATTTAGATACATAAAATTAAACAGTCAGTCCTTGATAATGATTATTCTTTACATCCTTACCCTTACTTGGTCTATCTACCATTTTTATAACTTGAAATATATAATAGAGACTTCAATGTCTTATAAGCAACGAAAATATCATAAAAAACATCCATATTTAAGTTACATTCATCCATATTCAGCCCATAGGCTCCTATTAGACCTATCCAAATATTATTTTGCCTTTTGGCATAATTTGGTACTATCTAGACATGGGTACACTATGACCTTGTTCCCTAGTGTAGCCTTATCTCTCATGCTCAAAAAATCACCTTTTTAATTGATTACAAAATGACTATCCTACACATATTTTAAGGTTGATTAGTGAAATTATTCTAAATATTCTCCTATAAAGGCACATCAAGGATATTTATCATAACCCCACTAAATATCTCTATCAAAAGTACTACACACTAAGTAAAATGACACTATTTCATCTTATTTCAACTCTGCAACATTTTAGCAATCAATAGCAAAGTTTAAGTAATTTTTATTGTAGGTTAAGGGAATATATTATCAATCATTTTAATCAAACATCTAACTAAAATCCCTCTAGTTTCATAATCACAAATCACACAATCACTTTAGGAGGGAGAACTACATTGGTTTGAGGACCATTTGGGCTATATAAGTAGTGCTCAATCACAAGGGGATTTTTAGGCTAGCTGGAATATCCTTAATAACCCATTTTTATTTAATTTTATTATTTTATTATCATATATTATATGTGAAAGAATAGGTTTTGATATTTACATGTCTCATGCATAACATATCAGCACATAGAGCTCAATAGTTAACCTTACAAAACTACCACACATGCCAAAATCAATAAATAAAGAATACATTCAACTAGGATGCAGCTATAATACTAGACAAGGCCATAGTGTGCCCCTATCCACCTCCCATAAACTTATCCTAGAATAATATGAATTACTATTTTTTAACATGACTATGTTTATAGGTCATTTTATATCATTCTCACTTACATTCAGCTAACACAATCAGATTTAATTTTGTTATAAGGAGGTTTACATATCCTTAGGCCTAGTTTACTATTTTAAGAAATATTATTTTTTAATTCTACAGTTATTATATTTAAGTTTATTTTTAATATCAAATTAGTAAATATCATAATTTATATTTCAATAGTTTAATTCCATTAATTTAATTACTTCTTAAATTTAAAGGGTTAATCACCTAATAGGGTATCTAGAAAATAAACCCTAATACATGAATTGACATCAAGATTAAATATGAGAGATCTCAAATAAGGTTTTATGACCAAATTACTTGTAATTTTATATAATAAAAAATATTTATAATAATAAGTACATTTTCCTTTTATCATAAAATCAAACATTAATATATACCCATGTAATTAAGTTATAATTTTTTTAAACACCATCTCGTTGGCATAAATATTTTTATCTTAGATTATTTATATTTGAAATTATAATGGAAAGTGAATGAAAAATATTCTTGGTATCATAATACATAATAAGGTGATGTTTCATTACTACGTAAATTTTTAGGATAGGTTTCTAATATTGTTTCACTTAGTATCAAAGCACTAGAATTAAACACTAGGGAAATCTAGGTCAAATAACAAAATTTATTACTTTATATAAATGAATAATGGTGAGGACTAAAGCATTAATGTAGGAAATACCAAAGTTTTTGAAATGCCATGAATCATAAGAGAGGACAATCTAGGGGAACGAATAGAGCCTAGAATCCTAAAGGAGGTTGAAACATGGACCAAAATTAAAACTTGGACTAAAATCACAATCTAGAATAATAATAAATAGTCTATCTTCACCCCTTTAGAAAATGTATAAGTCTTAGAAGATATTTTAGTATTTTTAGGATCTCTCCAAGTTAGGATAGAAGAATAGAAAATATATTTAGTTAGGATATTGGGAAAAATAATTCCAAACCCTATGTAAAATCACCAAGCAAAATAGATGCAGGTTGAAGTGAACCCTTTTGTATAGAAATCAAGAAGTTTCTCTCCAAATGAACAAGGAAAGGGAAAATATATTGGGGTTTCTATTGAGGCTTGGTTTTTCAGCCTAAGATAGTAATTTGGGATGAAAGATATTAACTCAAATATGTAAGATAGTATTGTTATATACCACTTAAATGGTAATGCTCTATTGTGGTGGGTTCTTTGGTAGAGATAAAAGTTAATGATAAAACTATTATCACATGGTAAAATTTTGAAAAGCACTTCAAGAGGAGGTACACATTAACAAATTACATGGAAAATAAATAAGCTAAATTTTGGATACTAAAACAAAATAATTGTTATATGGTTGAATATGAGATCAAATTATTAGATCTCCTTCACTATGTTGATTATATGATAGATGAGGAAGCCAATTTTACCAAATTAAAATTGGGTCTCATGGTTTTAATCATGCATGATGTGAATCTCAACAATATCAATACTTTGGTTACTACCATAAAAACAACCTATGTAGATGAAGAAAAATAAAAGTCCATAATCAAATGCATGTAGGAAATAAAAATTATAGTATCCCAAAATAAAAATATTTCACTTAATAAGGTGTAATAAGGGAAGAATTTAATAAAATAAATGAAAATTTCCAAAACAACTTTGTAAAGTTTGAATGAAACACAAAAGGAGGTGAAAAGCCTTAGGGTTACTAATATAATGCTAATCCATCCACACATAATTCTAATCCTACCATGGGAGACAATCAATAGGGATTAATGTAGTGTGGGGAAAATCAACGTTATTTTATTTATGGCATGGATTGATATAATAATTTATACCCAAAGTATTATGAAAACAAAGAGGTAAATCATAGGGTTTTTTGTAGTTGTAGATAACTTTCAGCAAGAGTTACATGCCACTCTAATTGAAAATAAATGTATTTTATCTATTTTTTATCATTATTAATTTATTTCATGTATTAATTAAAATTAATATCACCTTAAATTTATTTTGAATGTAAAAATAAACCAACAAAGATGAGAGAAGTGTGGAAAGTAGAGTTTGGCATAGGGAAAATATATATGGTAACAAAGCAATTAGAGTAAGTGGAACTAGAGCTAGTTAAACTAGAGGTATTTTATCTATTTTTATTATCATTATTAATTGATTTCATGTCTTAATTAGATTTTATATCACCTTAAGTTTCCTTTGAATTCCAAACTAAACCAACAAATATGAGATAAGTGTGGAAAGTAGAGTTTGGCATAGGGAAAATATATATGACAACAAAGCAATTAGAGTAAGTAGAACTAGAGCTAGTTAAACTTGTATTCAACCACATTAGAGTCTTATGATATCATCCTAGGTATGGATTGGCTTCATAAACATATTGTTTGTTTGGTATATTTTTAAAAGAGAGCAAAATATTTATATGATAATTTAAATTTAGTAACTCTTCAAGGCACCAAAAATACAAGGTCTCAAAGGATTATTTCAGCCTTTTAGTTCAAGAAGGTGGTAAGAAAAATATTTATGTTATATTATGTATAATTGTAATAGAAAAATAGGGAATCTTGACCCAACTTGAGAGATTACCTTGTTTTACAATAGTTCAAGGTGTCAATAATAAAATATGGTCTTTAATACTTGACAATGGAAAGCTTCACACACATTCACCATTATGAATTTAACACTCAAATAAGGTCTTAATATTGCATCCTCTCACACTTTCATGTAATATTATGACTAACCCTTCCATTTTGTTGATACATACTAATAGTAATATCACTATCTATTTCAAACTTGATAAATATCCTGCACAAACACACATCAAAACTCTCAATTTATTCCACTTATACACATGTTAGTTCTAACGGATATATTCAATATAACTACTCGATATTGACCTAATCTAGTCAGTAGTAACCCAATCCTAGAAAAAAATATTTTTAAACTAAAAATAATTTTTATATTCATACCATTATCCTATCATGTTTATGGAATGATGAATTATTCAATTGGATCCATATATAAAAAAATCAAGGCCTCATTTAAAACAAGGTCGACACTTATCTAATATACATCTGTACACTATTACTAAGAAAATCTACCTTATTCTTCCTAGTTTTCATACCTATCACTAGGAGAAGTCACAATATAAGTGTAAAGCATACCAAATCTGATCCAAATAAATAATTTTCAATTATAAAGGCCATTAATTAGTTGTGTGTGTGTGTGTGTGTGTGTACACATATATACATATATATATATATATATATATATATATATATATATATATATATATATATATATATATAGATATATATATATATATATATATATATACACATATATATATACATACATATATATATACATACATATATATATACATATATATACATATATATATATATATACACATATATATATATATATACACACACATATATATATATATACATATATATATATATACATATATATATATATATATATATATATATATATATATATATATATATATATATATATATATATATATATATATCAAATGATAATAATTATATAATCCCATTAGGTGGGATAAATTCATGTGGCTTGATTTCCCTCTTGGAGTATTAGATACATAGGAAAAAATAAATCATCAGACAAATGTGAATGGGTTTAACTCATTTCATTACACTACCCCCATTTTATAGGTTTATATCCATCACAAGCAAATCTAGGGTTTTAAGGGAAAGGAGGAAGATTTATAGATATGTGTTTATCATCAAGGTTTAGGATTGTAAACACAGAGAAAGTAAAGGTATTATCAAGTTATTGTGTATTCATTATTCCATACTTAAATTTAGGTTAGTATCTACCATGATTTCAATATCAATATATTATATAGTCCTGATCCTAATGAACTCACCCAATACAAATAGTGAATCAGGTTATAGAACTAAATGAATAATATACATTCTTATCTATGATTTTCACTTAAAAAATATTATCAAATTTATAAATTCAACCATAAAATATAATTATATTTATCTATTTTATATTTTATATATTTATCATATTCCACTTGACAAATTAGAAGAATCAATATCACTTTTTTGCATTTGTATGTATATTTAAATGCCATATCTTGATATCTTATTTATATTTCAAAGTCATATATTAATTAGATTAATCTCATTAATTAGTCCAAATTGGGGTGAACCATATTGGTTGACCTATACATATATAAAATATTGAAAATCCCTAGGTTTTCCATTAGGGTTTCATTTTTATAGTGTTTCATACTTTCCTATCTTAGGGTTTCAAATATAAATTTTTATTTTCCCCATACAAAATACAATAAATATTTTCACATTTGGCACTAGTATTTTGCATTATCAAATGATCCCATCTCATGTCATCCATGAAGGTTATTTCCCTTTTACCTCTAAGACAAATTGATAGATTAATTGGGATCCATATAGAGCATAATCAAATTCTATTACTTAAACTAAAATGGATACAATGAATGTTTCTTCTTATTTTGATGATGCAAATATTCATGAATATGTGTAAAAAAATGATTTTATTGATATGAATCCATTGGAAAATGATTATCAAGATATAAAAAATGAAAATAATGATCAACATAATTATCAGGGCCTATATAGAATTGATCCCAATTATTTTAATAGGGTAGATCTTGACCAAGTTAAAGTCTTATCCAATTTTTATGAAATAATATGTCAATTTCCTAAAGACATAGGTATATTTGTCCAATTAATCATGTCATCTAAGTATTCCCACCAAGCTATGATTGTCACATCTTAATTACTTTAATGAGATCTATTTACCATTATCATCCAATCCTTTTGAGATAGTACTTCTACATCAATTATTCAGACAACTATTAATAATAATATTCATATGCCTAAACCTATAATGACCTAAATGACATCCAACTAATGCTTTTGAGAAATATGGTGCCTTATATATATATATATATATATATATATATATATATATATATATATGTTAAAAATTATCCCCTCCCATGATTGTTACACATGTTTCATTTCTAACATTATCTATTATGATTTCCCTTGATCAAGCTATTAAAACTCTACACACTAAGGTGTTATAATTTGAGCATAGTGCATAAAGAGCTAGACATGTCATGGATTTTCACCCTTTGCTATCTCTTGAGATAGTATCCTACCCTTTAAAAATAGGATTTATATTTCCCAAGTTCCCATTATACAAAGGTAAAGGTGATATTAAG
Organism: Torreya grandis; assembly: GCA_037957365.1. Classification (NCBI taxonomy): domain Eukaryota; kingdom Viridiplantae; phylum Streptophyta; class Pinopsida; order Cupressales; family Taxaceae; genus Torreya; species Torreya grandis. Next base: position 3,257,411 of record JARHVA010000168.1, on the reverse strand, counting down.
AAATATATTAGATCATTATATGTAGCATTCTTGGACTATACATTGAGATGGTTTTATGATCTCCCTCTTCAATCCATAAGATCATTCAAGACCATACCTTACTAATTCCTAGAGAAATTTTCCATCAACATCAATGAAAATTTAGCCTATACAAAAAAATTTAAGTTAAATTAAGCGTCCAATTAGCCAATCAATGACTATGTGCTTCAATATAAGGCCATGATAGCCAATATGACCAATATTAAGGCTAAAAATGATTAAAATATATATATTCAAAAAATGTTGGGTAGCACAATTACATGATTCAATACATTCAAGAGATTCAAATTGATGAGTGAGGAGCATATAATTCAAGTTAATTAATTTAAATAAACTCAAGCATACATAAACTCCTACTACTACTTAAATAACAAAGTTTCAAAGAAAAAATTATAAGTTCAAAAATATGATAAAAATAATAAGGAAAATATTAAAATAAATGCAGTGTCACAACCTTAAAATGAGTTACAATTGATAGATCCATAAAAGAGGTAGTTTTCATGATTACCATCACCTCTTTATGTTCTTACGAAATAAGTAATTTTAGTTTCACCTTATAACACTCCTCCCTCCATAAGAGATCAATCCAAGTGGACCTAAACCAAGGAACTATGCTAACAATGCATATTATAAGTATCATTAGATTGTGGGGCATTCAAAAAAAAAAAAAATCAAGCTAAGACATAATATATGTGATCTCATAGATGATAACATTATTGATTTGGGCACTCCCATAGAGGAATATTCAATGCACCAAAATGGAAATAAAAATTTGAATATCTTTAATGATCATTTTCCTAAACATAAAATAATTGAAACTAAGGATACTTTAGAGGTAAATTATGCATACAACATGCATCCTCCACCATCAACATATGATCATACACTAGATACTATAATTGGTACACTTAGTGATATTCCACATTATCATCCCATGACCACATTCAATGACAATGAGATAGTTGATTAGGATTAACATTTTAATGCATTGTTTATATGAGACTACATTGATGAACAACCTATTCATAGTTTTATAAGTGAAAATGGTTCAAGTGATAATATTTTCATGATGGAACTTATCCAACCCTTTGGATACACATAAAATATTTATAAGATAACATGAAATCAATTAAAGGATTTTATGGATAGAAACACACAACCTTTGGACACATAAAATCATTTTTAAAAGTGGGATACACCATATTAGCCACACCATTCTTGTTTTTATATAATAACTAGATTTTAACCATATTTTTAGGATTCTCGTGAATGTATAGACTTCATAAATTTCCCTCTCTAGTACATTGATACATAAACTAAGTATAATTCAATAGAGTAGTCACAGTTCCATGTATATGGTATGAACATCCTCTATAATTAGTGATATCTCCTCCAACCCCTCCAATACCATGATAGGTTGATACACATATTTAGGATCATTGTTTATATATTATTGACACACCCATTCAATATTATTATTAAAAAATGGTTGATACACATTAAATATCATTATTCAGAGAGGGTTGACACATTGATTCAATAACATTATTCAAATATGGTTAATACACACACACACACACACACACTCATCTGATGATCATCTGGATTTTATTACTTAACATATATAATATATATATTTACATCCAACTATTCATCATCAATAACATAAGATAATTAATCAGAGAACACCCAAGATGCCATTTTCTATAGTACATACTTAATTATAATTAGAGTAAGTTCATTGTACTCTAAAGAAAATAAAGGCTATGATACACTCTCCCACTATACAATGGACACCAAAGACTCCTTGGCCATTCATATTTACTCAGCATACTCAGATAATTAATCAGAGAAAACCCAGGATGGCATTTTCTATAGTACATACTTAATTATAATTAGAGTAAGTTCATTATACTCCAAATAAAATAAATTCTATGATACACTCTCCCACTATACAATGGACACCAAAGACTCCTTGGCCATTCATATTTACTCAACATACTCTTAATTCTACAATCAAGTATCTTGATAAATATGGTACACCACATGATTCCTTATCAGATATTGACCCACCCCCAGTTAATACTCCCATCCATAATGGAGGACCCTTCCACTAATTTATACATGAACTTATCATGACATTTAAATTGACAGGATCATAGGTTATATTTATCAAATTTAAAATATCTAAAAAATACAAAATAAATCAAATAATTCAAAAATACAAAAATATTCAAATATTCAAAATATCCAAAATTAGGACCAACATGACATAATTAATATATTAAACTATTTACATATCTTTATTTTCACTTATAAAATACATTCATAATCAGACAATCATATATAAAATCTAAGTATCTTGATCTTTTTAGTAATTTCTATATTTAACTTATCTTTGTCACATCAAAAGAATAAATATTATTTTTTTATAGTAAAATGCACGCTTGAATACTATATCTTAATATTTAAATTAAATTTAAATTTATCTCTTAATTAGATTAATCTCACTCTTTAATCCAAATCAAGATAAAATAAAAGGGTGTTTTGCTAAAGGAACTACTAGGGTTTCCACTAGTAAGGGAATTTAACTTTGCCATATAAATTATGATAAGATTTGCATCCACTTCAGTATATTCATATTGGATGAAAACTATATATCTAAACGAGCTTAAGGTTTAAGTGAAATATATCTTGGATAAAGGTTTTATAATGATAAGTGTCTCACCATGGGGAACACTGATTGTGTTTGTTAAAAATAAGGATGGGAATTTGTAGTTATGTATTGAGTATTGTATGTTAAATAAAGCAAGAATAAAAAATCATTATCCCTTACTAAGGATTGATGATATTTTTGATCAAATAAAATTAGAAGATGTACTCTTTAAAATTTATCTTAGATCAATATACCATAATTTGTGTATCAAGGATGATTGTATCCACAAGATAACATTTCCAACTTGGTATGGTCACTATGATTTCATAATTATGCCATTCAATCCAAGAAATGCAACTTGAAGGGAAAATTAAACTATTCATTATATTTTTTTGGATATCCATACACAACATACTTTTTTATTATGCTTTGATATGTTTTCCCATTTCAATTGGTGCATTTATTCAATCCTTTGGCCAATCATTTGTTAGAACATTTTTCAATTAACATTAGTGAGAAGTTATCCTATTCTCAAATTTAAAAACTTAAGAAAGGGCCAAATGAATACATTAATAATTATGTGCCTTGTTAAAATATCATGTTCTCTAAGATGAAAAACCATTTGGATGATAACAATTTTCAAGAAAATCCTTCTTTCCCCGCTACATGAGTCCATTATATTCAAGCATTTTCAATATTTTAATTAATTTTACCATATGGTCTAGGACCAAGAAGTTAATATCCTTTTTATGAATAAGATAAATTATAGATACAATCATCCAAATACTTATGGTGATTTTTTTTTTAGTAAATCAACTTTTAAAGCTAAGGAAAATGATACTAAATTGAGGAAAACATAATAGTTAACATAGTATCACAACCTAATAATCATATTTTCCTATTGAATCTCATGAAACATATAAATAGACTTCATATTACTTCTTTGTATTTTTTAAAACACTTCCCTATGTTTTTTTTAATGCTCTTTTGGCCCACACAATGTTTGTATATGCACATATTGTATGAATAATGTTTATGCATATTGTTATGGATAAAATTAGTCTTTTTTATAAAAATTAGGAAAATTTAATGGCTTGATTATTTTTTGTATTACTAATGGAAAATGAATATTAAATAATGTAATTCTTGCAAGACGTTTATACCCATAGTTACAAAGTATAAAATATCCATTGAGTTTGTTGTCATCTTGTAGCTATTGTCTATAGGTACCCACAAAAACTAACTATAGGTCACCTATAGTAAATGTTGTAGGTGATTATTTATTAGATATGAAAAATTAAGACTAATTGTCACTTTACATCTACTTGTAACTAACTCAACAAAGTTTGGAAGGTTTTTTGACATATTTAAGGCATTATAACTAGTAACACCTTTCTTTGCTTTGGATTGATGCATTTTCATGGTTGTAACATCTTATCCTACTAAGATGTATTTTGATTTCCTTTACCTTATTTTAGCTTAGTTTAGTTTTATGGTTGTAACACATTAGATTCAAAATCAACAAATAATACCATGAATCCTCTATATAAAGAGAAGAGTTGTAATTTTTATGGGATAATTAATATTAAATGAGAGTGAATGACTTAGTAGAGACTAGGAGAAAGTATTGTAATATTATGAGTAAGTATTGAAAAGAGTATTGTATGCAAACCTATAACAATTAATTTTATGTTACAGATGAATTAATAAGAGTTACTTTGATTTAATTTTATCATAAATAATGATATAATTAAAGTTTAGTCCAACTGAGGCATGGCCTATTTTAAAGGATTTAGTAGACTAGTTTTCTATATGCTAGTTTATTTCTATCGCGTGCACATTTAATTTAATTTCATTTATGTAATTATGTGTACCTTTAAATTTATTTTGTGTAATTTCAATTCCATTGTGTTGGAAGCCAAAAATCTAGATTAGTGTTTAGTTTATATTATCTACTTTACACATATGTTTTTAATTTCAATGCAAATTTCTATTAGTCTTCCATTCACTATACTCAACTAGATTCACAATTAATTTACTTAGTTGTTCAAATTAGTTTAAAAATGAATATATAGTTTAGACCCTCTGTAAATTTATATTTTCCTAGGTTGACAAATAAATGAATGATCAAATAATATATAAATTACAATTCTACTTAGTAGAGTTCTTACTCAATGTTAGAGGGGAAATCCTTGAGCTTATAAATAGTATTAGGTTATATGTCCCTTATAAGATCATTAAATGATATAATTTACATAACCATATGAACCTCTTCATAATATATTATAAAATTTACTTGAGTTAAATATTATATCTCTCCCTCTAAAAAGTGAGGTTGATATTAATAGATAGATGGGACACTATATGAATAGATTTTTTGGGTTAAGAAATAAGAGACAAGATCTAATAAATAATACTATTATTATGGTCAATGATATTATCATATACACAAATGATTCAATGGAACAACCTAATGGGAATGTGAAGTTGAAGATTTGTTTTATCCTTTTACAAATGATATAGCACAAGAGACCAAGAGTAATTCAGAAGTACATATGACTTACAAAACATGTCCTCCTATAAATTATTATTATTCTAGAGTAGATGAAGTTCATAGTATAGTTAGTATTATTTTTAAAGTTAAAATCACATATACATAGATACCTACAATGAAATTTGACGGCATTGGTATTATTGATGATAGATTTATTAATGCCCCATTTTTTGTGTGAATTTATATTTAATCATAATATACACAATTACATGTTGGATAATGGTTTAATTGAAAATGTTTACACTATAATATTGCTTAATATTCTTGGATAAACACATGAGGATTTGATTGGCACCATAACAATAGTGAAGGGAGTTGATGTAAAGAAAAAAATTAGCTTAGGAGAATTGTATTACCACTTATGGTAGGGCTTCTAATATTTGCTACTTTGATATCTTTTATACCTAATATGAAGGAATTAAAAATGTTACTAGGATGTTCATGGATACATAATATATGTGTGGTACCATATTTGGTACATGAATGTCTAACATATATCTATAAAAACTAAATGGTTACTATTTTAGTTATTCCATATGAGTATCTAGTTTAGTTGGAGAAGTTTCATTCAAAACTTCATCCACAACATGCTCTATAACATGTAATATTTAATTCTACACAATAAGTTTGGATAAAATTAATTAATTTTACTTGAATACTAGTGCTTCAAATTCCATTACAATAGAGACTATTTAGGTTTCATATCATAAGTCATATAGTTTGTCATGTCCTAAATTGGTTTTACATGCTACTCCTTATTTTACAAAATAAACCCCATATTATACTAATATTTTTAAGACAAAGTCCATAGGTTAATATGATTTATATATCTATATATTATAGACATTATCATATCATATATGATGATAATTATGGATATGTTATAACATTTGATCATTTCTTTGGTTTTGGTATAGATATATATGTTACTATTCTCCCACGGTATGTGACATTTAACTCAATTGATTTATGTCCTACATGTGAGAATCCAAATTATGGTATCATTGGTTAGCATGAGGATATATAAAAAATGCATTATAAAATTAAAATGTTTTTAAAAAATTACCTATGCATGACATACTTTTCTAGTTATATCATTGATTTATGTTATTTATCATATATAAATAGTATATTGCATATTCATTTTATACACACATGATTTTAATTATATACATGAATGGGATGTAGGACATACATGTTATATGTTATACATGGGCATACATATGTGGGAGATTCCTTACACACAAGGGTTATCATTCTACATTAGGGGAATCTTGGTACATATTTAGAGGTTACATATTTATATGACAATTCCATTTATCATATTTATATACTTAGAATAGAATTAATTTATCTTTCACATACTATTTATGGTGTTATATTCTATAGATATTGTAATTTTCTATGCTTCTATTATGACATAGATTGCTTGTGTAGATTATCATTATTTGTTTTATGCATATTTTATGTTGATGATTGTTAAATGGTGTGCGATTTGATTTTGTTATTACATTTTGTTATGATTTTTTTACATGACATTTCATGTTCTATATGTTACCATTGATGATAATTAAATTGAGTGACTATTAGTGTGTGTTACATTGGGTGATATGTTGCATGCTTATATGAGTACATTGATTGTGTGGTGTCACTTCATGTGTCAATTGTGTTTAGGATCCTCTAGTTAATCTCATGTCTATGTTGTGTTTATGTAAAATAATTTTATTTATTAATTTATTTTGTGCATCATGAACATGGCATTGTGTACATTTGTGTGTGTATAGATACATGATTATTGAGCTTGTGGTGTTGTGATTCATATTATACATTCTTATACTTATGTGTGATGGAATCATTAATATCATACATCTCATACAAGTATTATTAGTGGGTGATTATATATATGTTGATCATTACTATGATTAGTTTTATTGTATGCCAAATTTTTATATCTAGTTGACATGAAAATTGTATGACTTGGGTTACACGTATCACACATGTGTCAATGGTTAAATATTTATATCACGACATAATATAATCATGTTATCACACATGATTTACATTCTTACACCTTTTTATATATCATGATGTGTATATATATTTTATTTTGATATGAGTGATTTATAGGTTTCATCCCTCACCTCAAAAAGGGCACATAATAGTGGGATTGTCAAATGATAAAAGTATTGATAGATAGACAATTCATATTTTGGGTTAGATTACATTATTAATATTAGATATATTGGGAAAAATTATGATTCATATGTGATATATTATGATAAACTATTAGTCATATTAGGATAGATTGTGATTCAGATAGGGATAAATTGATGAATTCACACATATGTAGGGAATATGTGGGGCATTTTACAATAAAACAAGAAATAGGTGCTAATTTATATGACATCATGAGACATATAATATGGATAAAATTGAACATAATATCAGGTTACATGGGTTCGATTGATAAATATATCAAATTTATTATATTGGAAAAAATGGCATATAGATTATGATATTATATATCATATTGGGGTACATATGGATAAAATTTTGGGGCATGAATGTTGTTCATTCCTGCTATTTTATCCTTATTTATTTTTAATTATGGTACCATATAATAAATTTGAATATAAAAATAATTTGTAAAGGAAGATTCAATGATTTTCAAATGTACGTATGATCCTAGTACAAAGCTTCACCTTTTACATATGAACCTAGTATAGGGTTCTAGAAAATAGTTATGATGATAATTTGAGTAGTGTAGTTTAGGTTATGTGATGCTCAAATGTTAGAACCTCTTAGGATCCAATGAGGTTCAAGGAATTTATCTTCTCAACCCATGGTTTTTAACAATGGAATCTCTTTGGGACATAATCACCCCATTTTCCAATGACTTCAAAGGGAAACTTGGTTTGCATATCCACATGTGTATTCATTTGTTTCTTATTAAATTTTAAAAAATTATATGATAAATATTATTTCATATTTTATTTAATGATTTTACATTTATTATACATGTTTCATTAAATTTCTTGCATGGAGCAAGCTATATATTCATGATATACCTAAAGACACAAAATACAATTATAATCAATTACAAATTTTTTAAGTTATCCTTTTAATCTAGCATTTTCAGTACTAGACTAAAGGGGTGCATTTATAGACACATAAATTATGTATTATAACTTTAAAACTTTAATTTTAACTTATCTTTTAAATACATGAATTTTGTATATTAGGTTTACTCTTTTTCACATTCCCTTTGAGTCATTCATCTATTTATGGGCTTTGCCTTCCAAAAAAATTGTCATTTATATACATGATCTACATAATATATCTAGAACAAGCCATTAAATTATTCAATTTGTATCCATATTATTGATAATTGTTTTATCCATCCTAGATAGTGTTGGTAATAGTCAAACAATGTTATTTACATGTAGTGTTTGCCTTCATCGACAATATCCCATTTTACTCAAACAAATATTTTTCAAATTTAAACTCATTCTTTAGTTCATCCCATAAATTTTTCATGTCATTTATAAAATTAAATTACCCAAAGATTCATCTATTTATGCACATCAATCTTAAGGATATTCATATCTATTTATCGCATGGTTATTATTGGGAAAACTACTTGCACATTAAGAGATCTATTCACACATCCTTGAGGAACTATCCTAAAACATACAAATATGGAAAACCATAAAATTAAAAATCCCTAATAAATGGATAATAACCTAAATTAATGTAAATGTTTTACATTGTAAAGTGTCTAAATAAAAAGATTTACATTTCATTCGAGTTGATCGTTATTGAGCATACATACACATAGGTGGGGAAACTACATGTAGTTTGAGCCCTAATCAAAGTATATGATGTAGGAAACACTTAGTGTGGTGTGTTTTGGGTTTTCTATCCCATATTTATAACCTATTTTTATAATTCAAATAAGGCTCAAAAGTGGACCTTTAGTTTCACGGCAAAGGAAGATAAAATCCGAATAAGTGCATAAGACCAAAGGCTATAAATGACTCAAAAAAAAACACTGATAGGAAGGTGTAGTGATATGTGGGATAACGAACCATAAAACTTATATATATGGTTTTAATATAAAATGGACACATTTGATTTCCTCATGTACTGGTCCTTACCATTAACACCATATTAAATTTGATACTCTATTTTATAAGTTGAGTGATCACATATCCATTTCAAAATACTTCAGATGAATATACATAAATAATGATAAAATTATAATATAATTTAACTAAGTATGTTATCCTCTTGTCATTTATATAAATAGTGATCTCAATAAAAAAATATTTTATATATTTAGATATGCATAATTTATTCTATGTCTTATGTAATATGAATATTAAACATATTGGATTAATTATATCACTTATTCCAAAATAATTTAAATTACATCCATATATCCTCCATGGGATTTATTGATACATATATTATATACATATGGAGACACTTCTCACACATAGTTTATCTTTTACTATTTTTTTTCACAAAGGGTAAACTTTCTTATAAAAAATGATAAAATTTTGAAATGCATTAGGAACATAAAACATAAAAAATGCTTTATTGATAGATAAAGCATATTTACTTACCTTTTTTTACACCTAAAATAAATAAAATGGTGTAAAATTATGCACTAATTAGATTATATAAAATATGGAAATAATTACATTGATATGAATTGAAATAGACAAATAGATATTCTAATGTTTCAATTTTAGAATTGGCAAAGTAAAAAAGAGATAATGTAATTAGTTGATTATGGTTATCCATCACTCACATAAGGTGTATTTATACCTAAAAATTATTTGTAACTAATTCATTAGTTATTCCTACTTGAAAAAGATCATAAAGGCTTCTCTAGATGATGCCAATAGAGTCTGACTCCTAAAGTAGCCAACACTATTTGGATATTAATAATGATATTAATATGCACTATGTGGGTATGTAAGTATTGAAACCCCTACACTTTAATGTAAAAATTATCCCTATGTGTGAGTTCACCTTTGGTATTGTGTGATGAAATAATTCCCTTTCTCTTTCATATAAACCCTAATCATAATTTTAATGACAAGGTGCCCTTTAAAATGGCTAGTATTTTGGGTTGGAAATCCATAACGACTCCCTAATAAATGGTCGAGTGTTGCCTAAAATATATTAATCCAAAAAGGGATCAAACCACACCTAGTTATCCCACTTGTGTGTGAGAGAGTAAAATCATGAATAATATATAATCTAATGTAATTTTTTAATTTTTGACACTTGGTAGTGTGCAACTTTGACTTTGTGTATTCATACTTGGATATATAGAGTAATTTAAGTTTTTGAGATATTTATCCCTTTTTATAATGTCAAGAGAGTGATAATTGATTCTTCATTTTTCTAAGTGATTTTCAAGTGATGGATAAGTGAGTATAATGTTAAGAATGATTAATATTAATAGCTTCCTATTCATTAATTCACATTATGACTGAACTATGAAACGTATCTAGGCAAACCTAATGGAGACTTCCCAATTTGAAAAATACCCATTGAGTGAAATTTGGACACTTTCAGTAAAGGTATACCCCCACAATAACCAATAATATTCAAGCATTACTAGTAGTGTCCTAGAAGAGTAAAACAATGATCAAATATATGGAGAAGGTCTATCTAGGGGTAAGTACACAAAGTTTGGGGATAAAAATGGGCCTACCTGTGGACATGTTTTTTCCTAAAAAATGAGAAATTTGAGCTTATATAAATAATTTGAGATGTTTACACTCAAAATTTGAGAATGGCATAACAACAAGAATTGTAGAATTTTGAGTCTACTTTCCAAAACACTATTTTTTTTAAATAGTTAAGTTTGACTAGGTTAAACATCTAAAATTGGAATAGTAACTCATATTTTTTTAGGAAAATAGAGTAGATAGTCGACTATGTGGCCCCTCATTTTTTTAGCATCATTTAATATTGTTTAAAACCATTTAGTGAAACTTTAAATAAAATCTAGTTTGTCACTTAAATTTTTTTATAATTTTTAAATGAATTTTTTTTATCAATTTTAAAATTTAAAAAAAAAAAACAAAAAATGGATAACCAATCATGTGGCCCCCTTAATTACCTTAAAAAAATTTTAAACTAGTTTTTTTTAATGTGTGTAGAATTATGCCTAGTTTGTAACCATATATTTTTTTTTGCATTTTATCAATGGAAAAATAGATACAAAATCATATATAGGAATGTATATTTATGGCATGTAGTGTCATAAAAAAATATATAGTTAGAAATCAACATAGATTGAAACGTTAAAATAGTCAAAAAATTATAAAAATCATATATTTGGAAAGAGGACAGAATTCTCATCATCATGATAATAATTTTATGAATTTTATCATTATAATTTGTGGTGTATTTTATGATGGAAGTTTTTTATTTTTTTGTGAAACTCTTGGATTTGACTGTGTGTTGATAGGTCTAAGCCTTTGGCTCAAGAATCCAAGCCATTTCAAGCCAAAAAGATTGGTTTTTAAATTCAAACAAAACATAGAATGAACTCATTCCTTTCACATTTCATTAATAATAATAAAATATCTATTTGAAGGGATATATATTATTTTTCATGAAATGTGAAAGGAAAACATATGTGTTACCTTCACATTACATAAAAAGGGTAGAAAATATCTATTAAAAGGGGCAGTTGATTTACTAAAATAAATATTAAGTATAAGTTTACATTTCTATTATTAAATTTATATTCATTAATATAAAAGTAAAAAATTAAATGTAAACTTATACTTTAAATTTATTTTTATCAAATATAATAAACTAGGGTCACTCTACATTTGATAGAGTTGGTTTCATAGTTACTTGCCTTAATGTGTGGGATATAGTTTTTCAAAATCCAATTTATCTGATACTTAGGCATTTTCAAGGTTTTAGGATTAAATGTAGGGATTTTAGGGCATAAATTTTATAATTATTGTCTATTTTGGGTAAAAATATAGTCATTTTAAAGGTTTTTGTGCCTTCTAGATTGCTTGTTAGAATTTATAGGAGTCTTGGGTTTATTAAAATTGAAGTTTACAAACCACTCACTTTAAAATTAGGCTAAAGTGGTGTGATTGGGTCAGTATAGGTCGTATTGATAACCCACACACATAAAATAACCACTTTATGTTAATTTCACTTGTTCATCATCCCTAATGACTTCCTCTTCATACCTCATCACCCCTAATCACTCTCTCCTCATTCCTCATTGTACCTACTCACTCCCTTATTGACCTTCACCATCCCTCATCATATCTAATCACTCCATCATCACTAATCACTCCTTCATTGACCCTCGCCATCCCTCATCATACCTAATCACTCCTTCCTCACCCTTAATAATCCCTAGTCACTCCCTCCTCATTCCTCATCATTCTTAATCACTAACTTATTAACCCTCACCATCCATCATCATTCCTAATCACTCCCTCATTGACCCTCACCATCCCTCACCATCCTAATCAGTTATTCATCATCCCTCATAATCACTAATCACTCCTCTCTCATCCATCATAATCCCTAATCACTCTCTCATCCTCATTAACCCTCACCATCCCTCACCATCTATAATCACTCCCTCATTGATAATCACTATCCCTTACCATCCCTAATTATTCCATCATCATCCCTACTTATTCCCTCCTCGTGCCTCCTCATCCAAAACTAATCCATCAACAACCTTAGTGGTGGGTGTGGTGGCTTCCCACTTATGCATAATTATATCATGTTCTAATTCCAAATTTTTATCACTCAAATAAATCCCAAGGAAAATCTTCTCATTCATCTTATTTCACTTAAATAAGGTAACTTAGGAATAATAACTAATTTTCTATTGGGATTCAAAGGTATATATATTCTAATCCATGCTCAAACCATGGAGAGAATGTGTATCTAGATCCTTGGGCCTAAATAAATAGGCAAGCAAGTGAGCAAAGGGTGGGATGAAATTTTATTACTTACATATATAGATTATGATTTTGAAATATAAGACACCCCTTTATGTCAATTTTACATTTGATTAGGTCCCATATAGGCCAAAAATGACATAAATACACCATATCCTCTTATAATCAAGGTAAATACAAATAATGGGCCCACCACACTAATGCAAACCATACATAGTGAAGTTCATTCAATGATGTCAAGCACTTGAAACCAACTATTGTATTAATAGGGTATGAATTAACCATCACATCATGTTACCCACACCTAGATTTCATTATGTATCATGTCAACACCATGAAATATATATAAATATGACATTGATTTATTTTATGACATGGATATATACTGCATCACATAAATCATTCATACCATGTTGGGAATTTATCATAATGGTTCACTCCCTCTAATACCTTTATGGTGGGTGTAGTGGATTCTATACATGTGCATAATTATCCCCTAGTCAATCCTTTATCTATATAGGTTATAATTACTTCAATTATTTCAATGTATATCTTAGGTATTTAGTCAGGTATTTAGGTATGGTATACTCAAGATTAAGATATTGCTAAAATATTTAATCAGGTAGGGCATAATCAAGTAGTTAAAGTAGGTAGTAAATATTTATGGTATAGATATAATACATATGTAACATGATTAAAAAATCAATTACTCATTCTATCTATCAGAAAATAATATTCCCATATCAATAACATAAGCTAAGTAGGTAGGGCATAGATAAGTAGGTAAGGAAAGAATATGCGTAAGTTATAGATTAGGAAACAAAATTCCCTTGATAGATAAGAATCTATTCTATAAAGGGAAAGTATATAGGATTAGAATGAATCTATATATTAGGAATCAATCTTACCTTAACTTATTGGGTAAGGCATAACTAAGTAGGTAGGGTAAGAAAAAAAACTATCTATCAGAAAGTAATCTTCCCTTGATATTTATGACTTAATCCAAAAGAAAAGAAAAACTAAATATGAGTAAGATAAACTTCCCTTGATATATATGCCTTAATCCCTTGATATTTATCAATAAGGAATTATTCCCTTGATATTTTATATGAGTTAAAGTAAAGATAGGTATCAAGAAGGAAAACTTCCCTTTCCTTACTCCTTAGCATAGATGAAGTAGGCATGGAAAAGGGTGGGGTGAAATTGTATTACTTACATATATATATTTGGATTTGGGCATATAATAATTCTAATCCCAAAGTTGAGAATATAAATTTATATCTATATAGATAGGGATGAATGGATACTAGTTGATAATTCCAATCCCAAACCCATATTTGAACTCTTGTTTTCTCTATATGAAATTGAGAGTATGTCCATAGTAGATTGGATTTATAAATAGATAGATAGGTGGTAAAAAATATGATAGAGTTTGTTATAATATGGTTTTTGGTAGAGTGTGTTGAGGTTAACATATTCCCATTTTAAAAAAATAGGAACCCTTATGATTAATTTGAACCTTAACACTAAAATATTGATATTATACACTTCATTAGAATTTGAAGATCATCCACACCTGTTAAGTTGGTATATTTATTCATGGGTTTTATTTTAACATTGCTTAATGTTGCTAAAAATTGACACTCATGTCTTAAGTTATAGGTTTCATGGATCTTTTATTAATGGATCATGTTAGGATTTTCATAGTTTTATCCTCATTCAAGCTTTTACTAGCCTTTAGTTTGTGAGAACTCATAATTGGGTTCTTATTCTAAAACCCTCCTTCAAAAAACCCTAATTGTATGCTAAGTCTTGGTCATGTTTTTTAGCATGACTAAACCTTAGCCTAAAATCAGGCTTGGTCCCTTTATGTTTCCCCCCTTTTTTCTCTTTATTTTAAAAAATAATAAAATTTATGTGTAGGTCCTTTATTTTCCTAACATTGGCCTCATCATGTCATGTAGTCCCCCTTGTTACATACTTAGCCTAAAGTCTTAGTCCTAAGGCTCCATTCTTATTTATCAACACGAATGAGACTTTAGTATTAAAAATTTAGCCTAATTTCTTATGTTGACTTGAGCCCTAAATTTATCATCTTACTTCTTTACCGGATCAACAAATCTTGCTTCATCATGGGGAATGATTGAATGGAGTGAAAGAGACCCAATGGATCCAATGCCTTGATCTATCAGACCAATCTTGTGTGAGCCCATGGATCATGATCAATGATCTACACTTAAGTGGACCAAATATTGAATGGAATGTGATCATAATTAAGTTTAAACCCTCCCATTTTTTTATTAAACATAGACTTAAACTAATTTTTACCCTAAGGTCTCATTGTATTTATTAATACAATGAAACATTAAGATAAAACTTATGATATGGCTTTAATATTCAAAAAGATCCAATCATGTGTAAGTACCTTAGATATTGATCAACATCCCATGTCTACTCATACAAACCAATCCAATTGAGTTAACATAGCATTTAAATTTAAAAAGCTTGAGAAACCCCACAAGGATGATTGGTGTCACCATCTTAGTAACTTGGATCTCAATCGATGCTCTATGGACCCCCCAAGTTCAAACAAAGTCAAAAGCTTAGAATTCATATAGACTCACCATGTGGACTTATCAAATTAAATTTTAGTGTTAAAAAGGCCCCATGCATTAATATTTAGACTCAACCTAATTTTTTATCCTAAGGTTTATTATATTTTCTTGATACATTGAAACCTTAGACTAAAACCTTAAGTTATGATCATAGTATTCAAAGGGACCAATTTTATTATGATTTTTAGACTTGGGATTTTAACTTAATATAATTTTCATATGCATTGATCTATGAGATAAATTTATCCTCTTCATGATTACATGGACCAATGGTATGCATGTGCTTAGATCTTAATCAATAGTCTGCATTTGGTTAGGACCAAATGATCAGATGGATCATGTTAAATCCATGATCTATGGACATATAAATTTCATGAACTTAAATTTAACATTATCATAAACATCATTTGACACCCACAAGACAATTATTGATGCTTTTGAGGCCATAATTTACATCTATGAGACTGTTAAATTTAAGCTCACTGATTATATTACTTAGACATAAGAACATGTTTTAAAATGTTGATAAAGTTTATTTCTTATGTTGCTATTCAATGGGGCCCTCCTCTTTTGGCAAATAAAGAACTTAAGGTCTTTGAAATTTAATGATAAAATGATTTCGTTGTCTAATATTTTCAAAAATAGACTTAATCTAAGTCTTTATCCTAAGGTTCCAATTGTATTTGTTAACATAATACACCTTAGGCTAAAGACTTGTATTATGTTTTAATACAACAAAAAGTCACTATGCCTTAAAACTCAGATTAAATTTTTAACATAAAGTTTTATCATGTTTATCAACATGATAAAACCCTAGGTTAAATCCTTACACTAAGTGTACTTATTATTTAGGTCCCCTTTATATGTGTTCTAAAAACATAGGTTAAAATATTTTAGACTAAATTTTATGATGTGTTTATTAACATGAAATAAAATTTATCCTAAGTCCCTTCTTATATCCCATTTCTAATTAAAATGCTTTAACTTTTTAGGGTCAATGGCATATTTTTATCATATATATTAATTAGATGGATCCAAAATATTTGATGAATCTAAAGCCTTTAATCCATTAGACCAATGTCATGCATCCACTCAGATAATGATCGATAGTTTGTGCTTCACTTTAGAGGATGATTGGATAGAGTATAATTAATAGAGAATATTAAATGAGACCCCAAAGGCCCATGGTATTGACATGTGGTGAGCATGCATTCACTAATGAAATACAAAGCTTAGGAGGATCATGAAGGTACTAAGTGGCACAATCACAGAGATCGATACAAATACATCCAATAACGTGCAACCCTTGGTATCACAATTAATGGTCCACATTGATCCTTGAGTAAAGAACTAATAACACAAATAAAAAGGATTTAAAACATAATGACTAGTTTATTTAAAGCATTTATGAAAAATGCCATGAAAGATGCCAAATAGATGCCACATAGGTACCACACAAGCATGAAATGATAAAATTAAATATTTTGTGAGCATGAAAATGAAAAAGTATAAAGGTAAGGGTATAAATAAATTGTAAGACATGAATTAGCCTAATTATGAGCTACCATCACCATTAAAGCTACAAAATAGCCCTAACCTCTATAGAAATCCCTAATTTAAAGTCAAATCAATCACAATAGAGCTAGGAAGAGTTCAATTGTTATCTAATCAATAAAAAACTAATCTAAAGGCTACTTGAAGACCATTAGTGAGTAATCTATAGGTTTCACAGTCATGGTAGCTCGAAGGTAGTAACAAAGGGATGACATAGAGTTGTATTTAGCTTTAGACAATGAGGGAAGAATCTTCAAGGATACTAAATTTGATGTTGTGGCATTAAACACAGGGAAAAGAAACTAGTCTTAATTATTTTGGACTATTGAGGAGATGTAAGCCATTAAAAAAGAGGAACAAAATAATGCTATGATCCTCCAGAGATACAATGACCTAGCCTTTGTCTAGATAACTAGTCTCCACTATGTTTCTATAAAATCTAGGGTATTACACTGCATCAATGATATTACCCCCATTTTCATTAATTGTAAAATTGAGAAAGATTAGATAGTTTATTAGCATACCTTCAAAAAGGTAGCATATATTTCAACCCTTGTATTTTAAAGCTACTACAAGCTAGGCAAATCCTAGATAAACTTGCTTACAATTAGGGCATGAACTTGTAAGAATAAATTGAACATCCTTGACCCATGGTTGCTTATTGTAACCCATATAATCCAAAACCCTATCGGGAAGATCATAATTTCCCAATTTAGGGAAGGGATCAGAATAATCATGACCTTGTTAAATAGGTTATCTAGAGCCTCGTCCACCACACATGGTAATAAGATTTGGGTTCCCTATGTATAATTCATGGTAGATAAAGGACTCACACCCATAATTGGTGAGATGATTAAAATTTGTTTGAAACAACAGTTCACAACAAATAAGAAAACCAACAACAACTTTTTCATGATGTCCTATCTCTAATATTCCCTCTTGGCCACAAACAAGATCCTAGACATAAAGAATTAGTTACCTAATGGAAGATGTAATCTAGGAATTTGACTCAAGAGAGGATGGTTAGTATGGTGTTAGTTCCAAAATAAAAATAAAAGAAAAGAAACACACTAATAGCATAACATCTCTAGGCCTAGACACTAGGGAGAGCTTAGTTAACAAAAATAAATGACAAACACAACTAAAAAGTAAGGAATAAAACACAATAATTATTTCACCTTCCTTGGATGCTCAAAATGCCATTGTAGTAGTGGATTGCTTAGTTTTGTGCTCATGAAGTCTTCATCAAGGGAAGCTTGGCTACCTCCATCTCTCCTTGGAACCTTTGGGTTGTGGCTTGGCTTAGCTTGGAATCAATTTATAATGGTAATACTAGTTTTATGAATCTTTTAGAACCAATATTGCATTATAAATTTGTATTCTCATGTCTTTGAAATGATGTTCATGGCCTCTCTATTTATAGATTTTTGCAAATGTTTAGAATCAACCTGAACCATCCATCCTAAGATTTAGATGTGTGGTTAAGGATTAATTTAATTTTTACAATTATTTTATAATTATCCTCATCATGACATTGGAAGAAGAGGAAATTAATAGGCATGGAGGGTATCATGGAAGGCATTGATGAGTAATAGAGGTCATGAATCCTGTTATTTGTGGCATTTATGGCCTAGAGATGTCTTCTCAAGAAATGAGGTCACCTGATATGTAGATATTCAATATTCATTTCCAAAAATAAGGTTTCAACAAGTTTCCATGGAATTCTTTATTAGGCCTTGATTTGGGTTAATTAGATCTTAAGCATGATTAAACACTTTATGCACAAATTACTCAAATTGATCAGAATGCCTTATTATTGATTCAAATTTTGACTAGGTTGGAATTGGAAGGCAATGTTAGATGAATTGAATGCATATTACCATTTAGGATGTTACAAACAATAAATAACAAAGGCACATGTCTTGTGCATAATATTCGATAGGAAAGAGTAATCCAGAGCACCTAGGTATAAAATTAGCATTTTGACTTGAAATGATTTGATCAAACTTAGCTAGCCCATAAATTGCATTGTCCCATTTAGGGATACCCTAGATAAAATTGGCACTTGAATATGTCAATTTCAATTCATTTAATTCATTTTAGTATTTTTAGGCCAAATTTTGAATTTTGGGTAGAAATTGGTCAAAAGTCTAGTTAGAGGTTATCGGTGGCTAGTTTTAAGTGTCTATAATTTTCCCCTATTTGGGAAGATGTTGAAAGCTATAAGCACAGTAACATCTTCTCAAAGAATGAAAAGGTCCTACATGCCTACAACTATAATGATGATAAAATAAATGTATGATGCCCCCTTGAGGGAATGGTTAGCACAAATAAGTTGGAAAATGGTCCAACATAATGATACTAAAAAATTAGTCAAAATCACAATGATACCAAAGAAAAGAAAGATGATGGGGTGAAAACATATTGATACTAAAAAATTAGTCAAAATCATTAAGAATGAAAGTGGGATGCTGTGCAATGATTTTCCTAAAGGTGGTTATAAATATTGTACCCCGATAGTGTCAACGTGGTATGATAACACAATGATTTGCCTAAAGGTGGTTATAATAATTAAGAAGATGTAGCTACCCTAGTTAGGATAGACCAAAAAGATAACAACATGCCCCTGTATAGGAAAAAAAAGTAAAGTGGTGACAACACAATGATTTGCCCAAAGGTGGTTATAATCATTGATAAATGCAAGTGGGATGATTTGCAATGATTTTCCCATAGGCTGTTATAATCATTGGACCCCTATTATGGAAAACATGATAAACTTGGCCAAGGATGATGATAACTTAATACAGAGGGTAATGATGAATTAGAATAACCTACTAGTAAGGAGATGCTCATCCAAACTAATAAAGGTTGAAACTTTTTCATGTTTAATTACCCTATTTGGGATATAATTGGGATTAAATCAGGATGTCAGTGTCGAAGAGAGGCTACCATTACTGAATAGACTTCTTGAAGTTGAGGTTTGTTTTAGTATATGTCAATAAGCATCATGGTATAACATCATGAGGACTTTGTTGAAATATGCATGAGGACTGACTCCTATAATCCAATAATCAATAAAAAATTATGCACCAATGATAGAAACCATGATGACAATGTAAATATATGAATATGGATGGATTCAAGTGTAAGTGTGGGTAAAGAATCACCCAATGAACACACATAAACTAAATCAAGGAAATAGTGTTGAAAGTAAACAAATAGGCAGACAAACAAACAAAATAAGTAGAAAAAATAAAGAAAAAATGTAATAGAAACCCTATGAACATTGTCCCTATAAAATAGGTGACAACTTAAAAAATAAACAAAATGAGGGAAAGGAAGGGGGTGGCCAAGCTATCTCCATATGCACTAGGCAAGTGGACACTACCTACATAGTTTCATGGATGTAATATCCAATAAAAAACTTCAGGGCAAATGTAGTTATCCCAGGGAATGGGAAGAATGTGATAACTAAGGAAAAAAAATATAATGGATGTGATATAATAATACAAATGGTCTTTAAAAATGGCAAGTGAATGAGAAAAAAGGCCAAAAAATAGGGGGAAATTAAATGACAAGTGATTTGCTTATAACTTAGTAAGGGTTCCTATAATCCTAAAGGCAAAGAAGTGGTCAATGTTTTTGTTCTTTTCTAATGATATTTCAAATGTTTTTGGAATTGTTTTGGATTATCTTAACTCAATTGATAATGATGAGACACTAAATGGTTCAAGCTCACAAAATGATAAGAGCATTCAAATTTAGGTTGCTCATAAAATGGTGAGAATGTGAATTAGGTTACTCATAAAATTGTGAGAGTGTGGCTTAGGTTACTCTCAAAATGGTGAGAGCATGGCTTAGGTTTCTCACAAAATGGTGAGAGTGTATGGAAAGGGTGGTTGAGCTGACCTCAACAAGAATTGAGCACTACCTAAATAGTCCTAGAGTAGGACCTCAAGTCACTGTAGTTCCGCTCTTACACTGGAGGAATTCAACTAGTGTAGTAGTCAATTCAAATAAAATAGGCATAGTTGGTAAAAATGCATAGTATGACATAGGAAGTGGCGAGTTGGTATGTCAAGGCTTAATGTTTCTCCTAGTTTACCCATAGGTGGTTATAACTAGGACACAATAGCATAAATCAATGGTACTAATTTTCCCAAAGGAGGTTATAATTAGTATCAAGACCAGTGGTAAGAAAGGAATAACAAATGAAGGATGAACTACCAAAACTTATGTCATACTATCCAAAAATACAATCTCTATTCAAAGTACTTAAACTAACTGATGAAACTAATCAGATACCTTGATGTTAAAAATGTGTAATGAATGAAAAAAACTAAGGTTAAATGGGCTAGGATTTAGAACACACTAGGTTGATAAAATGAAAGTGGAAGTGGATACAATGAAGAGGATGGATAAGGATGGTCTTTGTACAAAGAAAAATAGTGATAAAATGGCATGACTAAAATGATCCTTATAGATAATACACAATAGCATTCAAGCATAGTACCACTTGAGATGAATAATATTCATCAACTTTTAAAGTTCATAACCAATTGGCATGGTAAGTCTATATGCTCTTGAGACATAATCTACAGTAATGATGAAAGGCCCTATCTAGTTTGGTTTGAATTTCCCTTTATGCTTCTTCTCAGCCATGGTATTATTTTGGTTTTCTTTAAGAACAAGATCACCAAGTTTAAATGTTCTATACTTAATATATTGATTATTGTGGCC
This sequence comes from Torreya grandis, assembly GCA_037957365.1. Taxonomy (NCBI): domain Eukaryota; kingdom Viridiplantae; phylum Streptophyta; class Pinopsida; order Cupressales; family Taxaceae; genus Torreya; species Torreya grandis. The sequence goes on along the minus strand of JARHVA010000168.1, from coordinate 3,235,280 downwards.
TTTGAGTTAGTTTTGATATGCTTGAAGATTATTGAGTATGGCTATGCATTTCTCATCAAGTATATCTAGCTCTTGCAGGTGGGCTAATAAATAGTCATGATCATCTAGGACATGCTTGAAAGATATGTGTAGTGAAGGTAATTTGACCTCAATGGGAAGGATGGCTTCAGTACCATAAATGAGTATGGAGTGGCTCTTATCATGGTATGATGATTGGTATGATATGTCCAAAGGGTAGGGAATATCTACAAGTGCCAATCATGATCGACATCATTAACAATATTTTTGGGAATATTGACAATGGTTTTATTGGATGCCTTAGCTTGGCCATTACCTTGAGGGTAATATACTATAGAAAATTTTTGGGTGGTGTTGTATTCAGTATGTAACTGGTCTACTTCATTTTTATTGAATGATCCTCCATTATTAGATATAATGTCAGAGGGGATATCATAGCAACAAATGAGATGGTTGAAAATAAATTTGGAAATTTGCTTTCTAGTCATGTAAGTGAGGGGTATAGCTTCAACCCACTTAGTGAAATATTTAGTGGTGGTAAGGATATGTTTATGGCCATTAGATGAAGTGGGGTTTATCTTCCCAATGAGGTCAAGTACCCATGTATAAAATGGCCATGGTTTCAACATCAATTTTAGATTTTTCACTGGGGAATGAATTAGATTAGCATGTTGTTGACATTTATCACACTTTTTTACATATGTAGTGGCATCTATGTCCATTATGGGCCAATAATAACTAGTATAAAAGATATTTTTGGATGGGACTACCCCTCTATAATGAGCTCCATATACTCCTTCTTGAACTTCTCTTAACACTAGTGTAGACTCTACCAAAGGTAAATAATGAAGTAGAGTTCCATCAAAACTATAATGGTAAAGGGTGGATCCAAGTAGAGTATAATGAGTGGAATGATAAATAAAGGCTTTGGTTTTTTTTCAAGATAGGTTATGTGGAATAAATTGGTCATGAAGGTATTTTTAAAGGTGTGAGTACCAGATAAAATTAGGACCAACAATATCACAAATCATGGTAATGGTTGAAGGTTCATGAGCTAGTAGTGCTGACAAATTCTTGATGAGGAATTGATACTCTCTAGCTTTATCAATTTGTCGAATCAGAGAGCCAATAGTAGCCATGGAATATATAATTTTATTACTAGCCCTTGGTATATGCTCAAACTAAATGTTAGTAATTTGTTTTTTAAGAGTGTCAACCATGCCTTTTTATGGAACCAACTTGTCATCTTTGGTTTAAAAATGATTTGTGGCCTAATTGATGATTAACTAAGAATCACCATAAACTTGGAAATGAGATATATTCCAATGTACTACTTTTAAAAGTCTTGAAACAAGTGCTTCATACTCAACCATGTTGCTTGTACAATAAAATTTTATTTTGAATGATTTAGGGATTAGATCCCCCTATGGTGTAATGAATAATAGGCCTACCCCTGATCTATGTGTAGTAAATGAACCATCAAAATATAGCTTCTAGGGATATTTATTCAAGGGAGTGTCAATTAAAATCATTATGGATTCATCAATAAATTGAAACATGAGTGGTTATGTGTCTGTGAGAGGCATTTTAACAAGTTGATCTACAAGAACTTGTCCCTTGATTGTCTTCTAATTGACATACTCTATGTCAAAATCACTAAGAAACATGATATATTTAGATAGTCTACCTTGAAAATCTATTTTAGATAGTAGATACTTGAGTAGATATACTTTTGAAATGACCATGGTCTTATTATTCAACATGTAATGGCATAGTTTCTAAGCTGTGAAGACCATGGCTTAACGAGCTTTTTAAATAGGTGTATAGATATGTTCATAAATAACTAAGGTATATTTTAGGTATTATATGGCATGATCTTCTCCATCATCATCATGTTGAGCCAAGAGTGCCCCCAGAGCATGGTTGGTAGTTGATAGGTATAATAAAAATGGCTTTCCTAGCATAGGAGGTAATAGAATAGGTAGATTAACAAGATAGTCTTTGAGTTGTTGAAAAGCTATTTAGAAATGATCATCCTAATAAAATGCAACTCCATTATATAAAAGGTGTATAAATGGATGGTACTTATCTACTAACTGAGAGATGAAACATCATATTGACTAGATCGTACCATGTAAACTATGGAGTTGCTTTAAATTAGTTGGCGGCAGCATCTCGGTTATAGCATGGAATTTATCTGGATCAACTTCAATACCTCTACACGACATGATAAAGATAATTAATTTTCTTAAAGTTATATCAAACACATATTTCTTTGGATTGAGTCTAACTTTATACTCCCATAATCTTTCAAATATCTTACACAGCACTATTGGATGGTCGCCTTAGTTTTGAATTTTCTTAATATATCATCAACATAGTCTTCAATAATATCATGCATCATATCATGAAATATAATAGTCATGGCCCTTTTATATGTAGATCTAACATTCTTAAGGATAAATGGTATTACCTGATAACAAAATGTTCCCCATGGAGTGGTGAACGCTATTTTATGTTGGTCTTCTAGTGATATTCTAATCTGGTGGTATCCTAAAAATCCATCCATGAGTGAAAGCATTTCATAACCTACCATGGATTCAATGATCATGTTGATATTAGGTAAGGGAAAATCATCTTTAAGATAAGATTTATTGATGTCTCAAAAATTAATACAAATTTTGATCCCTTTGAGCTTTTTGCTAATAGGTACCACATGACAGATCCATTTAAAGTAGTCAATGGATTAGATACATCTTACTTCTAAGAGTTTTTATAACTATTTTTTTACCAATACAGTAATGTGATGATGCATATTATGTAACTTTTGTTTTACTAGTTTGGCATTAGGATTAACCACAAGGTGGTGTAGAACTAAGGCAGGGTCTAAACCTGGCATGTCAGAATAGGCCCATGCAAAGATATCTACAAATTATCTCAACAGAGCTATAAAGACATTACATTCCTCCTCAGTGAGGGACACTCCTAATTTTATCCATTTTAGGTTTGATGGAGTCTTGATATTTACCTCTATTATATCTTCAACTAGAAGGGTCAAACCATCTTTTAGGATAGTAGGTAACACCTTAAACTATTGAATTATGTTAGGGTCTTTCGTTAGGACTTGCTCTTCAACTTCTCCTAAACTTGATGAATCTGAGTCTCTTAATGGGAGATCTAGCCATGTGACAAAAATAGTTGGAAATTATTGAAGGATTTGATCAAATATTTTTTGTTATTTAAAGCTAAACTTAGATCCATAGGCAAGTTCATCGTTGGTGGTCTCGTGATCCAAATTTGAAGAATAATGAACACCCTCATCTAATGGTGCCTAAAACAAGTTTTCACCACAATATTGGCCTTTATATTTACTTTTTCCCTAGTCAAAAAGCACCTTAAAGAGGTTTTCACTTTGGGACCTCAATGTTTTACTTATTTTTTTTGGATAAGGGTGTTCACTCGCTCTCTAAAATAAGATACAAGATCCAATGTGATTGAGGATCTTGATTTGTGATCTCCCAATGGAACATTGTCTCTAAGGCCTAAAAATTCATAGAATGCCTCATCATTCTAGAACTCATCAATTAATATACTGGATTCTTTTTGGTCCCAATCTATTAGTTTGGGATAATATAATGGTAATGGGTCATGGTGAATGATCAAGGTAAGGGTACAAATGGAATTATTATAAAATAGGTTGGATTTAACTAGGTTATCAAAGGTGAGGCAATGATCAAACTCTGATTTACTATCAGCATCATCATCTCTAGTCACTGGTGATGGAGTTTGAATAAGATATGTGGGGTCACCCCCAAGTATTTTAAATCCAAGTCCATAAGGTCTTTCATACTTAGTCATGAAAATTGGCTCAATAGTTATTTGTTGATTCGGTCTAAGGCATCTTCCTTCATAATTGTGATGCTCCATGATCCTATTGGTAATAGGATACTTTACATTTTTATAATAATCAACTTGGTTGTCATTGTATAACCATGATTCATCCCCTTCAAGAGGGTTAGGTCCTAGTCTAAATGTTGGTACAAATATGACATGTCTCTTATCTTTGTTCTTTTGTTGCTAATGCATATGTGGGATGACTTTAGGTAACCCAAAGGTTTTTAGATTCATAGGAAGATCGATAATATGAAATGTATCATGGGTCACATACTCTCCTAGTTCATTATCTAAAATGGTGAAATGATTAGAAGCTTTAGGAGGTGGCATGTGGGAAAGAGAATCCAAAGTATTAGGATCTATGCAATTATCTAGTGAAGGATCAATAAGTATAGCCTTTATTTTATCCTACTTGGAACTTGGATTCATGTTGTACTGATAATTATAGCTTTGAAATTTGGCCTCAAGATGCTTGTAGTGTTCATATGGGTGTAAATCTCCAAGAATATTCACTTCCATCCCTGAGTTGGAAAACTTGATACATTGGTGCAATGTTGATGAGACTGCACAAATCTCATGTAACCAAGCCCTAGCTAGAAGTATATTATATGATAACTCAAGATAAATAACATGGAAAAGTGTATCATGGGTTAAAGGTTTAATGATAACTAGAAAATTAATGGTGCCTTGTGATTCTCTTTCCTGATTATCATAGGCTTTAATAGTTATTGTTTTTGGATAGAGATCTACCATTGTGTACCTAAGAAGCTTGATAAGATTTAGAGACATTATGTTGAGGCCAGACCCATTGTCTATAAGGGCATGTTTCAATTTATGCCACTTTATATATAATGGACTATTATGGAGTGTGCCAAGAGAAGACATAATGCTTTGGTTGAATGTGACTTGTTGGACTGGAGCTAGGTGTCCAACCACAACTTGAAAGTTATTAGGGGATATGTCACTATCAACAGTGGATTATGTCAAAAACCCATTCAAGATGTTTTTGTGGATTATTGACATTAATAGAAAATCTAAAATATAAATTTTTTCTAGTGTCTTTTGTAATTGTTCCACAATATCGATTTTTTTTGTCTTAGTTAGTAGTGAATGGTTTATTCTGAGGCTAAATAGTTGGTTAGATGATAGGAAAAATGGAAGATGTTTATGGGCATGGGATAGTAATCTTTGACCTCCAAGTTGTGATTTCATAATCAATATTAAATACTATACCATTATTACTAATAAATGTTAGTAATGGTGTGGGACCATATAGGATAAGTCTCAGTTGCCAATACACTCGCATGTGGTCATGTGATAAGGATAAGTTGTCGATATAAGGTCCAAAAGGGGAAGCTCTAGTTTTCTAGTTTGCCTATATGCATTGCCAAGTCAAAAAATGATTATCCATGTAATTTGGCTAAATTTTATTATTTAGCAATGGTCTAGGCTAATTAGTGCTTGGTTTAGGATTAATGAAAATGGTATTAACACTACCCCCTATAATATGAACTACAACCCTATTGTAATCATGTAAAATTACATGGTAGGTTTATTAGTTGTTACCATTATAACCTTGGCTTTTTTCATTTTTATATTATTGTAGGTTATACTATTGATTTTTTTTATTCTATTGGTTCAGCCTTTGATGTTGATTTTGTTGTTGCACTACTCATTGTTATTACTATTGTTGATTATTTTGTTGTTGTTGATTGTTATGTTGGGGAAAGGGATTTTGATAAATCCCAAGAGTTTGATTGGAAGTAGATGCACCATTATCTAATTTTATCTCCCCATTCTCCAACATATTCTCAATTAAATTCTTGATTTGGACACATCTTTGTAGATTATGCCCATTGACCCAATGATAGTCACATAATTCTTTTTCATAGTACCAATCAGGATAAGGAATGCCTTGTGGATAATGCTTTTGTATAGGCTAACTAACAAGATTAGCAGTATCAAGTTTGTGAAATAAAAACTCAATAGGTTCTCCTAGGTCACTAAAGACATGACATGTAGGCATGGTTCTCCTAGGAGGAGGGGTTTACAATGGTAGCGGTTGTTGTATTTATTGTACAGGTCTTAGTTGTTGAGATTGTGATAATGGTTGGAGAGGTTTCTGAGTAGGAGTAAGCTAAAAAGGTAATTTAGATGACATTTGAACTATTTTTACATGATGATATTTGGTCACTCCATTTCCCATAACATTCTTATTGTAGTTGAATTGCTTTGGTCTTTCTTGGTTATTGGCCTATGTTGATTGTGATGTTGTCACTTGAATGGGATGTTGGTCATTTCCCTGATTGGTACCTTAATTTTGATTAATTGAATTAAGCTTGATAAATCCTTTATTAATGAGTTCTCACTCAATCAACAAGCCTTTGTCAGTGATTTCCTTGAAAGTATGTGTACATTATAGTTTCAAATGATAAGCTATGTCACTATGCAAATTTTTGGTAAACATATAAACTAATTATTTATCCAATAAAATATGGGTGAAATGGCTTGCAAGGGCTCTCCATCACTGTAAATAACTTGCAAAACTCTCACCATCTTTTTGCTTTGCTTGCATTAAATCCACTATTGAAATCTCATGCTTGATATTATAGGAAAAGTGTTACACAAACTTATCATAAAGATCATCAAAATATATTACTAAATTTTTTGGTAAATTTAAAAATCACTCTAAGGCTTGTCCAACCAAGCTCCTTAGAAATAATATCAAAAGGTAAATGCCACTATATGCCACTAGTTGACATGTGACAAAGAATTCAGTCAAATGAGCCTTAGGGTCACTTTTCCCTTTGTATTTGTCAAATTTTGGCGGTTTGTATCCTAGAGGAAATGGTATCTATATATACTTCATGTTAAATGGTTAGGAACATGTGTCATCCAATTTGAAATTTTTAATCTATTTACTAGCTTGAATGGAAGTAATTGTATCCTTCATCCGTTGTAATTCTTGGGATAGGAAATTAGAAGGAACATTAGTTTGAGGGAGAATATTGGTTTAGATAGATGGTTGGGAGGTCACAAGTGAGACACTTTGACCAGGGTATGATAGATATACTTATTGGGGTATATTGGTTTGGTTGGGGAATGGACCAGGAATATGTATACATAGATTAGGATGTACTTGAAATTGCACATTTGGTTGCATGATATTAGGTTTGGGTTGGTGATAAAGGTTTGACTTGGAGGATTTTATGGTTGGGATGGAGGGATATAACTATACTATACCTATTTTGGTTGAAAAGGGACATGTTGATGACTAATCAATCCTTATTATTGAGTGGGAACTTGTAGACCAAGACCTTGTCTCTAAATTTGTGGCACATTTTGAACCAAAAATTTTCTAGTGTGTACTTGAGAAACATGGGGACCTCCTTGTTGCATGAATCCTTGTGAGGAAGTGAAAAAAGGTTGTAGATTTGACATCTATCATTGACCAATATTTACATGTTGTTGACTAGTCATTGATTAGTTTTAGATTGGCATATTAGTCTATGACTAAAGGGGTATGTTCATCATTACCTGATGAGGTAGAACATTAGTTGCCCCTAATTGAGATGGAAATGTATGTGTCCTCTATTGTGTTGATACACTAAATTATGCCTATTGTTGTGGAATACTAAGCATTACTTGTTAAGGAGGAGTAGGATTCATCACATTCTATTATTGAGGCATGACATTGGTCATTATTTGATTACCTAATATAGTAAGTTGTACACTTGAGAAAGCAACCAATTGAGGTTGGGATGTAGGAACTCCTATTACCTAGTATGATGATCTATTCATGGGATTAACTATAGGAATAGGTTGTTGGCTAGTTGTTTGCATGTTAGTACCACTTTGATCAAGATTGGACATTGTTTACACATTATCAATTACATTTGGTTCACTATTTTGTGTAGAGGCTTAAGACATTTCTTCAATAACAAGCATATGCATCAAGTTATCTATCAAAGTAGTTTTTATGAATGGGTCAAAATTCAAATTCTCTTGCCCAATTAACTCTATCAACACTCCTATTGAAGGAACTAGGTTAATGAAAGGTTTAATCTCCATGTTCATCTGATTGAAATCATGTGCTAGATTTAGGTAGGTTTGATATGTTATCTGCATTTGGTTAAAGTGATCTTCTGTGATGTTTTTTCCTCGATTAGATATATTAGGATCTTGGTATGTTGTTTGGATTAGAGCCATAGGATTTCTAGAAGAATCCTATTAATTATAAATGATATTATGGGGCACTCTTACTAGACCTAATAAATTTTCATGGGAAAATTCTGATGGAAACTTGGCCCCTACCTCTATGGCTCTAACCAAAATCTTGTCTTTATTTCTTAACAAATGTTGCTCAAATAAAAATGGATCATATGTCGAATCCATATTAGTATAATATGACTATTGAAGAACTAAATTATCCTTTATGGGTATTGTAGCTAGGTATTGTGCAGTTTATTCTTGGTCTTGTTCTGAATAAGGTGGTGTGTTAGCCATATAGTTAGCCAATATATCTTGGCTTTGTGCCCCTGATTGATTATTATAAGAGGGATAAGAATCCATCTCATAAGAAATATTATCTGCATAGGGGTCTTGTACCATTTATTCATGTGAAAATAGATTACTAATCCCTAGATTGTACATGAGTCCACTATGAGTGTAGGAATACATGTTGGGATCCATAGTAAATGTTTTACAATAAAAGGTCAAAGAGTTCTAAAAACTCTAAAAAGTAAAATGTCTCAAATAGATGATGTTCCAACGTAGTCTAGATTCATCAAAAGGATCAAAAGGTTTATGCAAATTTTTGTGAGGAAAAAAGCTAGATTGAAATATCTAATATTTCACTATTCACACAAAGATAAGTAAGTAAGTGGACCAAAAATCAAAATGCCAAACTCTAAGGTTAAAGTGTTTCAAATTAGTCTAATCTAGGAATTTAAAAGTTACTAGGTCTTTTGGCCAAATGCAACATCAAAAGCTAGGCTCAAACAAGGCATGCATTAGGACTCTTGGCCAAATGACGTCAAAAGCTATACTTTGAAATAGATGAAAGTTTTAATCTAGTGGATTTAAAACACTTATAAAAAACACTAGGCATTTGATTCTTGGACATGAACTTGATCAACTAGGTATAAGGTATGAAACAAAAGGTACTTTTAGAGAAATTTTATTTTCTCACAAAAATGGTATAAAACCTTGTTCTTTTGACAATAAGCTAGACAAAAGTGAGTGGTATAATTATTTTAGACAAATGATCTCAAAAGTACACTTGGATTGGTCTAAAAATATAGGAACAAATTTGAAACTCTATGCAAGAGGGTCTATGAAACCATATTCAAAATATTTTGGGTAGTTTAATGACATTATACTAACCAAAATGTGTGACAAAAAAGTTTGTTTCAAAAAATATCTCTAAGGCAAAGATATTTTTCCACAATATTGACAGCATAACACTACTTTTCTTAACTCAAAATGTCATGGTTCATAGACTTACAGTGCAAGTGTTTAGCATAAAATAGCTTAAGTCTATCAAGTGATGATAATTATTATGAGTCTTAAATGACCTTCAACCCAAATTAGAAATTCAACCTAATTTCCCTCAAGTTTAGTGAAAATGGTGAACCCATTTAACACATCAACCCTATAAACTTGTAAAGGTGCAATTCAAAATTTAGATTATAATTGAAGGACTTTAAAAAAAATTCTTAAAGGTCTAAACTCAATTGGGTGGTATAACTACACCAAAGTGGATGATATGACTCTCAAGATTTTGATGAACTTTGAACAAGGCAAATTGATGATCTCACACGGGTAACATAACACCTCTTTGTTCAAAGGAAAATTAGGACTATGTATTTGGTTTTTAATTATTTATTTACACCAATTTTTGACTCCAAACAAGACTTTAATCTAAGACAAGACCAAATAATTAATCATTTTTAGATCCTAAACTAACAAGGTTGCTTGGTATTTTTGGAATCCATCAATATACATCATTTGAGAGGATTTTTAAGTGTTCATCTGCAAGTAAATGTGAATTATATAGTAGGGTTTTTACCCCCCCCCCCTCACCCTTCTCTCAAATGATAGTACTATGATATGGACTTTGAGGTTCACCTTGCACCAACAATACTTCTATGAAAAGTAGGGATTTGTTTAGGATATAACAAGTTTCTAAATGATCTATGGGAATGAATTACACAATGACTTTCATGCCAAATAATGAAAAAAAACATGGATTTTGGGTCTGTATCACTTGGCTTATTATAAAAAGGTTAGTCCTTTTTGAAACCACTACATCTTTTTATTCAACCAATGTAGTACGATGTCCAAAGTGCCACTATGTCTAATGTGAAACTCCAATTAGGATCCAAATGAAGTCAATGCTAGGAGGTGAAACCTTGGGTCAAAACTTCCCTAAAGAACTCATGGGAGGTGATGAACTCCCCCTCTCAAGCCAAGTTTGCATAAAAATAATGAAAGCATGAAAGTAGAAAGACTTTAGGGTCATTTTCAAGGTCACCCAAACTTTGACAAGTTTTTGGGGAGTGCTTTAGATTACTTTCTTTCCAAGCCTTGGACTAGGCTACTTGTAATAGGAATGGCACTTTTGATTCCAAGGGTTCTTTAAAGGGGATAAATGAAAGAGCATACATGAAACATCCCTCTTTTTTCCAAACAAAATTTAATTAAACAATTATTGCAAACAGAAAATTGACAAGTGTATTCAATTTTAAGGCCATATGAAAGATTTGGTGGTGTTTATTTGACCCCTTGGTCTTAATATTTTGAACTTTGAAAACATTCATCTAAGCATCTAAATTTTTCATTAAACACCAAAACAAAGTTCCTAATTGATTTTTAAACATGAAAAAGGTGATTTAAAACATGTTTTTAGCAATTTTCAATCTTGGTCCTATAGAAAAAATGTCAGCATGTCTTTTAGCTTTGAATCTCTTTTTGGTTTGAAAAAATAAACTTTAGAAAAAGAGCTCTTAGGTTGTGTTTTAAGAAAAAGATAGTGATCGATGTTGGTTTATATAATCGATGAAGGTTACATTTTCTAACAGATTCCAGTTATCTAACCAACATCAGTTATACCAATGTGACTGATGATAGGTTACAACTGATGTTATTTTAACTAACTAACGTCAGTTACGGTATGCAATTGATGTCGGTCATACTTGTCGATGTCAGTTATTATATAAAACCATGGCAAACAAAAATGACAAAATAAAGTTAGAAAATCAATTTGAAAGAGTTTTAAGGGTCTAAATAAATATTTTAAAGTTGTAAAATGATTTCCTTTAGGTTTTAGATGCATCTATTCCCATCGGGCATGCCATAATGTGATCTAGGAATTTGACATGAGAGAGGATGGTTAGTATGGTGTTAGTTCTAAACTGAAAACAAAATGAAAGAAACACACTAATAGCATAACATCTCTAGGCCTAGACACTAGGGAGAGCTTAGTTAACAAAAACAAATGACAAACACAATTAAAAATTAAGGAATAAAATACAATAATTCCTTCACCTTCCTTGGATTCTCCAAATGCCTTTGTAGTAGTGGTTTGCTCAGTTTTGTGCTCTTGAAATCTTCATCAAGGGGAGTTTGGCTACCTCCATATCTCCTTGGCACCTTTGGCTTATGGCTTGGCTTGGCTTAGAATCAATTTGGCATGGTAACAATAGTTTCATGAAACTTTTATAACCAATATTGAGTTATAAATTTGCATTCACATGTCTTTGAAATGATGTTTATGGCCTTTCTATTTATAGATTTTGGCAAATGTCTAGAACCAACTTGAACCATCCATCCTGAGATTGAGGATTAATTAAATTTTTGGAATTAAGTTTATAATTATCCTCATCATGACATTGGAATAAGGGTAAATTAAGATGCATAGAGGGCATCATGGAAGGCATTGATTGTTATGTTGTGGAGCTAAAAGCTTCACCAGGATGCAAACAGGAGAAGTTATGGAGGATGCAGAGTTGTGGGGAGTTGTAGAACCAGTTGCAAGGCAATCGGCATCGGTCTGATCAGCTGACGTCGATTAGAGGCAGTGAGGAAGCAACTAGCATTGGTTACCAGTCAGCCGACATCGGTCTTGTAGGTGCCGACGTCGGCAGCCTGTGCATGAACAGGCAGTTCGCATGCTGATTTCGAGAGAGTCTATTTTTGGACTGTTAGTTTGCATGTTGAAGGCTAGTGTTAGTCTTGAGTTGTGTGTCTAATTATTGTAAGCATGAGATCTATATATGGACTCATGGGCTGTATTGTAAAAGTGTGCTAGAAAGCCAGAGAGCTTTTAGAGAGAGCTAGTGTAGCTCCTCCTAGTTCCAAAGGGGTGTTGGGTGTGTATGATCAGGGAGAGTTGCAAGGTCTACAAGGTCAAGGAGCTGATCCACCGGGGTACTGGTTGAAGAATCATAAGGACTTGGTGAGGTAAGGACAAGGGTTCTTCAGGGGTGTAGAGATATCTACATGGTGAGTAAGGTCTAGTGATTTCCAGGTAGCAGCAGAGAGCAAGGGATCTACTTGGAGTACGGTTGTGTACTTGGTGAACTGGCAGCGTGTTATTGACTGGTTGGAGAGGTGAACATCAATTCTATATTGGAGTTGATTGTTGGGACCGAGAGAGAGAGGGAAGAAGGTCTTGAGGTGTGGTGAACCTTTGAGGTGGAGGAAGAAGTGGCATCTTTCTTATTATATATTCTTCTAAGTGATTATTAATACAATTGTGTATTGTCTCTCATATTCCTGTGTTGTTTCATATTTCTAGTTACTTATTGATTCTGGTATAATTCCATGTTTAGTTGATAATACAAGAAGTAATCACATGTGTTCTAATTGGTAGAGCAAGATCCTGACTCAGTAGGGATCTGAGCATGTTTATTGTTCGTGGTTTCCCTAACAAGTGGTATCAGAGCTTTTGGTTGGGTTACTAATAGGTGGTTTCAGATCTGGTAGTGTTTGTTGATTACAGGTTACTCACAGGGGTTTCTGATTGAGTGGGACTATAGCAATGGTAGAAGGAAGTAAGCTACGAATGTAGAAATTGAATAGCACGAATGGTCTGATTGATGGAAAGAAAGAGCAGAGAAAAAGATATTGTTGGTTGGTTGCAGATCAGCATGAAGGAACTGAAGATGCAGATGTTGCAGGTGTTGTTGCATAAGATGCTTTGGGAGGTTTCTTGGATAAATTTGAATCTTAGATAATAGGTTATGTTGCCTCTTTCCATGCATCCCTAGGGAGAGGAGCTAGTGAGCCTTGCCAAAGAATTGGCAAAGGGGAAGTGAAGCTGAAATTGCAGATGGACGACACACAGTGGTTGAAGGAAGTCATGCAGGTACCAGTCTTGGAGATGAGTCTAATTTCTTCAGGAAATTTGGGTGATGGGAGATATACTGTAACTCTCACAGCGGATACACTTAAATTAGATGGTGGTAAGAAAGTAGGTATCCTTTATCTATCTACTTATATTGTTGATTCACCTTCTATTGCAGAGATGTGGCTTCATAGGCTTAGTCACATATGTAGAAGGAGAATGTAGGTTCTGAAGCAGAAGATAGATGTTTTTGACAAGCTAAAGAACTAGAAATCCTTGGTGTTCATGGAGGAGATGATGGATAGAGATCAGGTGAGAGAACTAAATTATTCTGAGCAGAGCAGGGTTGATTTGATTAAGATTTTGATCCATGGAGAGCTTACAGGTAAAAAGTTATCACTCACAGGTGAACACAGGTACCAACGTCGGTCACACAGTAATCGACATCGGCAACAGGAAGACCGATGTCGGTCATGAGGGAACTGACGTCGGCAGAAAGGATACTGGCATCAGCCAGAGAAATGACGTCGACAGTCAGGGTCAGTGCAGGGAACTGACATCAGTCGGGAGCAGACTGGGAGATGGCCGAGATCGATCACTGGAACGGATATTGGGCGGACAGCAAGCTATCAACAAGTCTTAAACGCTCATGTGGAGGTTAGAAAGGGTAAGTGAACCTCATATTCATTGTTCACCTTCTTTATATTGCTTATTGATGGTCAAGAACCAGGAAGATGGAAGAGGCAATGCAGGTAGAGTCCAGATATAGTGGGAGCTTGGCATGGATGAGGAGTGTGAGTCCTTGGAGAAGAACCAAACAGGTATTTGTTGGTAGAGTTGTCAGCTGGAAGTAAGCACTGAGAGAGATGGATTCTTGCTTTAGATAAGAGAATGGATGGACACAAGAGACAGAAGGCTAAGGCATATGGTCTTGAGGAAGCTGCAAGATAGTGGTACAGGTTCTTGATAGGTGGATGACTAAGCATGGCTTCAGTCAATGTAAGTGTAACTATTGTGTTTATCTTACTAGGTGGATAATGATTGCAACATTATTTTGTTACTGTATGTGGGTGATTTTCTAGCAGGTTTGTACATACAGGTATTTGTTGAGCTAAGGGTAAGGTTAGTTCAGAGGTGTGTCATGAAGAATTTGGAGCAACGAAATTCTTTGGCATAAGAGACATGGAGATTTTATCTCCAGTGGGAGCTGATGTGAAGACGGTGTTGGCGAGGTTCATTACGCAAGATGCAGAATCAAAAAGCACACCAAGGGCTGGACAGTTCAAGCTTAGCTTGAAACAGGGTTTGAAATCACATGAGGTCTTTGTAGGCCTGAATTTTCCCAAGCAGTGGGGGTTTTCGGAAAGTATGGAGCCAATTCAGGGAAGGAGTACTGGAGGGCAGTTCAGTGGGACTAACATCAGGGATTCTTGTTTTGCAGGGTCAAGTTCTTCACTACATGGATGTGTAGGTTCGGATGTGGCAGGTTACTTGAATGACAGGTATAACATCACAGTTGCGTGGTGGTTGGTCTTCAGGATGGATCTTGAAGAGGGATACAAGCCAAGGAATAATTTAGATGGTGTACAGGTATAGGTATAGGTGCAACTATTTATCTCCAAGTGGGAGATTGTTATGTTGTGGAGCTAAAAACTTCACCAGGATGCAAACAGGAGAAGTTATGGAGGATGTAGAGTTGTAGGGAGTTGCAGAACTAGTTGTAGGGCAACCAGCGTCAGTCTGATCAGCCAACATCGGTCAGAGGTAGTGAGGAAGCAACTGGCATCGGTTACCAGTTGGCTAACATCGGTCTTGGACGTGCCGGCATCGGCAGCCTGTGCATGAATAGGCAGTTCACATGCTGATTTCGGGAGAGTCTATTTTTGGACTGTTAGTTTGCATGTTGAAGGCTAGTGTTAGTCTTGAGTTACATGTCTAATTATTGTAATTAGGTTAGTATAATTATTGTAAGCATGAGATCTATATATGGACTCATGGGCTGTATTGTAAAAGTGTGCTAGAAAGCCAGAGAGCTTTTAGAGAGAGCTAGTGTAGCTCCTCCTAGTTCCAAAGGGGTGGTGGGTGTGTATGATCAGGGAGAGTTGCAAGGTCTGCAAGGTCAAGGAGCTGATCCATCGAGGTACTGGTTGAAGAATCATAAGGACTTGGTGAGGCAAGGACAAGGGTTCTTCAGGGGTGTAGAGATATCTACATTGTGAGTAAGGTCTAGTGATTTGCAGGTAGCAGCAGAGAGCAGGGGATCTACTTGGAGTATGGTTGTGTACTTGGTGAACTGGCAATGTGTTACTGACTGGTTGGAGAGGTGAACATCAATTCTATATTAGAGTTGATTGTTGGGACCGAGAGAGAGAGGGAAGAAGGTCTTGAGGTGTGGCGAACCTTTGAGGTGGAGGAAGAAGTGGCATCTTTATTATTGTATATTCTTCTGAGTGATTATTAATACAATTGTGTATTGTCTCTCATATTCCTGTGTTGTTTCATATTTCTAGTTACTTATTGATTCTGGTATAATTCCATGTTTAGTTGCTAATACAAGAAGTAATCACATGTGTTCTAATTGGTAGAGCAAGATCCTGACTCAGTAGGGATCAGAGCATGTTTATTGTTCGTGGTTTCCCTGACATTGATGAGGCATGGAAGGCATGAATCCTGATATTTATGGCATTTATGGCCTAGAGATGTCTTCCCAAGAAATGAGGTCACATGATGATGTAGATATTCAATATTCATTTCCAAAAATAATTTTTCAAAAAAATTCCATAGAATTATTGATTAGGCCTTGATTTGGGTTAATTAGCTCTTAAGCATGATTAAGCACTTTGTGCATAAATTACTCAAATTGATTAGAATACCTTGTTATTGGTTCAAAATTTGACTAGATTAGAATTGGAAGGCGATGTTAGATACGTTAGATCCAATATTCCCCTTTAGGATGTTACAAACAATAAACAATAAATGCACGTGTCTTGTGTAGAATATTTTATAAGAAAGAGCAATCCAGAGCACCTAGGTGCAAAATTGGCATTTTGACTCGGAATGATTTGATCAAAGTTAGCTGGACCATAATTTGCATTACCTAATTTAGGAATACCCTAGCCAAAATCAGCACTTGAATACATTAATTTCAATTCATTTAATACATTTTAGTGTTTTTAGGCCAAATTGTGCATTTTGGGTGGAAATTAGTCAAAATCATGGTTGGAGGTTATCAATGTCTAGATTTAGGTGTCTATAGGAGACATAATATCTCCCATCACTATTTCAAGTTACACATTTTCAAATATAGACACAAAATAAAATTCATTTGTGATTATGTATATCTATATTTGGTATAAGCTATTATAGGGATCCTCATGGGCAGGGTTAGCCCTCTAGTTAATAAGTATGTATAGTTAATGGGGGGCATCTGGTTGTACCTAGATTGCATAGTGATAAGAATAAAAGGACCTAAGTTTAACCCCTAAAAGTGCTAGTCCATGTGCCATCCAATTTGGTAGAACAAGAAATTACATACCAATTTTTCAATGGTATAGATGGTATGTGTAAGTAGAAAAGGAAAGGAATCCTTCACCACTTCCTTTTAACCATCATCAGAACTATGCTATAGAATTTGGAACATGTAAATGTCATCTCTAAGCATAAAGACTCCTTCAACTTGAAATTGGATGATTTGAAGAAATGTTACCCTCATAATAGGGTCACTGAATATTTGAATTCAAAAACCATGAATTAACCCTATGTGCACAGGCTTGGTGTTTATGACATGATGTACATAAGGGCCACCAATTTCATAGAGGTGTTTTCTAGGTTAAAGAATCATAAAATTAATCTTGTAGCCAGGATGGATAGAGATGAGAATCCTCCTAATGAGATTTGGTAGATGGGACCCCTACATTACCACTTATTGCTTAGACCCTCTTCTAGGCTACCTCTATAGAAACCACTATATCAAGCTCAAGAAAAATTGGGACAAGGATGTTGGAAAGAGAAATTGGAAGAGAGACCTGGGGAAGGACCATCATCCTTAGGTCAGTCTGATAGACCAAAGTCCCAAATAAAGTATATTGACATGATTGCACTAGCTCATGATGAGATAGTGGAAGATGAACTTAATGTGATTATTAAGGCATATATATTAGATGAAGAAAAACAAGTTGAGGAACTTCAGGACCAAGCCAAGGAATTAGGACAAGAAAAGGGTAAGGAAATTGCAATGGACTTGGTTCTAGTTTCACCCCTCAAAAAGAAGGTTGAGTTGGAATTAATCCTAGTTACAAAGAAGAATCCAAGGTTAACCTTCACTCATAATTTTAGTGATTTTAACCTATTTAGTGATGAAAATCCCATACATGGGACAATCATCCTTGAATGGTTCATTTATGGGAAGATGCAAAAGATTCCAACATTGTAGCATTTATGGGCCATGACCCAGACAATTAACATTACTGTCTGTGATGAGGTCAAGCCATAGATAGTTGCTTTAATGAAGGATGAAGAGGAAATGAGGATGACCACCATAGGAAGGTCAAGTAGTATTCAAATAGATACCCCTAAAGCCTTAGACAAACATATATGGAGGTCCCAGAACCTCCAAATATAATAGAGTTAACAATAAGTGTGTCATTTAATCCAGAGCTAGCATGCCTGGAGAAGGTCATAACAAATAAAATCATGGTTAGGAGTGAGGAATTCACCTTTCAAAGAGTTGAACCTTTTGTGAGCTTAAATCCAATAAGAGCTCAAGGACCTAGTGAGCACCCAATTCATGAAGAATACATAGTTTGAATAGTTGATTCCCACTTAGCCCAACTAAAATCAAGCATTAAAGGCCTATATCAGAAAATAGAAAACTTACAAAAGGAAAAAGAGAATCTATTGTAGTGCTTTTTCCCATTGGGTTTTGCCTACATGGCCATATGTCCATTCTATATTAATTAATCTTCCTTAGGTTAGTTATAAAAGGGTCACATAAGCTAATTTCATTTTAATGTAATTATCTAATAATGAAAATTAGAGGTTTCTTCACGTTTCCCTAATTTTTCCTATATGTACCCCACTTTTCCTTTTTGGAAGGTTAGATAGGATAATGTTATTTTATACAAGTAGGTCATATTTTACAATATTGTTATGTGAAGACAAAATTATTCCTCCTTTACCATTTATTTATGATTTCATTGCTCCATACATATATTTACTCAATATTTTATGCAAGGATCCAAAATCATGGCCAATCTGACATGGTATTAGAGCCATTTTTGCCAATATTATAGAAAATTTTATGGTGAAATCTTACTAAATTCACTATGGTAGCATAAAGAAGGGTTTAGTAGGATTCCTTGGAGAATTCATGCAAAAATTTCTACTAGAGCTTCAGATCTCAAAAAATACTATGTCATTGGTTTTAGAAGGTGCCAAAACCCTTGGATTGACTATAAACATGACCTAGTTTTGGAACAATTAATTTTTTCCTCTTTTTTTGGCATCCCAAGGCCTCATTTTTTATTTTATACTAAAAATTGTACTTCTTATATTGTTGTGAAAAAATTCATTTTGGGTTTTCTTCCTCAAGTTGAAATCTCAAATGGGTCTCTTGTATAATTTCCATTGCTAAATTATTTTAGACATTTTTGGCTTGCCTTGATTTATGTGCCATCAAACCTCTACATTACTTAGATCTATATGTGGTCATTAATTTAGCTCTATAGTTGATATAATTTGTGTTGCATGAATTTTAGATTCCATTGACTAATCTAGGCTTTTAGAGGGCTGTGACTTAGCCAACAGACCAACTCAGACTTATAGAGTTGCTTTACTTACAAATTTGTGAAGTTAAGTAAGCAAGGTGCCAAAACTCAGATTGTACTACGTAAGACCAACTCAAACTTGTTGAGTTACTTTACTTGTAATTTCATGAAGTTAAGTAAGCAAGGTGTCAAAACTTGGATTACATTATAAAATACCAACTTGGACTTTCAGGGATTTATTGCTTACTTGAGTTTTAAAAGGGCCATTACTGCTCAAAGTTAGAAGTAAAGCAATCTAGGAACATAGATTACTCTTTTGAGACTGAATCAGGTTTTAGAAGGTACATTACTACTCAGAGTTGAAAGCAAATTAGTCTAGGAAACCCATATTACATTTTTGAGATTAACTCAAGTTTTAGAAGAGTCATTAATGCTCAAAGTTGGAAGCAAAGCAATCTGTAAAGTCTAAATTATTCTTCTAAGATTGACCCAAAACTTTGAAGGGTCATTATTGCTCATATTTGTGAGGTACCTCTACTTAATGTTTTTATCATTTTTGTCTTTTTTAGTAAAAAATCACAATGGTGGAAAAAAGTTTTCCATTTTTGGAAAGGGCCCAGGAATGTGTATAAGTAAAAACTTGTAAGTGCCATAACTTTCAATCTGTAGGTTCATTTTGGGTGTTTTTTTTTTTTTTTAAAGTACATATTTTGTCAATATCTACACATTGGTGATATTATTTTAGATCATTTTTAACATCTATTTTCTTCATGGTATAATGTCTTAAAACTCATTATACCTTTCTTGGATGCATTATCAGCTATGTCTAACATCCCTCTCATACTCTCTCACACTAATTGCTCATAGACACATTCTCTATAGTGCATGATGTCCAATATTGAGCATGTGTTGTATTGTAACTTAAGGGGAGTCTCATTGATAGTTCAAGGGGGTACTTATACACTATGCAATCTATTCTTTGATTTCATCTCAATTCTATAATTTATCTCAATCTAATATGTACTGATGGATATAAAAATTAAATCACTCACACCATTTAACTATCTCAATTAGAAGTCTAAAATGTAGCTCACCTTGAGAGGTAAAAGAATCTATCAGATCATTATGGGTGAAGAAACTGAGCCACTTATAGATGCAAAAAAGGTTAAGTGGTACAATAGATGTGATGAGGTCTATGGGTTCTTATGCCTATCAATGTCTCCCAACATCCTATTTTATGTTGAATTTGCAAAAACTCCCAATGAAGTCTAGACCATCCTAGATAAGCTTTTTGGAGTGCAGGACATCATGAGGGGTCATGAGCTGGAGAATGAGCTCATCACATTAAGCCCAGGTGATTATGACACCATACAAGACTTATTTAAAAAGTTTAAATCACTTATATTATAGTTGAAACAATGTGACATTTATAAAATAGATGACCAGTTGATTTTATCCATGCTTGCAAAAATGGGTCATGACTATTCAATTTTCATAACTACATTTCATTCTACCAAATGTGCACCTGGATCCACTTGGAAAATGCCATCATTCGATGAGTTTATTTCCAATTTGACTCAAGAGTAAGATAAGTTGGTTCAAATGGGTGCACTAAAGTATTCAAAATCACATGCCTTGATTTTTAATCAAGACAAGAAGAAGCCTTCTAGCAGTGGAAAATATGAGAAGAAACAATCTAAACCAGGTCATGAGCACAAGAATAATTAGAAATTAGATACCAAGCCTAAGGAATCATCAAATTAGTCCTCCTCAAGTAGGAAACCTAAGAAGGAGAAACTCAAATGCAACTTTTAAATGAAACTATGGCATGATGAATCTTAGTGCATGAAAAAGAAGATTGACACCTTGACTAAGATGCTTAAGAAGAATAAAATTAGTGTTCCTAAATCCTCAATTTAGAACACGTCTACACAAGATGATGTAAAGGATAAAGACAATAAAAAGGGTAAAAATGAGGTTAAGGCACTTGTTGCAGCAGCTTCTCATCTTTTGACTTGGGTTATTGAGTCTAGTCCTTCCTATCACATGACCTCCTCAGAGGATCTATTTTTATAAATAGAGCTATATTATGTGCCCTCAATTGTCATGGGTGATGAAACTTCAATATAAATTAGTGGTAAAATATTAGTTGAGATAAGTGATGGGACATTCAATGATGTTTTATGTGTTCCTTCACCATCCACCAATGTTCTATCGATGTACCAAGTCACTCACATAGGTGTAGGGAAGTGAGTTGAGTTCACACCTAATTTAGTGGTTATCAAGGAGTTTCATAATGACACCATAGTGGCTTATGTGAAGTCCAATCATTAGTCTAGGATATATACCTTCTCACAATTTTCCCTAGATTAGCCTTCAATTGCATTGCTTACTCATGTAAATGGAGTGAGAAAAATATGGCATGAATGGTTTGTCCATTTTAACTACCATTACCTAGAGCAACTCAGTCATCAGGGCATGGTTTTAGGGTTACCTAAAGTCAAATTCTTTGATGGCCTATGCAATGGTTACTTTCTTATAATGTATCCAGAAGATAAATATGACAAGGGCAAAGCAAGGAGAGTCAAATAAAATATGGAAATCATAGTGACATATTAGGTCCATTTCTAAAACCTTCATTCAAAAATACTAGATACATGCTCACATTCATCGATGACTTTTTGAAGTAAAATTGGGTGTTTTTTATCAAAAAAAGGTCTGAGGTCTTTGATCACTTCAAAGAATTTAAGGAACTTGTGGAGAAGCATTTAGATTGTTCCATCAAAATCTTAAGGACTGATAATAGTGGGGAGTATGTGAACAATAGGTTTGAATATTTTTTCACATCAAAGGGGATTCAGATGCAACATACAATTTGATATAGTCTTTAGTAAAATAGTGTTGATGAACATAAGAATTGTACCTTGAAGGAAATGACCAACTACATACTTCAATCAAAGTCTCTTGCTCCTTAGTTTTGAGCAAAAGTAATCAACTATGCATGTTACATTCAAAACCATGTTCCAAATAAAGCCCTGAAAGGAATTACTCTCTTTGAAGATTGAGATGGTCACAAGCCCATAGTGGATCACTTTTGAGTGTTTGGATCACCAATAATGACCTATAGTCCCAAGAAGAAATGCAAGGCAATGGACCCTCAAATTTAGTCTTTTATCTTTATGGGGTATGCAAAGGGTACTAAGGGATATAGGCTCCTGCATCCTAAAACTCATGATTTGTTCATAGAAAGAGTGTCAAGTTTTGTGAAAGCCTATTTGGACTCACTACTGAAACTCTAGACTTTTCAAAAGTCTCACTAGGCATTGATTCCACCTTAAATAGTGACTTGGATCCACCTCAAAATCCTCTTGATGATCAAGATGACTCTTCTTCTTCAAGTTCAAGTGATGAGATTAGTTACAATCATTCTCCTCCATCTCACACTCACACTTTAGATGATGATGAATCATCTCTTGATTCTCCAATCTCATATAATTCTAGTCCCACTTATGCTAGATAGACACTTCAAAGTGTTGGGAAATGGGCTGGAAATCCATCAAATATAAGGTGAACATGTTCAAAGTTTTTGTGGACTTCACATGCCTACCTAGCCATTGACCCAAATCCATAAACCTTTCATGAGGCATTTGGCATTCCAAAATGGAATTATACTATGCATTAGGAGTATAGTTCCCTAATCAAGAACAAATTATGGGACTTGGTCCCTCTTCCTAAAGGACTAAAATTGGTTCATTGAAACTGGGTTTATTAGACTAAGTATGATGCAAATGGGTTTGTTGATAAGTATAAAGATCATCTAGTTACAAATGGGTTTTATCAAGTGCCTAGCAAAGACTACATCAAGACAATTACTCCTATAGCTAAGATGACATCTATCAAACTCACTCTAGCCATCATAGCCACACATCAGTGGGATGTTCACCACATGGACATCAAGAGTGTTTTTATACATGGTGACCTTAAAAAAGATATCTAGATGGAGCAACCACAAGGATTTGGGGAACATTCTTCTTTAGTCTGTAGACTTAATAAATCTATCTATGAACTCAAATATGCCCCTCGAGCATGGTATGCCAAGATGGACTCCTTTCTCTTCACAATTGAGTTTACCAAATGTCACTCTGATCTAAATGTCTACATCTTATGATAGGATGATTCTTTGTTGATCCTAGTTATCTATGTCTATGACTTGTTGATTAGAGGGAGCTCATGATCATCCATTTTAGTAATGAAAACTATGCCTTTAGATAGATTTTTAATGATAGACATGGGATTGCTACATTACTATCTTGGGATTGAAATCATTTAGTCAGATTCTAGGATAACTTTATCACAATCCAAGTACTCTCTTGATTTTATTACAAATTTTAACATGGTTGATTGTAACCTATCTCCTACTCACTTCTTGTCTTCACACAATAGAATCTTGAGAATTTATCCTTATTTGCATTGTTCCATACTTTCCTTAGATAGTTGCCTAGTGCATGGTAAGATTTGTCCTAAATCTATTTCATGTCTTATATTGGTTTAAATGTATGTCTTGATGAAATCTAAACTTTGTCATAATATTTGGATTGAAAATCAGAACATCTTCTATCTTCCCTACTCTTCCTTTTGCTTCTTTTTGACCAAATCACTCTAGTTTAAGATCCACTATAAATATTCATTTAGATTAAGATTTAGTTTATAACATGATCATAGATTCACTGATAATAAAATAGATTTCTCATATTTCACTAAGTTTGGCCATGGTATCTCCCAACCACCAATCAATATAAAATATTGTGGAATAGTTTATTACTCTACCCCTATTTCACCACAGTTAACTAGATTACCATAACCTACTACTCATGTTTTGAATTCCCTAAATTCTAAAATATGAAGTGTTATTTAGACACTAAGAGCACCTATGATACATCTAGAGGCATCAACAAGAACAATCTTCCACTGTCATTAGAAGGAGGGCCATCTTTGAATTTATAAGATCTTTGCTAATTTTGGTGTGTTTTGATCAAATATTGGTATTATCTTTACACATTTGTGTAAGATCTTTACTAAAAAGTGTAAAGATAATCAATCTTCATGGTCTTTGACCCATCTTTGTGCTTCCTTTAGACAAAGATCAAGACTTTTTAAAGATATATGTTTAATCCCGATAAAGGTAGCTTACAATCTAAGAATTTGAAGTATTTGAGGTTAGAATACCTTACTTTGATCAAAGATTGGTTGATATTTTACATATCTGAGTTAATTTGAGCTTAAAACTATAAATATTGATCATAGTTACACAATTAGACACATTTTTGAGATAACTTAGTTGAAGATGGACATCCTTTGTTGTTCTTTACATGAATCTTTGTAAAACTTTCTTAATGTGTAGGTCTAATCCCTGTTTCTCATAAAGGTTGATTTAACACATCGTATTTCAAACAAGATCCTAAGTATTCAAGATGGAATTTCCAAGAATCTAGAAAATATCACATTCAAAAATAAGAGAACCTCTGTTAGAACTAAACATCCACAAGAAATCAAGTAGAGACAAAGGTAGACATAGGCATTTGAAGTCTTTACTAACTTCACCACTCCAAGGTACTCCTGAATTCAACCTTCATTAAGGCACGGCTTTGTTAGGAAGCTCTCCTGTTAACATTCAAGGTGTGGTTTATGACCTTCTTTACAATCTATAAAAGTACTTACCAACTTTTAGTCCTATTGGTATTGTACTAGCAGACGAACATGTTAAATCATTCAAAGCTTCATTAATATTACTAAATGTCACTCATGAAGATGTAAAATGTGGGTTGTTTCCTTTCACATTTAAGGATGATGCATATGAATAGTTCCTGAACCTACTTGACAATTGCATTACCACCTAGGATGAATTCAACAACATTTTCATTGATTAGTTTAGCAAAATCATCAACCCCTGTGTCTTATACCAATAGTTTACCACCCTCAAAATGGATGCCAATGAACCTATAAGATATTTTAATGCTAGGTTTTAGAATATTTACAATAGGACCATTGACCCTTATAAAACTAATTAGGCATTAGCCTTTGAAATATACAAGGATGCTCTTGATCCCATGAATTCATTATTCATAAAGAGGGCTATAGGTCCAATGAACACAATATTTCTAGCCTATGTTGAGGTTATGATCAATAATGACTAGATTTAACCTCAAGGTTAGATGGAATACTTTTTCCTAAATGTTAATCCACATATTCCTACCTTTAATGTCTTTCCTAATAATAACTAGAATGTGCCTTCTCTCAACTAGCTCCCAAATCTGAACTAATTGCTTTTAAGACTAACTAGAATTTGGGGTTCTTGAATCACCCTGTTGCCAATGGATTTAATGCTAATGATCAAAGGGCCTTAGTACCAACCACTAGTACTAATAAAAACCATTTTTATAATTTCTAAACCCCTAAAAATGAGAATGAGTCCATTCTAAAAATGGTTCAAAAACTAATCATTGACTTCTTTCAGCTACAAAAACAAGTTGGTAATACTGGAGAGAATTATAGAATAAAATTCTCTTTCTAAAGATTCAATATGTCCAATAACAAGTTTAATAATGATAGTTTCCACAACAATATGAATAGTGAACCATATTTTGAAAATAATATTATGGATATTAATCTTATTGATATTGCTTTGACTGATTACTGTAGAGTCCATTATACTAATAAACATGGAGATATTGATTGCATTAAATTTTTTAAAGATTTTAAAGCATTTCAAGAATATTTGGACACTTTTGAGGTAGTACCTAGTAAATAAAATGGTGTAGGTACTTCAAGATCCAATCTTACTGACCAGACCTTCATGATGAAAATGTTTGATTTCGCCTTCCAAGAAGATAATGAGCTTGATGATGTTCCTGAAGAAGTTCATGCCTTTTAGTAGTTCTTAAAGAAGATATATCCTCTAAGGAATAGAGAAAAAAGGTAACATTTGACTAATTCTACTCCTCTAAATAACTTTGGTACTCCTCTAGATACCATTTCAAATAATAATCCAAAGCTTCTAAAGGGAAGTACTTTTAAACCTAGCACTGATACTTCCAATTCCTCTAATAGGACTGGTTATAATATTATAGAGTACAAAGAAAATTAAATCTAATATTACCTTGAACTAACATAAATCATAGATCAAAGAGATTTATTATTGGAATCCTTGTCCAAGAAATCTAGCAAGATGTCCAAGACTGATAATGCAAACATAGATATGTATAAAACTAAAACAGAGTCCCCACCCTTCTTGCTTACAATTATAATTTTTTATAAGAACTTGCATAACCATTTTTTGGATTCTTATGCCTCTATTAATATTATACCCATAAGTTTTTTTAAGCAACATGGTTTAACCCCCATTAGGTTTTATAGGGTTATCACCCAATTAGATAAGTCTAGGGTCAAAGTGGTTGGAAAATTATTAAATATCCACATACAACTGGATTATGAGCCAAGAGTCTAATAATTTATAAATATCCACGTGGTAGATATCCCTGATGCATATGAGCTTATTTTAAGAGGAGAATGGACAAAGGATTTAAATGGATATATCTCCATAGAATTTTCTCACCTATGGTTACCTTGGAAGGGAGTTCCCAACCAGATCAGAGTTGAAAGGGAATCAAGAATGAAACACATGATCATTGAGTATAATGCTGTCAATGAAAGGGTCAACATAATCAATTCTAATTTAGGAGTTTTTACCCTAGAGATGACCAAGGTTTGTGATCATAAATCTTCTCATGTTGTGCCCAGATTATGGAAGTTGTGTTTTGATAGGGCTAGGTGTAAATATGGATCTGGGGTAGGCATTATTCTAACTAACCCCAATTGTAATAAATATCATGCTTATTATAGACTCTAGTTTCCTTGCACTAATAACCTTGTAAAATATGAGGCTCTCATCTTATGTCTACAAATTTTAATCAAAAATAAAGTCAAGGAACTACTAGTTTATGGTGATTCAAAACTAATAGTAAATCAGGTAAGAAGCAAGTATCAATGTGAACTGTCATACCTCAAGAGGTTAAAATTTAGAGTTTGGGATCTAGTGGAATCTTTTGATGCCTTTAATATTGTTTTTATCCCTAGGGAAGAAAATAAATCTATTGATGAGCTTACCTATATTATAGCTAATCTCATGCTTGACCAAGATTCACTAAACTTTAGCATTGAGTTGATACCTTACCCTTCTATCTCAAACAATGTAAACCATCTACAGGTCTATAATGATGACTAATCGATCCTAAAATTCATGATTAGTTTAGAAGCATTTGAATCTTATATCATTGATGCCGTTGATGAAAATACATTTAGAGAAGATAAATTTTATGGCAAAGTCATTTAGTTGAATGACAATAAAATCCCCAAAGGGATAATTACCTTAGAAAGGTTGTTTGATCAAGATAAGCTAATTGAAGATTATAAGATTCACAAAATAAGTGAAAAATATTACAACATAGTTGATCTTGGGCCCCAATATAAACCTTAACTTTTTAACATTGGAAAATATTGCACAAGCGTTAAAAATAAGAGAGTCAAAGATCTATTCACAAAATACAAAGATGTGATGGCTTGGTCATATGATGACTTGAAGATTTTGGATCTGTGATTCATCCCTATCCATACCTCTCAAAGATAATTTCTAACCTTTTAGGTAGAAACAAAGACATGTGAATCTTATCTTAGAACCCATGATCTTCAAAGAATTCAAGAGATTTTTAGATGCCAAAATTGTATTTCCCATTAGGCACTCTACTTGGGTTACCAATCTGATGCCAATTAGAAAGAATAATGGCAAAATTAGACTATGTATTGACTTTGTAAATCTAAATAAAGCATTCAAAAAGGATAATTATCCCCTCCCCTCTCTTGAGCAAGTAATACAAATTATTTTTGGTTCATCCATGATGTCTTTTCTTGATGGATTCTTAGAATACAATCAGGTGTTGGTAGACAAGAAAAATAGAATGAAGATAACATTCACAACCAAGGGGGACACCTTTGCATACAAGAGGATGATTTTGAAACTGATAAAAACAAGAGCCACTTTTCAAAGGGCTATGGACCATGCATTACAAGGCTTAATTGGTAAGTGTATCATAATTTGCATGGATGATCTAACTATTTTCTCTAAGAATAGGGAAGACCATTTCATGAATTTATAGTAGGTATTTGAAAGGTGTAAAAGGTATGGGATCTCCCTTAACCCTAAGAAGAGCATTTTTTGTCACTAAATGTAAACTGTTAGGCCATGTTATCACTAAATATGGAATTTTAATAGATCCTAAAAGAGTGGAAACCATATAAAAAATAGAGCCTTCCAATAGTAGAAAATAATTAAAATCATTTTCTGGCAAAAAAAAATTTTTGTATGAAAATTCATTTCTAGCTTTACAAAAAATTTCAAACCATTGAATTATATGCTAAAGAAGAATGCTAAAGTCTCATGGAATGAGGAATCTAAGAAGGCCTTTGAGAACATTAAAAGAGCAATCATCCAAGCTCCAGTCTTGATAAGTCTAGAATTTTCCAAGATTTTTTTCTCTTCTCCTTTTCCTCTGAACACACTATTATTGTAGTTTTAACTTAGAAAATAGAAGGATGTGACTATCCAATCACTTTTATGATCACTAATTTGAAAAATGTTGAGTTAAATTATCCTTTGATTGATAAGCAAGCTTTTTTATTAATTAAGGCCATCAATAAATTTAGGCACTAGATGTATACACATAATATTTTTAAACTTTTATTGATTACTAACACTTTTTATCTTGTAGGAACATGTTGAGTCTTAATCTCTCTAAGTGCATGCCTTAAGAGGTGCACTGTGAAAGAGGTGAGAAGACCATCAGTGCTTTATAATATTTTTGTCCCTTTTTCCACTTGTCATTTACACACTTGTATCCTAAAAACCATTAACCCTAAGATTATTCTTTTCATCCCTACATATTCTAGTCCTTTCCTCTTTCCATTCCTCCTTTTCTTGCCTTAACACCCTTTTAGATGTTAACTGTAATGAGTTGACTAGGTCAACCCAGTATAATTTAAGGGTATTTTTCACTTTTTTGGCTTGTTAGCCTTTTATCCAACCTAGCTCAGACCTAGTGATTTATCCTTGAAAACATAGTGGGTCAGTTGGGTCAACCCTATAAAGTTGATGTTTTTGAGATTATTTAAGGCAAGATCCATCTATATATACAAGTTCATTTCCCACCATTTCATAAGAAAATAATTATTAGCGAAGATGTGAGAACAAACATCTACTTATTAACCATTCTACTTGAGGAATAAAGCTTAGGGTTCCATACTTTATTTTGAGATATAGATATTATCTTATGGATAAGTTTTTTGGATGCTTAGATAGGTTGTGTATCCTAGAGCTGATTTATTTTAGTTATCCTTACATACCACAATAATCTCTGTTGGAATAATTTTCATTAATGTCAAAGGAATTGTAACATATATGAACAAATATGTCAAATGAAATTATTTCCAAAAGTGAACATAAGTGTTGTTGAAAGTGAAAAAAAGTGAATGGAATTATTATTGGAAGTGAATATAAATATCAATGGAAATGTTAATGGAATTGTTGACAAAAATGTGGATGATCACATCTTTTGGTGAAGAAGTGCCTCTTGGATGGGATGAATCCTCTAAAATCTATATAAGGGAGAAGAGATGTGGAAGTATTACAAGAATTTGAATGTTGCCAAAAGTGAATGGAATTATTGTTGGAAGTGAATAGAAATATCAATGGAAATGTTAATGGAATTGTTGAAAAAAATGTGGATGATCACATCTTTTGGTGAAGAAGTGCCTCTTGGATGGGATGCATCCTTTAAAATCTATAAAAGGAGAAGAGATGTGGAAGTATTACAAGAATTTGATTTTATTAAATATCACATAAGTGTGAGAGATAAGGAAGAGAAAAAAATGAAATAGAATATCTCTTAAGAAAAGGAGTGGGAAGGGTGGATTTGTTTTAAAGAAGAATATCATTTGAAAATTGTTCAAGAGAGGAGAAGAAATTATATAATAAAATCAGTGAGAGAGAAATTGTAAAAGAAACAAATCCATCATTTAATTTAAGAAGTAATCATAGATATTGGAATTGATTTGTCTTGGGTTTGATGTCTCATAGTCTAGGGGTTGGTGCTCCTATGGGTTAGTTCTCACAAATTGGTCAGGTTTGTGCTTGGCCAATGGGATTGGTGTCTCTAGTGGGTGGGTTCTCAAAAATTGGCTAGGTTAGCGCTTGGCGAAGGGGATTGGTATCTCCAGTGGGTGGTTGCTCACAAATTTATCAAGTTGATGCTTGGTTTGGGGATTGGTTTCTACATTAGGTTGGTGCCTACAAAAATTATAAAAGAGTTATATATGTATATATATATATAATTAATATTTTGCCATGGTTTTCTCTTGAAAGATTTCCACATAAATCTTATGTTCTCTTGTGTTATTAATTA
The DNA here is from genome assembly GCA_037957365.1 of Torreya grandis. Lineage (NCBI taxonomy): Eukaryota > Viridiplantae > Streptophyta > Pinopsida > Cupressales > Taxaceae > Torreya > Torreya grandis. Next base: position 3,204,744 of record JARHVA010000168.1, on the reverse strand, counting down.
CTAGATATTGAATGCTTATGGTTGTTTTGGCTGATTAAATTGAAAAAACTAAAAGGTTATCTTATACTGATTCACCCCTCTTAGTATAAGCCTATGCTTAATAATTGGTATTAGATTAAATCCTTCAGAAATAGCCTAACCACTATAAGGTAGATCTCAAAGCACATATGGCTTTAAAAACATGGAGTAATGATGATCAAGTGAGAAAAAGAAAATTCTATGGTAATTAAGAATATGAGGAAAATATTGGAAATAAAAGAGAGGTAGATCTTGAGGAAGAACTCATTTTTGCCCTAAGTGAAATCAAGAATCCTAAGAAGAAGCATTTGAGACAAAAAGTGCAACTTCAAAAATATGAAGAAGAAAATGGAAATATAAAAACAAAAATAGATCAAAACCTTGAAGAGTCATAAAAAGTCATGATTGGTCTAAAAACTCAAATTGAAGAAGTAAAGATGATAGAGGAAGATGTGAGAACCAGTGGTATGATGTTCCCATAAGAAATCATAGAAGATTATTCTTTCCAAAGTAGTTTATAAGGTACCAGAGATCATTTTATGGATATTTTTTTTCTTGAAATCATTTTGGTCATAGAGAAAAAGGGTGTAAGAGACATGTGAGGAGTGTATAAGAATGGAATAGTGGTATAAATGTATATAAGATGAATGGGCATGAAAGAAATGAATATGCATGGAACTATGGCACAAGAGAAAGATGTGAGAGGAATTGACATGGTTGGAATGGAAACAAAGATTTATATTGTTTCTCAGGTAAAAATTTATTTAATCCATTATCAAAAGACATTGTATGTTATAACTTCAATAAGTATGGACATATAGTTAGATAATGTGAAATTAATCCTATAAACCAATACAAGAAAAAGGATGCCTAAACTGAACTTAAAAGAGAATCCATGCAAGTTTAGAAGTGGATGTAATAGCTAGAAAATAAAAATGAGAAATTTGTGCTTGTGAAAAAGGAACAAGGTGAAATGGTAGGGAAGACATGATGGAGCATAAAGCATAAGGAAAAATGGAAGTAAAGACCATGTTGAAGCAAGAGAGATATGATGTGCATAGTGAAAAGATGTTATGAAGAGGAAAAATAAAACAATATATTACAATAAGTGGTATAAAAGAAATTAAAGATTGCAATGAAGATAGTAGAAGATAATATGTTTTTCATCTAATGACTATGAGAGGAAGCATTAGCCTAGGGGGAAAAGGGTATATAACCCTTTGCCATTGATGTCAAAGGGGTAGAGAGAAAAGAAAAGGGGAGCACTATAGTAAGAGGAGAACCATGGACAACCCTTTTACATTTATGTCAAAGGGAGAGAATTGAATATAGGGGGAACAAAGGAGAACCACAACAAGGGGGAGTTCATATACTAATTCATGGGGATTGCCATCAATGACAAAGGGGGAGATTGTTGGAATAATTATCATTGATATCAAATTAATTTTAATGGATATGAATGGAAATGTCAAAAAAATTATTTCCAGAAGTGAACAAAAGTGTTGTCAGAAGTGAATAAAATTATTATTGGAAGTGAATAGAAATGTTGATGGAAATGTTAACAGAATTATTGATAGAAATGTTGACAAAATTGTCAATGATCACATCTTTTGGTGAAGAGGTGCCTCTTGGATGGAACACATCTTTTAAAATCTATATAAGGGAGAAGAGATGTGGAAGTATTACAATAATTTGATTTGATTGAAGATCATATAAGTGTGAGAGAGAAGGAAGAAAGGAAGAGAAAAAAATGAAGTATAATATCTCTTAAGAAAAGAAGTGTGAAGGGTAGATTTATTTTAATGAAGAATATCATTTGAGAATTGTGAAATAGATGAAAGTAGAAAGTATATAAGAAAATTAATGAGAGAGAAAGTATAAAATAATCAAATCCATCATTTGATTAAAGAAACAATTATAGATGGTGGAATCTATTTGGCTTTGGGTCGGTGCCTTATAGTCTAGGGGTTAGTGCTCTTATGGGTCAATACTCACAAATTAGTTTGGTTGTTTCTTGGACAATGGGGTCAGTGTCTCCAGTGGGTGGGTGCTCACACATTGGCTAGGTTGGTGCTTGGCAAAGGGGATCTATTTCTCTAATGGGTGGGTGCTCATTGGGGATTGGTGTCTCTAGTAGGCTGGTGTATATAAACATTATAAAATAGTTGTGTGTGTGTGTGTGTGTGTGTGTGTGTGTGTGTGTGTGTGTATAAGAAATATTTTATCATGGTTTTCTCCCACAAGGGTTTCTACATAAATATTGTGTTATTAATTACTAGATCTTGAATGCTTATGATTGTTTTATTTGATTAAATTTAAAAAATTAAAAGGTTATATTATAATGATTTACCCCCCTCTTATTATAAGCATGTGCTTAATAATATCTTACAAAGCACCTTGGCCAAGGGAGAGATTAAGGCTCAGTGGTTTGTCTTCAAAGGCAAGTATTTCTAAATTTATTTTTCCATTGTAAGAGTAGATAGATAATGTGTTTATATTCTTCTACCATGTATTAGGATTTCATATACATTGACATGAGTATATGTCTTCTAATACATTTTTAGTTTAGTTTTTTTTATTTTTTTTCTAACTCCCACTTTATGCCATAAGCTTTGGTGTGCACTAGATTAGTTTTAATTTATTGTTATTAGAATAAGTGATTATTTTAAACATTAGGAATCTATGAGGGTTTTTTTGATATTGTGTTAGATTGTAGGATTTGGAACCATTCCTAACATGATATGTTTTGACAAGTGATCCCCTAATCAGATCTAGCAGATCCCCATATTGGTCATGCTCCTGCTTAACAAGTGTATCCCCTATTAGAAGTGTAGGTATGCTCTATCTTCTCTAAGATAGGATTGATTTATAGGCGTGATGTATTTTTAATTTCATACATTCTGGTGAACCTGGCATGAAACTAACCCTTGTAATATTTCTTTTACTTATTTTCAATCTTTTGATCATCATTTTTATCATATATTTTGACATATTAGATCGATTCTATCAACCCAACAATTTTTCTCTATCCAAAATTTTTTAGGAATAGATAACTAGATCAACCTAGTCAACCTAAGACATGTTTCTAGCCTTTTAGACACCCAGTTTAGCCTACTAGGTTGACCTAGTTGATCCCTTATAGTTTCAACACTTTTTAGCAGGTTCTTGCATAGCTTGATCGATCCTATCGACCTAGTTTTTAGGTTTCTCAAGCATAATTTAAGGTTTTTCATTATCAATATTCTTTCATTACATCTCTGATCCACCAAGGCTCCTTTATATCTCTCTATTTATATCTTTTATATCTTTCCTTTCATAGTTTGTAGTCTTTAAAACTATACTTGCACAGTCAACTAGATCGATACTACCGACCTAGTTCTGTGTTTTGTGTGTTGTCTAAAATAATTGGATCAACACTGTTGAACCAATTAATTTTCAGACCTTGCTTCCATAGTATAGTTTGACACTATCGACCATGTTCTATATTTTATGCATATAGTGTCAACACTATACCTTGTTTCAAAGTTGAAATTAACCTCATATCTATTAGTAATTAGCTCACATATTTCTTTTCTTGTTTATATGCTTAGAATAGCTCACATAGTTTAATTAAGGGATTTTTAATTAATTACTTAGTTTCCCCATTTCTATTTTATGCACACATGACCAAATTACAAAAACATAAATAATAACTTTAACATTTTATCTAACTTAGGCCAATCTACTTAAATTTCATCACCAAGGGGGAAGCTGACGTAATGCTCTGGTCAAGTATAAAACATGGTTAATGGTATATTCTGGCTAATCACTTAACACCCTTATTACTATAGTGTGTGAAGTAAGGAGGTAGGCCCCAATACCAATCATATATCATTTCCACTACATCCCCTTTCATCCCAAACTACCTGAAACCATTCTTAGATTGCAATCTAGTACCTCGCTTATAGCCAACTTCCAATCACATTAAAAATCATATCTAATAATATAATAAACATTTAGATTGAAAAATTAGTTACATATTTAATTTTCAAGTTTATTACTTTCTCTTTGATAAATTTTATGTAAAAAAACTTGAATTAGCTAGTGTTAGTCCAACGTTTTGCTTTGTGTGCCTCAATTGGATTGCCTAGCATTGATCCAATTGACTGTTTATTTCCTTTCATCACCTACTTATTTACATTACTTGAAAAATTATATTATTCATAACTTTATATAAAATTTCTCATATTCCTTTTTTTCATTCTCTACATCATTATGAATCTAGCACATTTTACAGTTTGCAAAATACATGTGTAGAAATAAAGATATAGGCAAAACAAAGAATCTGCCTATTTTCTAACCTTTGTTCACTATATAGGATCGACCCAGTCAACTTTGTATTATCTATAGACTTTTTTCATCCTCTATCCACTATACAAGATCAACCTAGTCAACCTTTTACTATTTATAGACTTTTTTTAGTCTATGTTTGCTATACAGGATCGACCCAATTGACCCTATATTATTTACAGACCATTTTTCAGACCCTGCTTGTTGTATGAGATCAACCCAATCAACCCTGTACTATTTTATATGACTTTTTATTCCCCTTTGTGTGGTAAACTATTCTTGTTTCATCATTATGACATATTTGCATCCTTCTCTTAGCCTGGAACATTACATAATTAAGGATTTGGATAGGAACCTCACTTATTTCATTACTTCTAATGAAACTATCCATTTTCTTCCTTCCCCTTATCTTAAACCAAAAAACTCACTACACAATGTAATGTATTTGAGGTCATTCATCCTAATCCTCCTCCTAATACCAGTTTTTGGAATCCTCCACCTATAAATAATCCTCATCCCACCAACACAAATAATCCTTTTCCTATAAACACTAATGCCCTTCCAACAAACACCAATCTACCTATTGATACAACTCAACTTCTTGCACAAGTCATAAATCAAATGAACATCATACAAATAATCAATAAATATCAAATAATTAACATGCAATGACATTTATTACACATGACTATTCAACCACCTCAAGTCGTCATGTTTCAACCAAATCAAAATTTTGTCCCTCCTCTTAGAGATGCCAATGGGAATATCATCCCTTAAACTCTAATGAATAAAAAAATGCTTCAACATATTCAAAACGATCCTTTATCCCCATTCATTGCATCCATAGATATTGGAAACATTTCTCCAACTATCACATATAATGGGACTAAGGACCCTACTATCTTTCGTAAATCTTTTGGTAATCTCTATAAGGAATGGGTCAAAAATAACACCTTTTCTATCACCAAGCTCTTAGACAAAACCTTTGTTGGTGATTCCATTGAATGGTACAACCAACTTACTAGACATTTCATTTCACAACTAGAGGATTTAGTCAATGCTATAGTAAAGGAATTTCAACATGATGACCTTTCTAAAATTCCCTCAGCCATTTCATCAATGCCAAACAACTTCTTAATGAATCTATTCACACTTTCATCAAATTATGGAAGTCTCCTTCTCATAAATTGGACCATAACATGAATGATGGCACTCTTTTAAAACTATTTGTCACTGCTCTTAACCTCTTATTCAATACAAAATTTGAATCTTTTCACCTAATACTTTAGAAGAAGAATTAGACCAAGCAAAAATATAAGACTTTCTTATGAATCAATTTGAACCATCTCAAACAACTATTAAAGAACCTTTCCATTCTTCTTCTCATACCATTGATTCATCCAAGCCTCCCCAACCTCAAAATGGAGCATTCAATTCAACTAATTTTAACCCAACCCACCCTCCCTTGAGTCTCAAACAACTTAAGAATAAATTTCCACCCTCTAAATCCATGAACTTTGATCCTTCCAAACCTCCTCCAAAATGGTACAATCCTAATGAATTTTTTTGGTGGCATGCTACTATAGGTCATTCTCATGAGTCTTATCGTGATCTTCACTATTTTCTTCTTTCTTCCTTTCTTGGCCCATATTTCAATCTTGATACTCTAATAAAATAATTTTATCAAGACTTTCTTTAAGATTTTTAAATTTAATCTCAAGAACCACAATCAAATCATAATTAACTACCTAATAATCAACAAAAATCATCCCATACATATACCTCATCTACTAATTTTGTTCAAACCATAGTTGATCCTTCTTCCTACACCAATAAAGAAAGGATAGCTCACATGAACAACTTCAAACATATTATGACATCTACTAAACCACAATCTCTTAAGTCACATGAACCAAAAGAGTATTTAGTTCAAATGCCTATTCTAAATCATATCATACATGGTCTTCCTTTATCTCCTCATACCTATCCTACACATCATATTTCACATTAAAATTCCTTAAAATCTACCAAACCAGCACATTTACCTATCACCAAAAACACTTGCCAACCCAATGCAAATCATTTTAGTGGTTCAATGTCACCTCATTCTAACTCACATGTTGGGTCATATTGTGATGCCCATCCACATGTCCCTTTAGGATTTGGGACATATTACAATGCCCATCCGTATAACCACTTACCCTTTATGGCATCTTGTGATGCTCACTCTTATTCTACAATGCATAATAACAAACACATTCATCATCAAGAAACCTTTTGAGACTTATATACTTATATTTTACATGCTCATCTTTGATATAGATGTTAGCATAGATCTTATTTTTTCTTTTTGTCTCATGTTTCTTTGTTTTTGTGCATCTTTCTTTCTTTTAGTTTCACCTTACTAAGAATCATTATCTTCCTTTAGGTTCTTTCTTCTTATTTCACATTATATTTGGCATTTATTTTCATTTTTGTCCTATATATATATTTTATTTTTAGTCATTTTTATGTCATTCTTTACCTTAGTAGCTTTATGATATTTTTTCTTATTTCTTTAGCATTTATTTCTTGATGTACCATAGTCTTCTTTTTATTTTGACATTTCTCTTTTGGTAACCTCGTGGGTTTCTCTTTTATGAGTTGTAGCATAAGACCATGGATAGGACCCAACCCTCATAAAATTAACATCTTATCATTACTTTTATAAGAAAATGATTTTGATCCTTGTTCTCAACTTTAGTTTTCTCTTCTTTTGATAAATGAAATCTTCACAATAATATATGTTAGCATGTTTTCCTCCATTTCCTTCATTATTATGATAAATAATCACACTTTATTATCATTGTATCCCTTTTTGACCTTTATCACATTTTTTTCAATTTGAAGTATTCAAATTGTTTCATGTGTCATTCCTCTTGATTTCCCCTTCCTTTCATCTCCACATTGGATAATACAAGGTTGAAGTCAAGATATCACTTTTATTTCACCTAGATTTATGAGACTCTTAGACCTAATGCTCTTTGAATTTTCTCTTTCTTAGCAACCTTATCCCAAGTATTCAAATAAAAGTCATCTTTAGCACCCATGTTTGGTTTTCTAAATACATATGGAGAAGGAATTAAAAAACACATCAAGAAAGTTAAAATATAAATCATTTGAAAATAAAATGCAATGATATCTAAAAGGAAACATACAAACCTAAAAAGTCAAATTTTCACCAAAATACATGATTAAAATCACGTCTCCTATCTCTAGTCAAAGCTCAAATTCCACAGTCAAACTCACATAGAGTCGAGGTCCTTTAGGGTATGGTAGGCCAGTAAATTGGAATAGGGGATTTCAAAAAACTATGTGGTGTTACCTACTTTCTCACACAAATACCCAATCTTTGCAATAAATCAACATCTTTGTAAGGGGTCCTAAAGAATGGGGAACATGTCATGGGGAGGTATGTCTATTTTACTTTTCATGCACTTAGCCTTCATGGGATTATCTATATTCTCCATTTGTTGACCTAAGACTTGTGTAGCTAAAATAAGTTCTTCATAGTCCTTAAGGTTGATAGTCCTCTTGTTTTGACAAACCTAATTCGAGTGTCTTGACTTTGATAAAGAGTTATTCTACCTTAGTTTTTCCTTCATTCTCCCATCCAACCATTTCATTTCCCCCCTTGATAGAAAAATTATGATTCTAAATCTATTTTCCCTCTTTTATTATTCCTTCTTCTTCACCTCTTAAATAAAAACATACTAGCATTACTTTTTTTCAATTTTATATATCTTTAGAGAAAAAAACATGTTTGAGTAACTATAGATCACTATTTTCTTTCATTTATCATTATTTTACTACCCTTCTATTGTAGATAGTTGACTTCACACCATTTTTCTATTATTACATATATGCCTTCTTCATGTTTGTCTTCCATCCTCAATTACATTTCATTTTATTTCTTTCATGTTTTCCTTTTTGCCCATCTTACATGAGCTTAATTTTCACTTTCTTACATATCTTTGTTAGAGATTTTTTGCATTGACATTATATTTTTCCATTTATGCTTTACATGCTTTCCAATATCATTTTTCATTTATTCCATATCATTTGTCATTTATTTCTTATCACTTGTCATTCTTTTACCATCTTTTGTCATTCATTTTCCATTATTTTGTCATTTATTTGACTTTAAAATTATAAAAACCTTGCTTTACCAATCCTAAATTGCCGATTATCTTCTTTGTCATTCTTAACTATTACATGCCTATATTACAAAAATCTTTATTTTTGTCTATTTTTTGCATTAACTTCTACAGGTTCATCTAGTGTTCTCTATATTGGATACCTTCACATGTCTTGTAATCTAATTCTTTATCTACGACACTAAGGTAAGTTAAAGATATGTGTTTTTCAATTCAGTCCTTTCATATCTTATTTTTTACTTATTATACTATACTTAGCATCAGTGTTTTATGTCATCATGTTTTATCTCAAAGCACCATCATGTGTTTCAATTACATGACACGTGATGAGCTTCAAGTGGGGAATATGTATACACATAATATTTTAAAAAAAATATTGATTACTAATATGGTGTATCTTGTAGTAAGCTATTGAGTCTCAATATCTTTGAGTGCATGCCTTAAAGTGTGCATCAGGAAAGGGGTGGGCATACCATCGGTGCTTCATAAGATTGTTATCCCTTTTTCCACTTTTCATCTACACACTTGCCTCCTAAAAACCTTTAACCCTAAGCTTATTCTTCTCAGCCCTACATATTCTAATATTTTCCTCTTTCCATTCCTCCTTTTTTTTCCTTGACACCCTTTTAGATATTCATCTATATTGGGTCAATCTAGTATAGTTTAAGGGTACTTGGGGTCATCATTGGATGCACCTACATCACTCATATTTAATTATATAATTAGTACATTCAAATTATATTTTGTATGAGAAGGAAAAGAACCATTTTGAGGGGAATGTAAAAAATTCTAACACTTGACTCTATAGAGGAATAGTTCCTATCAAACTCTAAGGTCCATATGTCATTTATGTCACTTTTGAAGATTTCATGAATATCCAAGTCTTCCTTCATCATCATAATCATATACATGCTAAGGCATGTTTTCTCATATAGAATATTTGTACAAGGCTCTTTACATGGTATACTTAGATTTTATCTTGGGTATAAACTTCTCCCTCATTCCCTTGATTGGAATCATGATGTGGATTGAATCATTTTGAATCTCACCACCAAGATCCTTGTAAAAAAAAATTCTCATCATCATTCCATAACTTAGGGGGATGTCTACCACCAAGATAGTCATTTTAATTCTCTTGTGGTGGTAGATTGATAGAGCTGCTTATATATCCTTAATATTTCCAATCATAAATTGAAAAAAATATTTCATGGAGAAACAATGCCAAAATGTTTTGATAAATGTTATTCATATATTTTTTTTCTACCTTGGCTAGCATTACATTATTTGAGGCTCTAGAATCAAAGATATAATTATTCAAATGGAAACCTAAAATGAAGAGGGAGACATAAAAAGCATTAAGTCTCTCACAATATTTTGGGTAGAAGTTTTTATGTTATTATAGGGAGTAGAGGTATTAGGAATAACAAGGATACATAAATAAGATGCTTTATATGTGCTAAGACCACCCCCTTGGATGAACCTAACTGATATTTCAAGATTTTTTGGGTTTGATTTGAGGTATTCAGTTTGGGAGACTTCAATATTAGTCTTATACATGTGGTAAATGCTATAAAATGAAGATTTCATATAGAATATTATTTTTTTATAAATGGGGGAATTAGAGGAAGAATGGATACTCACATTATTCTTGATTTTTTTGTCTTTGGATTGATTCAACAATGGCATATCCTTATTTATTATGTATTTTTTAGGAAGAATTTCAGGAAGAACACTACTTTTTCCTTCTCTCTCTTTTTTGTTTATTTACCCCTTTTACTTCATAAACTACCTTCAAATTATTTTTATCCTTTTCCTTTTTTTGATATTTTGAACACATCATATGAGTGACTATTCATATCCTCAACAATTTCATCATATTATTTGTAATTAGGTTCATACTCGAACACATTGTAGAGTCACATCAAATTCCTAATTTTAAGGATTTGAGGTGTTTAAATCACCTTATTTTGGTGCTTCAATAATCATGCAAATTTTCACCATCGTTACCATTTCTATGAAATAGGCACCACCATGTTCATTAGTTTTATCAAATGCACATGCAAAGTGTATCTACATAGGAAAAACTTCAATCACAATACTAGGAGCTAGAGCTAAATGGTAAGGAATATTATTATTATATGGGACATAATACCTCTATGACACATCTTGGTTAGGTGGATAAGGTTAGAGTGCGTAATTTATTTTTTGGAAGACAAAAAATCATTAGTCAATTTTTATACAAGAGCATTTAATGAAGTCCATCCCTTACTTTTGTATGATTTTTTTTAAAAATTCCTAGTCATGGCCATGCCATATATATTCTATAACTTAAATTTAGTAAATTTCCCAAGTGAGTGGTATGTTTCTTGTAATATTTTTGAATTTTCCATAGTTTTAGTTTTTTCATAATTTTCCATAATTTCTCAAAATTTCACTAGTTTTTTGAAAATTTCCCTAATTTTTTATAATCTATCAAATTTTCCATAATTTTTCAACATCTCTTCTAATTTTCCCTATTTTTAAAATTTTACTACCGTCTCTCATTCACACTCTTAAATGATTAATTTTTCATGTTATTGAACACTATTTTGTTTCTACTTATAGAAAGGAAAATTATTTCTAATTTTTGGTAGTCTAGTCACAAAGGGTCCAAAATGTTGTGTGAGTCTATATTGGCACATCTTAGACTAGTTCCCATGTTGGCATATCATTTAGGGAATAAAATCCATGTGATATCACCTAAGGTGTGAAGAAATAGAGGATCAAAGATGGGGTCATGTTAGTTGTATGTAATGGGAAAGCAATGTCTTGGAGGAACATGAGAGGGAGATAACCATATAATTATGAGAACACACACAAATTATACTAGACAACCTTACAACAAAAAATTATTCAAAATATCCTTTTTTATTAAAATAACTCTCTATTAAATAAAAGGGAATGAATTATAAAATATTGTAGAACAAATAGTGTCAGGATGCGAAACACTGAAAGCATACATTTGATTACTAAACCAAGCAACTTAATATGCAGAAACTAACCAGAATCACAAGTAACTAGAATTCAGAATAACACATGATATGAGAGACAATACACAACTTGTATTAATACTTATACAGAAAAGAATACAATAAAGAAGATGCCACTTCTTCTCCACCACCTCTTCAGAGGTTTCCCACACCTCAAGTGAACAGTAATTCTCTCCTCAAAGCTCCCTCTCTCTCAGGTCCCAACACCCAACTCAAACTCTGAGTTGGTGTTCACCTCCCATGCTCCACACACACCACAAGTGCTCCACGCACTCTACAAGTACTCAACATACTTCAAGTAGATCTCCCATGAACCTGAAACAACCTACAATTCAACAGACCATACTTATGGAAGGAACTCCCTTACCTTCCTCTTTGCTCTATCTGAGTACACACCTGTACTCCAAGTAGATCCTACCTGATACTGCTCCCTGTTGTGTTGCTATCCTATCTGATCTTGCACACCTGCAAATCAACCTGGTTCTGCATACCTGTGAACCTTGACCTTGCACACACATACACCTGCAGATCAATGATCTTACTTACCATGTAGATCTCCTATAAAGGCCATGCACCTGTGACCAAGATCCTACACACCTGAAGAATCTTGCTGACTCTCCAAAACTAGCACCCACCTTGGTACTGCTATGGAACTAGGAGGAACACCCTTGCTCGCCTCACACACAGAAGGAGCTATCTTTGCTCAACTCAAACTAGAACACCTTTTCCAATACAACCATGAGCCTATTATATAGATCTCATCCAAACAATGATTATACATCTAATTACAATAATTAGATCCATAGCTCTCAGTCTAAAAATAGCTCTAATCATGCAAACACTTGGTTCATTAGCTAACTGCCCGTAATAAGCTCGCAGTCAAACCACATAGGCGATCGACGTCGGTCCCTGTCTGCCTGGGGGTCACCGACGTCGGCTGATCCATGACCAATGTCGATTGCATTCCTGTCTTATCCTACCGACGTCGGTTGGCCAGACCAATCCCAGTCTTTGTGACACTCTGCAACTCATCCTGCAACCTCCTCCATGTCTGCATCAGTGAAGCTTTTAGCTCCACAACCTAACAATCTCCCACTTGGAGATAAACAGCTGCACTGTACCTGTACCTGTACTCCATCTAATCTATTTCCTGGTTTGTATCCCTCTTCAAGATTAATCTTGAAGACAACCCACCACACATCCCATGGTGTACCTCCTGTCATCTGAGTACCTACCACATCCAAACCTACAAACCCATGTAGTGAAGTCCTGACCCTGCATAGCATGAATCCCTACTACTGGTCCCTCTCAAATACCTGAGAACCCACTTCCCCGAATTGTCTCCTAACTCTCTGACAGCTGCCACTGCATGGGAATACTCAGGTCTATACTAGACCTCATGTGATTTCAGACACTGTACCTATCCAGCCCTTAGTGTGCTCTGGCTCTGCATCCTGAACCTCGCCAACACCTGATTCACATCAGCTCCCACTGGAGACAAAATCAACCTGTGATCTCCATGTCTCCCATGTCAAAGAATTTTGCTGCTCCAAACTCCTCATGACATGCCACTGAACTAATCTTACCCTTAGCTCAGCAAAACCCTGTATGTACAAACCCTGCTAGCAAATATACCATCCACATACAGCAACAGAATGATGTCACGACTCATCATCCACCTGGTAAGACAAACCACAGTAGTTACCTTAACATTGACTGAAGCCATGCTTCGTCCTCCACCTGTCAAAACCTGTACCACTGTCCTGTAACTCCTCAAGACCATATACCTAGTCTTTCGTCTCACATGTCCATTCTCTCTATTATTCAGCTAAGGTATCCATTCATCTATGTTCTTTCTTCCCACTGGCAACCCTACCAAAACTCCCATTTTGTTCTACATCATATCCTTGCCATGCTCCCACCTGTTTCCTGGATCCTTCCTACTCTACAATCAGCAACATGTATAAAGAAGAGGAACAATGAATTTGAGGGCCTACTTACATCTTCAGTCCTCCGTATGGGTGTTTGAGACTCCTTGACAGTGTGCTATCCACCCAAAATCCATTACAATGACCGACCTTGGTCACTCCACAGTCTGCATCCGACCGACGTCGGTTCCCATGCGTCTATCCCTGACTACCAACCCTGTAGACATCGGTGTCCCTATTGCCAACATCGATCCTCCTGACCGACATCGGTCTTACCTACTGCCGACGTTGGTCTCCATGACCGACGTCGGTCTTACTCTGCCTGACATCACCAGCTTCGGTCTACACATGATCGACATCGGCATCTGTCTGTTCGATGTCGGTTCCTCCTGACCGATGCTAGTACCTATGTTCACCTGTGAGTGATGACTTTTTACCCATGAGCTCCTTTGAATCAAAACCCATGTCCAAACTGCTCTGCTCAGAAGTATCCAGCACCATCCACTGGTTTCTGTCCACCATCTCCTCCAAGTACACCAAGGCTTTCCAGTTCTTAAGCCTATCAAATATATCTGTCTTCCGCTTAAGAACATGCATCTCCTTCCTGCTCATGTGACCAAGACTACGAAGACACGTCTCCACAACAGAAGAAGAATCAGTAATATAAACAAGTAGATAAAGAGTACCTATTTTCTTACCACCAGCTAATTCAAGTGCATCCGCTGTGAGAGTTCTTGTGCATCTCTCATCACCCAATATTTCTAAAGAAATTAGCCATATCTCCAAACCTGGGACCTGCATGACCTTCATCAACACCTGTGTGTTGGCCACCTACAATTTCAGCTTCACTTCCCCTTTGCCAATTCTTTGGCAAGGCTCACCAGCTCCTCTACCTGGGGCTGCATGGAAAGAGGCAACTGAATCTTTTAACCAAGATTCAACTTTATCCAAGAAACCTCCCAGAGCATCCTGTGAAACAACACCTACAACATCTGCTTCTTCAGTTCCTTCATGCTGATCTGCTACCAACCAACAATATTCTTTTACCTGCTCTTTCTTTCCATGGGACCGTAAGTGACCATCTGTGCTTTTCAACTCCTCCATTCTTAGCTTACTTTCATCTACCATTGCTCTACTCCCACTCAATCAGAAATCCCTGAGAGTGACCTATAACCAAACATAAAACCTGCTTCCTGCAACCTTAGCTCTGATACCACTTGTCAGTGGTATCAAGCTATGAGCCAACAACCTTGCTCTGATACCACTTGTCAGGATGCGAAACACCAGAAGCATACAGTTGATTACTAAACCAAGCAACTTAATATGCAGAAATTAACCAGAATCACAAGTAACTAGAATTCAGAATAACACATGATATGAGAGATAATACACAACTTGTATTAATACTTATACAGAAAATAATACAATAAAGAAGATGCCACTTCTTCTCCACCACCTCTTCAGAGGTTTCCCACACCTCAAGTGAACAGTAATTCTCTCCTCAAAGCTCTCTCTCTCTCAGGTCCCAACACCCAACTCAAACTCTGAGTTGGTGTTCACCTCCCATGCTCCACGCACACCACAAGTGTTCCACGCACTCCACAAGTACTCAACGTATTTCAAGTAGATCTCCCATGAACCTACAATAACCTGTAATTCAACAGACCATACTTATGGAAGGAACTCCCTTGCCTTCCTCTTTGCTCTATCCGAGTACACACCTATACTCCAAGTAGATCCTACTTGATACTGCTCCCTATTATGTTGTTGTCCTATCTGATCTTGCACACCTGCAAATCAACCTGGTTCTACACACCTGTGAACCTTGACCTTACACACACATACACCTACAGATCAATGATCTTACTTACCATGTAGATCTCCTATAAAGGCCATGCACCTGTGACCAAGATCTTACACACCTGAAGAATCTTGCTGACTCTCCAAAACCAGCACCCACCTTGGTACTGCTGTGGAACTAGGAGGAACACCCTTGCTCACCTCACACACAGAAGGAGCTAACTTTGCTCAACTCAAACTAGAACACCTTTTCCAATACAACCATGAGTCTATTATATAGATCTCATCCAAACAATGATTAGACATATAATTACAATAATTAGATCCATAAATCTTAGTCTAAAAATAGCTCTAATCATGCAAACACTTGGTTCGTTAGCTAACTACCCGTAATAAGCTCACATTCGAACCACATAGGCAACCAACGTCGGTCCCTGTCCGCTTGGGGGTCGCCGACACCGGCCAATCCATGACCGACGTCGGTTGCATTCCTGTCTTATCTTGCTGACGTCGGTTGGCCAGACCAATGCTAGTCTCTGTGACACTCTATAACTCATCCTGCATCCTCCTCCATGTCTGCATCAGTGAAGCTTTTAGCTCCACAACCTAACAAATAGTGCCCTCATAGATAATTTGGAAGTTATTCACATCTATGATCTCTCCATATTACAATCTAATAGTAGTGACCTACCATATTGTTCTTTGATGTGGCTTAATGGATCTCACTCTCTATTTTATTTTTCTCTACTTCACTAAATGACTCCTCTCTTTTCCTTGGATGATAACTAGTCTCTTATTTTTATTCAAGATAATATACCTTTTCTTCTTGGTATTTTCCCACCCAATCCTATATTTGAAATTATAACTTATCCTGAGTCTAACTACCACACCATTTTCCACTAGACTACTACTTTGCATTAGGATCTAGAGCTAACCAATCCACATATCACTTTCTCCCATAATATAATATGTAGTTCCTAGGTCCACATGGTTACTTTTCCTTGGGTCTTACCACTTTGTCATGTAGCACACATTAGAACAATTTTGATAGTGACATCTAATTTATTTGAAATTTTGTTTAAGGTAAGTGTGCAATTTTTGTGGTTTAAATTATGTGTGTCTTTTGGGTAGTATCATTGAACTTCACCTAAAGTGCACAAGCATGTGTTTGTATGATAATTATATAGTTTTGGGGGTCAACATAACCCCACACTAAACTAGTTATCCATACCTAGATAATGAGTTATTCTTATGTTTTCCTTCCTTCTATAATGTAGTTGCCCTTGAAACTTCTTCATGAGAAACCACTTAATATAGAAATACACATTTATACAAGCCTTTTTTGCATGACTCTTCATGAGATGTTTTCCTTCTCTTCAGTGGAATGTTTATGCACCTTCCCATTTATTCTCCCATCCAACAAATTTCTTGCTATTCTCTCCTCTATCTCAATCCATTTTTACCATGCAGTTTCACTACTCAAGGCCTTCAGTCTCATCCTCTTTATACCCAAGGTATAATTATTCTTTTTTTTTTGTCATATTATTTTTATATAGAGGAACATTTTATATTATTTTATAGGTTACTTTTCTTGTACCTATCACCTATTATCTAGGTTTCACTTCTTAGAAACATTTATCTATGCATCCTCCTATGAATTTTTTTACCCTATACTTCAAATAAATTCAATCTCAATATCAATGTCCTTTAGAGGGGTGATAGTTACCTAGGGTACTAAGTGTTCAATAAGATATAGTTTAAGAAGTAAATTTTTTTACATGCATTTGAATGGGAACATGTCATTTTTAGTGTGCCACTAGGATATCTTCAAATATAGATGAAATATTTTTTGGGTGGACTCTTATTTCATCTTATCCAACCCCATACCTTAAGTACTTCCTATATACACATGATATTTTCAAATTTTATCAATTACTGATACTTTTTATCTTGCAAGAACCCATCGAATCTCAATCTCTTTGAGTGCATATACTAAGCGGTATACCGAGGAAGGGGTGGGAAGACCATTGGTGCTTCACAAGATTGTTGTCCCTTATTTTCACTTATTACCAATCCAACCATATCCTAAAAATATTCCCTTAACATTTTACTCCTTTTTTTCACACTCCTCTAGTCATTTACCACCTTTAGTACCCATTTTTCCTAACCTAAAACCCATTTCATAAGTTTACATGACTAGGTCAATTGGGTCTACTTTGTACTCTTATCGACAAAACTAATTTAGGGTCTAGGTCAAATCTTGTCCAACCTAGCCCATGACCTAATGAAATTTTGTCAATAATGATACTAGGTCGATTGGGTCAACCCTATCAATTGAAACTTTTGAAAAGAATTGGTGTTAAATATACCTATATAAATATATCTATTTTTCCATTATTAGAGAGACATCAAGAGTTATTATTCATTTGTGCTTATTTATAATATGTGCTTCCACCATTCTACTTAAGGAGTCTTAGTTTAGAGTTTCTACTTGGAGAATAATCTAGTCTTGTGGAAAAGTCTTAGATGCTTTGTCCTTTTTTAGTGATCCTTATAAATTACAATAACCTCTTTTGAAGTACCTTTGGCTAGGGGAGAGACTGAGTCTCAATGGTTTTATCTTCCAGGTAAGTATCTCTAACTTTGTTCCTCTCTTTAGTAGATAGAAGTAGCATAAGTAATGGTTTTTGAATAATATTACTCTTTTTCTCCATGCATTAGGGTCTTACTTATACATAGATTAATTAGGATTCTTCTATGCATGTTTACTCTTGTTTATTTATTAACCCCCAAATTGTGCCACAAGATTTGGTGAGCACTAGATTAAATTTCTTTACTTTACTTGTTATTAGTATAGCAAATATGAAAACAAAGGACTTAATTAGGGTTATTACATGGTTTCACTTGACTGGAGGCTTTATAACCCACCCTAGTGATATTATTGTGGTAAGATATCCCATAATTAGGTCTAACAGATCCATATTGGCCATGATCTTGATTATCTAATATATCCCCAATTAGAAGTGTAAGTAGGATCTATCTTCTTCGAGCTAGGATTGATTTATAGATCTAATGAATTTTTATTGTATATATTCTAGTGAACCCAACATGAATCTAATCCTTAAAGTTTTCATTTCACACTTTTCATTTCTTTCATTTTATTATTTTTATATATTTGTGATACTAGGTCTACAAGGCCGATATAGTTTATAACTTATGTGTACAAGTTTAACACATAGTCACATCAAAATGACTCTATTCTTTTTATGTAGGTATTCATTAGATATAAATTAATATATTGAATAGGTTAACATAATACTCTTATTCACTTCCAAATAATAGACTATGTCAAATAGGTCAATTTAGTCTCTTATTCAGCTCCATAACAACAAACTAGGTCAAACATGTCAACTTAGTATCATAATTAGCTTCCAAATAAAAATATAGGTCAACTAAGATGGTACAATCAACTTAATAAGCTTTAATAAATAGGAAATTTTATAACTAATTTGATCCAATCAACACAATTGATAGAGCTTAAAATCAATATTCAAATCATTTCAAGAAAAATTTTACAGTCCTCAACATCCTTTAACCCACCAAGGTTCCTTTCTTTCTCTCTTTAAATTTAGTCTTTCCTTATAGTTCTATTTTTTAAATTTTACAGTCTTTAAAACTAAAATCATATAGCAAACAAGGTTGACTTAGTCAACCTAATTTTGTATTCTATCTTTTGGCTAAAAGACAAGGTTAACCTAGTCAACTTAGTCCTCAAGGACTCATGATTCTATAGTACAATAGTGACATTATTGACTCTATTTTGTAATTTTTGCATACACTATCATCTAAATTAACTCTGTATTATGTTTAAAATTAGGAATTAACAAATATATGCTAATAATTAATTTACACTTTCACTTTCAATTATTTTCAAGCTTAAAATATCTCACATAGTCTAATTAGGTGGTTTTTCAATATACCATTTAGTTACACTATTTTATATTTCTTTGACACACTACTAAATCACATAATTTCAAAACACATTTAAACATTTATATACCCAAGGCCTACCTACTTGGATTTCATCACTAAAGTGGAATCCAACTTGGCTTTTTGTCCAAGTATAAATGTAGTTAATGGTATATATTGGAAAAGCGCCCGATGCCCTTATCACTATAGGATTTTGAAGTGATGGGGTAGGTGTCATGTCCCTTTTTTTAGTGGACATATTTAGACTTGATGATTAGCCTATAATGCAACCTTTGTAGGCTGATAGGATGGATAGAGGGTCATGATGGAGTTTGGCTTGGCTTTGATTAGTAGAATTCCTATAGTTGGCTTTCATTCGGGCTCTTTCAAACACATTTTGCCTGAGCTCCTATTATTTAGGGACTTCTAACACATAGTGGAGCACCCTTATTTTGGTATGGTCATGTGCATAATCATTCCCTGATTCACCAGCTTCAGATGGTTCGAGGATCTGACATGTATTGAGGGAGATATTAATATTTGATTGATCTAATCAAATATTAATTATTTGGCCTAATTTTAATTAAGAAACCCTAATTCTTAATTATGAAACCCTAATTAGGGAAAGCATATCTTTTTGAGGGTATAAGGGTTTCTTATGGGAGAGAATTGATAATTGAATATGATTTGATTATTGATATTGATTGTTGCTAAGAATTCTTCTGTGAAGACTGAGCCAAGGGTTCTAGGATTCCATTTTACATTGGAGAACTTCCACTCTTCAGTGTGTACGATTTAGAGGTTATGATATATCAGCCGATCTATTTCCAGTTTGAGGGATAACTTCATACAGAAGTTATCACAGTGTTTCAAGTATTTTGAGAGATAACTTCACACAGAAGTTATCACAGTATTTCAGGTATTTATTTCATAAGTTTTGATTCAAAGATTACCCAGATATAGATCTTTTGTATTAGCTCATATTTCTTTAGATCAGGGCCCAGCATACACACTATGCTATATTGTATTTCCCCACTATACAGAATTCATATAGATCTATACCAGGTCATACCAGTGGAATCACAGATTGAAGAAGGGTGCCGTTAGCAGTTATAGGCCACAGGGAAGTGTAGAGACTGACATTCGCATCCCAGTGACTGACATTAGCCGACTGAAGACCGATGTCAACAGAGTAGCCAACTGATAGAGACCGACATTGGCAGTATATCGACTGATGATGGCATAATAACTGATGTCAGTGACTATGTTGTTGACACATCATCCTGAGAGTCATTCTAGATTTGCAAAAGATCAGGTTTTGAGATGATATTTGTATTATTTTATATGCATGATAGAGGACATCTATTGTAATCATCTAGACAAATAAATAAGAGATTATACTATGATTTATTTATTTATTTGGAATTAATTTTTTGCAAAATCATATCTTTGTTCAAAGTTTTGTTTTTCTATAGTCCCTATTGGTTGGGGATATTACAGTGGTATCAGAGCTTTTATTTTTATATATTCCCTATTTGAAGGGGATATTACAGTGGTATCAGAGCTTTTGTATTTCTATATTCCCTATTTGAAGGGGATATTATAGTAGGCCCCAATACCAAGCCAATATTATTGCCAACATAGATCCCTTTTATCCTAAACATCCTAAAACCATCCATAGATTACCTTATAGTTCCCTACTTTTATCCAACTCCTTGTCACACTTAAAATAACACTTTATAAATCTAACAACATTTAGGATGACCACTTAGTTATCATTTGCTTTTCAGTTAACTTCTTGATTTTTGCTCATTATATGTTGTATTCCAAAAACTTGCATTGGCCAACATTGGTGAAATTTTTTGTGATGTGTTCCTCAATTGGATCATTCTCATTAACCCAATTAATTATGTGTTTGCTTTTATTTCTTAATTTTGAAGTATATTAAAAAATCTTTCCCTTTTTTAGTACACTATCATTCTATTCAACATAGTGTCTTATAGACTAATTTTCTTCCTACATATGGTACTAAGTTGACCCAATCAACTCTATATCTATTTTACCAATCAGATTATAGTACTAGGTCAACTTGGTCAACCCTATACCCTTATCAGGCTATGTTTTTTCTAGTTTTTATTACTAGGTCAATTTGGTTGACCTTGAACCCTTATAAAACTATGTTTTTCCTATTTTGTAGTATTAGGTTGATCCAGTCAACTCTATACTCTTATTATTGTCCTATTTATCTAAATCAATTATCTATTTCCCCTTAGAATTCTATTCATTTTTCTCAAATCATCATGAAGTCCTTGATTAGAATCTTATTGGACAACCTAAATCCATTTAGACACAATATGGATATTCATTTCTCCCTCTCTTTTCCTCCCAAGAGAACCCTCACTCTTGGATCACCTCTTTCCCTCCTTCATCTATGGATTGTAACATGGTTCAAATCATACCTCAAGATGAAGTAGGTGGATCTAATATTTTTTCTACCTATCAAGAAAATTCTCATCTTCAAACTCTTGAACATAATGTGGGAGTAATTGACATGAGTCTATCCAATAATCTCACTAGTAATTCATCTTCCAATAATCCTCCCCCTAATATCAATTCGGGAAGTTTTCCTACAAACACCAACCCACCAGTTGATATGACTCAACTCCTTACATAATTTATACAAAAAATGAACATAATAAAATCTTTTAATACCTCTCAAATGATGCAATTACAATGTCATTTGATCAATATGGCTAATCAGCCTCTAGATCTCAATCTTCAAGCCAATCCAAATTTTATTCCTTTACCTCTTAGAGATGACTCAGGAAATGATATTCCTCAACCTATCATGAATAAAAAATTACTTCAAAACATCCAAAATGAGCCTTTATCTCCTTCCATCGTGTTCATTGGCATTGGTAATATATTTCCAAATATCAATTATGATGGGACTAAATACCCTTGCATCTTTTCTCAAATCCTTTGGAAATATTTACAAAGAGTGGATTCAAACTAATAATTTTGCTACAACCAAACTTCTAGTTAAAACCTTCACGAACAATGTGTTAGAATGGTTTAACCAACTTCCCCAACATTCCATTTGGTAACTTAAGGATTTAGTCAATCCTTTAGTTAAAGAGTTTCAACATAATGATCTTTCCAAAAATTATCTTAGTCATTTCATCAATGCTAAGCAATCTCCCACCGAATTAGCTCATGATTTTATCAAATGATGGAAATATCTAGCTCATAAGATGAACATAACATGACTGATGACAATTTGTTTAAAACCTTTATAACTACTTTAACTCCTTCAATTTAATATAAGGTTTGAAATTTTTCTCCCCAAACACTTAATGAATCTCTTGACCAAGTTAAATGTTAAGACTTCTTCATGAAGCAATTCAACCCTAATACCAAATTCTTTAAAGGATATTTTTAAACTTATACTAATATTATCACTGGCAATACTCCTCAAACCGAACTAGGAATTTCCAAAGATGAAACTCCCTCATCTTCTCACATAACACTCAATATGCATCAAATCATATAATTCTTACCACCCTCTAAACCCTTTACTTATCCTAATAATCCTCTTAACTGGTATAACCCTAATTAATTTTGTTGGTTCCACCCTAACATTGGTGATTCCCATGAAACTTTTTGAAGGCTTACTAAGTTTTGTGTATCTTACATGCTTGGTGATTCCTTTAATCATAAAACTATGATCCAACTTCATTGTTAAGAATAAAATACCACTTCTCAAAAATGACAAGTTTCCAAAGCTTTTACCTCTAATAACCAAAAATATTTTTCCACATCTAATCCTCAACAAAATACCAAGGATGTTTATACTATTGATGTTGACTATGACAAATATTAAAACAATTCTCAATATGTTAATGTTGTTAAGGCCAACTATCATTGCAAGCTATCTCACAAAGATCCTATCACAAAACCTAAGAAACCATATTTAGAAGAATAACTTTTCAAAGATACTAAAACCACTCATTTAGCTTTAGAAGCCCCTAAGGAACCACCTCCTTCTTTTGAACCCCAAACAACTTTTAATCCTTTAAAATCTACCTTACCTTCTAAAACTCATAATAGTTCTTCTTATGGATCTTATTGGAATTTTCTCAAAGAACTTAACTCCATGCCTTGCAATATTCAACTTATGGAGTTAGTTATTACTTCCCCATATCATCTCAAGTTCATTATGCAATAATATTAGAAATCAAAGATCTATCTCCTATAGATGAAGAACTACCCTCTATGGAGCCTCAACCTACCAATGTGCATACCATTGAAACCATTTATCCTTCTTCTATGTTGTCTTTTAAATTTCTTGAAGAAGACATGGTTAATGATGAAATTATTTATTGTGATGATGATCCACCACTATTCATTATAATAGTCATTAATATTACCCTTATTCATAAAGTGTTAGTTGACAAAGGCTTTGGTATTAATGTGACATATTTGTGCCTCATCTAATAAATCAGCTATAATAAGGATCATCTCAAGCAAACCCACCTCAAATGTCATGGATTTCAAAAAACTAATCAAAAGACACTTGGTTTTATTTAGCTTCCTCTAATAATCAGACCTAAGATAGTTTGAACTAAACTTATTGTCCTTTATTTTCCCCTATCTTATAACATACTTCTTAGTCACCCTTGGACTCATAGAATGAAGGCCATCACCTCTTCTAGTAGCCAATGCATTAAATTATTACATAATGGAAAATGGTTTAAGCATGAAGCTAATCCCAACCCTTGGATTATTCAACTTCCTAATAAAAAATGTCAATATCACATCCCTACCATTCCTACCATCAATAGTGCTCCCTTACCTGAATTCATCAACATCAATCTAGACTTAGAGGTCACTCTTGTTGATTAAAATAATGATGAACCTAATGAATTGAAACATACTTGAAACACTATGAAGTTACCTCCATATATCTCAAATTAGTTTCCTCCTTTATTACCTCATGACCATACTATTATTCTCATTGATGAGATCACTTATTTTCCCTTCCATGAAATGCTTAGGAACCTTATTTACTAGAAGATGCATTCACCTATCATGATTATGGATTGGAAAAAATATTCTAAGATCTTCTCATCATGTCTCCATAAAATTTCAATAACATTGGAATTTCACCTTCTGAAACTCCCCCTAAATCTCAAACATGTACCATTTCTCCAACCTATCATGATAAATAAATCATGGCCCAAGCTTAATCTCAAGACCTAGATGTTCAAAATTATCAAAAAGCTTTATACCAAATACATTCTTTCATATGGTATTTTCATACCATTTCCATGGATCATGATTTAGATCCCAAAGGGCATGTGCCTCCTATTAATTCTCCACTTCTTGATACTCATTGGGTGGTAGAATAAATCATACCTTTTTATTCTATGGAAATTATTACATCTTATTTACCACCTATAGATCCCATAATTACATCTGATTCTTCCCCCCTCCAAGAAACTAACGATATACCAATCTCTTTTGACCAATCTCCTCCTCCTACTCTTGAGAATACCTTAGATGCTAAGGCCATAGATGTCCATAAAATACATTCTAAATATGATCACCATGGTAATAAAATTATTGATCTTGAAGTATATGTTGAGTATTATGGTCCTCTTCCCACTTTTCCTAGTGATGAAGCTATTCTTAAATTACTTTATACTCGAGAACCTTAACTTCCTCAGAAACATCACAAAATTGGGAATTTAAAAACTAAATCCCATTATTTCAACACTTTTATCTCTATAATTTATCCTAAAGTTAATCTAATTTATTCTTTACTTAATTCACCATACCACTTCTAAGATGGAAATGTTATTCTTATCAAATAAACTACTCACATTGAATATGGTACTCCATCATGCCATTGACCTATTACCATCTCTTACAAACATTCACCTACTTAACATGATAAATTTAGATTATTTTTTTATAAATGTCATGATATATTCACTTGGTGCTATAAATACATGTTTGGTATTGACCCTAGAATTATGGTGCAAATATCATAACTTATCATGATGCCAAACCTGTGTATCAAAATCAATGGAAATTTCCACTTGAAGTTTCTACCTTATGTCACATATAAACTATCAAAATTATTGATGCTAAGTATATCAAACTAGTGGACTATTTTAAATGTTTTTATAACATAGTCCCCATTTGGAGAAAATTAACCATGGTTATTTGCATCTACATTGATTTCTATAATCTTAATCTCACTTGTCCTAAGGATAATTTCCCTTTACCTTTAATAGATTCCATTATCGATTCCACAACTGGTTATTAAATTTTATCTCTTATGGATTGTTTCTTGGGATATAATAAAATTCACATTTCCCTTGAGGACCAACATAAAACACCTTTCACCATGGAATGGGGCACATATTTCTATGTCAAAATATCCTTCAGCTTTTAAAATGTCAAAACTACTTATCAACAAGCAATAACTCATATATTTCATGATATTATCCACAAAATTGTCAAAAATTATGTGGATGACCTAATTAATAAATTTAAATGTTTTAAGACTCATCTTTATGATCTTTCCATCATCTTTGACCATCTTCTCAAATATACAGTTAGATTGAATCCTTAAAAATGTGTCTTTAATATCACATCTAGTAAATTATTCAAATTTTTAGTCTCTCTCTATGGCATCAATTTTGACCCTACTAATATTTACGCTATTATCAACATGCCCATTCCTTAATCTATTTTAGACATTTACACTTATCTCAGTAAACTTAGGGAAATTAGATAATTCATCCCCAAAATGGCTTATCATATCCATTTCATCAATTCTCTTCTTAATAAAGGTAATGCTTTAGAATGGATGGACCCTTGTAAAAAATATTTTTATAACATGAAAGAATCATTTCTTCACCTACCTATGCTTCATCCTCATTCCACTGACAAACCTTTAATCCTATATATTTATTCCACACCCATATCAATTGGGGCAATGCTTGCCTAACAAGATGATACTGGAAGAGAGTATACCATGTACTACATTAACTGAGGCCTCATTGATCATGAGAAACATTACACAAAATTTGAATGTGATTGCCTTGCCATATATTTTATAGCAAAAAAAATTTGACATTACATGCTTTATTAGACCACTTATGTCATCATTCATTTCAATACCCTTCATCTCTTCTTATCCAAATCCTTTCTTCCTAGAGATAGAATTAGCAAATGGGTGGTCCTCCTTATTGAAATTGATCTCCAAATTTTTACTCAAAAAGCTATCAAAGGACAAATCATAGCTGATCAACTTGCTACATCTATTGTGCCTGCTATCAATTACCTTTAAGATAGTCTTCTTGATGATAATATTCTCTATATTGAAGGTATCAGCCAATCCATGTCCATTAAATATTACTTTCATAGCTTCACTTCTGATCTTGAAGCAAGTAATATCGATAAAACCACTATTCTCTTTGATACTACTAAAACAAAAGTAATAATCGAAAAAGTTCCTAAAATTAATGTTGATTTACATGAGGATACTTAGACCCTTCACTTTAATAGTGATAAATGCCTTCACAGAATTGGGGTAGGTTGTATTCTTACAAACCCTCTTGGAAAACTCATCCCTTTATCTTTTCTCTTAACATTTGATCTCACTAACAACATGGCAAAGTACAAAGCTTTAATCTTAGGCATGAGAGTTGCCCTTGATTTAGATATCTGATACATGTATGCTTTAGGTGATTCCTAGCTCATTTGACACCAAGTTAATGGCGATTACTAATGTAAAATATATAATCTCATTTATTATCATCAAATTATAAATTATCTCACTAAAGATTGTATTTATTTCACCATCAAGCCTATTCCTCTAGATTAAAATTTTATTACTAATTCCATTACTTCTTCAACATTTCATTTTCATTTACATCAAGATCTTACTGATTCCACTTTTATTATCCAAATAAGAAAATATCCATAGTATACTCAACCATAAGATTCAATTATCTACCACATTGAGGTTGTCACCATTTGATAAAACTCATGGTATAAAGACATTATTCAATTTAAGAAACACCAAACTTATCCTCCAAACCTAGATTCTCATGAAAAGACTCACATTCACAAACAAGATTTTACATATGTATTTTTATATAATATCCTTTATTATCACAATGTTTAAGGTACCTTGCTCTATTATGTTATGTAAGATGAATTCCTTCCTCTCCTTGAACAAGAAAAAGGGGGCCCTTTTGGTGGCCATTATAGCAGACATACTACAACCCACAAATGCTTACATATGGAATACTTTTATCCCAATATTAAAAATGTTTCCATCAAATTAGATAAAAAGTGTACTCCTTTCTAGATTCATGATGATTTAATTCATTCACCTCTATCTGAGCTTTAAATTATAAAATCTCCTTGTCCATTTTCCATGTGGGGATTATATCTCCTAGGCAAATTACCTCAATCTCAAGATGGTCATGTCTTTATAATCATATCCACATAATATTTTACCAAGTGGGTTGTGGATATACCCTTTTTAAATGTCACTAGTGCCACCATATACATACTCATTCTTAATCAAATTATCTACCATTTTGGTGTCCCTCATACTATCATTTTAGAAAATGGTGTAAATTTCAAAAATAAAGATGTCAAACAACTATGTTAATTTTAAAATCACCCTCAAATTATTCACACCCTATCATCTATAATTTAATGGCCATTATGAGGCCACCAATAAAATTATTAATAAAATTCTCCAAAAGACAATTCATGAAACTTGAACAAATTAGAACCTTTATCTCTATCCTGCTCTTTGGGCCTATCGCACTAGCATATATACTACCACTAGGTCAATGCCATTTTTAATAGTCTATGGTTCTAAGTTAGTCCTCCCATTACAATTTGAGATTCCCTCACTCCATATATCTCTTCATGGTATCATACCCAATGAAAAATTATGTGAAGTTTGCCTTCATGCTCTCAATATCCTTGGTGAACATTGTCTTTCTACTTTACAACATAATTGCCAATACAAGGCCCATATTGCCAAAAAACATAACAAATGAGTCAAAGTTCACATGTTTAATGTTGGTGATCTTATCCTTAAATTAGAATAAAATCATGAAAAATAAGGTAATATGCCCAAAAATGGTGGGTCCCTTATTTATTGAAAGCTATTCTTGGTCTAAGTACCTATCACCTTCAAACTAATGAACACCATGTTTTCAAAGAGATTACCAACATGCAATTCCTCAAGAATTATTTTTCCTAAACCATTCCCTTATTTTTCATACTTTATCTATATGTTATCTATCTAAAAAAATTTATAGGATATTTACATGGGTCTCACCCTCTATAGTAGTTCTCTCTTTTTACAAACCTTAGTCCTTCCTTTTGGACTTTTGGTTTACCTTTTTCTCATGAGTTTCATTGTAAAACTATGGATAGGTCCCATTCTTCCTTAGGATTTACTTTTATTATCTTTCTTTTCATACTTGTGACACACTTTTTATCACCCCTTGGGTTTCTCATATGTGAGTTATAGTGTAAGACAATGGATAAGACCTAACCTTCCTCACAAATACTATATTTTTGTATCCCATTTATTTTTCCAATACTTTTTGGCACCCTTATGGGTTTCTATTTTATGAGTTATAGTGTAAGACCATGAATATGACCTAACCTTCTTAATAAAATCACCATCTTTTCATTACTATCTATAATGTGTTTAGCAATGTTATGAGTTTTTGATCTTTGTTCCCAACTTTAGCTTTTGCTTCTTTTTTATAGATGAAATTTGTAGAAAAATCTGTACTAGCATGCTTTCCTACATTTCCCTAATTTTTATGATAAGGAATCACACTTTTCTATCATTGTATCCTTTTTTCATCCTTTGTCACATTTTTTATGATTTGAAGTAATTGAAATTGTTTTATGTTTCATTCCCCTTGATTTCCTTTCCTTTCACTCCACATTGGATAAAATAAGGTTGAAGTCAAGATAACACTTTTATTTTACCTAGATTTACAAGATTATTTGACAACATAATCTCTAAGCTCTTTCTCTTAGAATCAAGTCCCAAGTATTCAAATAAAAGTCATTTTTAACACCCATGTTGGGTATTCCAAATCCATATGGAGGAGGAATAGAAAAAATCCATCAAAAAAGTTAAAATCCAAATAATTTTAAAGTAAAGGCAATAATATACAAAAAGTAACATACAAATCTCAAAAGTCAAAATCACACCAAAATATGTGATTACAAGAACATCTCCTATCTCTCATTGAACCTCAAACTCCACAATTCACCTCACAATAAAGCCAACGTCCATTGGGGTGTGTTAGGCTAGTAGATTGGAATAGGAGAATTCAATAAAACTCTATGGTGCTACCTACTTTCTCTTGCAAGTACCCAATCTTCATAATAGACTGATGGTTCTATAAGAGGTCCTAAGGAATGGTGAACATGTTATGGAAAGGTAGGTCCATTTTATTTTTCATGCATATATCCTCCATGGGATGATATACATATTGCATTTGTTGAAATAATACTTGTGTGGCTAAGATAAGTTATTCAGAGTCCTTAAGGTTGAAAATCATCTTATTTTAATAAACCTAATTTGAGTGTCTTGGCTTCGATAAAGAGTTCCTATACCTTGGTTTTTCCTTCATTCTCCCCTCTACCCATTTCATTTTCCCCCTTGGCATGGAAATTATGATTATAAGTCTATTTTCCCTCTTTTATATTCCCTTATTCTTCATGTCTTTAAAACATGCTAGCACTACTTTATTTCATTTTTATCAATCCTTTGATCAGAACAACATTCTTGAGTAACTATGGGTTATTTTATTTATACCATGGCTTTACATTTTTAGATATGACTTGATTTTTTTTTACCATTTGTCATTACTGTACCAACCTTTTTTGTGAACACCTAAGTCCATTTCTACTTCCATATACTTTTTCCCACTGTTGAGTGAGGTTGGCTTGTTACTTCTTACTCACCAATGTTGTTTTCCCTTTTATGCACATTTTTCCATTGATGATTAAGGATTGTTATTGCTCACTCATCAATGTTGTTTTACCATTTTGATTGCCAATCTTTGTTTAAATAAGGATTGTTACTATTTTCATATTGATGTTTGATTACCATCCATTTTGACATGTATCCTTGGTTTGACTTGTTGAGTTTACCTTTTTTACTTAAGGTTTACTTGTTTGAATTTTTTGGTCTTTAGTGCCCTTGCCTTTTCAATTACTTTCTTTAATCTAGATTTTGACTTCATCATTTGGTCTAAAATAACACTTTTCACCCCAAATTTCCAAATTTCCAAGTATGTCCCATCCACATAGCACCAATTATCTTGGATTTCCTATATTTGTTTATTTTTGCTCTTTAGTTTTGTATTCCTAGGTTTTTTGAAATCTATCTTTGCACCCTCCATAATCAAAACTATAAACACAATATAAAACCATCCAATAAAAAAAGCAAGTCAAGGTACATATTACATTTAATTTTTAGTTATTTCCCTTTCTATCATTTAATTTCATTATTTTTTACTTTAAAATACTCTAACTTTTATTTTAGCCTCAGTTTTATGTGTTACTATGTTATTTTCTCTAATCACCATCCCCTATTTCACCTAGGTGACACATGATGATATTCAAGTGAGGAATATGTATATACATAATATTTTCAAATTTTATCAATTAATGATGCTTTATATCTTGTAATAACCCATCAAGTCTCAATCTCTCTAAGTGCATTCCCTAAGGGGTGCAATAGGAAATGGGTGGGTAGATCATTAGTGCTTCATAGGATTGTTATCCCTTATTTACACTTATTACCAACCCAACCAACTCTTAAAAGCATTACCCTAAGCTTTTAATCCTCTTTTACACACTCCTCTATTCATTTACCACCTTTAGTGCCCCTTTTCCTAACCTAAAACCCATTTTTATAGTTTACATGACTAGGTCAATTGGGTTGACCTTGTAATCTTATTGGAAAAACTTATTTAAGGTCTAGGTCAATTTTTTCTTGACCTATCCCATGACCTAGTGAGTTTTTGTCAATAATGATACTAGGTCGAATAGGTTGACCTTGTCAACTAAAACTTTTTGAAGCGCTTAGGGTTAAATTCACCTATACAAACACATCCATTTTTCTATTATTAGATAGATATCAAGAGTTATTATTCATTTGTGCTTCTTTACATTCTTCTTTTCTATCATTCTACTTGATGAGTCTTAGCTTAGGGTTTCTACTTGGAGAATAAACTAGTCTTGTGGAGAAGTCTTGGATGCTTTGGCCTTTCTTAGTGATCCTTTCAAACCATAAAAATATCTTGTAAATCACCTTTGGCCAAGGGATAGATTGAGTCTCGATGGGTTCATCTTCTACATAAGTATATCTAACTTTGCTTCTCTCTTTAGTAGATAGAAGTAACATATGTAATAGATTTTGAATAATATTACTATTCTTCTCTATACATTAGGGTCTTGTCTATACATAGATTAATTAGGATTATTATATACATGTTTACTCTTTTTCATTTACTAACCCCCATATTGTGCCATAGGATTTGGTGAGAAATATATTAGATTTCTTCGCTTTACCTATTATTAGTATAGTGAATATGAAAACATAGGACTTAATTAGGGTTATTGTGTGGTTTTGCTTGACTATAGGCTTTGAAACCCTTCATAGTGATGTTATTATGGTAAGATATCCCATAATTAGGTCTAGAAGATCGATATTGGTCATGTTCTTGATTATCCAATGTTTCCCCAATTGAAAGTGTAATTAGGATCTATCTTATCCAAACTAGAATTGATTTGTAGATCTAATGCATTTCTAATTGTATACACTTCCTTTCAACTTAGTGTAAATCTTTTAAGTATTATTTATTTTCATTACCATCTGATCTTCTCCTAAAATTACATAATTCATATAGTTACATAAAACCACTACACATATCCTTGGGTCATAGTGTGACTAATACTCTTCATCATATATTGACACTCACCAACTTTGATCCATAATTTATACTAATTTAGATCGACTTCATGTGGGGATCCTCCTAAGACATCCAAATTTTCTCTTATGATATCTAGCCTTTACCCATATGTACATGATGGAGACTCATGAAGCTATCCTAAGTCATCTTCTATTTATCTCTTTCTTAAATTGATAGGCTCCTTTCCTTCTTCCTACTACCTACAGGTCTTTTATTTTCCTATGGTATCTTGATATAATGTGGATCTTCCATTATGTAGCTTTATTTAAATCATTTAAGCCATATCTATAGGGTAGTGTGGTGTCTTCATATCCTCAACTTTGGTTCCTCATGTCTAATCTCCAAAGCTTCAACCCTATTGGTCTAATTTCCTCCTTCCTCCTATATCTTTGGATTTCTCTACTATCTCTCTAGTAAAAAAACTCTCAAGGATACCTTTTTATGTTCTCAGCAATCTCTTCCACTTTTTCTCCTAATTTGGCATGTTTTAACATGGTCCATCTTTAAAATTATATATATAAGTGAAAAAAGAGTGAATAGATAATTAGGATGGTAGTTTGAAAAATATCTATACTACCACCTATTTCTACCTAGCATATTATTGGTCTCAATTTGAAACCCACAATAAAAAACTAATTGGGCTTTACTGATCTGATGCACAAAAGGAGATAATAACACATGGGATGAAATGTCCCCTATTTTTTAGTATTTATATAGTTGAATACAAGGGTAGATAATTTTATAATCATTTATCTGAGTGAGTAATGGTAATTAACCACCAAAAGTTCAATCAAATCTATATTATCTGATAACTCTTATTAATGTTTTATCAAGTCCTTTTACTTCCACATTCACATATGTATAACACTATAATATAATAGATATAATATTCATTACAAAAAAAATAAAAGAGGATAAAGAGTAAAATATTAAAGTAAGTGGTTCCTTGACTGAAACACAATTATTAATTCTAAAAGTTAAAATCATTTTCAATCATAATTGTACCATTATGTACCAGGTCTAGCTATAGAACAAATTGAAGCAACTCAATGGGTAGGATTATTTAAATTAGTTGAACATATTATAAACTTACAATAAATAAAATAATATTAAATATTTTTAGTTACAACACATAATGGCTTGACACAACTTCAAGTTAAACAAAATAGAAATTTAAAACTGATTATACTAGCTATTGCATAATTTAACTCATATTCATTAGTAAACAAGCATTACAATCTATTCTTAGTATTAATTAATTATATTTAATCAATAAATTAAGGAAATTAATAAATAAAAATGTGAATTTAAAACCATATTGGGATCTAATTCAATGTTTCTACAAAAGCATATAGATGTACCCTCTAAGCAGACAATCACTAGCCAAAATAAAATAAGAAAAGAGAACACTAAGTCTATCACAGTTTCTATAGATTTTTGGTGTATAAAATCCATCCCCATAAAATAATAATATGTACCACCTTATATATAAGAGGAATGAAACCCAACCCACTTAGAACAAGGTTCCCATCTTTTATCATGATTTCCACTCTAGGCCATTACAAATGCATTTAGTTAGAATATTCCCTTCATTCTCAAAGGAAATCCAAATTCTATTTTATCCTTTCTCCATTGTTTTAACACCTATTTACCTAAAATGATCCCTTATTTATCCCTTTAGACCAAGTATTTTTAATGGTTCTATTTTGTCCCACCTAGGAGAATATTCAGGTCAAGAAGTCACCAACTCCTTCCATGTTCCCCATTGACCAATCAGACCTTCTTAAAAGATATCTTGATTTCTTACTCTATTTTTTTCCTCAATTAAGGAAATCATGACATTATAATGGGCCATAAAATTTAAGCATCTTTATTTTATGATGACTTGGTTATTTGACGTGGTTTAGTTCCATATTTAATTTATGTCCTTGGGCTCTCTTTTCCACTTGGTACTCATTTTCAGTCTCCCAAACATATTATTTGGCTAAATTTAGCTTCCCCATGGGTTGTAAAGTTTACTTGGTAGCCACTTGTTGTTCTTAGGCTCTTTTCTCCTCACTCTACTGGCCTCGAGATAGTGGAGTAGTAGGACATCACCATGTGGTGTAATATCACTAACCCAAAAGATCAAATATGTACACATTGTCCCCAAACCAAAAAGTATTAATATGTCACCACATGGTGGAATACCACTAACCCAAAGGCCTAGAGATGCATATACCACCTTAGGACTGTAATTTAGTAGGATGTCTCCATGTGGCACAATCTCACTAACCTAAAGGCCAAATCTTCACATACCACCTTGGGACTATAGGGTATTGGGATATTACCACATGGTACAAACAACTAAATCAAAGTCCTAAAGCTAAATTAACCACCTGAAGACTATGGGGTAGTAATATTTTTCCATGTGGTGTAATCTTTCTAAACCATATGCCCGTATCTATTCCAACTAATCATGACTCTTGATTCCTCCAATCATAGAGATGGTGCCATATGACATCATCATCGTGACCCAAAAGCCCATGGCCATTTGGATGTTAACTACCTTTTGGGTCCTTGAGTCCCTAAAATCATACCATGTGGCATAATCTTAGGATCTTAGGGCTTAGGAAACTTTTAATAAAAATATAAGTACTTTGAAGTCCCCTAAGTGCTTGGGTGAATAAGATCACAACATATGGAGTGATCTTGATTATCTAAAGGGTTCAGGGAGAAAAACCTATAGAAAATATAACATAAAAAATACAAGGCCAAAATGGATAAGATTAATAAGTTAGTCAATTAAAATAAGAAAATCAAATAAGTCTAGGATGAAAGCACAAATTTTCTTAGTGAAGGACATTAGAATAGAAGAACAAGAATGACTAGGAATATTCTTCAATGAAGCACAATCAATTCAAATAACAATCACTATCCATAGGCTTGAATACTTCCATTCAAAAGCCACAAAGTTGAATATTGACTAAGCCTTTATAATGAAATATTATATATAAAGAGTTAGTAATTTAAATTGAAAAAAATCTTTCAAGGGACAAAGTAAACTCAAATTCCTCTAGGTGGTCTAGTGAGATTAAAAAATCATATTTTTACCTAGACAACTATACGAGTAGTCTATAATATTGAAATTTGACTAATATTTTAATAGTATCAATCATAAACATTTAATCATGAAGTAGACACTATTTTAGACTAAATATGTTAAAGGGAAGTTGTCAAGAACCATTTAAAAGGTCATATTATTTTCCTAATTCCAAATCAAATTTACCCAAAATGATATTTTAAAAATATTTTTAGATCATGGTTTAAAATGTTTAGCCTCTTTCAAACATTGATAAAATTTTAAAAATCAAATCAAGGACCAAGAAATTGATAAATAATAGTGGAATTAAGGTAGGTAAGTAGAAACAAGAGCATCCCCATGTGAAATTTGAATATGGGGCATATTGGAACACAACAAATAGAAACCTATATGGGGATAATGTTCCATCAATTTTATGAAACTTAGACTATAATCTTCACAACTAAAAAATAAACACAAACTACAAATAATTCATTAGACAAAAAAAAAAGATGAAAGCACTAATGTCTACTTCACCATGTGACATATTGAGTTTCAATTATGGCTTAGACCATTAAGGTGTGTAGAAGTGATTGATATTTTTATTATCTCTTGAACTCGCATGACATAATTTAGACTTGCCTAAGTAATTGGAACTTTTGAGAGGGAAAATATTGGTTATTTAGATTGAGGGGAATGGCATGGGCATTTCTTTGCTACTAATTGAGTGTCTATATCCATGATAAAGATACCTATGGTCCCACTCAAGGCCTTGATCCACTACCATCTAGGAAAAAAATATCATGGTGGATATTACTTGAATCACGTTTTTGATGAAGACTTGAATTTTGCATTTTATTTTGTTTCCTTTAAAACTTTCTTATGCATTTTTTGTTAGTTCTATCTATTGAGGATTGGGAACCAGCCATGGGTATAATGATAAACTAATAAAATTCATATTACTATGAAAAATAAAAAATAATTAAATGCTTCTATTTACTTTAAATGTTTAATTAAGTGTAATTAATGTTTAAGAAAAGAAAATATTTTTTTCTAAATCCATAAGTTCTATTTTGAATCACTAGACTTTAGAATTTTGAAAATGTACAGAAGAATTGCTTCCATTTTATAGAATTGTCTACGAATAACTACTTACTATCTAAATTATGAAATATAAATTACTCTCATGTAATTACTCACCATTTGAAGTGACCAACCCAAAATAACTCTAAAACACCTCAATTTCAACATATTGTTATTATTTTTTATTTTTCTTCTTGGACTTGGATTTGATGTAATGCCAGCTGTGTGTAGGCTTTATTTTATGGAAAAAATTATAGTCAATGGGTTGAAAGGGAAGATTATAACTAAAATTTTGAAGATACCACATCTAATAGAACTGATTTCTCATGATATGATAAGTTATTTATCCTCAATCCATTTTACTTTATAGAACACACCAAAAAGACACCAAAGGCTTGAACAAAACAAGCCAACTCAAATGAGTTATGGGGAAACAAACAAAAAAATCAAAGAAAATAAAATGAATAAACAATATAAATAAAACATAAACTAATAAATCATGAAAAACTACATTATATACATGTGGTAAACCTCATAGTCCTTTTTCTTAAATGGTGTTAGATGGAGAAAATGAGAAGTAATGCTTAAGAAGTTGTCCATTAACTAGCAGCTATAGGTCATTTCATTGTATATATTTCAATCTAAAATCATTCCATCCTAGTAATTATACAACTTGATAGGGAATAATCCAAATATGACTTAGCTTAAAATGATAACCCATAGGATTTGTCCCATAATAAAATCAAGTCTGAAATATGAAAGCATTTCACTTATGCCTTTTTATCAAACCATCTTTTCAAGGTTGTATAATGCCTACTAAAATTATGAAAGGCTTTTTATCTCATATCATCCATATGAATTAGGTCTAGTAACCGAGACTAACCTAATTCATTTGCTTCTGTGTAGTCATTGATGAATTTATATGTGGATCTCTTGAGTGTCATTGAAAATACTAGTTCCATGCCATAAACCAACATGAAATGTGAGCTCTCTAGACTCCTCTTGTGTCTTATTTTATCAACCCATAAATCATACTTGAGTAGAAGATACTAATTACAAGGGTTATCCTCTACTTATTTCTTAATAACATTCAATAAGTTCTTATTCATGGACTTATCCAATCCATTTCCCTATGGGTAATAGTTTGAAGATAACTTTAATCAAATTCTATTTTGATATGCCCACTCAGTCAACTCAACTGATTGGATGGTAGGCCCATTATCACACACAACTTCCATAGGGTTAATGAACCTAATTTTAATGTGATCTTAAAGGAATGTAATCACCTCTTCAACATTGATCTTATGTTTTTTACCTTAGACCATCTTATGCACTAGTCAGTCACTATAATAATTAATTTATGGCTAACTAAAGAGTTTGGATTTATGACTCCAATGAAGTCTAGGCCCCATTGAGCAAAGGGACATTCCTAAATTATTGGTTAAAGGGGAATATAAACACAAGTATCCATTTTTTAAAATGTTTTATATAAATAGGTTCTCACATGAGTATGAGCATACTTGAATAATGTTGGCCAATAATAACTGGCCCTTAAGATATTGTGGGTTGTCACACTACAAGAATGATTACCACTACCTAATTTATCATAGAAATAAATCATGACATCTAGTGTTTCCTCTTTTTAAAATCATATTAGGAAAAACCCTTCATGATTTTTTTGGTATATTACAACTTTATTTAGAATTAAATGAATAGCCTTAAACTTCAATGTTATTTTATGTGTCCTATCTAAGTTAGCTAGTAGAGTACCATATTAAAAGTAATGAATAGTAGAGTCATGCCATGGGTTGTGCTTCAGTTCAAACTGATTCACTTGGATAATAGAAACACCAAGGTCAATTTTATAGATCAATTTCAATATAACTTGACCTTGAACTATATTTATGGGTCTAACTTCAATGTCATATTCTTGAATTTTTGAGACCCAATATCCCTATTTTTCTCCAAGTTCATTATGCCCCAAAATGCTTTTGACAATAAGATCTAGAACTATAGCATAACATTTGTTCCTTAAAATGTAATGTTTGAATTTATTTGTTTCTTTTAATATTGTAGATTATATTTATGTATTATATAGCATCTCAATCTTTTATATTTGTAAAACTCAAACATTGGTTGTTCCTCTCAGTTCTAAACCTGTCTTGCTTTTTTAAGTCTTGCATCTACTCTATCTTATTCCCCTTGGCCTATATTTTAGTCTGACAAGTCTTATGTCGATGACCTAGGCCTTTTATCTTGACTATAAAGTTTATAATGTACTTATCTCCATCTTTTCAAGTTTTGTGCCTGTACCTACTTTCTTGCTTCCTAGACATGCGCATTCAAGATTAAATCAATGTTGGTGCCCCAAAATAAAGCAAGTGTCTAGTGCCCTAAATCCATCCTATTTATGAATTAAATGTATCCTAATGATATACCTAGGTGATTTAATTCAGTTTACTTCTCTAAATGTATTGATATAAATTCAAGATCAACCCTCATTCACTTTTCACTTAAAAAAGACCAAGGCAAACTATCAAAAGCATCATATCAAAAATTCAATTGATCAAAGCTTACTTATTTTCTCTTATTTCCATATAAATCATAGGGACATCACATAGACAAGTTTGAATTACTAAAGGAGTATCATAAGAGCCCAATTTTCCATGTTACTTTATAGGTCACTATGGTAATTGGTTTCCACATATTATATGATTCACACATAAGCCAACACATAGGGAAAAACTACATTAGTTTGGGAGCCTATTAATAGTACTAGATATGTAATTATTGATACCAAATAATATAAGGGTATTTTCCTTAGATCGACATTGTATGCCTAGTAACCCATTTTCCCCCAATGTCACTATGAATATGAAGAACTAATGTTTTGACATTTCTTGAGGAGTGATAGCCCATAAAATATCTCTAAATGCACTAGAGTGAAGGAGAATAAAAATTTAGAATCATTTAGGTGTTCAAATCCTTTTCTAGTAAGTATTTTTTATGTGACACCTACATCCAACCTAGATAGTAGTGTCGATGCAACCATCCTATTATGACAAAAGTGTCTAGAGCTCTAGTGGTACTTAATCTAGAATTAGGTGACTATTCTAGAATCATCTTCTAGTATAATTTATACCTATTCTAAATCCAACACTATGTTAGCATCAAAATCAGATAAGTACATTACTTATTTGTCATTTCCATATATAACCTAGTTATATTTTCTATATTTATCTTATTGTCAATTTTATAAATTCAAAAAATGTTATATCTAAGTTATCACCCAATTAGCCTATTGTAGATCTAATTATCACCCTTGTATATTTTAATTTTTATATACCCCTTTAAATTTCATCTAAGGATAATACAAAGTCCTTAGACATCTATTTCAAGTTTGAACATTTGGTGAACCCAATTTATATGAATGTAAAATTTTCTAGTTTCTAGGGTTTTTAGTTAGCTAGAGTTTTAGATTGATGTAATTTTTCATTTCTTACTTATATTATTTTTTATACAACCTATTCATAGCCCTATATTTTTAGGTGTGCCTATTTAAGACATTTATCTTACCCTCCCACCATCTAAGTTGTATCAAACCAATGAGGGATATAACACTATGGATCATGATGATACCCGTGTTGAAATTGAAAAACATATTGATGAGGTTATTATAAAAAAATATTTTGATAATTAAAAACATGAAATAAATTAAAATAAATAAATAAACCATGATCAAGTGAAATTAATTTCATTATTTCATGAGGATATTCATCAAAACCCTGAATATATTGATGAGATCCAATAAACAATACTAGAAATAAAAACTTCAATAGATATAATTGAAACATCCCTCCCCTTGAGCAAATTATAATATAATACATCTAGTGGAAGCATTGAATATGTCTTCCAACCTTTATTTCCCAAAACTACTATTTCTACATCTACTATAGAATTATCAATTATTTCAACACAAATACAAATTTCAATGCCTATTACTACTCAAACCATGTTTACATCCCCTTTGGTGACTACACATATTGATAATATAAATCCCAATGGGTAAACAATTAAAACACTCATTCAAGTTATAAAGAGCATGGAAGATAAGGTTACAAATATTGAATAAAAATATTTAAAATATCCTCATGATATTGATCAATAAGATGTGTTGCATAAGCCCCTTGTACTTGATATGTATTTACACCCTTTTACAACTAGTTTTGTTTCACCTAAGTTTCCATTTTATGATGGCAAAGGTGATCATGAATAATATCTTTGATCCTTTTATTTGGCATGCCTTGACTATGCCTCAAATGATAAAATTTTGAGCAAATTATTTCCAAGAAGATTCAAGGACTATGCTTTGAGGTTGTCCTATGATTTACCTCTCCAATCTATGAAAGCATTCAAACCACTTACAGATAAGTTTTTAGCACACTTTTCCATTAATATTTATAAAAAAAAATCCTATTCTCAAATTTCCATAATTAAACAAGGAACAAATGAACCTATAAATGAATATGCATTTAGATATAAGATAATGCTAGCTAAAATGACTAGTCTTAAGGTAGACACAGAGTTGCAAGATATATTCAAGTAAAGTTTGCTTGCTCCTTTACATGAGTCCATTATTTTTAATAAGTTTAAATATTTCTATGACTTATGCCATATTATATGAGATAGTGAAATGAAACTTATTTCATTAAATAGTATAAATTATGTAACAAACACACCAACTACATCTACATCTAGTACCAAGTTCAAAATCAAACCAAGGTATAAGGTAAAACCTCCTGAGCCTAAAAAAGAAACAACTACCATGGTTAACTTAGTTTCACAATAGCCTAATTGGCTTGTTTTATCCAATACACTAAGGAGATAGTTATCTTGTTTAATTGAGTCTCTAGTTTCATTACTCCCATGGTTACTAGAGTGTTATCTTATATCTCTCCCTTATCCTATAGAGGTTGATATGAATATAACTCTACCCAAAGGATATTATGAGAATGATTATTATGATTATCATTAGGAACTAGAACATTATATAAACAAATACTTTGAATTATAAGATCCAAGATCTTATCGATAACCAAAAGCTTACATTTGATGATCCTCTAAAGGAATAAATTTCACAACCTACTGATCACCATAAATAATTATTTTTCAATAATCATTTGAAATACCATTATAAAAAGGAACCAAAAGTACAGATGAAATATAATTTACATCCCCATCCATTACATTATGGGCACCCACTATATGAGATTATTGGCACTTGCATGTAACATATACCTCCTATGGTTAAGAGACCTTCTATTTATTTCAATGACATATATATATATATATATATATATATATATATATATTAATTATGATAACTATAATCTTGATTCTTTATTCATTAAATCATACCTTAATAACACCCTATACATAATGTTATGATTGATAAATTTTAATGGTGTAAGTGATAATATTTGCATCGTGCCATTATTTATGCACTTGGGTTATAATCATCATGATTTTCACCCTTATACTAGATCAATTAGAGAATTTGATGGGACCTCCTAGAAGGTTCTTGGTGAGATTTACCTACCTTTATAGGTTAGTCATATGCATGTGGTTACTACCTTTTTAGTTATACCTTCCACAAACATCTTTGATATGTTATTGGGAATACCTTAGATCCATATACTTCAAGTAGTACCTTCTATAGTGAATTATGTGTTAAATACATTCATGCCAATTAGATAGTTATAGTTTTCATAATTCTATATTAGTATCCTCTTGGAATAGAGAAACTTATACTCAAATAGTTAATTACCAAGCCTACTAAGGTTAATTACCTGTAAAAGGGAAAATAGTAGACAATCCCCTTTAGTAGGTGGCATGTACTTGAGAGATCATTACTTCAGAGACATATAGTGGATTCCATAAAATCCCCATCTATTACGTACCATGTTCAAATATCCATAACATGTACACATGTCCCTATTATGATTATTAAAAAAACATAAATCACTCAATAATGGGTTACACGAGCCCCTAATCCTATTACTCCTATTTTTTTATGACCATAAATTCCTATTTTACATATGTAGAGCATCATTGATACTATAGTGACAAATATTGAACCTATATGTTCTCCTTAACAACATCAAAATATTATTACACTAGGTTCACAATGGGGAGATATCTATGACCATCCATTGGATTGCATCATAGGATGATATTTCCTTTTCAAACATTCTAAAATACCAAAAAAATAAAAAAAATTTAAAAAATAAAAAAATAATTTTGGCACCTACATACTCTATTATCTCCTTGACATCTATGCATTATTTCCATGTTGATGGATGGAATAATCAATTACTTATACATATACATGTGTGTGACACTTCTATTTGAGTGTGATATAGGCATATACAAATACATGATATATTCCTATTTCAAATGTTGGGCCTTTCCTTTACTCGTGTCATGCAAACATTTTGGGTATTTTCTTATTTGATCTTGATACCAACATG
The DNA here is from genome assembly GCA_037957365.1 of Torreya grandis. NCBI lineage: Eukaryota > Viridiplantae > Streptophyta > Pinopsida > Cupressales > Taxaceae > Torreya > Torreya grandis. The sequence goes on along the minus strand of JARHVA010000168.1, from coordinate 3,161,749 downwards.
TTATATTGTTTGATGATAATATTTCATTATCATGTTTGATATTACATATGTACTTACACATGCCTTTATCCATGATTATATTTACACCTTGTACTTGATATGTTATGCACTTTAAAAAAAAATTTAAACACATTTGATCTATGGGCTACTATGACATGTTTATTTTGGATGCTTATGATTTCCTTTATGCACCTCCTTGAGTGTATTTCCTTGTTATTGTATTTTTTTGTTTGAGAATTTTAATATGATCCTTTTATTGTGGCCCCCATGCCTATGTATGATTTCTTTGATATTTTGATATGTCAATATTTTTTGTATGTACATTTAAATATGTCATTATTTATTTCATGGACATTTAACTAAATCATGTCCTTTTTATTTTTTAACATTTGAACATGCCCTTTGTTTGTAGTATCCTTAGACCATTGCCTTGTGGCTTGATTTTGAGTGCTCTTGTATGTGTGATTTGTATCTTGTTGAGCTTGTATTTTTACTATCTAAACATTTACATGATATTTATCATGCATGCTAGGCATTTATGTCATCACATTGGTTTTATGTGCTTCAATTTTATATCTACCTAGACATGTTCCTTTTATATGTTATATGGTTCCATTCATAGATTATATAGCTTTATTATCATTTTGAGGTGAGGTAACTATGAGTTATTATCTTTACCTTACCTCAAAGAGGGTAATTTTAGTGGGGACATGTCATAGAGTCATGTTATCACACTTGACATGATTTTTATATTTAGTGGGGGCTTGCTTTGGAAGCATGTTCTCCACACTTATTCAACATTCAACATCTCCAGATTAAAATGGGTGTATGTTTTATAAAAATGTTCTTGATGTTGGTAATTATATTATTTTTCATATTTTTGCATATATAGTATGGGAATGCTTTGGATTCATGTTATCCTCACTTACATAATTTTTGAATTTGCCAAATCACATAGTTATACGATTCAGATTCATAGTTGTGGCATAATTTTATACACTGGTACCATTTTTATAAACATTTTTATCATGAGACATATCTAAGGTTAATTTTATATGTAATTCATGCCTAATATTAAAAATTACAAATCAATTTTAGATTCCATAACTCTTTTATTGAGTGAAACAACATCATATAATTTTATGCACTGATACATTAGTTGGACTTTTAAGGAATTTATTGAGCTAATATAATGTACTACTTAGTTAAATTTTTGGTGTGGTTGAGGTGATTAAATCACTTAATCTTGACAATTTTTAGGTTGGAATTAATTATATCATCTAGCCTCACTAGGTTATAATTATCATTGGGTTACACAATTGAGCTAATCTAAAATATTAGGTGATAACTCACCTTTACTCTAAGGTTGGGGACATGTTCCTCTCTCTCTTTATCTCTCTCTCTCTCTCATATATATATATATATATATATATCTTTGTATTAATTCACTTTTTATATTTATACATTTTTTTCATAATATCAATTTTAGAGCCTAACAATGATACATATTTTTCAAATCAACTTATCAATAAGCAAGGTGGTTACATCAACACATAAGTGTACTCCTAAACCTTACTATTTAAATTTTAATTAATTTCAATTATATATTATATGCATTGATTATATATTGTAACATGTTATTTTTTATAGTTCAATCACCAACAAAACATTTAATAAGGGCACACTCAAAAACAAGGTGTGTTATACACACCTAGGTACATATTCCTTTCCTTTAATCTAGCAACTTTGTTACTAGATTAAATGGGGGGAATTTATATAAAATTTATGAATTTATAGCACATTAGTATTTTACACTTGGAAAATTTATACCTTGGTTGTTCATCTTAGTTATGGACCTATCATACTTCTGTAAGTATCACATCTACTATATTTTATGCTCTTTAACCCATCCTTTAGTTAGACTAGTCTTATGTTGATGACTCAATCCTTATATCTATCATATAATGATCAAAATTTACTTATTTTCTTCCTCTATAGACACTAATGTTCGGGATAAACATTTTTATGTAAGCTAGTGTCTTGACATGATACAAGTATATAGTACCCTAAATTTATCTTATTTGTAAATGAAACATATCTTAATGGGAAAACAAAGTGATTTAATGTGAGTTACCTATCCAAATGGATTGATATAAACATTATATAAACCCTAATTCATTCCTAACCTAAAAAGTAACAAAGATACAAAGGCAAACTATCAAAATCATTCTTTTAAGCATTCAATTGAGCAAATCCTATTTTATCCTATTTCAATAGCAATCATAGGGAAAACATATATATAGGTCAAAAATAATGGAGTATCCTAAGAGACTAATTTTATAAGTTAAAATATAGTTCATTATTGAACTTAATTTTCACATATTTCATGATTCACATGCAAGCCAACACATAGTAGAGAACTACATCATTCTAAGGCCCTCTTTAGAGTATTAGCTATGTAGGCAGTGCTTAATGATAGAGGGGTATTTAAGGTTAGATCAATATTGTGTTCCCACTAACCCATTTTCCCCCAATTTTACCATGAAGATGAATACATATGGTTTTGACATTTCATGATGAGTGATAGTCCATGACCTAGATCTAAATTTACTAGAGTGAAGATGAAGATAAATCCATAAACATCTAGGTGGTCACACCCTTTTCTAGCAAGTATTTCATACATGATACCTACATCAAGCCTAGATATCAATTTTGATGTAACCATCCAAGGATAACACAAGTTTCCAAAGATCTAGAGGCATTTAATCTAGAATTAAGTAACTATTCTAGAATCATCTTCCATTCTATTTTCTACCTATTCTAGATCTAACATTATGTTAGCATCAGAATTGACTAAGTACATTATTTTTTTGTCATTTCCATACATAGCTTAGTTTTAATTTCTATATTTATCCTATTCTTAGTTTTATAAATTTAGTATATGTTATATCTAAGTTTATCACCCAATTGGCCTATAGTAGATTTGATTGTTACTCTTGTGCATTGTCATTTATATATACCCCTTTAAATACAAAAAAGGTCTAACACTAAGTCCTTAAACATCCATTTTATGGTTTAAAAACGACTATATAAGTTTTTTTTTCCAAAATAGGGTTTTTTAATTCAAAGTCCTTCAAATTAGTGCTCATGAATGATATGGGATGCTCTACATCTTCCAGTTTCTGAGTAAGGATGACAACAGTGGTATGGTCAAATGAAAATGAATACAAGTAGAAATATTTTGTGTAATATAGGTTGAAAAAAATGGATGCCTATATTATGGCATCCTTAATTTATTGAAATCATTAATTTATGTAGGCATACACTCAAATTTATCTCCCTATTTTAAAATGGAATTCAATGGTTTAGTTATCTTAAACAAACCTATAATGAGTTTTTATATGAAATTAATTTAAAAAAATAAGATTTCAATTTATTCTTATTATTTTGTAATTAAATTAAATATAAATGGAATTAGATCTATCAGGTTAAACTGACATGCCTTATTTCTTAATTATGTGACCAAGGATCTTGCCTTTAGTTGAACATAAAATACATTTATTTGGATTGAGTGAAATACCAAACTTATGGTAGCATTCAAATATATTTTTAAAGTGTTTTAAATGATATGATATGCATTAAAAAAAACACTAAGTCATCCATATACATAATAATGTACTTACCAATTAACCCTTCAAACTCTATGTCCATGACTATTTTGAAAGTGGCACCAACATTGATGAGACCAAAGGGCATTTTATTATAAGTGAATGTGCCCCACTTTATGGTGAAGGTTATCTTAGATCACTCTTCCTTGTCAACTAAAACTTGATTTTATCCTAAGAATCCATCTTGAAAAGACATCATCTTAAATAAACTAACCCTTTGAATGAATTCATTTAAGGATGATAGTGGATAATTATCTCTATCTGAAGCTTGGTTTAGGTTTTTGAAATAAACACAAAGACCAATATCTCTAATCTTTTTTGAATTTTATTAAACTATCTAACCAATTTGAATATCACACAAGAAAGATTATACTAGATGACAATAAATTTTGAACTTCCTTTATGATGAGTGCCTCTAGAACATGATTGATTGGTCTCTGATTCTATCTGAGTGGCTTCTTATCAAGTTTCAATATGATATTATGCATCGTGACACTAAGCTTAAACACTTTAAAGTTAGTATAGGTCCAAGAAATGATGTCTTAGTAATGGAGTAACATTTTTTTTGTAAAATCTGAATTTATTCATCATTGCATCATGGTGTTACAATGATATTTTGAGGTTGATTAGGCATCCCCATGTTAATAACTTGTGACCTTTGATTGGGGTGAATAGTTCTTTCAGGCCTATTTTTAGGCCTTTATAAGTCTAATAACCTTTCCAATGATATCATTCCCTTTGGAGTTTGATTTTCCTTAAGGTTTAGAAATCCATTAGGATCACAACATTATTCATTCAGATCACTCCTCTCATCCTCATCAACCACCTACAAGTCAAAAGCATTGGAATTTGAAAGGAAATACATAATGTGTCTATTATCATCAAACACTTGAAATATATTTAAATTTTTAGGTACATATGGACATAAAACCAATTCAATAAAAAAATTCTACAAATCCATATTATCCAAAGGTATAAGGTTAGAAATATAAATAGCCAGTGAGTCTATCATGGTGTTCTCAATTATAAGAAAGGAAAAATTGCTAAATGAATTGAAGGATTCCATCAAATCCAAGGCATGATGATTATAATTCTTCAAACGAGAAATCTTACATTAAAATATATTTTTTACCTAATTGATGACTACTTCATAATCACCATATACCTTTAATTTATGGGTTTTGTACCTAGATACAAATTATAATCCCAATATTAGTTCCTAAAAAAAAATTATGTTATTAGTATAATAAAATTTTAATCTATATATGGATACATGTTTCTTACCATGGGGATCAATAAATACAATACCTACACTTGATCCTTGATTAGATCATGTTCCATCAAAATACAAAGACCACATATTTGAATTCTGGTCTTGATTGAGTTCTTTCTTCCTTTTTGGTTTGGTGGTTAGAGTATAGACACCTAAATCCATGGAGATAAAATTAACTTATTCATTGATTGTATCATATTATTTAGTCATGAGTTGCATGTGTGTCTCTCTATCAATCCTTATCTAATTTATCACTCCTCTTCATGGAAACCACATATGCAAAAACTTTGTTACCATATAACTGTTCAAATATTTATACCAATCCCTACTGATAAACATGCCATATGACTTTGGGATCTCAACCACTTATATTTATATGAACTATTAAATTTTTAGCTTAGTTTATAATTTCATATGAACATTTATCTATTCCCATACAACATCGACCTTAGACTTGTCTAAATGGACCACTACTTTATTTGATTTTATGGGGACTTGTCTTAGTTTCATAATAATCTTGGTGGGCATGACATTGGTTGAGGCACCTGAATCAACCAAAAAATTGTGTAAATTATTACCAAAGACTAAGACTATAAGTAAGAAGGGTGAAACCTTAGTTTTGGCTACGACCTTATTTTTAGACTAAGTTCTCTTATTTTTAAGATATTTAAGGAGTAAATCCATCTATTCAATAATGTGTGCCAATTTATGGGGGTTTAAATTAAATTTTATCCTTTTTCATATCTTCCACCTCATTTGGTAGAGGTGGATCATTTATGGCTTTTGGGTCAAGAGGAGTAGTAGTATTGTTAGGTGGTGTTGAGATGGTCAAGGGATAGTGTGCCCTAATTCTAAGGTTATAATTCCCTCTCTGGTACTATTACATAACTTGAATGTCATTATTATTCTCCTCAGGTTCATTTTATCCTTCACTAAGAAAGTCTAGTATCTCCAAAATCATGGTTGTATCGAGTGATTTAGATGACCTATGGTATTATATTTATTTAGGTTAACCTCATATTCATCAATATCCTTTTGTAGGATGTCTAAGAAATTTAAAAACTCAATGTAAATGAGTTCCCCATGTTGGTTTTTGTTATGAACATGAAACTAGTTGGGTAGGGTGATATCCATGATGTTGATTTCAAGAATTTTATAAGACATAGGCTCAAATTGTTTGCATTGCCTATTACTGGGTCTATAATTATGTTGATAAGTGAAATTTAGGGTATAATTTCCACCACTTAAACTAACCACTTATTTTTATAAACTAAGGAAATAATTGCTCAACATCTAGACCATCCTTTGAATTACATCTAGCTTAGGTCTAGATGATTTTTTATTAGTAGTCTACATGTTATCAGTCACAACTTGGACTCAGATTGGTTATAAGACTATAACATAGCCTCATTACTAATATAATTTATAAATCTTAAATTTTGATTTAGAGAGGAATGGATCAAAGGGAGTTGATTCATGATTGGGAGAGGTTGTACCATTGGGATATTCTAATTTATAGGTGGGATTGGTCTCAATGTTGGCATGTTTGGGAGGACATTAGGAATAGGGTCCAATATTTGTCATTATGTATTGAGATTCATATCCATTTTTATTTTCTCTACCTAGGTGAGGGGAATATTAGTGATATTTCAACCCTCGTTAAAAACATGGTTATCCATGGGTCTAATTCATTGTTAAACATTTCTAATGCTAGCTGTTTTTTTATCATATACATGGCAGTCACCTTGTTATACATATTTTGAAATTGGGTATTAATATTACATATAGGTTCATTGGGATCAATTATCATGAAATAAAAGTGTTCATATAAAACACTAGGATATACCACCTGATAGAACTAGGACAAGAACATAATACTCATTTAATTCTAACTCCTAACTGAATATTAGGTAGGTTAGGAACCAATCATAAGATACATCAAGCAAGATGAAATGGAATAGCCTATATGATACATATTCATGATAAATGATGAGTAACCTAAGGGAAATTTTGTAGGACACAATATATTCTTTTATGGTCCTCTAGTACTTAGAATGAACCTTATAAGGTATCTCTCAAGGTTCTTAGGTAGATCATGCATGTCCCTTAGAATATTGATTATAGACCCTAATAACCAATCCATTGGTGAAAAAATGGGTGGAGTTATGTTCTAGTTGGGTTGAGAGGATGCACTAGTAGGGGTGGATAAAGGTCTTGATCTCCCTCTATTAGTTTGTGCTCTGCTAAATATTTATAATGAGGATATAGTCAATCTACCTCGGATTACTCAAGATCTAGTGATTCACTTAATAGGATCCAAATTTTTTAAGGTATTAAATATGAGTTATAGTTATGTATAATTATAATTTAAAATGAATAAAACATGAAATATAGAGAATCTAAAAGGTTATAACTGATAATAAATCAATATAATAGAAGGTATCTAGAATTTTAGACTAGAAAGAAAACATTGACCCTCCTTTTATTAGTAGTTTATGTTGGTTTCATTAAGAAAACAATAAAAATTCATATAATAATAAGTATATGGTGTTTATTTAAATTCCAATACGAAATCAAGAGGTTTAACCCTCTTTCTAGCGCTAGTTTTTATTGGTCTCAATTTATGACTTGCAACATAAACAACTAATGAGGGTTAACTAAACTGATGGGACAAAGGGAGATAACAACACATGGGATGAAATGTCCCCTCATTTTTAGGATTAAAATAGTTAAATCCTAGGGCCAATAAATTTCCAATATTTTAGTTGGGTGAGAAATGGAAATTAACATCAAAAATTCAATCAACTCTATATTATATAAGAATTCTTACTGATGTTTGCTCAAGTGATTTTATTTCCTCATTCACATAGGTGTAACACTATAATACAATGGATAGAAATTCATCACAAAAAATATAAAATGGGAGAAATATTAATTCATGATAGTAAGTGGTTCCTTGATTAAAATAATATTATTCATGTTAAAACTTAAAAGCATGCTTGATCATAATTATACCATTGTCTACTAGGTCTAGTTATAACACAAATCGAACTAACTCAATGGGAAAAATTCTCAAGAATTAAATAAAAATTTATTATAAACTTATATTAAATAAAATCAAATGAAAGGTCTATATCTACTGTACATAATGGTTTGACACAACTTTAAGTTAAATAGAACATAAATTCATAACCGATTAGACTAACTATTGCATAATCTAACTACATATTCATTAGTAAATAAGCATTGTAATCCCTTCTTAAGATTAATTAATTTTATTTTATTAATAAATTAAGGACATCAATAAATAAAATGTTAATTTCAAACCATACTAGTATCTACTTTAGTTTTGTTACAAATCATTTATTTATGCCCTTTAGGCAGACAATTACTAGCCAAAATAAAATAATAAAAGAGAGGATTGAGCCTATCACAAATTATATAAAATTTTGGTGCATAACATCCACCCCCATAAAAATAATATGTGATGCCTTATATATAAGGGGAATGGGACATGACCCACTCAACATAAGATTCCAATCCTTTATCATGATTTCCAATCCAAGACATTAAAATTGATTTGGTTAGGATATTTCCTTCATTATCAAAGGAAATACAAATTTTATTCTATCTTTTATAATACTTTTTTAACTAAAATGGTCCCACACTTCTCCCTTTGGACCAAGTATTATGAATGATTCTTATATTCAGCCCACTTGGGAGAATATCTGAGTTAAAAATTCACCAACTCACTCCACATGCTTCCCTTGATTAGTCAGACCTCCTTACAAGCTAGCTCGATTGAGTACTCTATTTTTTCCCTCAATTAAGACCATTATGACATTTTGAGAGGTCATGGAATTTAAGCATGTGACTTTTATGATGACTCAATTAGTTGACATGGTTTGGGTTCATCTTCGATTTATATCCTCATGTTCTCTTTTCTACTTGGTACTCATCCAAAACCTCTTAGACATATTCTTCAACCACATTTAGTTTTCCCTTAGGTCCTCAAGTCTACTTGGTATCACTTGTTCTTCCTAGGATATTTTTTCCTTGATTTATTGGCCCTTGGCTAGAAGACTAGTGAGATGTCACCATGTGGTACAATCTCACTAACTTAGAGGCCCAAATCTACATAAACCACCCCAAAATTCAAGGTATTAGGATGTAATAATGTGGTGCAATCTCACTAACTCAAAGGCCTAGAACTACATAGACCATCCTAGGACTGTGGAGTAGTAGAATGTCACCATGTGGCATAATTCTAATAATATAGAGGCTCAAAGCTTCACAAACTACCTCAATACTATGGGGTATTATAATGTTTTCATATGGTGAAATCTCATTAATATAGAGGCTCAAATATACACATAACACCCCAATATTTTAGGTTACTAGGATGTTACCACATGGCATAATTTTATTAACTTAGAGGCCTAGAGCTACATGGTTAACCTAAGACTATAGGGTATTGGGATGTCACCACATGGTTCAATTATACTAAATTGGAGGCCCAAATCTCTTCTAACTAATCATGGATCTCAAGTCCCCAAGTCATTAAGATGGTACCACATCAAAACATCCTAGTGTCCCAGAGGCCTATGGCCACTTGCTTATTGATTGCCTACCCAGTTCTTAGGTCATCAAGATCATGCCACATGGTGTGATCTTTGGATCCATGGGGTTTGGGAAAGTTTCAATAAAAAGATAAGTATTTTTAAGTCCCTTGGGAACCTAGGTGAATGTGATCATGCCAAATGGCATGATCTCAGTTATCTAGAAGGATTAGAGAGAAAAACCTATAAAAAAACACAATGCCAAAATAGAGAATATTAATAAGTTATTCAATTGAGATAAGATAATTGACTAAGTCTAGGATGAAAGAATAAATTTACTTAGTGAAGGACACAAAAAAATTAGAAAAGGATCGACATGAACATTCTTCAATGAATCACATTCAATTCAAATGAATAAATGGACCTTGAAACTTTATTCAAAGGCCTGAATACTTCCATTCCAAATCCATAAAGTCAAATATTGACCAAGACTTTATAACAAAACATTATACAGATTTGGTAATTTAAATTAAAATAAATCATTCAAGGGCCAAAGTAAATTAAAACTTAAATTCCTCTAGGAGACCTAAATATATTTAAAACTCATATTTCAACCTAGACAACTATATGAATAGTCTACAATATTGAAAATTTACTAATCTTTTAATAGTAGAAATTGTAAGCATTCAATCATGAATCAATAACTATTGTAGACCAAATATGTTAAATGGAAGTTGTCAAGAACCATATAGAAGGCCAAATTATATGTTTAAGTCTAATTTAAATTTACCTAAAAGGGTATTTTTAAATCATTTTCAAAACATGATTTAAAAATATTAGCCTCTTTTAGACATTTAGAAAATTCAAAATATCAAATCATGGAACAAGCAACTGAGTAATAAAAGTGGAAGTAAGTAGGTAAATAGAAACATGAGGATCCCTATGTGAAATTTTAATATAGGGAATGTTGGGGAATGTATCTTTGGCTAATAGGTTGAAAAATATCCATATTCCTACCTATTTCCACCTATGCATATGGTAGCCTACCCAAGTCATTCTTTAAAATTTAAAATTTTGACAAGTGGAAAATCATTCACATGCCTTGATTATTCTCATGCTTGTCCTTCATTTTTTGAGTCACTTCCCTTTCCATTTAGTTATTACAATAATAATTATTGATTAGGTCATAGATTGTGTCAGTCCTTGTGTATGTCAACTAATTCACTATTGTTCCTCTTTCCATTGAGATAAATAATTGGTTGTACCTATTTCATTTTGTATTGACATGACACATGTCTTTTCCTATTCATCTCTTTGACTTGGTCACAATCCAATTCCTTCTACATGTTATTATTCCTTATGTACACTTCCAAATTTCTTCTCCTACATAATTTTCATCTAGAGTATTCATCAAATGCCTTTCTTCTCCTCTTATTATCACTATCTCCTACCCCACACTAAAATTTTCTTTTGGTCCTCTAGTGAAGTGCTTTTTTGAGATGTGTTTGTTTGGGTATTGATACAAACTTTATTTTTGGTGGTTTAAACATGCATTTTATAATTTTATGTCACTCCCAACCTCATTATAAATAAATAGACATATATCATGTAGAATTTCTAGATAAATTCCATGTTTGACTCATCTGACTATATATTAAGAGGTGACCACATATTATTACCTAAAAATAGATTTTTTTTTCCTAAGTAAAAGGGATAGAAGTATGGATAAGGAAAAATTATTATAGGATGAAATCAAAAATCTTATTCATTTATGAAAATTGACACCTTATTACATGTTGGTTATACAATTTTCTTATCCATGTTATTAGGGATAGAAGGGCACGTCACAAAATCCACTCAAAACTTTTGCATTTTTGACTCCTGAAGTGGGGTTAAATTAGTCATTGAGGTAGCTAATGAATCTATTATCTAGTTATTATTTATTGGGATTAATCTAATGTTGAATTCCTCAAAGGACTAAAAAATTCCCAAGTTAGATGCTTTTACTTCTTCAAATATGTAACTTTACACTGTTATTGATTTATTAATTGGTTAACAACCAACTCAAAGGCATTGAATATATGTAGTTATTTTACACTGTGATTTAAATCAAATTACAATCCTAGGATTAAGGCTTCATACTTAGCCCTATTATTTATGTAATGGAAATTCAATCTATAAATATCTAGGTATTTCTTACCTTTTATATTTGTGAGGGCCATGCCAACCCTATAACCTTGTTTTGATCTAGCTTCATCAAAGTAAATGGTATATAGATGAGAGGGACCTTCAAATTCTCATTCATGCAATGAATTTTCTTATCCAATGATAAATGTATACACACCTACATGGGAAGCTATGAATTATAATTTCTCAATGGTGGTATTATATTTTGTAATCAAATGTTTCATCTTCATCTCATGGTATACTCTAATTTGGTTTGGTATCCCCTTCTAGGGTAGTCACATGTGTAATAATTTAGTGGCCATGTACCCATTTAATGTTTTGAACCAATCCTAACTCAGAAATAGACCATATTATTATATAATGTCCATGACCAAGATATCAATGGTTTGATACACATGTGGTTTGGATGCTAAATATGTGTTGTTTATTAATTCATTGACCCATGGGATGGAATATTTTCCAATTGAAGGACAACTCTCTTTGACTTATCTAGAGTTAGAACCAACTTTTAGGATATAGTTATTAGCATCACATTGGTTTATTAATTAAAATCAACCAAATTTTTTTGGATATTCTTTCCAAACATTTAGATTTACTAAGAATGATGGCACTTATGGATTATCTTTATATACTATGACATTTACATGCACAACATTTGATTTATCGTATGTTCTCCTAGTCAGAGCCTTAATTAGTAATTCTCTTTCCTTGATGATCTGTGCTAGTTCATGCAGGTTGATGTTATCTTTGGTTTTATTCATATATTCAATAATGTTTACCCTCCTTTACTAGGTAATTTTAGAGTCTATAATTATTCATCCCTTATGGGAAGAGGTGGGTCTTTATTGGACTTTGGATCTAAAGATGTAGTGTCACTATTATTCATAGGCATTGAAGTAGTCATAGGTTGTTTAATTCTTAGATTATAATTATTCCTTGCCTAATATTACTACTGGAAGGCATGGATATCGTCTATGTTATCCTCTAGTTCATTACCATCTTCTTTTAGAAATGGATAATCATAGGTTTCAAAGACATTGATAGTGCTTGGATGTCATGAACCAGTAGAGGAGGTCAATTTGACCTGATTTATAGAACCTTTTTATCTATCCATCACCATCTAAAAGATTTCAAAGGCTTTAAAAAATTCAATGTATTCAAACTCACCGTGTTATGTAGTGTTATGTATAAGACACCAATTGGGAAGGGTTAATTCTATTATGTTCATCTTTGGTCCTCTATTATATGTAAATTATTGTTCTTGGTTGTTTAAAGACTTGTTAAAAGGCTTATTATACTTCTATAATCTAAAGGCATGATTAGTATTCTACACCCTAGTGTTCCCCATACACTTATACATACTAAGAAATTCATTACTTAATTTTTAGACCATTCTTTGGATTGATACCAGTTCCATTTTTTTAGAATAAAAATTGGTACCTTGAGTTGTGGTATTTTTAACTATTATTAATAGATAACTCATATTTTTCTAGTTAAGGGCATAATTATTTATGAAACTTAAGTGTTGATTGGGTGTAACATGGGTTTAAAGCAATAGGGTGTACACTTGGGTATGGTTTTAGTCTATAGTATTCTATTTTACATTTAGAATAAGACTAAAATCTTAGAATATGGGACCAAGATTGAGAGGGTCCAAAGACTAAGACTAAGGATTCAATTGTTTATCTATGTTGCTAACTTCAGTATAAGCCAAAGGTAGTGTAACACCATTACCAACTCTATAGAGAAATTATATAGTCATGGGTTTTAGGGTGTTCTTTTACATCTCTAGGGTCAATTCTTCCTCAAGTTGGTAATCAATTTCAAACCTATTATACATGTTTTATAATATAGCATTAAATTCCTAGATTGGCTCATTAGGCTGACACTTCATACTAGAAAAATGTTGGTAAAAACACATGCACTAATAACCTAGCCAAAATGTGTTAAAAATGTATCTTGGAAGTGGATCCAAGTTATGATAAAACCTTTTGGGATATTTAAAAACTAGTCATAGGATGCATATTACAATTTTAAAGGAAATAAATTATAAGCCACATCTTCATAGGTTACGTTAAAAATTCCTAAAGTGATTTTGAATGCCTTGATTTATTCTTCTACAATCCTTCCTCCTTAAGGAGAAAAATAAGGGAAATATTTCTTAGGGTTTATGGGTAAATCATGTATAACTCCTATAATGTTGATAACAAAACCTTTGATCTAGGTGGGATCCTGAGTGGGACCCTATGGGTGAGCCATGGGGAATACTTGAAGATGAGGTTATCTACTAGGAGACAAAGATTGGGCTTAGGGTCCTCTACTAATTCATCTATCAAACCTAAATTTTCTATGTATTTCTAAAGGTGGTAGTATCAAGTTATTGTCTTAAGTATAATTTTTTTATATCTTAGGTTCTTATAATGAAACTCAAGTGATTCTTTTAACGAAAATAGAGGTAGAGGTTCTGGCCTTCCTAGCACCAGATTAAGTTTTTGTTGATGGGGGTTTTATGCACACCACATATATTTTTATGAGGTTTACTCTAACATTTGAATATCAATAAAATATTTCACTCCAAGGCATGAGTTTTAGGGTATTCAATTTTATAACAACCTATTAGTGGAATGGTGATGAATGATACACATTATCTACCACAAATGGGTTGGGTATGGATGAACCTAAATCTAATTAGAGTGGATGGAAGGATGGAAATTTTAACCAAGGTGGGTATGATTTTCTCAAATAAACTCAAAAGAGGGAAGATTAAAGCATAAAAGAGGCCTATGGACCACACAAGATGAAATCTCTTATAGACCAGTACTTGACCAAAGTTAGACAAGAAATAAGAAGACCAATATCTACTACAAGCTACTTTAGCACACCAACACTTAGACACAGTTAGGATTCAAAGTAAAATAAAACATAATAAAATTAGACATGCAAAATTAAAGGTTGCCATGTTTGTTAGATTACTATTGCACATATATAAGGGGGATTATAATTAACATGTAAAAGGCACTATAATCATCTATATCTTAAAATGAATAACTACATTAGAAAAGATAACTCATTCCAAAATAAATAAATAAGATACCAAAATGATAGCATGTCCCACATAGTCCCCAAAATTGGATAAGAAATAAGATTTACACATAAAAATCAAGTCAAGTAGAAATTATTTGAATTTCTTATTAATTTATATAGCCAAAATTTTCCTCCTTTTAGGATTGGGAGGTTACATGTATATACAATCTTGGGATGGGAAAGGCCTCATCTCTTCAAACTTCATCTAAATTTAAAATTAAAAAATAGAATAATGTGTTTATGAAAATTATGCATGTATAGTAAGAACATATAAAATATACCCTTACTCTAAAAATACAATATATATACAAGGTACATATATTAGGAATTAAAGTTCCAACTTGATATGAACATGCAAATACATAGCTATTTTTATCAGGGTGTTGATATGGCACCACCAATTGAATAAGTCAGTGGGGTAATTATAATTGTAATTGAATTATCTATCAAGGATCTTGAGGGATAAAAATTGGACCCATTAAAGTGTGTATGATTGTGAATCCTAAAAATTGGGCACTTTGTGTGGAGGTGGGAATGTTGATAACTAGTTGAATGGCTAGAACTTAACTTGAAGATTTTTCCTTTGCCTTTAGCTATTTGAATAATACATAAACTACCTCAAAATATTTATTTATAATTTCCAATTTGAGAAAGGAAGGGTCTATAAATTTTATATATTTAGTTATCAATATTTCTTGCTCAACCTCTAAGATCTTAAATTCAACTTTTAGGTCTTCAAATCTATCTACCCTATCCATAAAAAATTAACCAACTGTAAAAAATATTCATTGATTTTATAGATGTTTTTTTAACTTCCACTTTAAATTTGTTGTCAAATTTCTAGTGGAGATTCTTAAAATTAGGCCTGTTAATAAGCTCACTTATAGGAGTGATCATATTAGTGACCCTCATATCTTTTAATATATCCAAGCCCCTATTTTTATGTCTTACAAAAAGTCACAATAATTTTTTCATTTGATTATGCCAATTAAATGAAGAATCTCTTCTTGAAATCACATAGTTTAAACACTAGGATGCATCCATGCTAGTCATTAGGTTTAACTAACTGAATGATCTAGTTATGCAACATTAAACCAATAAATTCAGTCTCTTTTCCAATTCCATCATCTGATGTCAAAGCCTAGTGACACTCACTCTATTAGGATGAATTCCTTTAATATAATTTTTTATCTTATTCAAAATATTATATATCTTGGTAGATGCACTCTACACATCATTGATTATTTCCTTAGGAGCCTATATGGTTTGTCTTGTTGTAACTTTTTCAAATCATCCTTTCTATTTTAGTACATTTATTTCATAGCTTCCCCTAAAGCATATATAAAAGCACAAAAGTTCTCTATATATTCTATGGGCTCATCTAGATTATTTTTAGGTTTATATGATAAAAGCAACACTTTTTCCATTTGTTCAAATTATATTTCCTCCCTTATACTGAGATTCACTACCTTCTTCTTCCTAACCCTTGAATAGATCCACTCTTCTTATCAAATTTGGTGGATATTATGGGTAACTCAATAACAACTAAGTTATGTATCTCATCCCTTATACCCTAGATTTCTTTCACCTATTGGGGAATAATGAGTTCCCTTATTTCATCATCTTGACTTAGGCCTTTAGATGTAGAAGGTGGAGGAGTCATAGAAGGGGGTGTTATTATTAGGGGTGCCATGGATGCACTTATCTAAATGGGGAATAGGAGAGGTTAATTAACAACCCTATCCATGGTGATGGTTATCTTATTGGGGTGACCTAATCTAATAATTTGGTTAAAATGAGGGTCATTTCCATGGTTATGGTGGTTAATGAAATTGGTGATGATTTCAGTATTGGTAGCTCCAGTTTAATTGAATATTTCTTTAGGACTGGTAGTATTGGGGGTTGAAAATAGAATTAGTAACCATATTCTCACAGTGGAATACCTTGAGAGTAATTATTTGCTTAGGATAAAGAATAGATGAATCAACAATATAACTAGATAGAAAAATTTGAAAAATAGATGGAGGTAAGGTTACAACTTGAATTTCTATATTAACACCTATGAGAACCTACTCAATGTTTTAGATTTTATTACCTATGAGGACCTACTAATCTAAGGAGTCAGTTGGAGCTACTTCTAATTATTTTTATCCAAGACTTAAGGCTTTTTCTTTCTCCAAGTTAGCCTCTTCACTCATTCCTTGTCCCGAGCCCTAAGTTAATTATACATCATTTTCTTCTTCATCCTTTGCTTCTCCATCAATTGGATAATCAACTAAAGATATAACATGATATATCTATTATTATTCTATTTCCTTTCATTATTAATCTTCCTTTTCCTCCTCTTCCTTAAAAATCTCTTCTATATTAGGAAGACCATGTGATGGCCTTTATTCTAGTTATTTATCTTTATAATAACTGGAAATTCCCTTAGGTTTCCTCTGGTAAATGAATGTAGGGGGAGTGCAAGGTAGATGAGAGGGTGGTACAATTTAAGGGACAATGGTGGTGTAAAGCATCATTGGAGGTGGTGGTGATTAAATTTTTGGTTTGACCATAGTGGTGGGAGAAATTAAGTTTGGAGTTGGTATGGTAGGGATAACTTGAGGGGAGTTTTGATTACTTATGGTTTTAGAAGGAGGAAAATTTTCTATAATGGACCCAAGGGAATCGAGAGTAGTTGTAATTGAATAAAAAGAAGCTTTAAGGAACTCAATAAGATGTACTTGAGTAACTTTGGTAAGGGGTGGAAGTGGTGTCATCACAAAAGTTCTCTTCCTTTACTCCCCTATTGGAAATGCATATTTTTCTCTTACTATACTTATGCCCAGAGTATGAGCGGTATCAATTATAGATGTAGAAGGGACTTGAGGATATTAGAGGCCTCTTATAATTTCCACTTGGATTTGAGGGTTGGATTCCTCTAACTACTAGACTCAAATTCTTCATCTATTTAATCTCTTATTGGAGAGGATGGTTCATTTTTTACTTATGAGTCTTGTCACTAGGCTAGAGGCCATTGGTGGATCCATGTACTTTTTGCCTTTTATTCTATCACCTAAAGATCATACTAAAGGGCCTAAGCCTAAATAATCAACTTAGGTTTGTTATTTATTATAAGCCACACATCTATGTCATCTATTGCATTTATAAAAATAGCGTCATGAGCATATTCTTGATGGACATATAAGATGTTTATCTTTTTAATTTTTTTGATATATTAGAGGTATCCCATTTCTTTGTTCTTAGGATCCCACTCCCTGAATAGTACCAAATTCAAATTGTAGTGGGTCCTGGCCTTACCATCTTGGATTAAATGTGATCTTATCATATATTATATCTTTCCAATGCTCAAAAGAGTTTTGAAGTAGTAGGCCAAGTGTTTTTGACTTAATTATTCATCAATGCTATTGTAAATTTATTATGATATTTCTTGCTCTATGATTTTCCCTAAAACATGGTGTGGTAATAATAACAATGAAGTTTGGGGCCTTCTATCCTGATGATAATGACATTGAGATAATAATAATAATAGTCACCCTTTTTGTTAAGGGTCCTCATTATATTATCAGATAACCTAGGAGTTGAAGTGTTATGGATTCCTTAAAATACTTGAGGATATACCTCATCACATATCCTTAGAATTTCATTCTTATACCTATATATGAACATGAAATAATGATCTTCTCCAATCTTATTTTCTAGTTACTCAATTGAGGTTTTTCATACTTGCTCATGGGTATCATAAATAGTGCCTAATATTACATCTAGTAAATATGACATCATATAAAAACTACCATCAATTGGCCTCTAGTCAAGGTGAAACATGTCTTTAATCTCACACAAATGGTTTTTCCAAGGGTAACTAATTTTTTAGATGTTAAAATAATATCTATTAAGGGAAACCATTCAATCTAGACATATGCAATACTATCAAATCCATATAACCTATTTAGTAGATCCATAACTATCCTAATCTTAATTCTAAACTTGATAATATAGTTGGATGAAATCACCCCTTTTGGGTTCATCTCTATCCTTTGACCAACCATTTCTTTAACTTCCCTTATATTATGTTTTACTCAAGAAAAACATTGGTTGAGACTTGATTGTAAGTGGTCTCAGGGGTCAAAGGTATAATATACCATTTGAATGCCCTAGGTTAGATATAAATGCATCTATGTTTTTATTCTTTTTAATATGTAAATAATCTCCATAATTTATTCCATTCATAAATAAATTCCTTAGCAAGTCAATGCAAGGCATTACCTCAGGTTTTATTGCTTCTTAATGGAGTATTTATGATTTGATCAGTAGTAGGTCATCTATGTAATGCTTTGTTGAGATGTTATCATTTATTTCAAATGGTTTTCTATCTATAAATAATATGGTCATTAATGTCAAGGAATTTCTAAGAGCAGCTATGTACTACATCAGGTTTATTACAAATTACATTAGGTTTGCTACAGATTACATTAGTTTTTCTATGGAATACATTAGGCATGCTATAGACTACATCAAACATCTTATGGACTGCATCAGACATGCTATAGACTACATGAAACATGCTATTGACTACATTAGACATACTACAAACTACATCAAACTGTTATAGACTGCATCAAGTTTGTTATGGATTGCATCAAGTTTGCTACAAATTGCATTAGATTTTATATAGATTAAATTAGGCTTGTTATGGATTGCATTAGGGGTTCTAAAGACTACATTAGATATTCTAAAAATTGCATCAAGTCTACTACAAAATTCATCAAGCTGATACAAAATGTATTCTAATGATTTCTTGGTCTATCCTAACTTTTTTTTAATTAGGCTAACTAATATGAGTGAGCTTTTAAATAAGATAATGTGAATTATGTTTTAAAAAGAAAATAAATATTTTATATCCAACCATGGAGTTTTGTTTTTCCAACTTGAAGAGGTTATTGATCAACATCTTTTATGTAAGTAAGATTAAATTATCTTTTCAATGTATAGAAATAGATGATTAAAATTTTGATAAGGAATAGAGCAAAGGTTTGTTGAGGAATAGAGGGCTAGAGAGGCATGAGTATGAAATAATCAAATGATTCATATATAATATGCTAAAAGAGATTATAATATAAGGTAGATAGGATACAGTCTTTAAAAATAAAGAGCAAGGAAAGAGAGAGCCTAATGTGTCTATTTTATTGATAAGCATAAAAATAATAGAGTTAATCTAAGGTTGATAAGTAGAGAGATTAGAATTGTACCATCATTTATTAACAAAAGAAAATGAGAAAGGTGAATGATTTTAAGTAGTTAATTTGATGCTTGGAAAATTGTTTTGAATCCTCCTATAGATTATTATCTACAAATCAAGGAGTTGGTGCTTCCTAGCAAGTGGGTACTTGTTAAATATTTTTGTCAAGTTGGTGCTTGAATATTTGGGGTCGGTGCCTCAAGATGATTGGGTGCTTAGAAATCTTATTGACTCATTACACATCTGATTTAAGACATGAATTCCATGCAATAATCACTATGAGTTTTCTTCCCTTCAAGGGTTTCCCGTATATATCATGTGTTATGTCTTTATGTTCTTTATTATGGTTTGATTTCTCTATGGATTTTGTATCAATACTTGACTAATGAACTAAAGAATTAGAATAAAGTTGTAAGAGATCATTGATTTATCCCCCCCATTAATGTTTGTGCTTCGAACAAATGGTATCAAATTAGGTCCTTCAAGGTCAAGTTTAACAACTAAAAGATAGATCCTAAGAAGCACAATGTTTAGTCATAAAGTACAAGAAGGGTTTTCAACAAACAAGGCCCCTTTGTTCATTGGAACCAATCATGACTTTTGGAGCATTAGGATCAAGACATATTTGATGGATCTCAAGTTTTACATTTGGAAATCATACGTAGATGGGTATAATATCCATCAAACTCCTCAAACTAAGGCTATAAAAAAGAAAGCAAGTGATAATAATTCAAAGGCTATGAATGTTATATTATGTGGATTGGCATAATCTAATTTTGTCAAGGGGATGTAATGTGACTTAGTTGAGAAAATTTGGGATAAGTTCAGTTACAACTCATCTATGAAGGTGATACCAAGGTAAAATTGGAAAAGCTTTAGACTTATAGAAGATAGTTTGAAGGTCTTAAAATGAAGGAAGAAGAGAATATTGCATCATATCTTCTTAGAGTTGATTGAGTAGTCAACATAATCAGAGGTCTTGGAGAAAATGTTTGTGATTCAACTATTGTAGAAAAGGTTCTAAGATCCTTGAACCCAAGATTTGAATCAAAGGTTTCAACAGTTGAAGAAGTAAAAGATTTGGATAAGTTACAAATGGATGAGCTTCATGAAATACTTACTTCCTATGGTATGAGGACTGATGATGAAATATCTTCCAAAAGGGAACCAACCTTCAAGGTTATAAAGAAAACTCATATCAATTTTTTTTAAATTGATAGTGACATTGATATAGATGAAGATAAAGCCAAAGCCTTATTTAAGAGGAAACTAAGAAAATTTTTAATTAGGTATAAAGGCAAGCTACCATTCAAATGTTTCAATTATGGTAGGATTGGTCATTCTGATGCTAAGTATCCTCAAAAGGAAAAACATTATCATGATGAAGATAATGGTGAAGAGAGTAAGAATTATAACAAGTATGAAAAGAGTAATAAAAGGTTCTTCAATAATAAAAGGAGTATATATTTTAAAGAAGACAATAGCTCTTCTAAAGTCATTGATAAATATATCTTCTATAGTGATGACTACATTATTTTCACTTGGATTTTCACCCTTTGAGGAAATTATTAAGCTCTCCTCATCCAAGTGGCACAATGGAAATACCTTTAGGCTTGTGGGTAGCCTAATGATGAGATGAATCTCTAGATAGGGATAGCTCCCTTGATGTACCACTTTGGATCACTCATACACCTAAACTTTGAGGGTGAAAATGGAGAGAAAAAAATAAAAATAACCTATCATAAGGGAGGTGATACACAAAATAGATTGATGACTTCCAACCAGCTTCATGTTACACTTAACCAAGAGACTAACCAAACATACACTTCTCCAATCTGCATCTTCTCACATCAATATTAAATTACGAGGTTATGGATGCATATTTAAGCTAGAAGGAATAAAAAATAGGCCTTGAATGGCACTAGTGAATATAATAACTCACTCAACCTTGACACTTCCTAAAACCCTTCACATGCCCTCCAAGAAGAAGCTTTCCAACTGTAAATAGATGATAGAATGAAACAATCATGCTAAGGAAACAAGAGTTATCACTTGTGAAAAATCAAACATTATAAATGAACACACTAATAATAATCATGGAAGAGGTAAAAATTATTATTCTTATTTATCAAAAGGTATACAAATGAGCAGGGCTTCATCATACTCAAGTGGAGTATAAATTACAATAGCCAAAATGGCTAGTTCTTATAAAACTTGAGAGAGAGATGGAGAAGATAAGAGAGAGTCTACGGGTCATAAGGACACTTTTCAAGATGAGAAAATTAGTTACTTTTGCAAGATAATATAATGTGGGATGAACCATGCAAGGTTAGGAAGCAAAAGTATCCATACAAGGCATGAAACTCTTCCAAAGTGGAATATAACTCCTTATTTTGACTGAAAGAAACTACCTTTATGATTAGCCTTATTTAAACATTCCAAAACTAATTAATTTGTATTTTAATAAATTAATATGTGTGATAATAAATTTTGAAATGTTTTACTAAATTTGGGAAACTATAATTTTAATTTCCTAAATAGTAAAGGGGTCTAGATTAAGAGGAAAAATATTAAATGAATGTGCCTTAATTAACCTACTAATTTATTGAATCTATAATTGCTTAATTGATTTCTAAAAATAGAAAACATGGGGATAGAGAGTGAAACTTAGCTAATTCTAGGGTAAGACAGAGGAGATATAGGCTATAAATTATTGATTTGGCTAGGCAAACTATCAAAAGTAGGATCTAGAAGTCTAATTTCTACCTAGATAGGAGCTCCAAAAATGGGACACCTAGAGTTCTACCCACTATAGTCCAAATTTTTTCACTATAGTTCTTAGTGTCTAAGCTTTTTGAGATTTTTGGGTTCTATTCATCTCCTCTAAGAGGCCCTATGCCTAAAATATCAGGTCCTAGTTGTTCACAAAGCTCTATATGTAATTGATTTGGTCGTCAAGGATCTTAGATCCTATTCATGCTTGATAGGTGATCTCGAATACAACTGGAAAAAGGGGTTAATGTGTAATATGAACTGAATGTGTGATCACACCCTATGTGTTAGCATGTTAAATACATACCAATACTTTTAAGAGGGATCATGGCCAATGTAGTTCTCCCAATTTGAATGTGTATTATGCAATCCTATATATGCAATGTAAGTGTATGTGAATTTGGGCAATCTTGAGATGTTCCGTAACTAGTTTAGGAACTCATATAGGCTAGAAATAATAGTGGTTGGATATATTTAGAGAATAGGAATATTTGTTTGAGTGTACTTTAGTATATTTCTAAGTTATGCCTTTTGAATGGTTGCTAACCCCTTTAGATGACATTTGAATGGGATTTTATAAGGAAACTAGTGATCCTAGGTTATATGAACTCTCATTAGGTTGACACTAGAAAAGATAAGGATTCAAGAAAATATGATCATTTGAGGCTATTATGGACTTAGATAACAACACCAAAAAGTGGACACCCTGGGTCCCAACACTATAGTCCAACTTATGGCATGATTGTCCAAAGGGAAAGGGACCCTAAGCCTAAAAAATGAATTCAAGATAGTAGGAGTTGATCTATAAGGATTCAGATGGATGTGAAATAGTGAAAACATGCCTAAGTGGGTTGTGTAAGTGAGTAGGAGAGACCTATGGTTTGGGTGTCACAAGTTATGCTCAAGTTGTACAAATTGAATTTTAGTATAATTACATTTTCCCTCTTTTATTCTAAGTATGCAAAAAAGTGAAATATTATGATAAAGGAAAAAAGAGAAGTGTACCTGAACTTACTTGTGAGGCTAAGCATAAAAATCTATGTAATTCTAGGTTGTGTATAGTAAGAGCAAGTTGTACTATGTAAATCTATAAAAGGAAATCAAAAGTAGATCAATTCTTACTAGATATGCTATATCTAAAATGAGAACATACAAATCTAGGTAAGGAGAGAGGAAGGAAGAGAAAGGAATGAATACACCTCACTGGGTATGTGAACCAATAAAAACCTTGTTATGCTATTGGGTTATGCTGGGTAAGAATGAAAGTATGTTGAACAAAGAGTTATATCGATGAATGACCCAAGTTCTCAATCCTATAGATGTTGGCTCAAGAATTTAAAGTTCTGCCCTTTGGCTCCATCATCACCAACTATGTGAATTTAAATAACCATGTGTGTGTTAATTGATGTCTTGACTATGTGTCTAATCCCTCTAAATAGGTGGCTTAAGAATACAAAGGCTAGCTAGTCCTTTGGCTCGATCGTTGCCCCATGATGTGAATCTAAATGAAAAAATACTAGTATAGATTAATGCCATATGAGATGGCTCATGGAGCCCCTAAATGTGTTGTGATATTACAATATTGGCATGGATAGCTGAATGTAAAATAAAAACTAGGCCATTGTTAGCCACTTCGAAAGATGGAGATTGGACATGTATAGAAGCCCCTCCTAAAATTAGAATTAAGGCTTATGAAGCCACTCAAGAACTTAGGTACATGGGAAGTAAAATTGTAAAAAATGTACTTGAATTTGAAACCAACCACCTACATATGGAGTAAGGCATTCAACTACTAGGAATGTGTAAGAAAATACAATAAACTCAAAAATAGAGAAAGCCCATGTGCCGTGCACATTGCCCCTAATAACTAGTGTCTAGAATATAGATTTTAAACTAAAAGTTGTATCAACTACCATGTCTAAATTGAAAATGGAAACCCTCATGTTTTTCATGATACCCCTTGTATCCATATTCTCTAAGTGAAATAAGTGTCAAAAACTACTAATTTTAGGATTGAACTGTTCTAGAGAAACTGTGATTAAACTCACCTCTCTTCCTAATTCTAGAAAAATTGAATATTTTGCTATTTGGACAATAGTGCAAGAAACTAGACACTTTGGGGTCAACATTTTAGTCCCATTTTTGGCACTATTGTCTAGAGCCAAAACTGATGATTGATTTAGATTCTATATTGTCTACCTAGTCTAGTTTACTTGTGCTAAGTTTTGGATTCTAGAATGTACTATTCTAAAACTAATTTTCTGACCATTAGGAGCTCTGATCTCTATGACAAAACCCCTATTTATTTCCCCCTCTTCTAAGGGTAGGAATGAAGACCCTATAATGACTACCCTCAAAATAAGAAGCCCTACATTTATGTTAAGATGTGAAACCATTTGATATAGCATTGATACACATTATCTCAAGATATAGAAAAAAGTTATAGAGAGAGATTGTTAGATCTATAGAGGTATGCCTAGATAGATATAACAATGTAATATCATGCGCATAAGAGTAAACTAGAATTTAAAATGTTAGTTGTTAGTGGCATAGAGGGATGGAGTATGATGTCCATCATGGCATCCAAAAATCAAGGTAAATACATGATTAGAATCATGGTATTTTACACAATGATCAGAAATCAAGAAATAAGCATCCAAAGTAAGAAGAAATAAACGTGCAAGGGTGGCCAAGGGGCCAAATAAGCACACAAGGCATACAAGGAATGTTCAAATGCCACATACACACATAATGGGAACAATAAAATATTAGCATAAGGGCTACAAGCACATGAAATTCACACACATATAGATAGGAATAAAGGACATTGGTAAATATCCTAAAACACAAGCAAGAAGCAAATAGGAACTAGAAAATGCAAACACATCTAGCTAATCAAAGTAAAGAGTTGAAGCATGGAAAGTAATAGAAATATAAACATGCATCTAATCATATAAATCATGAATCAAGAGTATACAAGATATGTAATACAAGACTAATGTATATTCTATGAAATACAAAAGTGTGATATATGTTAATGGATGTCGATGTGATATCTATGTAAGCAAGTAAGGAATGTACTACAATAAGATGTCTATAGTGTATAGTGTAAGAATGACATAACCTAGATGGTGTAGTCATGTAGAGTATGCACCTAGTGGGTAGATGTATATATATGTAGCTATAATGTAGAAGTAAGATGCCCCCTCGATGGGTGGAGTGAAGTAATCAAGGATCTATATTCACTACACACACTCAAAGAAGATCAAGTGAACCTTGATAATATATAAAAATTGATGAACAATAGCATATAATAGTGTAATGTAAGTCTAGCATAATGGTTAGCAATGTAAAACATAGATGATGCATATAATTGACATGTTTTTGTATTTTTGAAATATTATATTATTTTTGTATTTTGAAATATTTGAGTTGTATACAATCAAGCAAAGGAAACTATGTAAAATCAAGTAGGAGATAATATGTATAATCAATGCTATAAATAAATGATACTAATTAATGAGTCTCGTGGGAGACTTTTTATCATGTTGTCCTAGATCAAGAAGAAGGATCGTGCATGATCATGAAGCATGATGGAAATGCTATGATTGTGGCTCTGAAAGCTATATATATTGTAAATGCTCTGAAAGCTCTATATTGGAAACCAAAAGTGGGTTCCCTATATAACTTTGAGAAGTAGATGTAACTATAAGGTTCTTAGGGACCCATCTAGTGGTAGGAGAATCTCTCTGAACATGTGATCTATGTGTAGATGTATGAGATCTCAATGAAACTACTCTAGGTGTGAATACTATAAATAGAATCTATCTCAAATCTTGAAGCTATGTAGGTGTATGAACTCTCTATGTTGGTGATGAAGGTTTCAACTATGGTTGAATCTGGACTAGAGGAAGAGTTGTAACAGGTGAAGCAGCTAAAACTAGATCGAAAGGGGTATTAACCTGAGTGACAAAGTTATAACCATGGGTTTAATGAACCTACCTATCTTTGTAAACTTGGGTGATAGCATGTACCACATAATCTACTATAGGCATAGAGCTATTATTAGGTGTGAGATAAAAGCTATATGTACTAAGTTTGAAGTGAGGAAGGATAGATATAACTGCTAGTGTTTGCTTATGTCTAGTAGTGATAGGGAGATACTTAAAAGTAAATAGAGAGTTAGATATATCTAGGTAGAAACCATGTATAGAAATATGATTAGAAAAAAAACATTCCACATGTGAGATATCATATAAGGGATAGAGAATATGGAACTGTGTATTGATTCATAAAGAATTATGACTTGAATCATGACATTTATAATGTGTATAGCATGATAAACTTGAAAAAAAATCACCACAAAAGATAGAATTGAGATCATGTATTTGTGCATAAAGGCATATAAATTTTTGATATGTGACATGACATTTCTAATGATTTTATCATGATAAAATTGAACAATTTTCCATCTGAGGAATAAAGAGCAAAGGATAGAGAACATGAGTTTTTTCATAAAGGAATATAAACTTTTGATATGCAACATGACATTTTGAATGCATTATTCCAAATGTAGTTGGTAATTATTCCATATGAGCAAAAGAGAATATGCAAAAATAAATTGGAATCTTGTGGGTGTTTGCCAATGAATTTTGCAATATCATCCCTTAGTATGAAAATTAAACATGAAATGCATATAATGAAACTTTGTACTAGCATATGATAGAATTCATCATTCATGTACATGATAGGGCCTAGTATGGTTTCATTTTTATTTGTAAGAAATGTAATAAAAGTTTGTACATAAATGAGCATCATTTTAGCAAATTAGCTATGGGTGTAAGGTGATACCTCAAGAAGCAATAGGACCTAGTGTATGAACTAGGGATTTTTCAAAAATATTATTTGTAAAATACTATGAAATTTTGAATTTATATTTATTTCTTGAGATAAGTGCAAGATAACATTCATAAAATTATGAGCAATTACTTGCTTGAATGGGACCTAGTAAATGCAATTAGGGTTTTGAGATAAATAATTTTTTTGGAATTACTATGAATTTTTCTAATTTAGATTGAATTTATGAGGTAAGTATGAAAGATAAAATTTATAAATTTATGGGAAAGTACTTGATTTATTATTACTATTTTTGTTTGGTAAATTCATTTTTTTACCGATATTACAAAATTCATTACCAAACATGCAAAAGATTCCAAAATTCTTTTTGCATATTCTCTTTGACTCATATGGAAAAATTATCAACTACATTTGGCTAAATGCATTCAAAATGTCATGTTAGATATCAAAAGTTTATATACCTTTATGAAAAAAATCATGTTCTCTGTCCTTTTTTCTCTATTCCTCATATGGAAAATTGTTCAAGTTTATCATGATAAAAGCATTCAAAATTTCATGTCACATATCAAAATTTTATATGCCTTTATGCACAAATCCATGTTCTCAATCCTTCACTTTCTATCTTTTGTGATGAATTTTTTTCAAGTTTATCATGCTAAACACATTAGAAATGTCATGATCCAAGTCAAAGTTATTTATGCATCAATGCATAGTTCTATATTCTCTGTTCCTTGTTTTCTATCTCACATGTGGAATTTTATTTCTATACATGATTTATACTTAAATGTATCTAACTCTTTGGTTACATCTATCCCTCTTCCCTTTGAACTTGGTACATCTAGATTTTATCTTGCACCTACTACCCACTCTATGCCTATAGTATATTGTGTGGTACATGATATCACCCAAGTTTATGAAGACAGGTAGGTTTATTACACCCATGGTTATAGCTTTTTCACTTAGGTTAGCACCCCTTTCAATCTAGTTTCAGCTCCTTCACCTATTACAGCTCTTCCTCTAGTCTAGATTCAGCCATAGTTGACACCTTCATCACTAGCATAGAGAATTCATACACCTACATAGCTTCAATATTCTAGACAACTTCTAGTTATAGTATTTACACCTAGAGTAGTTTCATTGATATCTCATGCATCTACACATAGAGCACATGTTTAGAGAGTTTTTCCTACCACTAGATGGGTCCTTAAGAGCCTTATAATTGCATTTACTTCTTAGAGTTACAGAGGGACCCCACCATTGGGTTCCACTACAAAGATTTTAGAGAATTTATAACATATACAAATTTTAAATCCATAGTCTCAACATTTCCATCATGCTTCATGATCATGCATAATCCTTATTCTTGATACAAGACAACATAATAGGGAGTCTCCCATGAGACTCATCAGTGAGTATCATTTATTTGTAGTATTACTTGTACATAGTTTCCTTTTACTTGATTGTACATAGTTCTTTTTCAATTTCTTATCTATATTATCTCTTGATTGATTGTACATAGTTCAAATATCTTAAAAAATACTAAAACAATACAAAAA
Source organism: Torreya grandis (assembly GCA_037957365.1). Taxonomy (NCBI): domain Eukaryota; kingdom Viridiplantae; phylum Streptophyta; class Pinopsida; order Cupressales; family Taxaceae; genus Torreya; species Torreya grandis. Next base: position 3,132,551 of record JARHVA010000168.1, on the reverse strand, counting down.
TATCAAAAACACCAAAAACAAATATTGATTGTATGCATCATCCATGCTTTACATTACTTCTATCATGTTAGGACTTACATTTGTCGTTTCATGTTATTATATGTCAATTTTCTACATTACCATGCTTCACTTGATTGAGTGTGTATAGTGACATCTAGCTACTTGATTGCTTCATTCTAACCATAGAGGGGACATTCCTACTTCTACATTTGAGACATACATTTCTATACACACCCACTAGGGGCATACTCTACATGACTACACCATTAAGGTTATGTCATTCTTACACTATACACTCTAGACATCTTGTTATATTATGTTCTTTACTTCTTTACCTAGATATCACATCGACATCCATTAGCATATATCACAGTTTTATATTTCATAGCATATATATTAGTATTGCATTACATATCTTGTATATTCTTGATTTTTTATTTCTATAGTTAGATTCATGTTTATATTTCTAATACTCTGTATGCTTCCACTCTTCACTTTATTAGCTATATGTGTTTGCATTTTCCAGTTCCTGTTTGCTTCTTGCTTACATTTTAGGACATTTTCTAATGTCCTTTATTATTGTCTATATGTGTGTGCCTTTGGATAATTGATAATGTCCTTTATGTGTCCATTTCATGTGTTTGTGGCCATTGCACCAATCTTTGCTTGTTCCCATTATGTGTATATGTAACATTTAAACATGCCTTGTATTCCTTATGTACTTATTTATCCCCTTGGCCACCCTAATGTGTTTCTTACTTTGTATTATTGTTAGTTGATTTCTTATCTTTGTGTGTAATGCCATGATTACAATCATGCATTTACCTTGCTTCTTGGATGTCATGATGGACATCATGATCCATCCCTCCATGCCACTAAAAACTAACAACTAACATTTTGAATTCTAATTTACTCTTATGCACATGTTATTAAATTTTTGTATCTATCTAGGCATGCCCTTGTGGATCTAGCAATCTCTCTTTACAATTTTTGTTATATCTTAAGATAATCTATATCAATGTTATATCAAATGTTTTCACAAATTAACACACTTGTAGGGCTTCTTTTGAGGGAAGTCATTGTAGGTTATTCATTCCAATCCTCAAAAGAGGGGATAACAAATAGGGGTTTTGTCATAGAGATTAGATCTCCTAACAATCAATAAAATAGTTTTAGAATGGTATAGTCTAGAATCCAAAACTCAACATAGGCAAACCAGACCAGGTAAACAATAGAGAATCTAGATCAATCATATGTTTTGGCTCTAGATAACAACATAAGAATGGGACTAAAGCATTGGAACTCAAAGTGTCTAGTTTTTGGCACTATTATCCAAATAGTAAAATATTTATTTTTTCTAGAATCAAGTAGAGAGGTGAGTTTATTCATAGTTTTATGAGTATAGTTTAGTGTAGAAATCAACAATTTTCAGTACTTATTTTACTTAGAGAATCTAGATACAAGGGGCATCATGCATGGCATGAGGGTTTCTATTTTTAGTTTAGACATGGTAGTTGATACAACTTTCAATTTAGAATCTATGTTCTAAACATAGTTATTGGGAGCAATGTCCATGGCACATGGGCCTTCTCTATTTTTGAGTTTATAGCATTTTCTTGCACATTCCTAGTAGTTACGTGCCTTACTCCATCTGTAAGTGGTTGGCATCACATTCATGTAAACTTTTATACAAGTTTGCTTCTCACGTACATGATTTCTTGAGTGGATTCTTAAACCTTGATTCTAGTTTTAGGAGGGGATTCTATACAAGTCCAATCTCCATCTTTCAAAGTGGCCAATAGTGACCTAGTTTCCAGTTTACATTCAGCTATCCATGCTAACATTATTAGATCATAACACATTTAAGGGCTCCATGAGCCATCTCATATGACATTCATCTATACCAATATTTTCTCATTCAACTTCACATCATGGGGCAATGATGGAACCAAAGGACTAGCTAGCCTTTGCATTCTTGAGCCACCTATTCAGAGGGATTAGACACATAGTCCAAACATTGATTAACACATGCATGATTCGTTAACTTCACATAGTTCATGATGATGGAGCCAAAGGGCCTATTTTTTGCATTCTTGAGCCAAATTTTAGGGGATTGAGCACTCAGTTAATTCATCAACATAACTCTTGGTTCAACATACTTCCAACATTACCTATCAAAACTTAGTAGCATAACAAGTTTTGTATTGGTTTGTGTACTCGATGAAGTGTATTTATTCCTTTTTCTTCCTTCTTATCTCTTTACCTATATTTGTATGTTCTTATTTTAGATATAGTGTATCTATTAAGAACTAAAATACTTTTGATTTCCTTTTTTTAGACTTACATAATACAACATGCTCTCACTATGCACAACCTAACATCACACAACTTCTTGGGCTTAGCCACATAAGTAAGTTTAGGTGTGCTTCTCTTTTTCTTATTTATCCTAGTATTTTGATTTATTTCATACTTAGAATAAAGGGTGGGAAATGTAATCATACTAAAATTCAATTTGTACAACTTGAGCATGACTTGTGACACCCAAACCATAGGTCTCTCTTACTCACTTACACAACCCACTTAGGCATGTTTTCACTATTTCCCAGTCATCCAAAGTCTTCTAGACTTAGTATATACTATCCTATACTCCTCTCCTAAGCACAAATCTATCCCCCAAGGTCCCTTTACCCCTAGATAATAACACCATAAGTTGGACTACAGTGTTGGGACCTAGGGTATCCACTTTCCAGTGCTATTGGACAAGTCCACAATAGCCTCAAACAGTCAGATTTTATTGAATCCTTATCTTTTCCTTTGTTGGCCTAATATGAGTTCATCTAACCTAAGATCACTAGTTTCCATATAAAATCCCATTCAAAATTCATTTAGAAGGGTTGGAAATCATTCAAAAGGCACAAGCTATAAATATACTAAAGCACACTTAAGCAAATCTTCTTTTTCTCTATATACAACCAACCACTATTATTTTCAGCCTATCCAAGCTCCTACACCAATCATGAGTCATATCAATCTTGCCCAAATTCACATAAACTTTCATTGCATACACAATATTACATAATACACATTTAAATTAGGATAACTACATTGTCCTTGATCCCTCTTCAGAGTATTGGTATGTAGGTAGTGTGCCCACACACAAGATGTAATCACACATTTAGTGCATATTACACACTAACCCATTTTTCTTGTTGGATTTGAGATCACCTATCAAGCATGAAGAGGAACTAAGATCCTTGAAGACCAAATCGATTGCACATGGAGCTTCATGAACAATTAGGACTTGATATTTCAAGCACAAGGTCTCCAAAAGTAGATGAATAGAACTTAGAAAGTTTAAAAATCTCATATACTAAGGACTACAGTGCCAAAACTTAGACTACAGCACTAGACCTCTAGGTGTTCCATTTCTAGCACTCTTATCTAGGTAGAGAACAAACTTCTAGATCTTGTTTCTAATAGTCTACCCAGCTAGATTAGTAAATTCTAGCCTCTGTCTCCTTTGTCTCAACCCAAAATCAGCTAAGTTTTACTCTCTATCCCCTTGTTTGATATTTTTATAAATCAATTAAGCACTTCCAAATTTAATAAATTATTAGGTTAATTAAGGCACATTTATTTACTAATTTTCCCCTTAATCTAGACCCCTTTACTATTTAGGAAATTGAACCTATAGTTTCCCAAATTTAGTAAAACATTTCAAATGTAGTCATACTAAAATTTAATTTGTACAACATGAGCATGACTTGTGACACCCAAACCATAGGTCTCTCCTACTCCTACACATCCCACTTAGGCATGTTTTCAATGTTTCATATTCATTTGAAGCCTTATAGATTCAAAACCTACTATATTGAACTACTCTCCTAGGCACAAATCTATCCCCTAGGGTCTTTTTCCCCTAGACAATAGTGCCATAAGTTGGACTATAACATTGGAACCTAGGGTGTCCACTTTTCAATGCTATTTTCAAGTCCACAATAGCCTCAAATGGTCATATTTTATTGAATCCTTATCTTTCCCTTGGACTAATGCAAGTTCATCTAACCTAAGATCACTAGTTTCCCTATAAAATCCAATTCAAATGTCATTTAGAAGGGTTGGTAATCATTCAAAAGGAACAATCTAGAAATATACTAAAGCACACTCAAACAAATCTTCCTATTCTCTGCATATAACTAACCATTTTTATTTTTAGCCTATCCAAGCTCCTAGACCAATCACGAGTCATCTCAAAATTTCCCAAATTCACATACACTTGCATTACATACATAATATTGCACAATACACATTTAAATTATGAGAACTACATTTCCCTTGATCCTTCTTTAGATTATTGGTATGTAAGAAGTGTGCCCACACATGGAATGTAATTACACATTCAGTGCATATTACACAATTACCCTTTTTTCCTATCAAATTTGAGATCACCTATCAAATATGAAGAGGAACTAGTATCTTTGAAGACCAAATCAATTGCACATAGAGCTTCATGAACAACCAAGACTCGATATTTTAGGTACAAGGTCTCCCAAAGTAGATGAACAAAACCTATAAATATCATACACTAAGGAATATAGTGCCAAAACTTGGACTACAATGCTAGACCTCCAGATATCCCATTTTTGGTGCTCCTATCTAGGTAGAGAACAAACTTTTGGATCTTATTTTCAATAGTCTACCTAGCCAAATCAATATTTTATAGCCTCTATCTCCTCTGTCTCAGCCTGAAATTAGCTAATTTTTACTCACTATCCCTTTGTTTTCTATTTTTAGAAATCAATCAATCACTTCTAGATTTAATAAATCAGTAGGTTAATTAAGGCACATTTATTTACTAATTTTACCCTTAATCTAGACCCCTTTACTATTTAATAAATTAAACCTATAGTTTCCCAAATTCAGCAAAACATTTCAAATGTAGTCATACTAAAATTCAATTTATACAACTTGAGAATGACTTGTGACACCCAAACCATAGGTCTCTCCTACTCACTTACACAACACACTTAGACATGTTTTCACTATTTCCTAGTCATCTGAAGCCTTCTAGATTTATCCCCTATTATCTCAAACTCCTATCCTAGGGACAAATCTATCCCCCAAGGTCCTTTTCCCCTAGACAATAGTGCCATAAATTGGACTATATCAGTGGGACCTAGGGTGTCCACTTTCCAGTGCTATTGTCTAAGTTCATAATAGCCTCAAATGGTCAAATTTTCTTGAATCCTTGTCTTTTCCATTGTTAGCCTAATGTGAGTTCATCTAACCTAAGATCACTAGTTTCCATAGAAAATACCATTCAAAGGTCATTTACAAGGGTTGGAAATCATTCAAAAGGCACAAGCTAGAAATATACTATAGCACACTCAACCAAATCTTCCTATTCTCTACATACAGCCAACCACTATTATTTTCATCTTATCTAAGCTCCTGCACCAGTCACGAGTCATTCAATATTATGCATACACTTGCATTGCATACATAGGATTGCATAATAAACATACAAATTGGGAGAAATACATTATCCTTGATCCCTCTTTAGAGTATTGGTATGTAGGCAGTGTGCCCACACATGGGATGTGATTGCATGTTTAGTGAATATTACACACTGACCCCTTTTTCTAGTTGGATTAGAAATCACCTATCAAGCATGAAGAGGAAATAGGATCCTTAAAGACCAAATCAATTACACACAAAGATTTAGGAATAACTAAGACTTAATATTTTAGGCACATGGTCTCCTAGAATAGATGAACAAAACCTAGAAAGCTCAGAAAGCTTAGACACTAAGGACTATGATGCCAAACTTGGACTAAAGTGATGGACCTCTAGGCATCCCATTTTTGGTTCTCCTATCCAGGTAGAAAATAAACTTCTAGATCCTATTTTTGATAGTCTATCTATCTAGATCATTAATTTATAGCCTCTATCTCCTCCGTCTCAGTCCATAATCAGCTAAGTTTCACTCTCTATCCCCTTGTTTTCTATTTTTAGAAATAAATTAAGAACTTATACATTCAATAAATTAGTAGGTTATCTAAGTCACAATTATTTACTAATGTTTCCCTTAATCCATACCCCTTTACTATTTATGAAATTAAACTTATAGTTTCCCAAAGTTAGTAAAACATTTGGTGAACCCAACTTACTTCTAATTTTTACACAAAAACCTTAGAAACCCTAGGACTAATTATTTATATTTTTTTGCAATATTTTCCTAATTTTTTCTTAAATTTAAAAATTATAAAACTACAAATTAATTGAAATATTTTCAATAATTCACTTAAACCCTATTTTGCACATACTAGGTCTTACTTACATAGAAACACTTTCAAACCACTAGGAAAAATATATTCCTAATTTTAGAAATATGTTTGGGTTTTTCCTAAATTTTTAAAGCTCAATTCTACAAATTTATAACATATTTTTTAAATTATTACATTAATTTTTAAAAAATTCATTTTGAAGCCTTAGTTGCATCAACTATATCCCAATAATTTTCAAGTAATATTCAACTTATTTTTTGCAAATTTTGAGTGAATATTAAAAATCATAAAATCACTTCAAATTTTAAAAATTCATAGTAAATTTCAAAAAAGTTGTCTCAAAACCCTAGTTTAATCTATTAGGTCCCATTCAAGCAAGTATTTTCTCATATTTTTTTGAATTTTATCTTGCATACTTAGCTCAAAAAATCAATTTTAAATTCAAAAGTTCATAGTATTTTGTAAATAATATTTTTGTAAAATCTCTAGTTGCATATACTAGTTCCTACTTTGGTTTTTGTGGTATTACCTTACATGTTTGGTAGATTCGTATCCTTTTTTGTGAAAATTCTAAACTACTATTTTAGAATTTTGTATTTCTTATATCCAATACTTTCCATTTTTAGCACATTACCTATTACAACTTATTACAAAACATTCAAACACATTTTAAATTATTTTCCTACTTTAATAATGGCCCAATATTCTAGCTTTGATGAAACTAAGAAAAAGGGGATTTAAGAAATCTTAACCAAACACCTGGATATGAAAGATGACATGATTAGAATCCTCCAAGAGGAACAAAAAAGGTAATAAATGGTCAGTCTTTTCAAACTACAGAGCTACCAATTGCACATGACACTATGGGGAAAATTATGTCACAACAACCCTTATAGCATCCCAACCTTATTCTATGCCACCAATTATAGCTAGTACATCCCTATCTCCTAATTTGGAAGCCCTTGTGTAAGAGATTTGATCTCTTCAATCCAAGGTGAAACATCTTGAGCAAGGTACCACTAGATCTACATAGGCATTAGACTCCTTCACTCTATTGTATACACCTTTGGCATGACATATAGTTGTTACACACTTGCCACCTAGATTTATACAACCTAAGCCCACTCTTTATGATGGAAAGGGTGATTCAGAGACACATTTGAGAGCCTTTCACATAGCATGTTTATATTATGTACCAAAGGACTAGCTATTAACTAAATTATTTCCAAGGAGCCTCAAGGATTATGTATTACAATGGCTTTACGGTCTACCAAATCAGTCAGTTAATGTATTTAATCCTTTTGCTAACATGTTCCTAGCACATTTCAGTATCAATATTGGTGATAAAGTTTCATGTGCCCAAATTGCATAATAAAAATAGAAATCAAATGAGCTTCTCACTGAGTATGTTATTAGATACAAGACCATATTAGCTAAGATGACTAGCCCTATGATAGATCAAGAGTTACAGGACCTCTTCAAAAAAATTCTTCTACCAGTTTTGTATGAGATAATCATGTTCAAGTGTTTCTCTTATTTCATTGAATTATGTCACACTTTAAAAGAAAGAGAAATCAAACTCATTTCAATGGAAAAACTTAAGTACACAAGTACACCAGATATAACTAATAAGAGTAACAACAAAGCCCCATATAAGGTTAAATTCAATGATATTAAAGGACTAACTCAATAGATAGTTAATGTAGCTTTAGAGCCCTCATAGAGAGTCACTTTATCAACACCTCCTCGGTGACCTTTTACAAATATACCAGTTCCTCCAGCCAAAGTTCTAAAATAATTATTAGAATGTAACATCATATCTCTTCCTCCTATAAGAGAAATTGATCTAATAAAGCATCTTCCAAGGGATATGACTAGAATGCATTTTGTGACTATCATAGGGCACCAGGCCATACTAAAAATAGATGCATTAGTTTTAGGCATAATATATAGGATCTAATTGATGAAAATCAAATTGATTTAAGCACTTTAGCAGAGCTTCCTCCAACTAAGCCAATGCAAGATAAGTCAAAATATTTTCATAGAATTTTAATTTAGAAACATAAGACACATCAGGTGTACATCATGCATATCAGGCATATCCTCCACTCACTTCCATTGAGCCACATGATTGGTAATTTTCATTTTAGCATTCTAGTTCAGCCTTCCATCTCCTTTTCTAAGTAGGAGATTATTGAGGATGACATAGATTATCATGCATTCTTCATTATATTTTTTATTCATGGTTATCCCATTCACAATGTTCTAATTGATAATGAATCCAGTGTTAATATGTGTACTATGACACTACTACAACACTTGGGTTATACAGAGCAGGATATTACTCCAATAAATACAATTATCAATGGTTTTAGTGGACATAGTTGGACTACATTGGGTGAGATGCTCATTCCTCTATAGGTTGGTCCTACACACATGACCACCTCATTTACTATAGTTCCTAGCATGATATTTTTTGACATGTTACTTGGTAGAATTTAGATACAAAAACTTTGAGCATTCCATCTATAGTACATCAATGCATGAAATCCATTCATGTTAATTAGGATATCATAGTTAAGAGAGTTCCATATGAGTTGCCACTTCCAGTTTTAGAGATAATTTTAGTTCTAGAACAAATTTTAGTTCCATTACCATTTTTTTCTCTAACACCAATTTTTTCTCCAATTTAGCATCAAACATAGGTACAATATCCACCACTAGTACAAAGGGTTCATACACCTCCACAAATTTGAATTCTAGACAACTTCCAACTATAGTATTCACACCTAGAGTAGTTTCATTGAGATCTCATGCATCTACACATAAAGCACATGTTCATTGAGTTTATCCTACTACCAAATGGGTCCTTAAGATCCCTACAACTACATCCACTTCTAAAATTTATAGAGGGTCCCCATAGTTTCTACTTCAAAGATTTCAAAGCATTTGTAGCATATACAACTTTCAAATCCATAGTCTCAAAATTTCCATCATGCTTTATGATCACACATGATACCACTCTTCGATATAAGACACCATGATAGGGAGTCTCATCTAAGACTCATCAGTTAGTATCATTTCTTTCCATCATTGACTATACATATTATCTCCTACTTGATTGTACATAGTTTCCACTACTTGATTGTACATAGCTCAAACATTTCAAAATATAAAAATAATATAATATTTTAGAAATACAAAAACATGTAAATTGTATGCATCATCTATGTGTTAAATTTATAACCATTATGCTAGACTTACATTCCACTATTCTATGATATTGTTTATTAGTTTATCTATATTACTAGGCTTCACTTGATCTTCTTTGAGTGTGTGCAATACATCCAGATCCTTGATTGCTTCACTCTACCCATTGAGAGGGCATCTTATTTATACATTCCAACTACATATCGATACATCTACCCATTAAGGGAATACTCTACATGACTACACCATCCAGGTTATGTCATTTTTACACTATACACTCTAGACATCTTGTTATAGTACATTCCCTACTTGCTTACACAAATATCACATTGACATCCATTAACATATATCACACTTTTTTATTTCATAGCATATACATTATCTTTATATTACATATATTGTATACTCTTGATTCTTTATTTCTATAGTTAGATACATGTTTATATTTCTAGTACTTTGCATGCTTCCACTCTTCCCTTTGATTAGCTAGATGTGTTTACACTTTCCAATCCTTGTTTGCTTCTTGTTTGGATTTTAAGACATTTGCCAATGTCCTTTGTTCCTATCTATATGTGTGTGCCTTTGGACACTTGCTAATGTCCTTTGTGTGTACCTTTCATGTTCTTGTGGCCCTTATTCCAATATTTGCTTGTTCTCATTATGTGTGTATTTATAATTTGAACATGCCTTATATGCCTTGTGTGTTTATTTGGCCCCTTGGTCACCCTTGCATGTTTCTTGCTTCTTATTTTGTATGTTTTTTACTTGATTGCTTATCTTTGTGTGAAATGCCATGATTCCAATCATGTATTTACCTTGCTTTTTAGATGTCATAATGGACATCATGCTCCATCCCTCCATTCCACTAACAACTAAAATTTTGAATTATAATATAATATTATTCATATTACTATTACATTGTTATTGCTATATTTTGTTATATCTTGAGATAATCTATATCAAATGTTTTCGTAGCTTAACACACTTGTAGGGCTTCTTCTTATAATGGAAAGCATTTCAAGGTATTCATTCCTACACTCAAAAGAGGAGGAAATAAATAAGGGTTTTGTCATAAAGACCAAAGATCTTAATAATTGAAAAAGTAGTTTTAGAATAGTATAGTCTAGAATCTAGAACTTAGCATAGGAAAACCAAACCAAGTAGATAACTAAGAATCTAAATCAATCATCAATTTTTAATCTAGATAATAGTGCCAAAAATGGGACTAAAGTGCTAAACCCTGAAGTGTCAAATTTTTGGTGCTATTATCTAAATAGTAGAATATTTATTTTTTCTATAATCAGATAGAGAGGTGAGTTTAGTCATAGTTTTACTAGTATAGTTCAATCTAGAAATCAGCATTTTTAAGCACTTATTTCACTCAGATACTATAGATATAGGGGGCATCATATGTAACTTGAGGGTTTCTATTTTTAGTTTAGACAGGGCAATTGATATAAATTTTAGTTCAAAATCTATATTCTAGATACCATCTATTGGGGGCAATGTGCATAGCACATGGGCCTTCTCTATTTCCAAGTTTATTACATTTTATTATACATTATTAGTAGTTACATGCCTTACTCCATCTATAGGTGGTTGGACTCACATTCAAGTAAACTTTCATACAATTTTACTTCCCATGTACCCAAGTTCCTGCATGGATTTCTAAGCCTTGATTCCAATTTTTGGAGGGGATTCTATACAAGTCTGATTTCCATCTTTTATAGTGACCAATAGTGGCCTAGTTTCTAGTTTACATTTAGCTATCCATGCCAACATTGTCAGATCATAGCACATTTAGGGGATCCATGAACTATCTCATATGAAATTCATCTATATCAATATTTTCTCATTTAGCTTCACATCATAGGGTAATGATGGAGCCAAAAGACTAGCTAGCCTTTGTATTCTTGAGCCATCTATTTAGAGGGATTGGACAAATAGTCTAGACATTGATTAGCATATGCATGGTTAACTTCACATAGTTGGTGATGATGGAGCTAAAGGGTTTGCATTTGCATTTTTGAGCCAAATTTTAAGGGATTAAGCACTCAGCTCATTCATCAATATAACTCTTAGTTCAACATATTTCTATCATTACCTAGTACAACCCAACAACATAACATATTTTATATTGGTTCATGTATTCGGTAATGTGTATTCATTCCTTTCTCTTCCTTCTCTCTTTACCCAACTTTATATACTCTTATTTTAGATATAGCATATCTAATTAGAACTGATCTACTTTCACTTTATTTTTTGTAGACTTACACAGTATAATGTGTTGTCACTATGCACAATCCAGCATCACACAACTTCTTGGACTTAGCCTCACAGGTAAGTTTAGGTACACTTCTCTTTTTTTCCTTTATCTCAGTATTTCACTTTGCTACATACATAGAATAAAAGGGAGGGAAATGTAGTCATACTAAAATGAAATGTGTATAACTTGAGTATGACTTGTGACACCCAAACCATAAATATCTCCTACTTGCTTATACACCCCACTTAGGCATGTTTTCATTTTTTCCTAGTCATATGAAGCCTTCTAGATTTAGCCCTTGCTATCTCAGACTCAGTTTCCAAGAAAAAATATATCCCCTAGGGTCTTTTTACCCCTAAATAATAGTGTCATAAGCTGGACAATAGTGTTAGGACCCATGGTGTCCGCTTTCTAGCACTATTGTCCAAGTTCACAATAGCCTCAAATGGTTAGATTTTATTGAATCTTTATTTTTTCCCTTATCAGACTAATGTGAGTCGATCTAACCTAGGATCACTAGTTTTCCTATATAATTCCATTCAAAGGTCATTTAAAAGGGTTGGTAATCATTCAAAAGGCACAAGATAGAAATATACTAAAACACACTCAAGCAAATCTTCCTATTCTGTATAGAGCCAACCACTATTATTTCCATCTTATCCAAGCTCTTGCACCAATCTTGAGTCATATCAATCTTGCCAAAATTCACATAAACTGTCATTACATACATAGGATTGCATAATAAACATAAAAATTAGGAGAACTAAATTAACCTTAATCACTCTTCAGAGTATTGGTATGTACGTAGTGTGCCCACACATGGGGTGTGATCACATCTTTAGTGCATATTATACACTAACCCCTTTTTCTAGTTGGATTGGAGATCACCTATCAACCATGAAGAGGAAATATGATCCTTGAAGACCAAATCAATTTCACACAGAGCTTCATGAATAACCAAGACTCAATATTTTAGGTATAGGGTCTCCCAAAATAGATGAATAAAACCTAAAAATATCAAAAAACTCAGACACTAAGGACTACAACACTAAAACTTGGATTAAAACATTAGAAATATAGGTGTACCATTTTTGGTACTCTTATCTAGGTAAAAATAGACTTTTGGATCCTATTTTTGATAGTCTACCCAACCAAATCAATAATTTATAGCCTCTATCTCCTCTGTCTCAACCTAGACTCAACTAGTTTCACTCTCTATCCCCTGTTTGATATTTTTAAAAATTAATTATGTACTTCTAGATTCAATAAATTAGTAGGTTAATTAAGTCACATTTATTTACTAATTTTCCCTTTAATTTAGACCCCTTTATTGTTTAGGAAATTAAATGTATATTTTCCCAAATTTAGTAAAATTAAATGTGTAGGATATGTGATTTGATTGTTGTCAAGAGGGTTTGGGACCTAAGGGGATGGTTCAAGGTATAAAATAGGTCTTTGGGCCTAAAAGGGTCAACCCTGGTAAGCTACAGATGATTGGGAATAGGCAAAGAGATGTCTAGGGAATGTATTAAGACCAAGATAAGACAAACAAGGTGACCTAGCTAAATGTGAATAAAGCTCATATTCTCTAGTTAGAGTCTCCTATGAAAAGACCATGAAAATACATAATATGTGTGTTTATTTGAAAAATTTAGGGTGATTACATTTTCCCCCCTTTTATTCAAGTTTTTTAAAGAAATGAAGTAATAGAGTAAAAGAAAGAAAATAAAATGCATACTTGGGCTTACTTGTGTGAAGATAAGTATGGTGAAAAGGGTCCAACATCCTAGCTAGGGAAGTGGATTGAAGAACTAAAATAGTGCTTAGAGAACAAAGGGATCTCTATAATAGATGCCCCTTATAATAAACTTGAATAGTGTTTAGAAAGAGAAGGAATCCCTGTAATGGATGCCCCATGTACTAAATCAAAATAATATATGGAAAGATAAGGAATCCCTATAATGGATGCCCCTTGTACTAAATCTAAATAATGTCTAGAAAGAGAAGGAATCCCTATATTGGATGCCCCCTGTACTGAATCTAAATAGTGTCTGGAAAGAGAATCAATCCCTATAATGGATGCCCCTTGTATTAAATTTGAATAATCTAAACTAGATTTGAGATGTGTTTGGAGGTCCAAAAATAATGTTTGTCCTCTATCCTACACAAAATCCTAGGTCCATGTAATATTATGGACCAATCACTGTAGATGACCATATGATCCATCCTAGTGACAACCTAAGTAATGCATGGGTGTAAGATAAAAATACTAGTAAATGTGTACTAAGAAAATGGCATGTCATGTAATCTCAATCTATATAATCTTAGAAGATGAAGGACATGAACATCTATGCCATTCCCCCAAATATGGTACATGAGTGATGCATCTAGATAATCTATAAATCTATATAACCACATGTGATATGATCTATCATGTCATGTCTCATGTGTAGAATTAGAGATAAAAATAGTATACTCTATACTATGTCTATCATCTGTTATCTGGTCTATAATTGTGTCATGTTATATGAAGCTATATGTGTGAGATGTGTAGTATTGTACATGCCCCTAAATTTTGTATCTATATAATCTATATATTTTTAAACTAAAGTTATATCCCTTTGAATACCTTGAGTAATACTAAGTGACCTTAATTTAATTTGAATCACTATATAATCTAACCAATCTAAGCTAAGTAATGCTAAGTGACCCATAGAATTTGATCCACTTGTGAAATCTTGACCGATCTAAACTGAGTAATACTAAGTGACCCCTAGAGTTTGAACCACTTGTGTAATCTTGACCAATCTAAGCTAAGTAATGTTAAGTGATCCCTATATTTTAAACCACTTATGAAATCTTTACCAATCTAAGTTGAGTAATGTTAAGTGACCCCTAGAGTTTGAACCACTTATGAAATCTCAACTGATTTGAGTTGAATCTGATAATTTGACTACTAAAGGTGTGAAAACCATGGTGTATTAGATAGGTATGCTAGGTAAACTATGGGAATAGGGATAGTATGAATGATGCCCATCTTTTGTGGAAAGGGATGTGATCCGTGATAGAGTAGGTTGAGCCAAAAGTAAGGACTAATAGTGGAAGGTATAGAAACATGGTTGGCATGTATCAAATAGATTGAAAGGCCATTATTAAATTGGTGAAATTAAATTACTGAGAGTAAAAGGTATCTTTAGTTGATTAAGATCAAATATTCTATCTGGGTTTAGTATATATATATAAACTATCATACCATGGTAGGAAAATGAGGTAAAAATAGATTGAATGGGATGAGAGAGTGATTTGATCAAATAGGTTGGGTTATTTGAATGTTTTGAACAAATGTTTACTTGGTGAGGACAAATCTAGGTACTAGATAGGTCTATAAACATGTGTTTCATGGTAGGAAAATAATGTAGTAAAAGAGCGAGTCCTACTTTATGTTGAAGGTGTCATTATCATGATTTTGAGGAATAAAATGGTTTATAAAATAGAGTTATGGAGCTCAAGTTATGGGTAAGTAGAATTTTTATTTTATTGAGAAAGTGGTTTGATATATGGAGGATTTGACTAAATCATGATTCATTTGTGTATTGACTAGTTTGAGATTGGAGCTATGGAGTGAGAAGATGTTGAGGAGATGAGCACCCATTGTGACTCGTTATGAGTAGTTGGTAGTGTAGATTCAGGTTGGCAAAGAGGTTTCCTTGGTGAGTAACGATAGTTGTTTACTTTTGTTCATTTTTAAGGCCTCATTTTGGAAATTTTTAGCTATTTTGAGTCATTTTAAAGTAGTTTAAAAATTCTTTGACTAGTTCTAGTGTTGTTATCCTAGAGTCAGCACTATTGCCTAAAATGCAACACTGATGGCTAAGTTCTAGTGTTATTGTCCAATGCTAGTGTCCTTTTACTAAATTGTTGTCTAATGTGGATGGCTTTTTCAATTTTTGAGTTGTTCTTGCTTTTGTATTTTTTAGTTGTTTATCCTTGGCATGGTTGTCTGCCATATAGTTTACTTGCTGGTGTTTTCAAGGTGAGGTACAAATGAGAGAGTTTCATAGAGGCCAAGTTATGGAGACTCTAAGGTTATTATCATTATCTATTGATGAGCATGTTGTTATGGATAGGGTTGGGCTAGGTCATGTATGTGGTCTTGGTATAATGTAGTGGGATATATATTTGATCTTCACCTTATGTGAGAGGTGGAATGCTAATACATGTATATTTTGGCTTCTGATAGGGGAGACTACTGTTAAGGTGTGGAGTCTAAAAGCTTCACCAAGGATCCAACTACCAAAGTTGTAGGTTTACACAGTCACCGGCGTCGATCAGGAGCGATCGACGTCGGTCAGGAGCAGTTGAAGAAATGCTGGCGTCGGCAGAGGATCGGCCGACGATGGTCACAGACAAGCAGGCAGGAACCGGCGTCGGTTACCTGTGCATCCAGAATGCTATTTCTGAGGATAGAACTGAGTGTTTGCATGATGAGTTTAAGTCTTAGTCTTAAGTTCACGTTTCTATTTTTATTAAGATTGTTTTTAGAGCCCTTATTCAAGAGGCTTAACTGTTGGTTGTAAGTGCATGCTCAAGTTTCCTAATTCTATATGTAGGAAATATCTTCTTAGCTTATTGTAGTAGTAGTAGAACATTGTGAATGTTGAAGAACAGTACAGAGTTGTATCAATCCAGGTTGTTGGAGTTAATTGTACTTGAGAGAGAGCTCTTGAGGAATAGAGATCTAGAGAGAGATCTTGTGCATCTGAGAGAGGTGTGGAAGAAAGAAGTTTCTTCAATTGTATTCCTTCTGTAAAGAGTTTAATACAAGTTTTCAGGGTGGTTTCTTGTATCTCTCATTCTTTGCTATTTATCATTCTAGTTACTTATCTATCTGATTTATTTCCGTGTTTATTGCTTTCACAAGTGTAATCATATTGTTGGTTGATCCCCAACAAGTGGTATCAGAGCTCAGGTTCACTAACAGGTGGTTCAGATCTGTGTAGTGTGTATTGATTATAGGTTGCTCACAGGGGTTTTTGTAGGGATTTTTGTTTGAGTGGGAGAAGCAATGGCAGAAGAAAGTAAATTGAGAATGGAGAAGTTTAATGGCAAGAACTACCAACATTGAAGATTGTAGATAGAGGACTATTTGTATCAAAAAGATCTATACTTACCATTAGGTGGGATTGCAAAGAAGCCCAAAGACATGGATGATGAAGAATGGGAAGTTCTTGATAGAAAGGCTCTGGGGTCTATAAGACTGAGTCTAGCATCTACTGTGATATCTAATTTATCACAGGCAAAAACAATGGTAGAGTTGATGACTACTTTAGCAAATTTGTATGAAAAACCCTCAGCTTCTAATAAGGTATATCTTATGAAGTAGTTATTTAATTTGCATATGCAAGAAGGTGGATCTGTATCTAATCACCTGAATGATTTCCATGGAATTGTTAATCAATTAAGTTCAGTTAATATTATGTTTGATGATGAAATAAAAGCTCTTTTAATATTATGTTCTTTGACTAAAAGCTGGCATGGCTTGGTAATGGCAGTTTCTAATACTGCATCTGCTTCAAATATTTTAAAAGTAGAGGATGTTGTTAGTGTTATCTTGAATGAGGAAATTCATAGGAAAAGCACAGAGGAAACATCAGGGAACACTTTAAATCTTGAGAGCAGGGGAAGGCAAAAAGAGAAGAGCAAGAGGAGATCAAGATCTAAGTCTAAGGTGAGAGGTAGATCCAAATCCAGAAATGGCAGGAGGCGACAATGCTGGAATTGTGGAAAGATGGGGCACATAAGCAGAGATTGCTGGTCAAAGCCTAAGGAGGACAATCAGCATGAAGGAAAGGAAGAGGCAAAGGTTGCAGGTATTGCATAAGATGCTTTAATATTCTCTTTGCATAATAATATAGAATCTTGGGTTTTAGATTCTGGTGCATCTTTTCATGCTACCCATAATAGAGAATATTTCAGTGACTATATCCATGGAGATTTTGGAATAGTGTATCTAGGGGATGATGAGCCTTGTAAGATTATTGGCAAAGGTAAAGTGTAGCTAAAAATGTAGAATGGCAACACATGGGTGTTGAGAGATGTGATGCATGTTCCTAGCTTGAAGAGAAATTTGATTTCTGTAGGAAAGTTAGGGGATGAGGGTTGTACAGTAACTCTCACAGCAGAATCTTGGAAGGTGACCAAGGGTGCACTTATTATGGCAAGAGGTAAGAGAGTAGGTACTCTCTATTTATGTAATTGTGTTACTAATATTTCTCCTTCTGTATTATCTACTTCAGATGAGGATGCTAAATTGTGGCACTTAAGGCTTGGCCACATGAGTGAGAAGGGGATGTCAATTCTTAAGTCTAAAGGTAAGCTTTCAGATTTGAAAAGCATGGATCTAGAATTTTGTGAGCACTGTGTATTTGGAAAACAGAAAAGGGTTAGTTTTCTCAAGACTGGGTCTACAAAGAAGAAGCATAAGTTGCAGCTTGTTCACACAGACGTGTGGGGACCAGCTCAGGTAGCTTCTATTGGAGGATCACATTACTATGTTACATTCATAGATGATGCTACAAGAAAGGTATGGATCTATTGTATTAAGAAGAAATCAGATGTATTTGAGACTTTTAAGATTTGGAAAGCTATGGTTGAGAATGAAATAGGCAGAAGATTGAAGTGCCTGAGATCTGACAATGGTGGTGAGTTTTACAGCTTTAAGTTCAACTGGTATTGTTATATGCATGGAATCCATAGGCAAAGGATGGTTCTAAGGACACCTTAATAGAATGGAATAGCTAAAAGGATGAACAGAACAATCATGGAGCATGCAAGGTGTATGAGAATGCATGTTGGGTTGCCCTTAGAGTTTTGGGCAGAAGCTGTTGACACTGCAGTGTACCTGATTAACAGAGGACCCTCTATAGCTCTGGATGGTGGAATTCTAGAAGAGGCATGGACAGGTAAAAAGGTAGATCTCTCATATCTCAAAGTTTTTGGTTGTGAAGCCTTTGTGCACGTAGATAAGGAAAATAGAAAGAAGCTGGATGCTAAGTCTATGAGGTGCATGTTTATTGGCTATGGCTCAAATGATTTTGGTTTCAGATTTTGGAATCTAGGAACTAACAAGGTAATTAGGAGCTGTGATGTTGTTTTCAATGAAAAAGTGATGTATAGTGATCAGCTGAAGAAGCTAAATCAATTTGGGTAGAGCAATGGAGAATTGGACGAGGTGACGGTCCAAAATGAGCTCGTGGGAAAAAGAAATAATCACTTGCAGGAAAACACAGAGACCGACATCGGTAGGGTAGAAACCAACATCGGCAGAACATAAACCGATGTCGGTCATACAGAGATCGACATCGATAGAACAGGCACCGACGTCGGTCAGGAAGAACCGGCATCGACCAGTAACAGGTCTGGAGGTCACCGAGGTCAGTCACTGTCAAATAATTTGGGCGGACAGCGTGTTGTGAACGAGTCTCAGACGCCCATCAAGAGGTCAGAAAGGGTAAGTAAGCCTCCAATTAGATATTCCCCTTCTTTATTCTATTTATTGCTAACTGATGGTGGAGAACCAGAGAGTTTTGAAGAAGCATTACAGGTGGAGTCCAAGAGTCAGTGGGAGCGTGGCATGGCTGAGGAGATGGAGTCCTTGAGAGAGAAACAAACATGGGATTTGGTTGAGTTGCCAATTGGTAAGAGGACACTGAAGAACAGATGGACCTATAGGTTGAAGGAAGGTGAGAATGGACAGATGAGATATAAGGCCAAGTTGGTAGTGAAAGGATTTGCACAAAAGCCAGGTATTGATTTTGGTGAGATTTTTTCTCCTGTTGTTAAAATGACTTCTATACGGGTTGTATTGTCTTTGGTTGCTATTGAGGATTTGCATCTTGAGTAGCTAGATGTTAAGACAACATTTCTTCATGGAGATTTAGATGAGGAAATATACATGGAACAGCCGAAAGGATTTGAGGTCAAGGGTAAGGAGAAGTTAGTGTGCAGATTGAAGAAAAGCTTGTATGGCCTCAAGCAAGCTCCTAGACAATGGTATTTGAAATTTGACAGGTTTATGACTGAGCATGGCTATAGTAGGTGTCAATCTGACCATTGTGTGTATTTTAAGAGATTGGATAATGGTAGATATATTATTCTATTTTATATGTAGATGATATGATGGTTGCAGGATCACACATGCAAGATATCTCTGAGCTTAAGGTGAAATTAGCTCAAACGTTTGCTATGAAGGATTTGGGAGCAGCAAAGAAAATCCTTGGCATGAGCATTAACAGAGACAGGAAAAATCACAGGTTGATATTGTCTCAAGAGGATTATGTGGACAAAGTGTTGAAACGGTTCAATATGCAGGATGCTAAACCGGTAAGCACACCTTTGGCTGGACATTTTAAGTTGAGTAAAGAACAATGTCCTAATTCACATGATGAGGTAGAGTACATGAGTAAGGTTCCATATTCTTCCACATTAGGGAGTTTAATGTATGCAATGGTGTGTACTAGACCGGATATTGCCCAAGCAGTGGGAGTTGTAAGTAAGTATATGGCCAATCTAGGGAAGGAACACTGGAAAGTAGTTCAGTGGATCCTTAGATATCTAAGAGGAACCAGCAGTAGGCACTTGTGATATGGAGGTTTAGATACTTCTCTACATGGTTATGTAGATTCAGATATGGCAGGTGATTTGGATGGCAGGAGGAGCACCATAGGATATGTTTTAACTATTGGTGGAATGGCGGTTAGCTAGATATCAAAGTTGCAAAAGGTTGTTGCCTTGTCAACTACAGAAGTAGAGTATATTGCAGCCACAGAAGCTAGCAAAGAGATGATATGGATGACACGGTTCATGGAAGAGCTTGGAAGGGAGCATGGGAGTTGCAGATTGTATAGTGATAGTCAGAGTGCAATCCATTTGGCTAAGAATTCGGCCTTTCATTCAAGAACTAAGCACATACAGCTTAGGTACCACTTCATATGGCAGGTATTGGAAGATGGTGATTTGAAGCTGGAGAAGATCCATACAGACAAGAATCCTACTGATATGTTAACCAAGCCGGTTATAAAGGAGAAGTTGAATCTTCATTCAACTTCTGTTGGTCTTCATGATTGAGTTGAACATGGAGGAACTAGAAGATGTTGTTGTACAGGTACTGGTGCAACTGTTTATCTCCAAGTGGGAGATTGTTAAGGTGTGGAGTCTAAAAGCTTCACCAAGGAGTGCATT
This sequence comes from Torreya grandis, assembly GCA_037957365.1. NCBI lineage: Eukaryota > Viridiplantae > Streptophyta > Pinopsida > Cupressales > Taxaceae > Torreya > Torreya grandis. The sequence goes on along the minus strand of JARHVA010000168.1, from coordinate 3,111,548 downwards.
ACCAAAGTTTTAGGTTTACATAGTCACTGGCGTTGGTCAGGAGTGACCGACGTCGGTCAGGAGCAGTTGAAGAAACACCGGCCTCGGCAGAGGATCAGCCGATGATGGTCACAGGCAAGCAGGCAGGAATCGGCGTCGGTTACCTGTGCATCCAGAATGTTATTTCTGAGGACAGAACCGAGTGTTTGCATGATGAGTTTAAGTCTTAATCTTAAGTTCACGTTTCTATTTTTATCAAGATTGTTTTTAGAGCCCTTGTTCAAGAGGCTTAACTGTTGGTTGTAAGTGCATGCTCAAGTTTCCTAATTCTATATGTAGGAAAGATCTTCTTAGCTTATTGTAGTAGTAGTAGAACATTATGAATGTTGAAGAACAGTATAGAGTTGTATCAATCCAGGTTGTTGGAGTTGATTGTACTTGAGAGAGAGCTCTTGAGGAATAGAGATCTAGAGAGAGATCTTGTGCATCTGAGAGAGGTGTGGAAGAAAGAAGTTTATTCAATTGTATTCCTTCTGTAAAGAGTTTAATACAAGTTTTCAGGGTGGTTTCTTGTATCTCTCGTTCTTTGCTATTTATTATTCTAGTTACTTATCTATCTGATTTATTTCCACGTTTATTTCTTTCACAAGTGTAATCATATTGTTGGTTGATCCCCAACAACTACTATGACTCTAGAGGATGTGTATCAGATTTTACATTTGTCAATCAATGGATGACAAGTGTTATTACAGGATGACATGGGTGTGGATGCCATTGATCATGCATCTAGATACTTTTTAGGGATGCCCACAAGAGTAAATCATAGGGGAAGTGATAGTGATATATTTCTACCAATTATTGTGTAGTTGAGTTTTCTATACCTATGGAAGTGGCTAGTTGTATTATTGACTTATTTTTTTGTTGTGGATGGTAATGGCGTATCTATCAATTACAAGATGCACAAATTGGTTTAGATTATTGAGATGTATGGTACTATGTTTTTTTGGGGGAGGACTATGCTCACTCATTTTTATAAATATTTATATATATTTATGTAGGAGTCTTTTAGAAGTGGTGTAGGTGTAACCACTTTGTTGCATTATTGGGCTTATGAGCATATAGTAGTTCTGTAATTGATTAGATTACCAAGGGTGAGTTGGGTATATCCATAGCCATTTTGTGAGCATTGGAATAGTGATTTGGCTATTTGATCTACCAAGATAGATTATTATAGGTGGTTGATAGACAAATTAGTGGCTGATGACATTAGATGGAGGCCCTATAGTGGATTTCCTAGATGGCTAGAGGATGGAGAGCAATTACAATACATGAAATTGAGTTGTTGGTTACATGATAATTGGTCTAGAGTTTATGAGTGCTTTCAATTTGAATGCATGACTAAGCAATTCAAATTTTGATAGGATGTTCCTCCTGCAACATGGATATGGTTGAGGAATGCATGGGTATTAGTGAGAGAGGGAGAAAATCCCAGACCGACTGAGGTGGAGTTGGCACCATTGCCATTAAATGTGCAAAATGAGATTATAGATATTTTTGATGTATATGATGTGGGGTGAAAAGAGGCATTGATGGGCTCCACTATATCCAATTGGTGTACTAGATGTTCCTGAATATGAACAACTTGAGAAGATTTAGAGGGTGGGAGTTGAGTGGTTATAATGGGGCCTATATATTTATGTATGTTTTTTTTGTTATTTGTAGATTATATATGACTAATGAAGTGTAATTTTGTTACACTCAGGTGAAGTGGTGGGTATGCAAGGTGATTCATGTGTTGGTATTAGTGGTGGGGATGATGTGTTCTAGGAGACTATTATTGATTCTAAACTATGTGAGATTACATGATATGTTCCTAATGATGATGTGGAGGAGGGTTTGATAAAGAGAGTTATGGTTATGGATGGTGTTTATGCTCACCTTTTTTATTAAGATGTTATAGCTACAACTTCCTATGTTAAGGTAGTAGGAGAGAGAGATAAGCTTAGGGCTAAGAAAGATAGGCACAAGATACCTCCTCTAGATTATGGAGCACTAAGATCTAATATTTGAGATGATTATATAGATCTTTAATGATGACATGTAGACTTGTTTGAGGTGTACGATCATTTATTGGAGTGAGATAATTAGTATAAGAGGCATTTAGGAGCTTGAAGAGGTGGAGAGTCATCAAGTACTAGACAATATTATGGGATGAGTACTAGAGGAGAGAGTGAGATGGAGAGTGAGGGAATGACCCCTATCTATAATTTATTGACGTTGACATGATGTATATGTTTTGAAAACTTAAGGGCTATATAGATACTAGTTTGATTTTGAAACTCATGTGTTTGCACATTATGGATTCTAGATTATACTGGTATTGTAATGTTATGGTTTGGGATAATTGATTGGATGTTTGATGTTGAAGTTGTATATGCTTGGTAAATGGTATGTAGGATATGTGATTTGATTGCATTGATATATTTGGTAAGATGATATTTAGGATATGCTTGGATGTAATTATTTGATTTGTAATCATATGTAAGTGATAATATTGTTGGTTTTTTTTAATTGGTAAAATTGATTTGGTAAAGTGAATTGGTTTGTAAGTAAAATATAAGTAAGGTCTAGCTTCTAAGATTGGTAACTTGTTTAAACAAGTTGAATTAATTAGAGATTGGAAAAAAAAATTGTATCAATTGATTTGGTAAAATATGGACTATGATAGGTTGGTTCGAGCTAGGGATGGCTATTTGGAATTAGGAATGTTAGTTGTTAGTAAGAGGGAAAAGTAAGATAGCATTATGTGTGTATTACCTTCCCATGAGTGGCTTAAGAATACAAAGGCTAGCTATAGCTTTGGCTCCATCATATCCCTGCTAAGTGAATTTATAAATTGATACTAAAATGAATGTATGTTATATCACACTATGTTATAACACTATATAAACCCTATCAGCCTAGTGAACAAGTGCCCATATTGCCCATGTTGTGTAAGACCCTATCCTAAATCTGATGTTGTATGTAATGCACTAACTATATTAGGTTATGATAACTCTAAAAAATGTAATCTAACTAGTTCTATTTTTGAAACTTTATGTTGTATAGAATGCTCATTTGATCTCAAATGTAATGTATTACTACATGAAATAGGACCTGGGAAGTCTACTTGGAGTGAATATCTCTCTAAAACTATAATTTGTTATCATGCTTGTGATGGTTCTATATAATTATATGGAACTATATTATGTATTCCTTGGGTAATAGTGCTATATGTAAGTTGCATTCTCTGAACTAGCTTCCAAAATTTATGAATAGTTTAAATAGGAGATCTCTTATGATATTCTATATTAGGAACCACATGACTCACATGATGAGTGACTGATGATTCCTATAAAGGAATGTCTTGGGATGACTCAGTCATGGAGGAATGAGTTCTAGGGTTCCATGATGGAGGATATCTCTGTGCCCCCTATGTGAATGCTATAATACCATTATCAACACATCTATAAATGCAATCTTAGAGTCCAACATAGGTATCCACATTATGTCCATGGATATGATGATAATTATAAAAGGGCTAAAATGGCTATTTATGTAAAAGATGTAGATCTCATTGATGAATAGAAGGTAATGTTATTAACCTCCTAGCTAGTAGTGTTACAAATATGATAGATGGGCTATCCTACTCTGAATCAAACTAGAATGATGTTGGTTGGTGATTCTTTATATTGTATAATATGGGTGGTGTTCCGGAAACTTGATCTTTGTTCTTAACTGTTTGCTTTTTCGGTTGTGGCCTCTATTTTTTTCTAGGGCATGGTAGATGTTGAGTAGTAGTTGTATCTAAAGATGTTGCTATGAAATCTAGATTAATCTAATCAATTTAATATTCCTTAATCAATCCCAATTTATTTTCCAAATCTAGAATTGTGTAACATAAATGTCTAAAACAAGGCTCTGTTTAATATAGTAAATGCTCAAGGAGATATTGATGAAGGCCCTTGATGAAGATACATTAAACCTCTAGATATATTGGTTTGTATATTAATCTTAAGAAATGAGCCTTAAATCTTAAAATGTACACACTTATTGGCTTTGAAGAATTTTGATGTAATGTGGCAAGTTTCTTATATGTAACAAAGGTCCCATGTTTATATTTTAGTTCCTAAGAAAATCCTCCTCTAGGTCATCATATGTGTGCAAAGAACCAATGGGGAGTAAATGAAAGAACCATTTTTATGTTTCCCCTACTAATGTATGTTGAAATAACTTGAGTAGAATCAAAGAACTTGTCTGAAGTGGCAAAGATTTCCAAAAGGCCTGAAGGTGTGAGAATCGATCTCTAGTTCCATAAAAGTGAGGTAATGATGGTGTTTGGAGATGCTTAGTGCCACTTTTAGATAATTATTTTGGATTTTTTGTAAAATAATTACCTTGTACAAAAATTTAATTTCTAAAATTCTAATTTTTTTATAAATTATAGTGCAATTATTCCATTCTAAATTAATTTTTAGAATTTAAAATTATTGCATAATTTTCAAAAATTCTAAAACCCTAGATTCCTAAACTAGGTCCTCCAACCTCAAATCACCCTCCCTTACAATTTTTAGAAAAATAATTCAAATTTATTGTAAATTGTTTCGGTTAGCAAAAGTAATTATCAAAATTCAATGGTAGTAGTTATTTATGCATTTATTTGCTTCATACTATTTTTCAAACTTCTCTTTGGTGATAAAATGGCCACAAATGCACTTCATCCTTCTCATCCCATAGATAAATTTCTTAATTTTTCTCACAATTATGATAAAAAAAATGAACCAATTAACAAAATTACACACTAGATAAAAATGTGGAAAATGATTTTATATCTAATGAGGATAATTACTATTGTTTTAATGAAGAATATTACCATGCATACAAAAGTGATAGTGAAGAATATATAGATACATCTTTTCCTGTAAAACCTATCTCTTTTGTTCCTTATTCTCAAAATAATAATTTTTCTAAATGGGAAAAATACTTCTCACCTCATTCTCCTAGGCAAAATGAACAAAGTAATCATTCACTTTCAAATGAAACATCTCATTGGTGAAAATTTACTTCCATGTGAACCTAATATCTCTCTACCTTTTTATATTGATATGTTTAAAATACAATAATATAAACTTACGAAATCATAGTTCAAATGATGCATTATGTGTTCCTAAATCTACTTTTTTGAAAAAATGTTCAAATGATAACTCTTCTACTCTTACTTCTCATGTTGCAAATGAATAAAATTTATATATTCCATCCATGGATAGCATACATACACATGATATTCCAAATTACAATGATAATTTATTGCATATTAGAAAAGAATCAAATCTTTCTCTTTCACCTCTCCCTAGTAATGACAAAAGTGATTATGATTACAATAGTGAACATGTAAATGAGTATGAAAATGAAATTTAATATGAAAATGATACTTCAAATTATTCTATTTAAAATGAACAAAATAAATATTGTGATAATTCATGGAATAATGATGACTACTATGCATATAGTGAAGAAGAAAATGCATCTCATACTTCTAACTATTATCTCATTCCTGTTAAGTATCATGCATGACAAAGTTTTGATTCTAAATATATGAATGATTCTACTTCCAATCATACACATGTTAATTTAAATAGCACATCTACTACTAATTTATAATGTGATTCACTAAAACATAAAGATACCAATGAATTCCCCAAGTCACCCCTCACTACAGTAGAACCCAATTCTCACCCATCACCCAAAGAGAATGGTAGCCCACATCCCTCTCACAAGGTCCAAGCTACCATTACTCTCAAGGTTCAAGTGAGCACACCACCTCTTTATGATACAATTACTAAATGTAGCATTCTTATGGATAAAATTAACAATCAAATTCAATGATTAAATGAACCACTTCAAGATAGTAATGTACCATCCCAAGAGATCATCTCTTTGATCCATACAATCGATGAATTACAACACTAAGTACATCTCCTTACACTAGAAAACAAACCTTATAAATCTTGGATGGATGCCAATGATCTACATGGTAACCCTATTCCAAAAACATTCATAAAATCTACCTTGTCTAAGCATCTCCAAACAACATCATTACCTCACTTTGATGGAACTAGAGATACATTCACACACCTTCAATCCTTGTGGAAATCTTTTCCACCTCAGACAAGTCCTTTGATTCTGCTCAAGTTATTTCAATAGACATTACTAGGGGAAGCATAGAATTGGTTTTTTCATTTACTCACTATTGGTTCATTACACACATATGATGACCTAGAGGAGGCTTTTCTTAGAAACTATAATATAAACATGGGCCTTCATGTTACATATGAAAACCTTACCACACTACATAAAAATTCTTTAGAGCTAGTAAGTGAGTACATCTTAAGATTTATGACTTGTTTATTAAGATTAATATACAAACCAATAGATGTAGAGGTTTAACATATCTTCATCAAGGGCCTTTGCCAAACTCTCCTCAAGCATTTACCACATCAGACAAAGCCTTGTTTTAGACATTAGTGTTACACATTTATAGCTTTGGAAAATAAATTGGGAATGATTGAGGAAGATTTAGTTGATTGAATTACTCTAGATTTCATAGTAGCATCTTTAGATACAACTCTTACTACTCAACATCCACCATGTCCTAGACAAGATCAGAGACCACAACCAAAAAAGAAAATAGTCAAGAATAAAGAGCAAGTTTCCAGAATACCACCCAAAATATGCAATAAAAATAATTACTAACTAGCACCACTATAGTTTGATTCAGATCAAGATATCCCATCTATCATATTGTCAGCACTACTAGCTAGGAGGATAATCACATTACCTTCTATTCATCAGTGAGATCCATATATTTTACATAGATATCCATATCAACCCTTTTGTAATTATTATCATATCCATGGACACAATGCAGATACCTATTTTATACTTTGAGATTGCATTTCTTGATGTGTTAATAATGGTATATAGAATTCACATAGGGGGCACAAAGATCTCATCCATCATAAAACAATATACCTCATTCCTCCATGACTAAGTGATCCCATGACATTCCTTTACAAGAATAATTAGTCACTCATTGTGTGCGTCATGTGGTTCCTAAGATATAATCTCACAGGGGATCTCCTATTCCAACTATTCAAAAAATTTAGAAGCTAATTTAGATAATATAACCTACACATAGCATTATTGTCCAAGGAATACATAGTGTAGTTCCATATACTTATCTAGCACCATCATAGGTACAACAACAAAATATAGTTTCAGAGAGATATTCAATTTGAGTAGAATTTATAGGTCCTATTTCATGTAGCAATCTATTACGTTTGAGATCAAATGAGCATTATCTACAACATAAAGTTTCAACAACACAGTTAGTCAGATTACATTTTCTAGAGTTATCATATCCCACTATAGTTATTGCATCACATACAACATCATTTTCAGGATAGGGTCTTACATATAATGAGTAATATGGGCACTTATTCACTTGGCTAACAGGGTTCAAATAGTGTTATAACATAGTATGATACATCATACATTCATTTCAACATTAGTTTATAAATTCACTTAGCAGGTCAATGATGGAGCTGAAGGTCTAGCTAAACTTTGTATTCTTAATCCACTCATGGGAAAGTAATATGCAAATAGTGTTATCTTATTTTCCCCTCCTACTAACAACTAACATTCCTAATTCTAGATAGCCATCCCTAGCCAGAACCAACCTATCATAGTCTAGATCTTACCAAATCATCTAATACAAATTTTTTTTCTAATTTCCATTTAATTTAACTTGTCAAAATAAATTAGCAATCTTAGAAGCTAGACCTTAATTATATCCTACTTACAAACCAATTTACTTTACCAAATCAATTTTACCAATTACAAAAAACCAACAAGATTATCACTTACATATGATTACAAATCAAATAATTACATCCAAACATATCCTAAATATTATCTTACTAAACATATAAAACAATCAAATCACATATCCTACATACCATTTACCAAGCATATACAACTTCAACATCAAACATCAAATCAATTATTCCAAACCACAACATTGCAATACTAGTATAATCTAGAATCCATAATGTGCATACACATGAGTTTCAAAATCAAACCAATATCTATATAACACATAAGTTTTCAAAACATATACATCATGTCAATGTAAATAAATCATGGATAGGGGTCATTCCCTCACTCTCTATCTCACTCTCTCCTCCAATACTCATCCCATAATCTTGTATAGCACTTGATGACTCTCCAACTCCTCAAGCTCCTAAATGGCTTTTTCATCGATTGTATTGCTCCAAAAAATGACCATATGCCTCACGTAAGTCTACATGTCACTACTAAATATCCATATAATCATCTAAAATATTGAATCTCATCGCTCTATAATCTAGAGGAGGCATCCTATGCCTATCTTGCTCAGCCCTAAGCTCATCTCTCTCTATTATTACCTTAACATAGGTAGATGTAGCTATAAATACTTAGTCAAAAAATTGAGCATAAACACTAGCTATAATCATAACTCTATCTATCAAACCCTCCTCCATAACATCATCAAGAACATGCCATGTAAGCTCATGTAGTGTAGACTCAATAATAGTCTCTCAAAACACATAATCCCCACCACTAACACTAGCATGTGCCTCACCCTACATACCTACCACCTCACCTAAGTGAAACAACATTACACCCCATTAATCATATATACTCTATAAACAAAAATAAAAGCATACATAAATATATAGGCCACATTAAAACCACTCACCTCCCACACTTTAAATTGGCTTAGGTTGCTTATATTTAGGAACATCTGGCACACCAGCTAGATATAGTGGAGCCCATCAATGCCTTAACCACCACACTATATATGCCTTGGTGGTACCCCACATCATATACATCAAGAACATATATTCTCATCTCACACATCTAATGGCAATGGTTCCAACTCTGCCTCAGTTAGTCTAGGATGAGCTCCCACTCTCACTGGTACCAGTGCATTCCTCAACCATATCCATGTTGTATGAGGCTCATTTTTTTGATCTCTAAACTAACTAGTCATGTTATCATATTGAAAACACTCATAAAATCTAGACCAATGATCATGTAACTAACAACCCACTCTCATGTATCGTAGTTTCTCTCCATCCTCTAGCTATCTAGGAAATCCTCTATAGGGCCTCCATCTAATGTTATTATGCACCAATCTATCTAGTAACTACATATAATAATATTCTTGGGTGATTAAATAGCCAACTCACTAGTCAAATGCTCATAAAATGGATATGGATATACCCAACCCACCCTTAACAATCCAATTAGCTACATAACCTCTATATGCTCATAAGTTTAGTAATGCAACAAAGTGGCTACACCCACACCACTGCTAAAAGACTCCTACATAAATCTATAAAATCTTTGTAAAAATGAGTGAGCATAGTCCTCCCCCATGAAAACATGGTACCATACATCTAAATAATCCAAACCACTGTTTACATCCTATAAGTAATAGATACTCCATTGTTATCCATATCAATAAAAGAAGCCAATAATAAAACTAACCACTTCTGTAGGCATGAAACACTCGATTGCATAATAACTGATAGTATTATATCACTATGATTACCCCTATGATTTCTTCCTCTGGGTATCCCTAAAAAGTATCTAGATGCATGATCAATGACATCCATATACATGTCATCCTATAATGACACTCATCACCTACTGATCGACAAATGTAAAATCTGATACACATCCTCTAGAGTCATAGTAATCTCCCTTGTTGGAAGCCAAAATATACATGTATCAACATTCCACCTCTCACATAAGGTGGTGATCAAATATTTTTACCACCATACTATACCAAAATCACACACATGACCCAACCTATCCTTATCCATAATAAAATGCTCATCAGTAGATAACGGTAATAATCTCAAAGTCTCCATAACCTAGCCTCTATGAAACTATCTCATCTACACCTCACCCTGAAAACACCAACAAGTAGACTATATGTTAGACAAGCTGCCAAGGACAAACAACTAAGAAATATAAAATCAAGAACAACTCATAAATTAAAAAATACATCCACATTAGATAATAGTGTTATAGAAGGACAATAGCACTAGAACCTGGATAGTAGTGTTGAATCTAGGACAACATTGCCAGAACTAGTCAAAAAAAAATCAAAATACTTTAAAATGACTCAAAATAGCTAAAATTTGACAAAATTAGGGCTTAGATATGAACAAAAGTCAAAAACTCTCATTACTCACCAAGGAAACCTCCTCGCTAGCCTAAATCTACACTACCAACTACTCATAATGAGTCACTATGGGTGCTCATCTCCTTGACATCTTCTCATTCCATAGTTCCAATCTCAAACTAGTTAATACACAAATGAATCATGATTTAGTTAAATCTTTCCTATATCAAACAACTTTTTCAATAAAAGGAAAATTCTACTTGCCCATAACTTGAGCTCCATAGCTTTATTTTACAAACCATTTTATTCCTCAGAATCATGATAATGACACCTTAAACATAAAGTAGGACTCACTCTCTTACTAAGTTATTTGTCTACCATGACACACACATCTATACACCTATATGGTACCTAGATTGGTACTCACCAAGTAAATATCCATTCAAAACATTCAAACAACCCAGCTTGTTTGATCAAATCACTCTTTCATTCAATGTAATCTATTTTTACTTCATTTGCCTACCATGGCATGACTTATTCTATATATCTACTGAACCCATATACAAGCTTTGATCATAATCAACCAAAGATACCTTTCACTCCTTATAATTCAACATCACCAATTTAATAATGGCCTTTAAATCTGTTTGATACATACCAACCATGTTTCTATGTTCTACCACTAGTCTTTACTTTTGGCTCAACCTCTTCTACCACGAATCTCATCCCTTTCCCCAAAATGGGGGCATCATTCATACTATCCCTATTTCCATAGTTTATCTAGCATACCTATCCAGTATACCATGGTTCTCACACCTTTAGCAGTCAAATTATCGTACTCAACTTAGATTGGTCAAGATTTCACAAGTGGTTCAGACTCTAGGGGACACTTAGTATTACTCAGCTTAGATTGGTCAATATCACACAAGTAGTTCAGACTCTAGAGGTCACTTAGCATTACACAGCTCAGATTGGTCAGATTATAAAATGATTCAAATTACATTAGGGTCACTTAGCATTACTTAAGACATTTAGAGGGATATAACTTTGGTTATAAATATATAGATTATATAAATACTAGATTTAGGGGCATGCATGGTACTACATGTCTCACACATTCAACTTCATATAGCATGATATAGATATAAACCAGATAACAAGTTATAGGCATAGTGTATACCACATTGTTTTAATCTCTAATTTTGTACATGAGACATGACACAATAAATCATATCACATGTAGTTATACATATTTCCAGATTATCTAGATGCATCACTCACATACTAAATTTGGGGGCATGGCACATATGTTCATGTCCTTCATCTTTTAAGATTATACAGATTGAGATGGTAAGACATGCTATTTTCTTCTTACACATTTACCAATATTTTTATCTTACACCCAGGCATTACTCAAGTTTTTACCAAGATGGATCATATGGTCATCTATAGTGATTAGTCTATAGTATTACTCAGACTTAGGAGTTTGTGCAGAACAAAGGATATACATTGGATTTGAACCTTCGAGCACTTCTCAAATCTAGTTTAGTTTATTCAAATTTAGTATAGGGGGCATCCATTAAAAGGATTCCTTCTCTTTTTAGACACTATTCAGATTCAGTCTAGGGGCATCCATTATAGGTATTCCTTCTCTTTCTAAACACTATTTAGATTTAGTACAAGGGGCATCCATTATAAGGATTCTTTTTCTTTCTAAACACTATTTAGATTTAGTACAGGGGGCATCCATTATAAAGATTCCTTCTCTTTATAAACACTATTTAGGTTTAGTACAGGGGGCATCTATTATAGGGATCCCTTCTTTCTCTAAGCACTATTTTAGTTTTTCAATCCACTTCCCTAGCTAGGAAGTTCAACCCTTTTTAGCATACTTATCTTCACACAAGTAAGCCCAAGTACGTATTTTCTTTTCTTTCTTTTACTCTAGTACTTCATTTAATTACATCACTATAATAAAAGGGGGGAAATGTGATCACCCTAAATTGGTCAAGCAAACACACATATTATGTCTTTTCATGATCTTTTCATAGGACACTCTAATTGGAGAATATTTATTCACATTTAGCTAGGTCCTCTCATCTATCTTATATTGGTCTTACTACATTCGACTATTTTTTGCCTATTCCCAGTCATCCATAGCTTACTAGATTTGACATGTTTAGGCATAGAGACCTCTTTTAGACCTTGACCCATCCCCCCAAGTCCTAAACCCCCTCAACAACGGTGCCTAAATATGGACTACAATGCTAAAACCTAAGGTGTCTAGTTTCTAGCACTATTGTCTAAGCCCAGTTTTGGTTCTAATAGTCAGTTTCTTCCATAGGATAATTCTTACCCCTTTTCTTTGATTCATTCATAAGTTTTCCAATGTCATCCAAATATGAATAAAGCTCCCAAATTCAAAATAATGAGTCCCCTATATAAAATACTACATAAGACATTTTAGATCTAGAACTTACTACTTTGGCACATTAGACATAATAAAATATAGTCAATAATATAGCTCAGTTTCTTTGTATCACACTTAGATTTGCATGGTTGATCAAGGAAGGACCTAAGAAAAATAAATTCTTGCATCAATCATGTGTGTTGACTATACACTTTACCTAAGGGAGAACTACATCAGATCTGAGACCCCAACTTGAGGGTTAATGCAGGTAGCAATCATAATAGTAGGGGTTCTTGATTATGTGATCATTCTTCCCCTAACCTAGTTTTTCCCCCTTTTACTTTTGATCTATTTCTCATTTCTATGTGCATATAAAAGTACATGTTAGTGTAGGTTTTTATTTTCCCTATTATTTAATTAGGGAATATTATATATTTGTGCATACATGGAGTTTTCCTACATTCTAGCTTATGTGGAGATGTGTGTCATAGATGTGTAATAGGTGTCATAAGAATGTCATAAGTAACTCCTTTGACCGGCTATTCTAGGTATGGGAGTTACTTCTCTATTGTTAGCACTTTTTCACCATCTTTTGTGGAGGAGTTACAGTCTATTCTTGGGGTGCTTTGACCACCATTTGTGGAGAGTTACTTACAAGCTCTCCTATATGTATTCTTCATTATGGCTATCTCATGTTAATCAAATATTGGGTTTTGCTCCTATTTGTCTTTTGCAAATTATCTCTTTTAGTGATTTCACTTTGCTTTAGCTTCTTTGTGGTGTGCACCAGCTTCGTCTCATGTGATTACTTGACCATTGCATTTGCATTATTTAGACCCTGGAAATAACTCCGATATGGTATCAGAGCCACCCCGATAATTGTGTGTCTGGTTATGCTATCAGTTTATTTTGAAAACGTGAGGAATGGAGTTCTCTTTATGCACTTTTTCTTATTTCTAGAGCTGATATGAAAAAGCCTTTCAATACCATTTCTTGTGTTACATTTATCTTTCCTATAGACTGCCTTTGTGGTATTGTTTTTTGTTGGTTTCATTGTGGTTCTCGTTATTTGTCAGGATAAATCCATTTGTTGGTTACCAAGGAGGTTTCAACAGCTCATTTTCAGAGTTTCTTAGCTGTGTGAAGGATCTCCATGGCTCTTCTAACATCCTGCAGACAAGTAGAAAAATCAGATCACGTTTTTTGCTCTCTGGTGGAAGTTGGCGCCCCATAATTTCTGTTTCAGCCCTAAAATGGGGTAAAAAGGCACTTTGACTAGTTGCAAACCCTTGGAAAGAGTTTTTTTGGCCTCTACATACAGCGTCAGATCTGTGGGAGGTATTTTTTAAGGCTCTGACTGAAAAAACGTCCCTTCAACGATGTTTTTGTATCGGGGGTCATTAAAACCCTGCGTGTTCTCAATCTGCAAGTCTCTGGTAGCTGCTGACAACCTTCCTCAACCTCCCAGCAAACGTCCTAATTCATTTTAGCCCTACATTTCTCCATTGGCAGTGCCCAATATCAGAAAAACTACCAGCAAAAGAAGTTAGGGTTTGGGCGCTTCATTTTTGGCGCTTCTCTTTGGTGGGCCCACTTCAAACCCAGCGCAATTTGACTTTATGCTATTTATTTCTCATTTGAATTATCTTTATATTCTAAGATCAGAGTTTATGATTTTATGAATAAAGTTATTTTTGAGAAAATAGCATTGAAGGCAATTTAAAGTTTTTTTTTAAACTTGTATCTTTGCTTGACGAAGACAAAGTTGAGTCCTAGATTGGCAGGGCACTGAATCCCCCTCAAAAGACTAAACCACTTCATTCTTTGCTCTGTGTTGAGTCTAATGAGTGGTTGGAAGGCCACTTTCTCTCTCAAAATAGACATTTTTTTAATGTTTTAGTGCTATTTTTTTGCAAAATTACTAGTTTACGAGAAATTAAAACTTTAAAATCTTGCAAACGGTAGCTCGGATTCAAGTGCCATATTTTAAAAAAGTGATTTTTTTTCAATTTTATACAACTTAGGCTAGATAATTATAAAAATGCACTACTTTATAAAGTGCCAAAAATTTGGGTATCCCGAGATGCATTTTCGACTGAGTCCGACATCCTGTTTGCTTAAAGTCTTGCACTGATTTCTCTAAAATGCATTCTTAGCTGAGCCCAACATCTTTTGAGCATGCATTTTCATATTTTGGGGGGGCTCAACATTTTCGGGGGGGGTGTGATTGCTTTTTAGCACTTGCAATATTTGCTTTCATTCTCCTTTCTGCATAATTTCACAACTTGCAATCAACACAACTTCACCTAAATTCAGCTTAAAATGAAATTTTTTAAACTTAAACTCCTAACACCCTTTAACTATCATGAATGGAAGGTTAAAATGTCAATCATTCTTAGAAGTAAAGGGTTGTATAGGATCACAATGGGTACTGAAGTAGAACCCATCACTGATGCTAAAAAAATCAAGTGGTACAACCGTAGTGATGAAGCCTATGGATTACTGAGCTTGTCCATGTCTCCAAAACTTCTCTTCCATTTAGAAACTGCCAAGACTCCCAAAGACATATGTGACACCTTAGAAGTCTTATTTGGGAAGCTTGATGAGATGGTAGGTCATGAGCTCGAAAATGAACTCATAAGTCTAAGTCCTAACAACTTTGAAACCCTACAGGACTTCTTCACTAAGTTTAAGGCCCTCAGATTGCAATTGAAATAATGTGGGATAGAGAATAAATATGATCAACTCATCCTTTCTATTCTCACAAAGTTAGGTCCAAGCTATTCAGTCTTTGTCTCCACTTTCCATGCCACAAAAAGTGCGCTTGGCACTACATGGAAAATGCCTTCTTTGGATTCATTCATTATCGGCTTGACTAGGGAGCAAGATAAGCTAATTCAAATGGGCATAATGAAGTCTACTCAACCCCAAGCTTTGATAGCTGAAAATGGTAAGGATAAGACTTCAACAAAGGAGAAGAAGAAAAAGAACAAGGACCAGGAGAAGAATAAAGAAAACAACAATCCTACCAAAAACAATACTGAGTCTTCCTCCTCCAATGCTAAACTGAAGAAGGAGAAGGTTAAGTGTGCCTATTGTAATAAGACAGGGCATGATGAGCACAAATTCATGAAGAAATAAATAGACCACCTAACTCATCTTCTAGAGAAGCACAACATAGGTGTTCCTGAGTCCATCAAGCAGAATTCATCTACCCAAGATTCTACTAAGGCAAAAGGCAAGGGTAAGGAGAAAGAAAAGGGCAAGGCCCTTATAGCTATAGCAGCTTCTACATCTTCATGGGTCATTGACTCAGGTGCTTCTCACCACATGGGCTCTTCCCTAGTTGATTTTTCATCTTTAGAGCCTTGTAGCATGAATTCAATTAGTTTGGGTGATGACACATCAATTTTTATTGCAGGGAGAGGGTCAGTTGAAATGGAAGGAGGAACATTCAATAATGTTTTAAGTGTTCCTTCTATTTCAACCAATCTCCTATCAGTGTACCAAATCACTCACATTGGTCGGGGCATGAGAGTTGAGTTTTCACCAGATTTAATGGCTATCAGGGAGTTACATAGTGATACTATAGTGGCAGTGGGTAAGGCAGATCACCAAGCAAGGTTATACACCTCACATTTTACACCTGATTCTTCTCCAATAACATTGCTGACTCATTCAGGTGGAGTTAGCAAATTATGACATCAGTGTTTTGGCCACCTTAACTACCCTTACCTTGAGAAACTTTGCAGACATGACATGGTCATTGGCTTGCCTCGTGTCTAATTATCAAAAGGACTTTGCGAGGGGTGCTCCCTTGGGAAGCATCCCCAAGCAAAATTTGACAAAGGCAAAGCTTGAAGGGCTTCAAAACCTTTGGAGTTAGTCCATAGTGATGTATCGGGACCCTTTCCCAAACCATCTTTCACAGGGCCAAGTACATCCTCACTTTCATTGATGATTTCTCTAGGTACACTTGGATATATTTTCTCAAACAAAAGTCTGAAGTGTTTGAAAATTTTCTAGACTTCAAGGCTCTTGTTGAGAAATAGAGTGAGAAATCCATCAAGGTTCTTCTAACTAATAATGGAGGGGAGTATGTCAGCAACAGGTTTGAGCAATTTTGTACCATAGAGGGGATTGATTTGCAGTGCATAGTCACTTACAGTCCTTCATAGAATGGGGTTACAGAACACAAAAATAGGTTCTTGAAAGAGATGGGTAGCTGTATGATTCACTCCAAATCCTTAGCACCATAGTACTAGTCCGAAGCCATCAATTGTGTTTGCTACATTCAAAACAGGGTTCCTCACAAAGATTTAAAAGGGATAACATCCTTTGAAGTTTAGCATAAAAGGAAACCTAACGTCGAGCACCTTAGGGTTTTTAGATCCCCAGCCATGGCTTGCATACCGAAGAAGAAACACAAAGCTATGGAATGTTAGTCCAAGCCTTGCATCTTTGTAGGATATCTAGATGGTGTTAAGGGGTATCACATTCTAGATACAACCACTCATGAGTTGTTCATTGAGAAAAGTGTCCACTTTTAAGAGAGTCCTAGAGACTCAACACTTGGCACTTCTTCTCTCTCATCAGATCTACTTCTTCATGATGATTCCTCAAATTTAGATCAGCCACAACAGGTCCTTGAGCCAGAGACATCTTCTTCTTCTTCGAGTTCAAATAGTGAGGACAGTGATGTAGAGTCATCCACCTCTAGTCAATCAGAGGATGAGGAGTTAGCCCCTGACTCACCCACTTCTGGGCCACTTTGGGCCAGACAAACACTTGAGATTGCTGGCACTTGGGCAGGAGATCCTATAGATGACAGATGCATTAGGGGGATTTTTAGATAGATCCACATGCCTTCTTTACCTCAGTTTTGGATCCATAGAATTTTTGATAGGCATCAGGAGTACCTAAGTGGGATAGTGCTATGGAGGAAAAATATTCTTCCTTAATCAAAAATCACACTTGGGACTTGACTTCACTTCCTAAGGAAAGGAAGATGGTTTGATGTAGGTGGATATATCGGACCAAGTTTTTAGTAGATGGGTCGATTGATAAGTACAAGGTGCGATTGGTCACCAAGGGTTTCTCACAGGTGGCAGGCATTGACTACTCAGAGACCTTTGCACCCGTTGCAAAGATGACTTCTATCCGACTCACCTTAGCTATTGTCATAGCACATGGTTGGGATGTGCGCTAAATGGATGTGAAGAGTGCCTTTCTTCATGGAGACCTAGAGGAGGAGATCTACATGGAACAACCGACAAGATTTATTCAAGATTCTTCCTTAATATGCAGACTTAGAAAATCTATCTATGGCCTCAAACAAGCCCCTCAAGCTTGGTATACCAAGATGGATTCCTTCCTTCTCATAGCGGGTTTCACTAGGTACCATTCTGACCCCAATGTCTACTTCTTGTGGTAGGATGATTTGCTCTTAATTTTGGTTCTATATGTTGACTTTTTTATCACTGGGAGTTCTTCATCGGCTATTGCAGTGGTGAAGGCAACTCTCCAGGATAGATTTGACATGACAGACTTGGGTTTGTTGCACTACTTCCTTGACATCAAGATCTCATAGTTAGATTCAGGGGTTTCTCTTACACAACCTAAGTATGCTCTTGATTTATTGTCTCAATTTCACATGGCTGATTGTAAGCCATCTCCAACTCCCTTTCTATCAGGAGTCAAGCTTGAGGCTGAATGTCCTTCACCATTGGTTGATGCCACTCGGTATCGACAACTTATTGGTAGTCTCATCTACTTGACTCACACCAAGCCTGACATATCATATGCAGTGGGACTTGTCTCCAGATTTATGTAGGAACCTCATGAGCTACATTGGAAAGCAGCTAAGAGGATCTTGCATTACATACAGGGTTCATATAGATATGGGATTCATTACAAATTTAGCATAGAGGTTGACTTGGTTAGATATAAAGATTCAGACTGGGCTAACGATTCACAGACTCGCAAGTCTACTTCTAGTTATAATTTCTCTCTAGGTTCTGGTCCTATCAGTTGGTCTAGCAAGAAGTAGAATGCTATTGCTATATCATCCACAAAGGTAGAGTATAAGGGAGCTATTAATGTAGCTACTGAGGCTATTTGGCTTCAGGGGATATTTTTTGAGTTTGGCATTCCTATCAGGTAGCCCACCATCATTTATTATTACAACCAGAGTACCATTAAGATTTACAGGAATCCAGTTCAGCACCAGCAAACCAAGCTCATAGAGATTCACATGCATTTCATTCAGGAGATTATTCATAGTCAAGTCATTGACTTGATATTTTGCCAGTCTTCAGAGCAAGTTGTAGACATCTTCACCAAACTTTTCATCGAGAGCAAGTTCATTCATCTACGAGCTCTTCTTGGGGTGCAATCTACATCTACAGTAGCATTATCTTCAGGAGGCCACTAGCCTCTTCATTTCCTTTTTATCTCTCTTTTGGGGGGGAGTTTTTTCCTACGGGTTTTCTCCTTTTCTCTATCTTATGGGAGATTGCATTTTTACATGGGTACCTCATCAAGCCTAGTTGCCAAGACCCATTTTATATTTCCACACTACCCACCTAAGCTTCGCTTATGGGGGGTGTTAGTGTAGGTTTTTATTTTTCCCTATTATTTAATTAGGGAATATTATATATTTGTGCATACATGGAGTTTTCTTACATTCATGGGATAGGCTAGCTTATGTGGAGATGTGTGTCATAGATGTATAATAGGTGTCATAAGAATGTCATAAGTAACTCCTTTGACCAGCTATTTCGGGTATGGGAGTTACTTCTCTATTCTTAGCACCTTGTCACCACCTTTTTTGGAGGAGTTACAGTCTATTCATGGGGTGCTTTGACCACCATTTTTGGAGTAGTTACTTATGAGCTCTCTTATATTTATTCTTCATTATGGCCATCTCATGTTAATCAAATATTGGGGTTTGCTCCTATTTTTATTTTGCAAATTATCTCTTTTAGTGATTTCACTTTGCTTTAGCTTCTTTGTGGTGTGCACCAGCTTCATCTCATGTGATCACTTGACCATTGCATTTGCATTATTAAGACCCTGGCAACAACTCTGATAGTACAAGTACTAAAGATGGAAATAGACCTACAATGAGTTTTAGTGACTCTTAGGAGCTAAAATTTGGTATGTAGAGTCTCCCAGAATAGATGAATAGAACCTAGAAAGATAAAAAAGCTCAAATCCATGGGATTATAGTGCCAAAACTAGGACTACAGTGTTGGACCTTTAAGAGTCCCATTTTTGGTGCTCTTATCCAGGCAAAAAATAGACTTCTAGGTCTTATTTTTGATAGTTTGTCTAACCAGACTAAAAAATATCAACCTTTGAATATTCCATCTCAATCCAAAACTAGATAAGTTTTATTCTCTTCCCTCTTGTTTGTTATTTTTAGAAATCAATTAATCACTTCCAGATTCAACAAATCAGTAGGTTAATTAAGGCACATTTATTTACTAATTTTTCCCCTTAATCTAGACTATTTTACTATTTAGGAAATTAAACCTATAGTTTTCCAAATTCAATAAAAAAATAATAAACCTATTTTTATTGTAGTGTGGCAAACTATCATAAATAGGACCTAGAAGTCTATTTCCTACCTAGATAAGAGCATCAGAAATGGGACACCTAAAGGTCTAGCACTATAGTCCTACTTTTGGTGCTATTGTCCTATGGGTCTAAAAATTTTAATATTTTTGGGTTCTATTCATCTATTTTAGGAGACCCTACATACAAAATTTCAGCTCTTGAGAGTCACTAGAACTCATTATAAGTCTATTTCCATATTTAGTACTTGTACTTGTATTAAACCTTAAGTTAAGGTCTCAAATATGATGTATTTCTACCTTAGGGAATGTGTATAGTCAATGTGCATGATTGATGAAAGAATGAATTTTGCTTAGGGCCTTCCTTGATTAAGCATGCAAATCTAAGTGTGATGCAGAGAAATTGATTTATACTATTGACTGATTTTTATTATGTCCAATGTACCAAAATAGTAAGTGTTAGATATAAAATGCTTTATGTAGTTTTTTATATAGGAGACTCATTATTTAGAATTAAGGAGTTTTATTAATATTTGGTCAACATTGGGAAACTTAGGAATAAAGCAAAGAAAAGGGTTAAGAATTATCCTATGGAAGAAAATAACTGTTAGAACCAAAACTAGGCTTGGCTAATACCATAAGAAACTAGACAACCTGGGTTTCAGTGTTGTAGTCCATATTTGGGCTTTGTTATCTAGGGGGTTTGGGACTTGGGGGTATGGGTCAGGGTCTTAAAAAGGTCTTTGGGCCTAAAAGGTTCAAACTTGGTAAGCTATATATGACTAGGAATAGGCAAAGAGATGTCTAGGGAATGTAATAAGACCAAGATAAGATAGACAAGAGGACCTGGCTAAATGTGAATAAATCTCATGTTCTCTAGTCAGAGTCTCCTATGTAAATACCATGAAAAGACATAGTATGTGTGTTTATTTGACCAATATAGGGTGATTACATTTTCCCTCCTTTTATTCTAGTGATGTAATGAAATGAAGTATTAGAGTAAAAGAAAGAAAAGAAAATGTGAACCTAGGCTTACTTGTGTGAAGATAAGTATGTTAAAAAGGGTCTAACTTCCTAGCTAAGGAAGTAAAGAACTAAAATAGTGATTGAAGAAAGAAGGGATCCTTGAATAGATCCCCCCTATACTAAACCTAAATAATGTTTGGAAAGAGAAAGAATCCTTGTAATAGATGCCCCCTATACTGAATCTAAGTAGTGTTTAAAAAGAGAAGGAATCCTTATAATGGACGCCCCCTATATTGAATCTAAATAATCTAAACTAGATTTGAGAAGTGTGTGGAGGTTTAAAACTAATGTCTATCCTCTATCCCACACAAACTCCTAAGTTTGAGTAATACTATGGACTAATCATTGCAGATGACCATACAGTCCATCCTAGTGACAACCTCAGTAATGCCTGTGTATAAACTAAAAATGTTGGTAAATGTGTAAGAAGAAAATGGCATGTCCTACCATCTCAATTTGTATAATTCTAGAAGATAAAGGATATGAACATCTATATCATGCCCCCAAATCTAGTATGTGAGTGATATAAGGTCTAGATAATATAAAAATCTATATAACCACATGTGATATGATCTATCATGTCATGTATCATGTGCAAAACTAAAGATCAAAATAATGTGTTTTGCACTATGCCTATAATCTATTATCTAGTCTATAACTATGTCATGTTAGATGAATTTGTATGTGTGAGATGTGTAGTATTATACATACCCTCAAGTTTGGTATATGGATAATCTATATATTTGTAAACCAAAGGTGTATCCCTCTGAATGTCCTGAGTAATGATAAGTAACCCTAATGTAATCTAAATCACTATATAATCTAACCAATATGAGCTGAGTAATGCTAAGTGACCCCTAGAATCTAAACCACTTATGAAATCTTGATTGATCTGAGTTGAGTAATGCTAAGTGACCCTTAGAGTCTAAAGAACTTATGTAATCTTGACCAATCTGAGCTAAGTAATGCTAAGTGACCCCTAGAGTCTGAACCACTTATGAAATCTTGACCAATTTGAGCTAAGTAATGCTAAGTGACCCCTGGAGTCTGAACCACTTGTGAAATATTGACCAATCTGAGTTGAATATGATAATTTGACTACTAAAGGTGTGAGAAGGTATATTAGATAGGTATGCTAGATAAACTATGGGAATAGGGATAGTATGAATGATTCCCCCCTTTTAGGGAAAGGGATGAGATATGTGATAGAGGAGGTTGAGCCAAAAGTAAAGACTAGCAGTTAAAAGTATAGAAACATGGTTGGAATGTATCAAATAGATTGAAAGGCCATTGTTGAATTGGTGAAATTGAATTATCAGGAGTGAAAGGTATCTTTGGTTGATTAGGATCAAAACTTGTATCTATGTTTAGTAGATATATAGAATCTATCATGCCATGGTAGACAAATGAGGTAAAACTAGATTGAATGGGATGAAAGAGTGATTTGATCAAACAAGCTAGGTTGTTTGAATGTTTTGAATGGATGTTTGCTTGGTGAGGACCAATCTTGGTACTAGATAAGAATATAAACATGTGTGTCATTGTAGGCAAATAATGTAGTAAGAGATTGAGTCCTACTTTATGTTGAAGGTGTCAGTATCATGATTTTGAGGAACAAAATAGTTTGTAAAATGGAGTTATAGAGCTCAAGTTATGGGCAAGTATAATTTTGTTTTTGTTGAAAAAGTGGTTTGATGTAGGAAAGATTTGACTAAATTGTGAATCATTTGTGTATTGACTAATTTAAGATTGAAGCTATGGAGTGAGAAGATTTTGAGGAGACAAGAACCTAATGTGACTCATTATGAGTAGTTGGTAGCGTAAATTCAAGTTGACAAGGAGGTTTTCCTAGTGAGTAATGATAGTTTTTGACTCCTGTTCATATTTAAGGCCTAATTTTGGTAATTTTTAGCTATTTTGAGTCGTTTTAAAGTAGTTTAAAAATTATTTGACTAGTTCCAATGATATTGACCTAGAGTCAATGTTATTGTCTAGGATGCAGCATTGTTGTCTAGGTTCCAATGCTAGTGTCCTTCTATAGTGATGTTATCTAATGTGGATGGATTTTTCAATTTTTGAGTTGTTCTTGATTTTGTATTTCTTAGTTGTTTATCCTTGGCATGGTTTTTTGACATATAGTCTACTTGCTGGTGTTTTCAAGATGAGGAGTGGATAAAAGAGTTTCAAATAGGCCAAGTTATGGAGACTCTGAGATTATTGTCATTATCTACTGATAAATGTGTTGTTAAGGGTAGGGTTGGGTTGGGTCATGTATGTGATCTTGGTATAGTGTAGTGGGATAGATATTTGATCACTACCTTATGTGAGAGGTGGAATACTGATATGTGTACATTATGGATTTTGATAGGGGAGATTATTGTGACTCTGGAGGATGTGTATCAGATTTTACATTTGCCTATCAATGGGTGATGAGTGTCATTATAGGATGACATCGGTGTGGATGCCATTGATTATGCATCTAGATACTTTTCATGGATTCCCACAATAGTACACCATAGGGGTAGTGATAGTGATATATTACTATTGGTTATTGTCTAGTCAAGTGTTTCATGCTATGAAAGTGGTTGGTTGGATTTATTGGCTTCTTTTATTGTTGTGGATGATAGTGGAGTATCTATTCATTATAGGATATACATAATGGTTCAGAGTATGGTACCATGTTTTTATGGGGGAGGAATATTCTTACTCATTTGTATAAATATTTATATAGATTTATGTAGGATTCTTTTAGTGGTAGTGTGGGTGTAACCACTTTATTTCATTATTAGGATTATGAGCATATAATAGTTTTGTGGCTGATTGGATTATCAAGGGTGAGTTTGGCATATCCACAACCATATTGTGAGTGTTGGAATAGTGAGTTGGATATTTGATCCCCTAGTATATATTATTATAGGGAGTTTTTAGATAGATTGGTGGTTGATGACATCAGATGGAGGCCCTATAGAAGATTTTCTAGATGGCTAGAGGATGGAGAGCAACTATAGTACATCAGAGTGAGTTTTTGGTTACATGATCATTGGTTTGGAGTTTATGAGTGATTTTATTATGAAAATGTGATTAGGGAGTTCATATTTTGATAGGATGTTCCTTCTATAGCATGGATATGGTTGAGGAGTGCATAGGTACCAGTGAGAGTGGGAGCTCATCCTAGACTGACTGAGGTGGAGTTGGCAATGTTGTCATTAGATGTGTGAGATGAGATTATATATGTTCATAATGTGGGGTGCACTAAGGCATATACATTTTAGTGGTTGAGACATCAATGGGATACACTATATCTAACTAGTGTGTTAGATGTTCTTGAATATGAGCAACATGAGCTGATTCAAAGGGTGAGAAGTGAGTGGTTATAATGTGGTCTATATATTTATATATGTTTTTGTTGTTATTTGTAGATTTTATATGACTAATAAAGTGTAATTTTGTTTCACTCAGGTGAGGTGGTGGGTATGTAGGGTGAGTCATGTATTGGTGTTAGTGGTGGGGATGATGTGTTTTAGGAGACTATTATTGAGTCTACACTGCATGAGCTTACATGACATGTTCTTGATGATGTTATATAAGGGGGTTTGATAGATAAAGCTATGGTTATGATTGGTGTTTATGCTTAATTATTTGATCAAGATAATATATCTATAGCTACCTATGTTAAGGCAACATGAGAGAGAGATGAGCTTAGGGTTAAGTGAGATAAGCACAGGATGCTTCCTTCAAATTATGGAGCCGTGAGCTCCAAGATTTTAGATGATTATATGGATCTTTAATGGTGACATGTAAACTTGTCTGAGATGTATGGTAATTTTTGGAGTGTGACAATTAATGTAAAAGGAATTCAAGAGCTCAAGGAGGTAGAGAGTCATCAAGTGCTAGACAAGATTATGGGACGAGTACTAGAGGAGAGAGTGAGATGGAGAGTGAGGGCATGACCCCTATCCATGATTGATTGAGATTGACATGATGTATATGTTTTGAAAACTTATGTGTTATATAGATACTGGTTAGGTTTTAAAACTCATGTGTATGCATGTTATGGATTTTAGATTATACTGGTATTGCAATGTTGTTTTTGTAATAATTGATTTGATGTTGAAGTTGTATATGCTTGGTAAATGGTATGTAGGATATGTGATTTGATTGTGTTGATATATTTGGTAAGATGATATTTAGGATATATTTAGATGTAATTGTTTGATTTGTAATCATATGTAAGTGACAATCTTATTGGTTTTTTGTAATTGGTAAAACTGATTTGGTAAAGTGAATTGGTTTATAAGTAGGATATAAGTAAGGTCTGGATTCTAAGATTGGTAACTTGTTTAGACAAGTTGAATTAATTATAGATTATAAAAAAGGTTTGTATCAATTAATTTGGTAAGGTTGGACTATGATAGGTTTGTTATGGCTAGGGATGGCTATCTAGAATTAAGAATGTTAGTTGTTAGTAGGAGGGAAAAGTAAGATAGCACTGTGTCTGTATTACCTTCCCATGAGTGGCTCAAGAATACCAAGGTTAGCTAGACCTTTAGCTCCATCATTTCCCTACTAAGTGAATTTGTAAAACTGATGCTAAAATGAATGTATGATGTATCACACTATGTTATAACACTATTTGAACCATGTCATCCAAGTGAACAAGTGCCCATATTACTCATGTTATGTAAGACCTTGTCCTAAAGTTGATGTTGTATGTGATGCACTAACTGTAGTGGGTTGTGATAACTTTATAAAATGTAATCTGATTGGATATGATATTGAAACTTTATTTTGTAGAGAATGATCATTTAATCTCAAATATAATGGATTGCTACATGAAATAAGAACTAGAAAGTCTATCTTGAGTGAACATCTCTCTAAAACTATACTTTGTTGTCATGCCTATGATGGTGCTAGATAAGTATATGGAACTACATTGTGTATTCCTTAGATAATAGTGATATATGTAGGTTATGTTATCTAAACTAGTAGTGACCGATGATTCCTATAAAAGAATGTCTTGGAATGACTTATTCATGGACAAATGAGGTCTAACGTTCCATGATGGAGGAAATATATGTGCCCCCTATGTGAATTCTATAATACCATTATCAACACATCTAGAAATGAAATCTTATATTCCAAAATAGGTATCCACATTGTGCCCATAGATATGATGATAATTGCAAAAGGGTTGATATGGTTGTTTATGTAAAAGATGTGGATCTCACTGATGAATAGAAGGTAATGTGATTAACCTCCTAGAAAGTAGTGCTGACAATATGATAGATGGGCTATCCCATGCTAAATAAAATTGTAGTGGCACTGGTTGGTAATTCTCTTTATTTCATACAATGGGTGGTGTTTTGGAAACTTGCTCTTTATTCTTGACTATTTGATTTTTTGTTTATGGTCTTTGATCTTGTCTAAGACATGGTAGATGTTGAGTAGTAGGAGTTGTATCTTAATATTTTGCTATGAAATCTAGAGTAATCTAATCGATTGAATTTTCCTTAATCAATCCCAATTTATTTTCCAAATCTAGAACTATGTAACACAAATGTCTGAAACAAGGCTCTATTTGATGTAGTAAATGCTTGAGGAGAGGTTGGTGAAGGCTCTTGATGAAAATATGTTAAACCTCTAGATTAGCTAGTTTGTATTTTAATCTTAACAAATGAGCCTTAAATATTAAGATGTACTCACTTACTGGCTTTAAATAATTTTGATGTAGTGTGGCAAGTTTCTCATATGTAACATGAGGGCCCCTGTTTATAATATAGTTCCTAAGAAAAGACTCCTCTATGTCATCATATATGTGTAATGAACCAACAAGGAGTAAATGAAAGACCTAATTCTATACTTCCCCCACTAATGTCTGCTAAAACAACTTGAATATAATCAAAGGACTTGTCTGAGGTGGAAAAGCTTTTTGAAAGGCCTGAAGGTGTGTGAATGGATCTCTAGTTCCATCAAAGGGAGGTAATGATGGTGCTTGGAGGTGCTTAGGAAATGCAACTTTTATGAATGTTTTTGGAGTAGGGTTACCATGTATATCATTGGCATCCATCCAAGATTTATAAGCTTTGTATTCCAATGTAAGGATATGTAATTGGTGTTGTAATCCACCAACTTCATGCATAAAAGAGATGATCTATTGGGATGGTACATTACTATATTGAAGTGGTTCATTTAATCATTGAATTTGATTGTTAATTTTAGCCATAAGAATGCTACATTTATTAATTAGATCATAAAGAGGTGGTGTCCTCACTTGAACCTTTGGAGTAATGGTAGCTTGGACCTTGTGAGAGGGATGTGGGCTACCATTCTCTTTGGATGATGGGTGAGAATTGGGTTCTACTATAGAGAGGGGTGGTTTGGGGGATTCATTGGTATCTTTATGTTTTAGTGAATCACATTCTAAATTAGTAGAAAATGTGCTATTTAAATTAACATGTTCATGATTGGGATTACAATCATTCATAGATTTAGAATCAACATTTTTGCATGCATGAGACTTAAGAGGAATGAGATAATAGTTAGAAGTATGAGATGCATTTTATTCTTCACTATATGCATAGTAGTCATCATTAGTCCATGCATTATCATAATCTTTATTTTTTTCATTTCAAATAAAAGAATTTGAAGTATCATTTTCATATTCACTTTCATTTTCATACTCATTTACATGTTCACTATGTTATTCATAATCACTTCAATCATTGCTAGGGAGAGGTAAAAGAGAAATATTTGATTCCTTTCTCATATGCAATAAGTTATCATTGGAATTTGGAATATCATGTGTATGTATGTTATCAATAGATGGAATATATAAATTTTCTTTTTTTGAAACATGAGAAGTAAGAGTAGAAGATTTATCATTTGAACTTTCTTTTGAAAGAGTAGAGTTAGGAACACATAATGCATCATTTGAACTATGCTTTGGTAATTTGATTTTATTGCATTTATATTATTGTATTTTAAACATAGCAGTAGAAAAAGGTAGAGAGATATTAGGTTCACATGGAAGTAAATCATCACCAATGACATGTTCATTTGAAAGTGCATTATTAATTTGTGCATTTTGTGCATTGTGCCTAGGAGAATGAGGTGAGAAGTATTTTTCCCATTTAGGAAAAGTATTAATTTGAGAATAAAGAAAAAAAGAGAGGTTTTATAGGAGAAGATGTATCTATATATTATTCACCATCACTTTCATATGCATGGTAATATTCTTCATTGAAACAATAGTAATTATCCTCATTAGATATAAAATCATTTTCTGTATTTTTATCTAGTGTGCAATTTTGTAAATTAGTCCATTTGTTATCATATTTGTGAGAAAAATTAAGAAATTTATCTATGGGATGAGAAGGATGAAGTGCCTTTTTGGCCATTTTATCACCAAAGAGAATTTTGAAAAATACTGTGAAGCAAATAAATGGGTAAAGAAATACTAACATTGAATTTTGAAAATTACTTTGCTAACCCAAACAATTTGCAATAAATTCAAATTATTTATCTAAAAATTGTAAGGGAGGGTAATATAAGATTTGAGGACCTAGTTTGGGAATCTAGGGTTTTAGAATTTTTAAAAATTATTCAACAATTTTAAATTCTAAAAATTATTTTGAAATGAAATAATTACACTATAATTTATAGAAAAGTTAGAATTTTGAGAATTAAATTTTTGCACAAGAAACTACTGATTTTGAAATTTTCAAATAAATTTTGACAAGGTAATTATTTTACAAAAATTCCAAAATAATTGTCTAATATTGGCAAAGTTGTAGGCTTATTGTTGGATGACCTAGTTTAGAAATCTAGGGTTTTAGTGAATTTATTGAAAATATTTCAATTAATTTGTAGTTTTCTAATTTTTAAATTTAGTAAAAATTTGGAAAATATTGCTAAAAAAATAACCCTAGGGTTTATAGGGTTTTTTGGTGAAAATTTTAAGTTGGGTTCACCAAATGTTTTACTAAATTTAGGAAACTATAAGGGTTAATTTCCTAAATAGTAAAGGGGTCTAGATTAGGGGGAAAATTATTAAATAACTATACCTTAATTAACCTATTAAGTTATTGAATTTGGAAGTTCTTAATTGATTTATAAAAATAACAAATAGGAGGGAAGAGAATAAATCTTAGCTAGTTCTAGACTGAGATGGAAGATTCAAAGGTTGATATTTACTAGACTAGTTGGGAAAACTATCAAAAATAGGACCCAAAAGTCTATTTTCTACCTGAATATGAGCACCAAAAATGGGACACCTAGAAGTTGAGCATTTTAGTCCTAATTTGTCACTATAGTTCTATGGGTCTAAGCTTTCTAAGATTTTTGCATTTTATTCATATGTTCTGTGAGACCCTACATACCAAATTTCAGCTCTTGAGAGTCACAAAAACTCGGTGTAGGTTTATTTCCATATTCAATATCTATACTTATTTATGAACATGGAAATGACAAATAGATCAAAAGAAAAAGGGGAAAAATGGTTTAGGGGAACAATGATCACACAATAAAGAACCTCTATTGTTCTTATTTCTACCTACATTAATCCGCAAGTTGGGGTCTTAGATCTGATGTAGTTCTCCCTTAGGAAACATGCATAGTCAATGTACATGATTGATGCAAGAATGAATTTCACTTAGGCCATTCCTTGATCAAGCATGCAAATATAAGTGTGAGTAGAAAAACTGAGCTATACTATTGATTGATTTTTATTATGTCTAATGTGACAAAGTAGTAAGTGTTAGATATAAAATGCCTTATGTAGTCTTTTATATAAGAGACTCATTATTTTGAATTTGGAAAATTTATTCATATTTGGCCAACATTGGGAAACTTAATAATGAAGAAAATAAAAGGGTTAAGACTTATCCTACAAAATAAAATAACTATTAGAACCAAAACTAGGCTTGGAAAACAACATCAAAAGCTAGACACCCTAGGTTTCAACATTTTTATCCATATTTAGGCACTATTGTCCAGAGGATTTGGGACTTGGGGGAATGGGTCACAGCCTAAAAGAAGTCTTTGGGCTGAAAGGGTCAAACCTAGTAAGCCATGGATGACTAAAAATAGGCAAAGAGATGTCTAGGGAATGTAGTAAAACCAAGATAAGACATATAAGAGGACCTGGCTGAATGTGAATAAAGCTCATATTCTCCACTCAGAGTCTCTTATGAAAATACATAATATGTGTGTTTGATTGACTAATTTAGGTTGATTAAACTTGTGTATGATAATATAATCTGGGATAAACCATGCAATTTTAGGAAGTACAAGTGTCCATTCAAGGCATGAAACTCTTGCAAAGTGGCATAAAAATCCTTATTTTGGCTTACAAAACTACCTTCATGATTAGCCCTATTGAAACATACCAAAAATAATTAGGTATAGGTATGATTATTGGAATTAATGGTAAGTGTTTTATATATTCCATTGCATGCATTATTTTTATGACTCATTGTCTGGAGTCATTTAGACAGGAGCTATCATTTCCTACACTCTAAAAAACTCCTCTTTCATGCACCCAACACACTTGTCCTAAAATTTGGATTTATATGCTCATTAAAATCCATGAGAGGGAGTTAATTACATGTTTAAATACCCTCCATGTCCTTAAAGGCATTAGGCACACCTTAAAATCATCTCACTTAAAGTTTTCCACCCTTCTCACTAGTTTGGTCACTATGTCAGTTTTAACTAACTGAGATGACAACTCCTATTATCTACTTAGGAGTTATTCTGAGGCATGAAATAAACATTTGGAGTTATCAAAAGTCTCAATATTCCTCATAATTTTGGTTTCATCTCTTGGAACCTCCTAAAACCTACACAATACATAAAATAGTCAGAAAAACCATGTTTTGCACCCCATCCATATAATTTCATATAGCCTAGTAGGATGGGAAGGATCTTGAGAGAGTCCTATATAAGGTCAAATAATTTTAATGATCAAATTATGTCATTATATTAGCTTTCCACCATCATTTTTTCCATTGGGTCTTGACTGAGGGTTTGCAAGGGTTTTCGGCTTGTTTTCACTCTTAAGCATTGTCATAAAAACTTGACATTCAACTTGAAAAAAAATTCCACAAGAATTATATTTAGTATCCATGATAATACATGTAAAATAATTTTGCATACATGAATATAATCATGAAATATGTGAGCATTTGAAGCTCTCCTATCAAGCTCTTTCTTCTATTAGAATAGGCCTAAGTTATCTTAAGGTCCAAAAATGGTTTCCTTTCTACCTTATCTAAAAATTTTACTCTTTTAAACATCTAATTCAACCATATAAGCATGATAAAATCAATTTAAGTGATCATCTAAGGCCATAAGTGTGAATGACTCCCTATTTTGCTTTGGCTAGAGCCTTGTCTAATAAGCCTGCCTGAGACCCTTGTGGTCTAGGCCATCCAATTGGATTATTTACATTTAAAAATATTTAAAACTATATAAATACCCTAAAAACATTATTTAACAATATATAATTCCAACCTAAGGTTATAGGTGAAAATGTCCTCTCATTTGGGCTTTAGGCTTAAACATGCTTCGTAGGGCTAACTACAAATTTATCCCTATAGACCATATTACTTGGTTCCTTCCTTATATGAGGTATTTTAAATGATTTTTATGTGTCATAAAACTTCTTATACCTTCTTTTAAGATTCAACCAACTCCTTAGATCATCCTTTCACCTATTTTGTTAAGACTGTAGGGTTTTACTTATAAGGGAAGTACCCTCTATCTGAGACAAAACATAGGGCACTTTCCTTATCTACTCATACTAGATGAATGGTGTAATGTCTTCAAAATTCATAAATACACATCGCAAAAAAAAAACCATCTCTCTATTAGGTTATTTGACCCCTCAGATGCAATAGAAACCCAAGACAGATTTTTAGGCAAAGGACCATGTGCAATGTTCAGGGTGTAGGCTATATGTTGCAACATTAGAGCTCCTTATGTAAATTATTTTCACATAATATGAGATCATTAGAACCTCTATAATCATGATGGATTTATTTCAAATCCTTTCATCCTTCTAAATCCTCATGAATCCCTTAAATCTCTAAGGTATACTGCACATGACAATATTTTAACAAGGACTTTGATATTATCTTGAGCCTTTCACCTCCCTTATTTACACACTATTAGTGAACCAAAGTGTTCCCATATTAATTTTTAAAGTGTTTATTATAACTTCCGACCCTTTAAAACCTTTCAATTCATACCCCCTATTTGACTGGTCAAGATATATTGACTGTGTTTCCTACCTTTTAGACCCTGCCTGTAGGTTACCTTTACCTCTTTAGACCCTAGTCATGATGTTTTAAGACCTTACCTTAATCCTTGGGGTTAATTATCACTTGATCATACCTGAATTCACTTTATATGGGCTAAAATACCACCAAATTACTTAGTTTATGTCACTATTTCCATACCCAATTGTAGGTGCACATTATCTGAGAAGGGAAACCTATAGGTTTCCATTAAACTTGAAAACCATGAATAAACATCATAATGATGGTATTCATGCCATTTTATCCACCATTAAATCCATGGAACCACTCTATTCATGAGATAATGTTTTCTTTCTCTTGGTAAATCAATTGACATCCAAAACTCAAAATCTTGTAGAAATTAGTGTAGAGTTTTAGTGTTTTTAGAGGCATATTTGAGGCCTTCAACTTCTATCTTCCACTCACCTTCTAACCTCTATTCTTAGAATAGTTCCTCTCCATGATATAAGATCTCAAAATTACCTATTTGGATGTTTCAAAACTATTTTCAATCATGTTATAGGGTATTCACAAAACACCCCCGAACCTCTATTTTTGCATTCTAGGAATTTGGTCTCAAATCTTAGTCATCATCATTTGAAGTTGATCCCTATTTAAATATACCAATATATACTTCTTAACATGTCTACCATGATTCTACCCTAATTTTTAGGACTTCAATAAAGATTCTAACTTGCTCAAATCCATTCATCAAATGCCCTTAGTTTTTTGTCAACAAATCCTGTAGGTGGACATTATCAAGTCTGTAGATAGTAAATACAAAGATGGAAAATTTGCATGATTTTAACTTATCATGAGTTTTGAGCCAATATCAACACTCCAAATTCACTCCTCATGATTCAAAAGGTCTAAAACCATTACTAAGATTCTCACCCTAGTATGACGTCATCAATGAAGGCTCTTGCATGTGTGTATGGGTTGAATGTGGATAATGAACATGAAATGGAGTAAAAGTGTGGATGAAAGGCCTCATGGAAACTCAAACTCATTTCCAATCCCTAAAATACATGGTTTTCAACAAGGATATCTTAAAAACAATTCTAAAACATCCATTTCAATGTGAAAATATCTTGCATAAATCTAGAATAGAGTAGGCAGGGGTCTTAAGAGGTCTATGTTGGCTTGTAAGAGCTTGAAAACAATATTTAACTTCTCCAAAACATCCAAATGAAATAAATATAGATATTAATGAATCAAAAAACTAATATTCCTTCATTACAGTTTCATGAATAGGTTATACAAGCTCTAAACATGTGACTGCAAGTGAAATTGAGCAAAGAGTTGACTGTGAGGAATGGAAAGACTACAATTTACCCAAATCATGGTGTTATGAGATTAAACATGAATTTATAGTGATCAATATGGCCTTGAGACCTATGGAAACATCACATCACATTCCTATGAGACCTCTAAAGAAAAACACATAGTCTGTAATAAACAAAAGTGAATGAGACTTTACATGGTGACACCTTCCTGCAACATGAGATAATTTTCCCATCAAAACACAATAAAATTTGAAACTAAACATGGAGATAATATTATAATAAATACCACATCCTATAGATTCAACATCACCAATTAGTTTGTATGGATTTACCCAAAATGGAGCAAAACCTATAGGGTGCATGAAACAGTAAGAAGAAAAAAATAGTCAACTGTATGAGGATGGTTCATAGAACATAGAAAACCATTACTCAAAATCTTATTATTTAAATTAATATAATTTTACTACAACCTCCCAGAATTATTTTACCTAAAACCTCTTCAACTATATGTACTAAGCACAAACCTACTAGTCACTTATGTATGTCTAGAAAGGCAAAGAATGAGTAGAATTATTTTGTCTTAAAAATTCACTTCTAAAGAATGTAAATCATTGAGATGAGTGTGAATAATATGAATAGGTTTTCCATGACCTTACACCATGTGACACATTTCCCCATGGGTCATATAAGTGCCAAACTTACCTTTTTCAATTACTTTCTTGAATTTTAGTTAGATAAACTACAAGATTCTTATTGAAATTACATTACTGATAGGTAATATAACCTATTAGATGCTTTAAATAAAAAAATGGACATCTAGACACCTTAGGAACTATGCCACTTGCATTTATGACCCATAAAAGCCCACTAAATGACCCAAAAAGACAAATTGACTAATATGACTAAGACCATAGCTAAGACGACATTAAATGAAATTAAATAACTTATAATAGACCCCATGACATGATTTAAGATGCCCTAAAATTTATAAAAGTTAATTTTTAACCTATAGGGGCCCTAATTTGGCCTACAGGGTCAAATTAGGTAAATAAATTGGTGACTCATAGGGGTAGTATGCCTACTATTCTAACTATACCTGTAGCCTTATTAGTCTATTGGGATTAGGGAGTCATCTAAAATATGAAACACCACAAGAGGACTTTGACAACATGATTTCATCAAGATAAGACTAATGACTACCTCAACCAAAGAAAATAATGGACACACATAAAACCAAGCAAAAAAACTAAAAATAGACCCACACACATGTGCTCAAAGCACTTATGTAAATTAGAGAAAAAATTACTATGCAAAAATAGAAACTGAACATACCTCCTTTCTAGGATCAAAATGGAAATTCCTTGAATCTTCTTATTCATAAGATGAATCATAGTGCCAAGCATTTTTCTCGTTGTATTGGATGATTTGTAGGTTAGACCTATTCCTTAGCATTTCATTTGCTTTGATTTCAAGTACATCATCCTTAAATAGGTTTATAATGTAAAATAATTCCTCTTGAATTTGTGAACATACCTCATACTGATGCCCACTCTTCATTTCATGATCAACTTGTATCTTCTTGGTAGGCATGGCTTTAAGATGAGTGTTTTTTTGTTCCTTAGAAGATTGTCACCAATAAGAGTTTATTCCATCCATAAAGAGTTGATGTGTTTCTCCAAACTAGTTTAAATAATTATAACCCATCTTTATGATTTTAAAAATGTCGTTATGAGATGCATATGCCTTTTGGAAGGATAAATTTGAAAAGTTACCTTTTCTTTGCATACTCACTTGAGTGCCAAGGTTACCTTCTCCATTTATGATTATCCCATAGCTTCCTTGAAGAGGAGTATAAACTTCTCCAATGACTGCAAACAAGTCATACAAAGGTTTATTAAGATATTTTTCTTTCCCATCCATAATATCTTTCATAGTGATGGAAGAACCAATGATAGTTTTCTCTTCTTTAGAAAAAATAAAAAATCTTCCTCATCAATCCAATCTAAAGTTTTCACACAAAAAATCAACTCTTCTTCATCGTTTAGGACCTCTTAAGGTCTCTTAATTTTCATATCAACCTATAAAATAGGACTTTGGTTCTCAAGGTCTATAAGATCTTCCATCTCCTTCTTTGTGATTCCAAGACTAGGCATCTTGAAGTCATGTGACATAGTCTAATGAGGTTTCCAAGGAGTTAGGCTATCTTTAAGAAAGAGTTCTTATTTTTTATAAACCAAATACTACTATTTACATTACAATACCATATTTACATCAAGGAAAATGGTGATGGGGTGGGGACAAGATGAACTAGTTGGTGGAGGTGGAACATAGAACTCAAAATCAGATTGAGAGTGAAAAGTAAGGGATTCTTTTGGAAGATCTTGAGGAAGGGGACGTAGAACTTGCACTAAAATAGCTTGGATTTCTTCTTTATATTTGAAAATCACTTCATTATAATCTGATTGGGCTTAATAATTCTCTTGAGGAAGGTTAGATGGGGTGTGTTTAGGCATAGGATATTCTTTTGGCTCTAAACCTTCCATCACACCTTGACTTAACAATCTCATATTTGAATCTAACTGTTCAATTTGATTATCTAGGTTCTCTTATAATAATCTCTCTCTAAGTTAATAGGAATCATCATGATGACAAGGAGTACAAGAGGGCTGACATGGAAGACAAGGATTCTCTTGAGGAAGGGTGGGAGGAGTTTGCATAGGATCAAGTTCTTTCACAACTTCACACTCTTTATCAAGGCCTTTATCCTCTCTCTTTCCCCATGACTCCACTATCTTATTCTAGCTTAGGATTCTTAGATTATGAGTCTCTTTTTTAGTTAGTGATTCACTTTTAGGATTGGATGAAGTATTCAAAAAACTTGGAATCTTTTTGGGCTTAGATTTTCCACCTTGTGTCCAACTTAGAATCTCATATCTAGAGGTCACTTATTAAGGTGGGGATGTAATGGGAGAGGGAAATGAGGGATTGAATTTCAATTTTTTTTTTAATGATGAAATATACTAATACATACACATATTAGCCAACTCAATTTTCCTATCAAGATTATTTTTAAACACAAGGTTTCTCTTCTCAACTTTCTCTTCCAACTAATTAGGAAAAGCATGAATTTGACTAGATTGATTGGGCTCATGAGTAGGGGTCAATTAGGACTGATATAAATCTTGGGGAATAGATATAAAGGCTATTAGGTTTGGTGAGGATACCTTTCATGAAATCTTAGCCTATCATCTAAGGAAGAAACCAAGACACTCACATCTAGCATCTCACTTGTGAGCCTTTATCAATTAGCTCTCTCAATAGGTGCCCACTCTCTTTTGACCATCTATAATGCATATCTAACCTTATGAATAATATTAATAGGGACCTCTTAACCATATACCCTTTGTGTGTTAAGATCCAACATTTACTTCTCATAACCCAAAAGTGTTTGTTTGAAGGTGGAAATGGATTGGCTTGAGAAGTGACTAGATTGACTAGGATCAAGATACGGAGAAGGTTAATTTTAGGGCTGATACACTTCATGAATAGGCTATAAATTTTTATATTATATATTTCATGAGTCATATTAGAATTGGTAAGGGTCAAAACTAGGCTAAGAGCGAATGATATAGGCTGGATATACCTCACCAATTTGTTGGAAACAAAACTCAACACCAAGGTCAACCATGGAAATTCATTGCAATAAATAACACAAAGAAATATATTAACAGAAATATTAAAAAAAAACATGGATTTCTTCATTAGTTTATGTATCTTTAAAGTCACCATTGATGCTTTTAGAGATTCCTCTAAAGGTTGATTATTGAAAGACCACCAAAAATCTTTTAACCTCTTGGAATAAGAGTCCCATCGGGTGTGCCAAAAATTATTATCACTTGGATTTTAACCCTTTGAGGAGATGCCTAAGCTATCCTCATCCAAGTGGCACAATGGAAAAACTTTTAGGCTTGTGGTTAGCCTAAGGATGAGGTGAAAATCTATATAGGGATATCTCCCTTGTTGTACCACTTTGGATCACTACTAAACCTAAACTTTGGGGGTGAAAAGGGTGAGAGAAAACTAAAAGTAAACTATAATAATGGAGGTGATACACCAAATATATTGATGACTTCCAACCAGCTGCATGTTAAACTTGAAACCAAGAGACTAACCAAACATACACTTCTCCAATCTATATCTTCTCACATCAATATTACATTATGAGGTTATGGATGAATGTTTAGGTTAGGAGGACTAGACAAGAGACCTTGAATGACAATAGTGAATATAATAACTCACTCAACCTTAAAACTTCCTATAACATTTCACATGCCCTACAAGAAGAGGATTTCCAACTACAAATAGATAATAGAATAAAACAATCATGCTAAGTAAACAAGAGTTATCACTTATGAAAAATAAAACATTCCAAATGAAAAAATTAAGAAAAATAATGGAAGAGGAAAAAATAAGTAGTATTATATATCAAAAGGTATGCAAATGAGAATGGATTCACCATACTCAGGTGGAGCATAAATTACACTGGCTAAAATGGCTAGTTCTTATAGAACTTAAGAGAGAGAGGAGAAGAGATACACCCAAGGGTCACAAGGACACTTGTAAAGATGATAAAATAAATTAATTATGCATGATAATAGGTTTTGGGATGAACCATATAAGGTCAAGAATCACAAGTGTCCATACAAGGCATGAAACTCTTGCAAAGTGACATAAAACTCCTTATTTTAGCTCAAAAAAATACCTTCATGATTATCACTATTTGAACATATCAAAACTGATTATGGATAATTTTGATGATTATAATTAAATTAAATGGTTGTGTACATGCCTCTCCATACATTGGTTGTAGTCTTGGTCATATTGAATCATCTGGAAAGGACCTATTATTACTTACACTTTAAAAAACTCCTCTTTCATGCACCCTGCACACTTGTCCTCAAATTTGGATTTATTTTCTCATAAAAATCCATAATTTGGAGTGGATGATATATTATAAGACCCTCCATGGCCTTAAAGACATCAGTCACACCTCAAAATCAGCTCACTTGAAGTTTCCACCCTTCTCACTAACTTGGTCACTATACCATTTTTGATTGGCTAAGATGAGAGCTCATATTGAGGCACTTAAGATTTTTCTTTAAGCATGAAATGAACATGTGTATTTATAAAAATTCTCAAGATTCATATTAAATTTGGTTTCATCTCTTATAACCTCATGGAATCTACATAATACATAACATAGTTAGAAAAAACCTTGCTTTACACCCCATCTATACAATTTTGTATAGTCAAATAGGATAAGGAGGAGATTGATATATTTATATACAAGTTAAAGTATCTTTCATGATCAAAATGTTCCATTATATCAGCTTCCCACCCTCATTTTCTCCATTGGGTCTTGACTGAGTGTTTGCAAGGGTTTTAGTCTTATTTTCACTCTTAAGCATTGTTCATAAAAACCTAACATTAAAATTGAAAAAAAAATAAATAATAATGATATTTAGGACAAATTATAACAAATATAAACCCCTTTGTCATCCAATCATAGTCTCATGGAAAATGTGAGCATTTGAACCTCTCCTATCGAGCTCTTTCCTTTATTCCAATAGGCCTGAGTTGTCTTAAGGTCCAAAAATGGATTCCTTTGTTCCTTATCTAAAATTTTAAGGGTTTTAAACATCTTAGGTTACCATTTAAACATTATCCAATCCATTTTAGTGATCATCTAAGGCTATAAGTGTGAATAACTCTCTATTTGGCTTTGGACTAGAACCTTGTCTAATAAGCCTGACTAAAACCCTTATGGTCTAGGCCATCCAATTAGATTATTTACATTTAAGAATATTTGAAACATATATAACTATCCTAAAAATATTATTTAACAAGATATAATTCCTACCTAAGGTTATAGTTGAAAATTTCCTCTTATTTGGGTTTTAGGCCTAAACATGGTTAGTAGGGTTGACTCCAAATTTAGCCATCTAGACCACCTTGATTATATCCCTCATTTTTTGAGTTTTTTTCCATGATATTTCAGGTTTCATAAAACTTAATATAGCTTTTAAGGTTCAACCAGATCCTTATATAACCCTTTCACCTCTTTTGTTAAGACTACAGGGTTTTGCTTATAAGGGAAGTGCCCTCTGTCTAAGACAAAATAAAGGGAAATTCGCATATCTTATCAGACAAAATTAATGGTTTAATTTCTTCCCCAAGTAATAAATACACCATAAATTTAAAAACATCTCTTTATTAGATCATTTGACCCCTTAAATGCACTAGAAACCGAAGACAGACTTCTAGGCAAAGGACTGTGTGCAATGTTCACAGTGTAGGTTGTATGTTGCAACACTAGAGACAGTGTAGGCTATATGTTGAAACACTAGAGATCCTTATATAAATTATTTTCATATAATATTAGACCATTTTAACCTATATAATAATTATTTATGTATTTAAAATCCATTCATCCTTCTAGACCCTCATGAATCCCTTGAATCTCCAAGGTAGACTGTTAGAGGATAGATTGTGTATGACAAGATTTTCATAAGGATTGTGATATTATCTTGATCCTTTAATATCCCTTATTTATATGTAATTAGTGAACCAAATGGTTAACATATTGATTTTACAATTTTTTATTATACCTTCCAACCCTTTAAAACCTTTCAAGTCATACCCCCTATTTGACTGGTCAAGATATATTAATTATGTTTCCTACCTTTTAGACCCTACCTATAGGTTACCTTTACCTATTTATACCCTTGTAATGATATAAATAATTTGGGTCAATTATCACTTTATCATACTTTAATTCACTTTATATAGGATAAAACACCACCAAAGCACTTAGTTTGGGTCATTGTTTCCATACCCAGTTGTAGGTGCACATTTCTCTAAGAAGGGACACCTATAGGTATCCAAGAAACTTGAATACCATACATCAACATAATAATTATGGTATTAATTCCTTTTTTTTCCACCATCCAATCTATGAAACCACTCTATTCATGACATAATTTTTTATTTCTCTTGGGAAATCAGTTTCAAAACTATTTTCAAACATGTTATATGGTATTCACAAAACACCCCTAGACATTTGTTTTTGCATTTTACGAGTTTGGTCTCAAAACTCAATCATCATCATTTGAATTTGATCCTTATTTAAATCTACCAAAAGAGACTTATTAACATGTCTACCATGATTTTATAGAAATTTTTAGGACTTCAAGAAAGATTCCAACTTGTTCAAATCCCTTCATCAAATGCCCTCAATTCTTTGTCAATAAATCCTGTAGGTGGACATTATCAATTCTATAGATAGTAAATACAAAGATGGACAATGTGCATGATTTTAAATTCTCATGATTTTTGATCTAAGATAAACACTCCAAATTGACTCCTCATTCTGCAAAATGTATAAAACCATTAATAATATTCTCACCCTAGTATGACATCTTCAATAAAGGCTTCTACATGTGTGTATAGGCTAAATGTGGACAGTGAACATGAAATGGAGTAAAAGTATGGATGAAAGGCCTCATGGACACTCAAACTCATTTAAAATCGATAAAATACATGTTTTCCATCAAGGATATCTTAAAACTAGTTCCAAAACATCTACTTCAATGTGAAAATATCTTGCATACATCTAAAATAGAGTAGGTAGGGGTCTTAAGAGGTATGTGTTGGCTTGTTAGAGCTTGCAAACAATCTTGCACTTATCCCAAACATCCAAATGAAATATCTCCATTTATTAATGAATTTTAAAATTAATATTCCTTCATTATAGTTCCATGAACAAGTTCTAAAATCTCTAAACATGTGACTACAAGTGAAATTAAGCAAAGAGTTGACTGTGAGGAATGGCAAGACTGTAAGTTACCTAAAACATGGTATTATGAGATTAAACATGAAGGTATAGTGATTGCTATGTCATTGAGACCTTTGAAAACATCACATCACATTGTTATGAGACCTCTATAGAGAAACACATAGTCTTCAATAAAGAAAATTATTTGAGACTGAACATGATGACACCTTCCTATAAAATGAGATAAATTTCACATAAAAACACCATGTAATGTGAAACTAAACATGTAGAGCATATTATAATAAATCCCAAATCCTCTAGAGTCAACATCACTAATGGACATGCCCAAAATGGAGCAAAACCTATAGGGTACATGAAACATCAAGTAGAAAAACATAGTCAAATTCATGAGGATGGTTCATAAAGCACATGCCACCATTATTCAAAATATTTTTATGTAAATTAATCTCTCTAAGTATACTACAACCTCCCAAAATAATTTGACCTAAAAATTCTTCAACTGTCTGTACTAAGCACAAACCTATTGGTCACTTTTGTATGTTTAGAAAGGTAAAGAAGGAGCATAATGGTTTTGGCTCAAAAATGGAACTTATAGATAATTTAAATAATTTACATGAGTTTTAATAATATTAATATTTGTTCCATGACCTTACCTCATGTGGCACACTTCCTCATGGGTTATATAAGTGCCAAACTCACATTTCTCAGTTAATTTCTTGAATTTCAGTTAGATAACCTACAAGATTATGATTTAAATAATATTAATAACATGGAATATTACCTATTTTATTCTTTAAATTTAAAAATTTACATTTTTATACCTTGGGAACTGTGTCACTTGCATTCATGACCCATAAAAACCCACTAAATGATCCAAAATGACATATTGACTAATATCACTAAGACCAAAACTAGGATGACATTAAATGACATAAAATAACTTATAATACACCCAATTAAAATATATTATATTCCATAAAACATCAAAAAATCAAATTTTTACCTATAGGGGCCCCAATTTGACCTATAGGGTCAAATTGGTCAACATATAGTTCAAACCATATAAGTGATGAATCTTTATTCATCATCAATGAAGACTTATTGTTTTAAAATATTACATTATTAAATTTCAAGTGTATTAAGAATAATTTAATTTTTTTATTTAGGTATAACTTATCAGTGCTTTGAATGAATTGAAGAGTCAAAAAAGGAAAACCAAAAGTTGAAGTCTCTAGTCAAAAGTTATGAAGAATAGATATGTATCTTAGAAACTAAGATAACTAAGAGTGACAAGGAAGTTTATGAGGTCATAAACAATATAAAGAATTAGTTATAGTAATAAAATGATATTATGAATTCCAAGGAAGGAGAGTACAATGAGTACAAATCTGAGATAAGTTCACTAAACTCAGATTTGGAATAGTTCACAATCAAATTAAAAAGTTGTAAAAAGTTTAAAAAGAGCAATGGAATTCTTGATGACATATTAAAAATTAAAAGGTCACCTATAATCAAAAAATTCCTTAGATACACATGGATGACCATAAGATTAGTAAGGAAGAATAAAATATCATTAAGCTAGAGATATATGCTGATGCTCTCAAGAAATTTGAGATTATGAATGATAGTCAAAGGTCAAGATAGGTCAAGAAGATTATCACTCCTCTTAGAGATAACAAAAGTATAAATAAGAGATTTAAAAAAATTGAATATATCATTTCATATCCGGAAACCAAATGTAATAAGGTACATTAATTCCTTATATGGCTACTATTTTTCTTGCAATCAATTTGCACGTAGAGCTATAGATTGTAGATCAAATGCTAGAAATAATCATACATGGAGAAGTGATATGAATAATCATGTATTTTCAAAAGGATTCTCAAATTCATTTGTATAATGGTCAAATATCAATATAAATAGTGTGATCTATTATAATTGTAATAGAATTAGACTTATTGCAAGATTTTATAGATTGGGTTATGTAAAACCCCCTAGTCAAAATAGGAAGGTGTATGGTCAAATTGATAATAAGTCAAAACCTTTAAAAATAATAAAAAAGGAATAATAAAATGATGTTTCAAATAAAAATAATCCATGTTAGCATAATATACTTTTCACATTCAAGATGAGAGTTTGAAGTGGTACATTGATAGTGGTTGTTCAATCCATATGATTGGTGACAAAATAAATTTATATCTCTGAAGAAGATTATTGAAGGTAAATTCAAGTTTGGAGAAAAAAAAAATGCTATTATTGGTAAGGGAATACTAATTCTTGAAAATGGGAAAACTAAAACTGAGAATGTGTTATATGTAAAAGGATTGAAGCATACTCTATTGAGTGTTAGTCAAATGTTCAATCAAGGATATACTTTGACTTTTCATGCTAAAGGATGTGATATAAGAAAATAAAGTTTAGGAAGAATGGTAGTAGATGCTAACATGACTAAAAATAATTTGTATGATTTGAATGAGATCAAAAAGGATAGGTGTTTAATGAGTCAAGTGAATAAGAGTTAGCTTTGGAATATAATAATGGGACATATAAACTTTGATAACTTAGTAAAGATAAGTACTAATAAATTAGTTAGGAATACACCTAATATTACTAAGCTTGAAAACACCCTATGTAAGGCATGCCAACATGGAAAATAGATAAGAAAAAGGTTCAAGATAAAAGAATATTCAACTACAAAAACTTTAGAGTGTATTCATACAGATCTATGTGGTCCAACTAGAACTCAAAGTACTCAATGTGAAATTTACTTCATGCTTCTTATTGAAGATTACACTAGAATGACTTGGGTTACATTTTTGAAGGAGAAATTTGAGGCTCTAAACAAGTTCAAGGCATTCAAGGTTCTAGTTGAGAATGAGATGGAATTTAAAATAGAGTGACTAAGATCAGACAAACGAGGAGAATTCAA
This sequence comes from Torreya grandis, assembly GCA_037957365.1. Classification (NCBI taxonomy): domain Eukaryota; kingdom Viridiplantae; phylum Streptophyta; class Pinopsida; order Cupressales; family Taxaceae; genus Torreya; species Torreya grandis. The sequence continues at coordinate 3,066,913 of JARHVA010000168.1, read as the reverse complement.
GTTAAATGAGTTTGATGACTTTTGTATGGAACATGGAATCAAGAGATAATTTTTGGATACAAGGACACCATAGCATAATGTTGTGGTTAAAATAAAGAACATGACTATTCAGGAAATGGCCAAGGTAATGTTAAATGAGTCTAAATTTTTTGATAGATTTTTGAGAGAAGCTATAAAAACAATACACATTCTAAACAAAGGTCAAATCATAATAAATAACAATAAGACCCTCTAGGATCTGTACAAAGGTAGAATAGTTTTAATGGAACACTTTAGAGTGTTTGGAAGCATGTGTTTCATTAAGAGAGATGAAGAGGATCTAGGAAAATTTGATTCAAGGGATAATAAAGGCACCTTAATTGGATATTATTCAGTTAGTTATACATATAGATGCTATAATAAGAGACTATAGAAGACTATGGAGAGTGCACATGTGAGGACATATGAAACTAGATCTAAGAAGGTGAGCACAAAACTAAGAGTTTATGTAGAGGAGCTTGAATATAAGGAAGAAGAAAGAACATTAGAAGAATAAGAAGTAGTAGAATAAAGTCAAGAAGAATAAGAATGAGAAGATACATGGGCACCCTCCATATTTGTTTAGAAAAACCATGTATAAAGTCAAATCATTGATGATATTGATGTTGGAGTGAAAACTAGGAGAAGGCTTATGAATACATTATAAATTGTAAAATTTTCTCTATTTTCAAAGATAAAACCAAAAAAATTTCAAAATATAGAAGTGATAAGCATTGGGTGAATGAATAGGAGGAGGAGCTCAATTACATTGAGAAAAATGAGACTTGGTAACTTATTCCCAGACCTAAGGACATGAATGTCATTAGAACCAAATGGGTTTTTAGGAACAAATTTAATTAATATGTTTAGATCATGAGAAACAAAGTAAGGCTAGTACGTAAATTATATGCTCAAGTAGAAGGTGTTGATTTTGAAGAAACTTTTAAACCTATGGCAAGACTGGAAGCCATAATACTATTTTTGGCATATGTTGGTTTCAAGAATTTCAATATATATTAGATGGATGTAAATTCTTCATTTCTCAATGGAAGTTTAGAAGAAGTGTATATAGAAAAACCTAAATGTTTATCTTTATTATGAAATAAGGACTGTGTCTATAGACTAAATTAAGCATTATATGGGCTAAAGCAAGCCCTTAGAATGTGATATTCAAGACTTGATAGATGCTTTCTTGATCAAGGTTTCAAGAGAGGAGTTATTGATTGTAATATTTACATCAAAATAGAATGTGAGCATCAATTAATTATAGTTGTGTATGTTGATGATATTATATTTGGTAGTGACTATGACAAGATGTCCAAGTAGTTCACAGAAGTAATGAAACATGATTTGAGATGTTTATGCTAGGGTAAATATCATTTTTTATTAGATTTCAAGTAGTTTAGTCAGATAAGGGAATCTCCATATCTCAAGCTAAGTACATTAAGGAAATGTTGAATAAGTTTTATATGGAAGACTATAAATTAGTAAGTACTCTAATGATAAAAAGTTGCAAGTTGAGTCAAGAAGATAAGTCATCAAAATTCTATTGTATATTACTATATCAAGACCTAATATCATGTAGGTAGAAGGTCTAATGGCTAGATTTTAGTAAAAACCAAAAGTGACACACTTATAAGTAGTCAAGAGGATATTTAGATATCTAAAATGTATTATGGACTTTGGTTTGTGGTACTCAAAAGGTAATGATTTCACTTTAACAACATGTATTGATGTAGATTGGGTAAGCATTGTTGACGATAGAAAGAACACAAATGGTGGTGCATTCTTTCTTGGAAAGAGTATTGTGTCATGGTTGAGTAAAAATAACCATCATTTTACTTGTCCAAATCTGAAGCTAAGTACATAGCTATAACATCATGTTGCACACAATTTTTATGGATTAAACAAACCTTGAGTGACTTTAAGATCAAAAATGATAGCCTAATTTCTATATTTTATGATAATACCAGTGCCATTTACATCTCTAGGAATCCAGTCATGCATTCCATGACTAAACATATTCTAATAAAGTATCATTTTATCATTTTATAAAGGAGAAATTATTTGATTAGATTTTCAAACTAGAGTATGTAACCACAAAAGAATAAGTTGCAGACATTTTTACAAAACCTATTCCAAGGGAAACATTTGAATTCTTAAATTAGGAATTGGGAGTAATTCCTTCTTATGTTGGTCAATAATAAAGGTATGGACTAAGGGTGAGATGAACTTTGGGTATATTTTAGATATGAGGATCAAGAATCAAGAGTCTATGATAGTCAAAATATGTTCAAGTGATAATAAGTAGGAGCTTTTAGTTTTTCTAAGGAGAAGTTTATGAAATTCTCATAAGGAAAATGAATATGGATATTATTAGGTCTAAAGAAGCATCACTTTGTTTAGGATAAAATAAATTTTAGGTTGTGAAACCCTTTTACATTAATGTCAAAGAGGGAGAAATTGAAATCTATGGGGATAACTATCAAGCTAACTATTTTCAGGGAGAAATAAGAGAGAGAAATAACAAGTTGTGTAACTACTATCTAGTTGCCTTTGGTGAAGAAATGTAAGGGAAAGAGAGTTTAAGTTCTAGATTAAAGGTATGTTCATTGAATGAAAAAATATACTCAAGTCATCATCTTATAAATGTTTTCCATTAATGACAAAGGGGGAGTTTTTTGAGATGTTGTCATTGATGTCAAAGGGTTTGATATTTGTAAATAATATGATCAATGATGTCAAGAAATTTCTACGAGCAATTATGGACTACATCAGGTTTGCTATGGATTACATTATGTTTGATATGGACCACATCAGGGTATTGGAAGTAGATACTGAGGGTTTGGGGGGTGAATCAGTTATTTAACAATAATTATTCAATTCTAATCATCATTCCATGAAGCATTTATTCACATAAAATATCAATGTATAAACAATTAACTACACAAGCATATCATAAGAGAACATAAGAGATATGTGAGAAACCATATTTAGGTAGTAAATCCACTAAAACATGCACATTGAATACAATCCTATAATGTCAAGATTCAAATTTTAGTGAAGCAACAACTTCATAAGGAGCTATAACCCCTACCTAGTTAAGCACCCACTCAACTAGTCTTCTGCAAGCTTTATCATGCAAGGAGGTTCCAAAACCATAGGTAAATTAAAAAAAATAAGTAAAATACAATATTTTATAACATTATAACATCTATTTATAACTTAATTATTTGTGACAACCTTATTTTTCACTTTGTACACTTCAAGCTCACTCAAACAACTTCTTAGGCCTTCTCGCTCAACTAGCCCTTTCTTTGGTAGTATTAGGTCAAATGACCTTGTTCAACACCTTTAAAATAAAAAATAAATATTAATTACAAATTAAAAATACTTATATAAGGATCTTTAACACCTTCACCTGGTTTTCAAAAACTTGTCTCATTCTCACATATGTTCAATATGTCAACTAGTCAATTTAGGCCTATGAAGCCTTCTTAAGTACTTGACCCTTGCTCTCACCTATCTTGGTCATCCATGAATATTTATATACATGAAATAAATTTTGAATATATAAACACACACATTTAAAATTTGAACCAAACATTACATAATTTGGTCATAGTCCATAAGGACCAAATTCACCATTAGGCCTAATGGAAACCTAATGCAATTAGGCCTTCCTTAAGCACACGTTTCACTTAGACCTCATTTGAAAAATTTGAGCCTTAAAAAATGGATGAAAATATTCATATTAATATTTAATATACCCATACTAAGATATCATTATGTCCCCAACACCATTTATCTCTTTTCACTCCTTGAACCATCCAATTAGTATACTCACCAATAGGCCTTCTCATTGCCAAAAAGTATGTCTTACAACTTTGAACCAAATACACAAATTTTCCACATAAACCACATATAAAATAATATTTAAATTATATTAATGTCTTAAAAAAAATCCCCAAATTCTTTGGTCTTCAACACATAGGCCAAAAGTCCTTAGAAACACTCCTATAGATGACTTACTTAGAAACACCAAACACTGTCAACAAACATTCACAAATATTTGACTCTCCAAACCTAAAAATAGACTTAAAATGAATAAAAACACATTAAAAATATATTACAAGATATTTATAACACCTTAAATATATTTTTATCCTTAATATTAGTACAAAATGACTTAGGAACATCATTTTCACACACACACAGAAAGTTGCCTGTAGGACCAAAAACACAGTCAAGAAAATAAAGTCATTGAAAACCTATGGGAAAACTTATGTGATATTTAAATGTATTTTTTTGAAAATTATAATCATTTTATTATATATAAAAATATATCTTTCATGGTCATGTATTAATATTGGTCTTATAGACCAATCTCACTACTTCACTCTACACAGATTTTACTATGTTAGACAGACCAGTTTGATGACAATTTTTTTCTTGATTATAGGTATCACCAACAATTATACACAAAGGGAATATTAGGGATAGGTATTTAATAATTTCACCATGCATTTGTATCCATACCTATTCCTTTTCAATCAATCCCTAATCTCATTCTCAACTAGTTTTCTCAATGTTCTGTTCATTAGGCATGTTTAGTGATATGATAACTTTCATGACTATTTTAAAACATTTTTTTTCTGAAACATGATCATAAAATTGGAATAAAATATAATTATTATACATCATCCTCCATCCATTTTCATGATTTGACCTGGTCAACCCTACCTACTACATCAAAATCACTAAAAACAAGTGGTTTCTTGTAGCTTCTTTTCATTGTCATGAAAAACCAAAACCACCTAAGGGAACCTTGAAGAGTCATTTACATGTTAAAAACATAAAATTATTTCAACTATACCATTTTTATCCATAACCAATTTGATATTTCCTATCAGGTCATTATAAGGGTTTTGAGAGGGTTTTAACTAGTTTCACTTCTTATTAATAATTCATAAAGGATTTCCATTCATCTACAAAACCAATTATAATAAAATAAAGATAGGGATATTCCCCAACTACCATGAATTTCTTAGGATATCATGCTAGTTTTTCACATGAAAATGAGTATAATAAATCTCTTCTTGGGTCTACAATAGCCCATTTTATGCACATAGGGAATCTTGTCATAGGCTTCCATGATTTTTCCTTTAAGTATTGAATTAAAAATTTTCCCACACACTTAAAATGAAATATCATACGTCTATAAATTCTCTAAATATCTGTTTCACCTTTGTAAATTATCTTGACCCCTAATTAGGCCATTATAGGTTACTTTGCATATTAGGTCTTATACTGCTAGTCATACTTGGACTATGGTCATGACTTGAAACATATTTAAATATATTAAACACATATTCCATATGTTATGTAACCTCATACCATTCTCACATGTTTCATACCTTTATCACATAAGTCTCATATGTCTCAACACATCATGCTACCAAGCCTATGCCATTTCAATAGGTTCTTGAAATAAGAATTTATAAACTCAACATCAAGAACAAAAATGAAAACAAAGAATGACATCAATGAAAACTTCATTCACACCTTTGTAACACATTCCTAAAAATTTCCGCCTTTTTCATTTATTGCAACAACTCATTGATGGAACCTACTCAAAGAGACTTTTCTTACTAAGAAACATCTTAATGTTGATCAATCTCAATGTAGGTTAATCTACCCCATTTGAAATTAATGAAAAATAAATTACCTTAAAAAAACTTAAATATATAAAAATAAAATTATGATGTAAAAAAATCCCCATTTCATATTGCATGTCTCAAATAGCTTTTTCTTGACAGATTGATATGATTGCTAGTTTGACTTCACAACTTATGCACTTATTTTATATTCTTGGAGTTAAAATACCTCCTCATCGTCTCCCACTAAGCACTTTGTCTTTCTTAGTGGCTGATATAAACATTAATCAAACATAATTTTTATCTCAAATGTTCAAAATTATCCTTTGGAAGAGGCTTAGTCAAGATATCTTCAATTTGATCCTTGGTAAACATAAATTCAAGCTTAATGCTTTATTCACTCATCTATTTTATTAAGAAATGATACTTAATAGTAATATGTTTGATATTTTAATTAAATACATGATTATTTTAAACACTTATTGCACTAGTATTATCACAAAGAATAGGAATATGACCACCAAACTCCACCTTGTAGTCTCTCAAGGTTTGTCTTATCCACAACACTTGAAAACAACATGAGGCTACTGCAATGTAATAAACTTCAAAAGTAGATAAATATATTTAATGTTGTTTCTTTCTTAGCCATGAGACTAGACATTTACCTAAGAATAAGGATCCTCTACTAGTGATCTTTCTATCATCTATACTCCCATCCCAATCTGCATCTATATAGGCTACTAGATCAAAAAATTTACTCGTTGGGTACCATAAACCATATTCCAAAGTTAATTTGAGATACCTAAATATTCTCTTGACTTCTTATAGGTTAATTTCCTTAGGATTTTCTTGGAATATTACCACAATACCCACTACTTACATGATATCTAGTGTAGAATCAGTAGTATACAACAAACTCCCAATCATGCATATATACTTTGTCTGATCAACCCTTAAGGTTTCATCCTCCTTGATTAGCTTACATCTTGTAACCATATGTGTAATTACAACATTAAAATATTTCATTTCAAAATTTTATAAAATATCTTTTATAAACTTGACCTATGAAATGAACATACCTTTTTTAGTTTGACTAATTTAAAGTCCAAAAAAGGACAATTCTCTAGGCATATACATCTCAAATTATGACTTCATCACCTTTGTAAAAGCCTTGGTCATGTCTTCATTAGTTACACCAAAGATACTATCATCCACATAGACTACCACTATCAATTTATGATCATTTTCAATTTTAACATATAGGTTACTATTTACAACTCCTCTCTTGAATCCTTGGTCCAAAAGGTACTTATCAAGTCTAGCATACCAATCTCTAGGGTCTTATTTTAAACCATAAAGGGAATTTTTCAACTTGAATACATAATCCTTATTATATTTCAATAGTAAACCCTCAGGTTTTTCAATGTATACCTCTTATTCAAAGTTCTCTTTTAGGAAGGCTAACTTAGCATCCATCTAATATATCTTGAATCTTTTGAAACCTACATAGGCAAAAAACATACCAATGGAATTTAACCTTGATATAGGAGTGAAGGTTTTTTACAATTCCACTCCTTATACTTAATAAAATCCTTTGCATATAAGTTTGGCTTTATTTCTAGTGACCTCTCCAATCTCATTCAGTTTGTTCCTAAAAACCCATTTTGCACCAATGATGTTTTTGTCTTTAGGTCTAGGTACTAACTCCCAAGTTTTACTCTTTTATATTTGATTTATCTCCTCATTCATTGAATCTAACCAAAACTTATCTTCACTTGCTTCTATATATATTTAAGGCAACATCACTCACCATTCTTCTCCTTGTTTGTATACCTACATTTTTGTTTCCAATGATCTAAGATTTAGGATGATCCTTTTGAATTGTCATAGAAGGACCTTTTGAGTCCTTTAGTCCCTCATTCTCTTCTTCATCCTCATCTATCTCTATTTCTCCTTCATCATTATTTTATTGAGAATATGGATTCTTTGTCTCATCAACTTTCACATTTGTGCTCTCCACTATCTTTTTCAATTTTTTGTTATAGCACCTATAGGTAGCACTTACTAATGAATATACTAATAATAAACCTTCATCATATCTTGAATCAAAATTGCCTAGGTCCTCATCATATCTCTTAATATATAATCTACTCCCAAAAACCTTGAAATGTTCAACACATACAGGTTTACCATTCCATAATTCATATGGAATCTTATCACCACTGATCCTAATCTCACCTCTATTCAAGGTGTAAACTGTAGTACTCACATCTTCTCTCCAATAACCATATTGTGGCTTAGACTCATTCCACATGGTTTTTTCCATATCTTGGACTCTTCTATTATTTCTCTCAACTACTCCATTTTGTTGAGGTGTTATAGGAGTTAAGAACTATATTCTTATTCCATTGTCCTCATAAAACTCATCAAACTCATTTGACCAAAATTATCCTTCTTTGTCAAATGTAAGACACTTTATCTTCATATTCACTTCATTTTTAACCAAATATTTGAAGGTTTTGAACTTACCTAGAGCTTATGACTTCTCCTTCAAGAATACTACCCAAGTCATTGTTGTAAAATCATCTATTATCAACATGAAGTAGTTGTCTCCTTGAATAATTCGAATCCTTGTAGGTCCACATAGATAAATATAGATTAGTTCTATAGGTCCAGTAGTGTAATATTCTTTAGACTTGAATCTTCTCCTAGTTTGATTAACATGTTGGCATGCCTTGAAAAGAGCATCTGTAGGTTTAGAGATTTAGAGCATATTATTCAAAGATCCCTTGGAGTTTTTCTTGAATAGATAATCAAAGTTCATATGACATAACCTCCTATTCCATAACCAAATCTCATCTACCTTAATTAAAATCATTTCTATTTTGTGATCTCATTTAGTACATATAGATTATTTCTAGTTCTCTTGGCTTTGGCAATCAATCTTACTAATTTATCTCTCCTTATCTCACATCCTTTTTCATGAAAAGTTAGATTATGTCCTTAGGTGCACATTTGACTTACACTTAATGATTTTTTTTCAATCCATCTACATATAACACATTTTCTATTTTGGTCTTCCCATTATCTAGGATCAAATCACCTTTCCCAACTATGTTAGCAGATGTGTTATCCCTAAACCTTACTAGACCAATGGTATTCTTCTTCAAAGTGATGATTTTTTTTTTATCTCCTATCATCTAACTTGAGCAACCATTATCTATGTACCATTTCAAATCTTCATCTTGAGTGTGAAAAGTAGTTTGGCCTATCATAGATTATTTTCCTCTATCTTTCTACTTCTTTTATATAGGTTATAACTTTTTGATTAATAATTTAATGTTATGAATCCATAGCTTATCAACATGATTGGTTTTCATTATTCTCTTACACTCTCTTGCAATATGTCCTCTTTGGTTACAATTGTAACATAGAATTCTACCTCTTAATCAATAATTGATAACTTTATAACCAAATTTACCACAAGAGAAACAATAACCCATGAAAGAGTTCACATATTATTATTTTTGGACCTTATTTGTCTATTTTTTAATAAAGTATGAAACATTATTACCTTTTACATCTCTTGATAGAGAAAGGACCTTCTTGACTTAATAATGCTTGAATTTAAATTTGGCAGCTTCTACATAGGTCTGATTCTATCAGTTTCATCAATCCTTGATTGATCAAGGTCTATTAGAGTCTAAAATTTCTTGAAATCCTTTTTTTAATCTCCAAATACAATACCTCTCATGTCATGAAATGATCTTTGACTATCTAGGATATTGTTAATATTTTTAGTACTTTATTCATACTTCTAATAAGTCCTTAATTTGATAGCATATTACTCAATTTGTGCCTCTAAAGTCTTTATTTTCAATATAATTTGGGTATATTATTCCATGTGATCCTTATATTTTGAACAAAATTCATAATTTTTTTGACTAAATGTGGGTGGATTCTCATGGCAATAAAGAAAACACTTTCATTACCAAGATCCATATCTATGTTCCAAAGATCTCCCTTAGATTGTTAGGTCTACTTAAGGGACCAGGATCTAATAACAATTGTTGGAAGTAGATACTAAGAGGGGGGTGAATAAATTTATTGAAAATAAATATTCAATTCCAATCATCATTCCATGAAGCATTTCTTCACATAAAAGATCAATGTATAAACAAGTAACTACACAAGAATATCACAAAATAATAGAAGAGATATGTGAGAAAACCTCTTGGGGGATAAAACACACTAAACCATGCACATATAATATATTCATATAATTTAAATATCCAAATTTTATTGAAGCACCAAATTCATAAGGATCTCTGACCCCTACCTAGTTAAGCAGCCACTCAACTAGTCTCTTGCAAGCTCTATCTTACAAGGAGGATCCAACCCCTAGGTAAATTATCACCAAATAAGTCACATATGATATTTTATCACCTTATAAAATATTTTTATATATTATTTATACATTAAAACCTTATTTTTCAATCTTTACCCTTCAATCCCACTCAAACAGCCTCTTAGGCCTTCTCACTCAACTAGCCCTTTATTTGGTAGTATTAGGTAAAATATCCTTGTTAAACATATATATAAAAAATTAAATATTAATGACATATTAAAAATACATATATTATGATATTAAACACCTTCACCTATTTTCCAAACACCTATCTCATTCACACATATTCTCAATATCTCAACTTGTCAATTTAGGCCTATTAAGCCTTCTTAAGTACTTGACCCTTGCTCTCACCTGTCTTGGTCAAAAATGAATATTTATATACATGAAATAAATTTTTAATAAATAAAAACACATATTTAAAATTTTAACTAAAAATTACATAAGTTATTCATAGTCCATAAGGACCAAATCCACCATTAGGCCTAATGGAGAGCTAATGCAAGTAGGCCTTCTTTAAGGACACATTAGACCTCCTTTGAACACTTTGATACTTAAATAATGGATGAAAAAAATTAATTTGTAACTTTAATATACCATTAATAATATATAATTATGTATCCAACACTATTTTTCTCTTTTCACTCCTTGAACCATCCAATTAGGTCTACTAGCCAATAGGCCTTCTCACTGCCAAAAATTTTATCTTGCAACTTGTAACAAAATACACAACTTTAGCACATAAAACACATATAAAATCATATTAAAATTATATTATTGACTTAAAAATATTCCAAAAATTATTTTGTCTTCACCACATAGGCCAAAAGGCCTCAAGAATACTCCTATAGATGACTTACTCAAAACCACCAAACACTGTCAACAAAAAATCAAAAATATTTGACTCTCCAAACTTGAGTAGGTACTTAAAATGAATAAAAACACATAAAAATGATAAAATTATTGTTTATAACACATTTAATATATTTTTATCCTTCAAATTAGTGTAAAATGAATCAGGAACATCCTTTTCACACACACATATTAAGTGGCCTATATGACCAAAAACATAGTAAAAAGAATCAAGTCATAGAAAACTTGTGGGAACACTTATGTGATATTAAAATGGGTTTTTGTGAAAATTTATCATCCTTATATAATATATTAAAATATATATTTCACGTTCATATATCAATATTGGTCTTACAAACCAATCTCTCTACTTCACTCTACACAAACTTTACTGTGTTAGACAGACCAATTTGATGACAACTTTTTTCTTGAGTATAGGAATCATAAAAACTTTTAAAAAAATGGAATAGGATGGATATGTCTTTAATAATCTCTCCACTAATTATTATCCATCCATATTCCTTTGCAACCAACCCCTAATCTCATTCTCATTCTCACTTAGTTTTCTCATTATTCTACTCATTAGGCTTGTTTGACGATATGCTAAATTCCATGACTATTTTAGCACATTTTTGGTCTAAAACCTAATTATAAACATTAATTTTAATAAAATATAAGTCTTACACATCATCCTCCATCCATCTTCATGCTTTGACTTGGTCAACCCTACCTACTACATCAAAATCCTTAGAAATAAGGGGTTTCTTATATCTTGTACTCACTATCATGACAAACCAAAACCACTTGAGGGAACACTAAAGGTTAATTTACATGTTAAAAACATAAAATTATTTAAAATAAACAATTATGAGACATAACCAATTATACCTTTCCAATCAGGTCATTATAAGGGTTTTGAGAGGGTTTTAATTGGTTTCACTTCTTAGCAATTATTCATAAAGGATTACCCTTCATATTCAAAACCAATGATACTAAAATAAAGATAAGGACCTTAAAAAAAACCATGATTTTTTTAGGATATCATTTAAATGTTTCACATGCCAATGAGTATAAGAAATCTCTTCTTAGGTCTATAATACCACATTCTATGCACATAGGGAACCTTATCATAGGTTTTTATGCTTTATCCTTCAAGTATTGACTTAAAAATTTGTACACACACACTTAAAATTAATTATAATACATTTTTAAATTATATAAATATATATTCCACCTTTTTAAATTATCTTGACCCCTCATTAGGCCACTATAGGTCACTTTGCATCCTAGGCCTTATATTGCTAGTCATACTTGGACTATGGTCATGCATTAAAACCTCTTAAATTATCTTTAAAAATAATTAAAAATTTTATATGACCTAATAAAATACTCACATGATACCTAAATTTCTCACATAGGTTTCATATGGCTCAACACATCATGCTACCAGGCCTATGCCATTTCACTAGGTTCCTCAAATAATGCTTTATGAACTCAACATCAAGAACAAAAATGACATCAATGACACTTACATGACATCAATGAAAAATTCATGCATACTTTTTTAACACATTCATAACATAGGTATTCTATGAACTACATCAAACATGTTATGAACTACATCAGACATGCTATGAATTGCATCAAGCATGCTATAGACTGCATCAAACATGTTATGGACTACATTAGACATATTGTGGACTACATCAGGTTTGATATGGATTTAATTGGGTTTTTTATGGATTTAATAAAATTTTATATAGATTACATTAGGCTTGTATGGATTACATCAAGGGTTCTACAAACTATATTAAAGCTACTACAAATTGCATCATGTCTATTGTAGACTTCATTAGGCCAACACTAAATGTATTATAATGATTGATTTGTTTATCTCAAATTAATTTTAATTAGATGACTTATGTGAGTGAGATTTTAAATAATATAATGTGAAGTATGTTTTAAAAAGAGAATAAATCATGTTATGGTTGATCGTGGAGTTTTTTTAATCTGACTTGAATAGGTTATTGATCAACATCTTATATATAATCAAGATCAAATTATCTTTTCAATATATGGAAATAGAGGATTAAAAATTCACTAAAGAGTAGAGTATATTTCTATTGATGAATAGAGGGATATAGAGGTGTGAATATTAAATCATTGAATGAATCATACACAATCTACTAAAATATATTAGCAGAGAAGGTAGAGATGATAAAGTCTTTGAAAATAAAGAGTAATGAGAAAGAGAGCCTAATGTGTCTATTTGATTGATAATCAAAAGAGCAATAGAGTAAATTTGAGGTTGACAAGTAGATAGAGTAGAATTATACCATCATTTATTGAATAAGCAATTGAGAAAGGTGAATGATTTGAAGTAGCTAAGTTGGTGCTTGGAAAAGGGGGTTTAAGCCTCCTATGGATTGGTATCTACAAATCAGGGAGTTGGTGCTTCCTAACAAGTGGATGCTTGATGAATCTTTTTATCAATTTGGTGCTTGACTATTTGGAGTTAGTGCATCAAGTTGAGTGGGTGCTAAAAATTCTTATTGACTCATTGCATATCTAATTTAGGACATGTAATCTATGTATTAATCACTATGAGTTTTCTTACCTTTAAGCTTTTCCCACATATATCGTGTGTTATGATTTTATGATATTTTTTGTGGCTTGATTACACTATGGATTTGTATTGATGCTTGACTAATGAACTAAATAAGTTGAAGAAAATTTTAAGATCTCACTGATTCCCCACCTCCCAAACCTCTTAGTGGTTGTGTTTCCAACATGCTTATTTTACTCAAAAATTTAGTCTTGAGAAAATTAAGGCATAAACAATTCCTCCTCATCCCACAGAGCTGAGTAGTGGAGGAATTTAAAATATAGGGAACTTTTCTCAAACACAATATCTATGTATTCTTGTTATCTTGTGAATGAGTATGCAAAATTAATTGGAGGGTGAACCTAATTTGAAGAAGAGGACATTTTCTCCCTTGTAATACTATAATTATTTTGGTATATTTATTGGTTCATGCTTCAATTTCTTACTTGGAGAATTAGGGCTCTTAGGATCCACAATAACTTTAAAATTCAATGTTTAATCAAGAGTAATCTCAAGATAACTTCTCTTTGAAAATATTTTTTCTATATCATTCCCAAGCTTGATTATTGAATGAATTCAAGTGTTATCATGTATATAATAAAAAAAAATTATTTAATTCCCATTTCAATTTGAATGAGCTAATCAATTTTGGTAGGTTCACTTGTTTTCCAAATGGTAATATTTCATTAACTTATCATGACTAATCACTTCATTTGAGACAAATATCAATCCTCTATTTACTGGCTACTTTAGTTTTTAGTTCTAATTCATATGCTATCAAAGTCATGAGTTAACATGATTAATCCATGTGGAGAAGGATTGTAGGGACTCCAAAGGTTACAATCATTAAGCGCTTAGAAGCCCATATTTATCAAGACCTCAATAACTTGGAAGGTCATAAACACTAATACTTGGAAGCTATTAGTAAAGCCTCTATGTTCTTGGAATCATGTGGACATTCCACACGACATGTTTTTGGAGCTAAAGGGCCATTAAACTCAAATTTTCCTTTAAACTTTCTATCGGCTCCTAGTGACGTAATAACACCACATGGTGTAACACCATGTAATGAATGTAAGGCCCAATAATAGGTGAATAACAAGACTCCATTGATGATCCTTCAATCATAAAAAATATGTATAAAAACTTAGAAAAAGATGTTAATCTCATTAGTTAATAAACCAAAGCATTATTTAGAGGAAAATTCTGAAAATCCAATATTCAAAATAACTTAAAGTGGTTGTTCAAGATTTGATTTTCATGATTTGAATTCCTCTAAATTTAGAATCATCAAAAAAAAATTAGATATAGCATGAATGACATCATATTTTTAAGTTATAATGTTTGTAGGGGCACTAAAATAGAGGTTTTCAATAGTGATGGGTCCCCATTTGAAATTTTTGAAATGGGATGTGTGTGTTAGGACACAACAATAACTTTTTACACAATCCATAGTTTTGGAGAAGAATCAAAATTTGCATATCAAGAATAACTATAGATATTTCCTTATAATTTCATATTAATATTTCCTTATATTTGTGGATAAGGAGGATAAAAATATATATAGGCTTGGGGAGGGTAAGGCCTCATACTCTATGTGAAGTCCAAATTTACATTTCTACAAATAGGACTATGATTCCAAAACCATGTAAAGTATGCATGTACACAAAAATTACATAGAATAGAATTCTATGACTAATATATATATGATAAATAAATTAATAACTAATGTTATAAATTAGCTAAAACATGAAAATACATATGCATATTATAGGGGTGTTGATGTGGCACTACAAGTAAAAGAAGATGATGGAGTGATAGTTTTAGAAACTAAAGTGGTCATTTTAGTTCCTTTAAGAATCAATATTGACCCACCTGAAGTATGCATGAATGCATATCTAAGAAATTTGGAATCTTATGATGATGTGGCAAAACTTGAAGTTAGATACATGCTTGGCATTGATCATAAATCTCATTTTGCTACCTAAATTTTTTCAAATAATTAATGGGAAACTCAAAATTCTTTGTTAACAATGTAAAAATTGATCAAGGAAGGTTTGAATATTTTAATGGCTTCAACCATTAATATTATATGCTCTACTTTTGAGTTCTTAAACTTAGCTCTGTTGAATTATACCTCTATCACTCAGTATTTGGAAAATTTTATTAACTAAAAAACTCATTATTAGTTTTGTAGATTATCCCTTCAACTTCCTCATTAAATATATTTGCATCTATTTTAAGGAGTATCTAAAAAATTGGCATGTTTACCAAATAACCTATGGAGGTAATCACATCAGTGACCCTCATATCTTTCAAAATTTCCAAGAACTAATTCTCATGATTAGTAAAATATCCTAATAGAGCCTTCATTTGTATGTGCCAAGTAAGGGTACTATCCCTTTTTTCAATTACATGATTCAAGGTCTATGATACATTTTATATGGACATTAAGTTTAGATATTTAAATGCACTAATATTATAATATTGAATCAAAAAATATGAGCCTTTTATCATATTCATTAAATTGGTGCCATATCTTGCATACCTTTATCATTTTTGATTGGATCTCATCCATAGAAACCTTAATGCTATTCAAAATTTCATATAGACGGGTGGCTACACTATGTACACTATCAACAATCTCCTGAGGGGCATGAATGATCTATATCTATAGTAATATTTGATGTGCCTCCTCCTTTATTTTTTGCATCTCTTTCATCACCTCCCAAGTTAAATTCACAAAAGTGAAAAACTATTTTTTATACTCAATTGGATCATTGGGATTCTTGTTATCTTTCTTAACTGAGGGAAAAATATTATTTTTAAAAAAGTTAATTTCTTCCTTTATATTTACATTGACTATCTTCCTCTTCCTCACCCTCTAAATGGTGCCACTCTATTTTTTGAACTAGGTGGAGGTTGTAGGTAATTTAGTGACAACTATATTCTATCTGTCATCCTTTTTATCTTTTATTTCTTTATCCCATTAGGGAAATAAAATCCCCCTTCTTATTCTTATCGACTTGGTTCTTCATAGATAGAGGGTGGAGGATCAATGGGTGGGGGATCAATGTTGGAGGTGATAATAAATCACTTATTTGAATTATAAATTGTAATGGTGGATAAAAAATCCTTTGCCATGGTGAGGGCTCCCTTTGTGGGGTAACTTTAGCCACATATTTAGTCAAGCTATAAGTCTATTCAATTATCAAAGTGACTGACTATATGAATGAATATTCTGACATAGGTATTTATATTTGGGATAAAGGTTTCTAAGGGACAGATGTCTCTCTGGGATTGGAAATTGAAACTAAAACTAGATCCTAAAAATGGTCTCCCTTCTTTGGAGCCTTTATTTGTGTTGAAGTTGAAATAATGGAGTAATAAAATGAACTAGAAAATAATGGCCCTAGAATGACTAGAGAAAAATCTATAGCTGAAGTAATTACAATAGTGATAGAAGAAATAAGAGAAAGAACTACCTTATTTATATTTTTCCTTTGTTTTTTCATAAGGACTCGCTATTCTAGGGCACCATCTAGTGTTTCTTCTTCGTATAAGCTTCCTAAGCTCATATATTTAGACTTTTATATCTCAACCTCTTCATTGTATTCACTTGGGATTCCTTTTCACTTATCCTTTTCTCTACTCCCATCATCATTTTTGAATTTTCTTCCATTTCATTAGTTGCAAAATCTACTAAAGATACTGCATTTCCATGTTCATCTTCCTCTTCCTCCTCCTCAACAAGATATTATTCTATAGTAGCTAAACCAAATGATGGTTTTTCCTTTAATTACTGAGTTTTAGAGGTGGTTGGAATGAATTTAGGTCTCCTTTAGTAATTATTTATGGGGGAAAAGGAGATGATAATAATGATGAAATAAGTGGATAATCCAAAGTAGTAGGGATGACTACTTTAAGTTGTAGTGAGGGAATGGAAGGTGGAAAAACATTAGTGAAAGCGGGAGTGGATGGAGATGGTTTTGGTTGAGGGTATTAAATATCACTTACCAAATATGTTTTAGGAGAAAGAGGAGAAGAAATAATAGAAGAGATGGTACTCTACATAAACTCTGGGAGGGTCAACCCTATAATCATTGTATGAAGAGGTAGAGGTGTCATAGAGAATGTGATCTTCTACTTGTCTTGAGGAGATGTAGTTTTATCCACTATAGTGGTTATGCCCAAAATTGTGGGAGTGGTATATGGATGAATATAGACTATCTAAGCACCAGGGAGACCTATAATAATTTCTTTCTTGATTTAGAGGTTCTCATCTATTTGGATACTAGACTCTCCCTCTTATATGTTTTTATATTTCACTATCGGAAAGGGAGGTGTGCCTTGGTTTGTGGAGTCTTGAGGTTGACTTGTTGTCCATTTATGACTCCATTCTTTATGTGATTATTCCACCATCTCATTTTTTTCCTTAATAAATTTAGGATCATATTGGATGGCCAAAGCTACTATCATGGACATTTGTTTGTCATTCATTCGAGTCCATGCTTATGTCTCATTTGATGTATTTAAGAAAATGGCATCATGCTCATACACTTGGTGTCCTTATGTAATGTTCACCTTCTTCTTATCCTTAAACATTTTAATATACTCCCTAATTATTTTCTTATGGTTTCATTATTTTAACTAGGCCACATCCAAATTATAGTGGGATCTTATCTTTCCAACCTGATTGAAATTGGACCTTATGACAACCTAGATCTACCCAATACTTAGAGGGGTCTTGAAGTAATATGCCAAATGTTTTTGGCCAATATCCTCATCTATGATTTTATATATTTATTAGGACACATATTATTTTATAATTTTGTTAGGAACATGGTGTGGTAAGAATAAAAGAGGTACCCTTATTCCTTTAATCATGATGACTGTGTAATTAGGGAGATACCAATAATCCCCCTTATTTGCCTATGTTATTTTTTAATTTATCAAATAATTGATGCATCTGAGTTCTATGAATTTATTGGTATACTTGAGGATATATCTCCTCATAAATTCTTTTTATTTCATTTTTGAATCTATAGACAAACATGAAGGAATATTCTTCACATATTTTGTTATTAACATAATATGTCTTGGGTTGATAGAATTCACCATGGACCCTATGGACTTTACTAATTACTTAATCTACTAGATATGACATCATATAAAAATTTCCATCTAGATACATTTATTTAATTTTATACATCTAGTATTTCCTTTTAATACTAATAATCTCTCCCAACACAACAATCTTATCTGAAGTCAATAAAACATCTAGTATAGGGACTCATTCCACTTTAACATATGTAATGTTTGGAAAACCATATAATATATTTAAAATATCCATGGATATCCAAATACCATATATAAATTTGATGATGTCATTAGAAGAAATGGCCCCCTTTGGATTTAGCCTTTGTCCTTTCAACAACCATTATTTCAATTTACCCTCTATAGTGTTGTGCTCAAGCTATATATTAGTCAAGACTTGGTTATATGAAACCTGAAGCCTTAGAATCATAAGATACCTCTCTAATTACATTAAATAAATATAAAAATATTCATTCCTTCACTTCCTAAAATGCATACAATATCTAGAACAAGTTATATACACATAATATTTTCAAACTTTTATCACTTACTAACACTTTGGATCTTGTAGGAACCCATCGAGTCTCAATCTCTCTGAGTGCATGCCTTAATGGGTGCACAAGGAAAGGGGTGGGTATACCATTAGTTATTCATAATATTTTTATCCATTTTTCCACTTTCCATCTACACACTTGTCTCCTAAAACCATTTACCCCAAGCTTACTCTTCTCTGTTGTACCCATTCCAAATATTTGTCATATCATTATCCTCTTTTTTCTTGCCTTGACCCCCTTTTTTTAGTTGACTATAATAGGTTGATTGGGTCAAACCTATATAATTTTTAGCCTTTTATTACTATATAGGGTTGATGGGGTTAACCCTGTACTATTTAAATATATTTTTCATTTAGAGTTTCATTATCCCTTTGGTTGACCTAGCTCTGGACCTAGTGATTTACCTTCCAAAAACATATAGGGTTAATTGGGTTGACCCTGTACAATTGACATATTTGGAAGGATTTAGGGAAATATCTACCTATATATACAATTTAATTTACAATCATTTGAGAATAGATAAATTAAGAAGAATAAGTGTGAATGAACATTTGTTTATTGGTCATTTTACTTGAGAAATAAAGCTTAGGGTTCCATACTTTCTTTAGAGATAGGGATCATGTCTTGTGGAGAAGTCATTTGGATCCATATATAGGTTGTGTAGCCTAGAGATAATTTGTTTTTATTAGCGTTTCATACCACAATAATCTCTTGTGAAACACCTTGGCCAAGGGAGAGATTGAGGATCGATGAGTTTGTCTTCAAAGGTAAGTATTCCTAGCTTTATTTCTCCTTTGTAAGAGTAGATAGATAATGTAGTTATGATTCTCTTCCATGCATTAGGATTATATATAAATTAATATGAGTATATGTCTTATATTCAATTTTATTTTAGTTTTTTAAATTTCTAACCCCTACTTTATGCCACAAGCTTTAGTGTGCACTATATTATATTTACTTTTTTGTTTATTAGAATAGAGTGAATAGTAAACCTAGGACTCTTTTAGGGTTGTTGCTTGATTATATTAGATTGTAGGCTTTGGAAACCTTCCTATCATGGTGTATTATTATAATTGGTCCCATAATTAGGTCTAATATATCCCCATATTTGTCATGCCCCCACCTAACAAATGTATTCCTAATCAGAAGTGTAGGTATGCTTTATCTTCTCTGAGCTAGGATTGATTTATAAACATGATGCATAATTAAATACATTCTAGTGAACCTGAAATGACCTAACCCTTTTATTATTTATTCACCTTATTTCATTCTTTTTCATCATTCTTTTTATCATATATTTTCCATACTTTTCTTACTTTTCAAAGTACTTGCAAAAATTTTCCTATTTCCAATACTAGGTCGACACTGCCAACCCTATACATTTTTTCAGCCTACTAGGTCAACCTTACCGACCCTATACATTTTTTTTAGCCTACTAGGTCAACCCTATTGACCCTATACATTTTTTAACCTACTGGATTGGCATTATTGACCCTATACATTTTTCATCCTATCGGCTTGACATTATCAACCTTGTACATTTTTTTAGCCTACTGGGCCAACATTGTCAACCCTATACATTTTTTTAGCTTATTAAGTTAACACTACCAACCTTGTACATTTTTTCAACCTACTGGGTTGACATTTTAAAACTTATATATTTTTTAGCCTACTGGGTCAACACTACCAACTTCATACATTTCACTCTAAGTTGATCTTGTTCCTCTTTTTGACTTTTTGTCTTTATTTTTCCTCCTATCCTTCTAATATCCACTTCTGCTTGGCATCATGAAGCCTCTTATCAAATTATTTCTTAATAGTCTCAACACATTTTGAATGCACATGGGTTTTTATTTCTTACCCTACTTGTCCACCATAGAAGGAAGACAACTCTTTATGGTACAACTCTTCATCACATAGTTCTAAATATTCTCAATCTTGATCTACCCCATACTGTATAGTAGATCTAGAGAATCCTATTAGACAAATCCCAAACTATGACAATGATATACCTTATACTAACTTTACACCTTCTAAACCTAGAATTCATAAAATTATCAACCTATCTACATAAAATGTTGGAACCTCATATTATGTTCCACCTCTTACAACCAATGTTCATAATCCTCTTGTTACACCCATAACAAGAGCACCTAGCATTATCACTTTTCGAAGTAACATGGTTGAAACCACTCAAATTGATAATCTAGATGATTCCCAATTATTCAAAAACCTTGATGATAATATTATTTACACTCTTAACAAGAATGGTGGCTTTACCAATATTCCTTCTTCTACCACACTTAAGGTAAGAAACACTAATATTGGTAATCCTCCACATACAAATAATCCTCCTCCCACCAACATTACCAATACCCCTCCTATGAATACCAATCCACCTATTGATACAAATCAAATCCTTACACAAGTAATACAGTAAATGGACATCATGTAAACAATCAATCAATCTCAAATGATGAACATGCAATAACATTTATTACACATGACTGGTCAACCACCTCAAGTCATAATGTCTCAACCAAATCAAGATTATGTCCCTCCTCCTCTTAAAGATGCCAATGGTAATATCATCCCTCAACCTCCAATGAATAAAAAAATTATTATCCAATGAATAAAAAAATTCTTAAACATCTTTAAAATTAACCCTTAGCTCCATTTATTGCATCCATAGATATTGGAAACATTTCTCCAACTATCACATATAATGAGACTAAGGAACACATTATATTTCTTAAGTCTTTTGGTAGTATCTATAAGGAATGGGTCCAAACTAACACTTTTTCTACCACCAAGTTCTTAACCAAAACCTTTGTTGGTGATGAAATTGAATGGTACAACCAAATTCCTAGATATTCTATCCCACAACTATATGATTTAGTCAATTCTCTAGTGAAGGAATTCCAACATGATGACCTTCCTAAAAATTACCTTAGCCATTTTATCAATTGCTAAGAAACTTCTTAATGAATTTTATCATACTTTCATCAAACGATGGAAGTATCTTTCTCATAAAGTGGACCATAACATGAATGATGACACTCTTTTTTAAAACTATTTGTCACTACTCTTAGACCTCTCCTTCAATACAAAGTTTGAATCTTTTCTCCTAAAACTTTAGAAGAAGCCTTAGACCAAACAAAAAGGCAAGACTTTCTTATAACTCAATTTGAACCATCTCAAACAACTATTAAATAACCTTTCCAATAATTTTATCATAACATTGAATCATCTAAGCCTCTACAACCTCAAAATGGAGCATCCAATCAACCAATTTTAACCCAACCCACACTCCCTTGAGTCTAGAACAATTTAAGAAGAAATTGCCACCCTCAAAACCTATGATCTTTGATCCTTCCAAACCAAATACAAAATGTTACAATATTAATGAATTTTGGTGGTGGCATGATACTATAGGTCATTTTCATGAGTCTTATCATGATGTTCATCAATTTATTCTTTCTTCCTTGCTTGGTACACATTTCAATCTTGATATTCTACCAAAACAATGTTATCAAGACTATCAACTTCAACCTCAAGAACCAAAATCACATCAAAATCAAATACCTAATGATAAAAAATAATCATCCAATACCTATACCCCATCCATTAATTTTTTTCAAACCACAGTTGATCTTTCTTATTACACCAATAAGGAAAGGATATCTAACATGAAAAACTTCAAACATATTGTGGCATATATTAAACCTTAACCTCTTATGTCACATGAACCAAAAGAGTACCTAGTTCAAATGCCTGCTCTGAATCATGTCATACATGGTCCTCCTTTACCTCCTTTATCATACCCATCACATTTCACATTCAACCTCCTTAAAATCTAATAAACCAACTCATTTATCTATTTCCAAATGAACTTATCAACCCAATGCAAATCATTTTAATGTTTCAATGTTACTTCACTCCAACTCACATGTTGGGGCATCTTATGATGCCCATCCACATGTCACATCAGACTTTGGGGCATCTTTCAATGCCCATCCCTACATCCACTTACCCACTGGGACATCTTATGATGCCCACCCTTATTCTATAATGCATAATAATAAACAAATTCAACTTCAAGAAACCTTTCAAGACTTATAGACTTGTATTTCACATGCTCATCTTTGATACTAAAATTAGAACATATCTTACTTTTTATTTTTGTCTCATGTTTCTTTTTTTTCACTTTATTTCTTTTATTTTTAATTTATAAGCATCATTGTCTTCCCTTACATTCTTTGGTTTTATTTCATTACATTTGACAACTTTCATTTTTTTCTTCATATATTTCTTTTATCTTTTTATTTTATTCTTTGCCTTAGTAGCTTTATGATTATTTTCCTCCTTTATTTAGCATTCAACTTCGTGGGTTTCCCTTTTATGAGTTTTTAATATAATACCATGGATAGGACCTGACCCTCCTCACAAAATACCACTTTTGTTTCTTTTCTCATTTTATTATTTCACATTTTTCTTTTTGGTACCCATATGGGTTTCTCTTTTATGAGCTGTAGTATAATACCATGGATAGGACCTGACCTTATTCATAAAATTACAATCCTAACATTCCTTTTCTAGAAAATTCTTTTGATCCTTGTTCTCAGCTTTAGCTTTTACTTCTTTTGGTAGATGGAATTTGCATAATAATATATGTTAGCATGTTTTCTTCCATTTCCCTCATTCTTATGATAAGGAATCACACTTTACTATCATTGTATCCCTTTTTTCCCTTTGTCACATTTTTCATGATTTAAAGTAATTTAAATTATTCCATGTGTCATTCATCTTGAATTCCCTTTCTTTTCACTCCACATAGGATAAAACAAGGTTGAAGTCAAGATAGCACTTTTATTTCACCTAGATTTATGAGACTCTTAGACCCCATGCTCTTTAAAGTTCTCTCTGTTATCAACCTTGTCCCAAGTATTCAAATGAAATTTATCTTTACCCATGTTTAGTTTTCCAAATCCATATGAAGGAGGAATATAAAAATACATCAAGAAAGTTAAAATCCAAATCATTTGAATCAAAAGACAATGATATATAAAAGGCAACATGTAAATCTCAAAATTAAAATCACATAAAAAGACATGATTACAAGAACATCTCCTATCTCTAATCAAAGATTAGACTCCACAGTTACCCTCACATAGAGCTGAGGTCCTTTGGGGTGTGGTAGGCTAGTAAATTAGAATATAGGGGAATTCAAAAAACTCTATGGTACTACCTACTTTCTCACACAAGTACATAATCTTCATAGTAGACTAAAGGCTTTATAATGGGTCTTGAGGAATGGGTAACACATTGTGGGAAGGTAGGTCCATTTTAATTTTCATGCATATATCCTTCATGGGATGATCTATATACTACATTTGTTGACCTAAGACTTGTGTGGATAAGAGAAGTTCTTCAGAGTCCTTAAGGTTGAAATTCCTCTTGTTTTGACAAACCTAATTTGGGTGTCTTGAATTTGATAAAGAGTTATTATACCTTGGTTTTTACTTCATTCTCCCCTCCACCCATTTTGTTTTCCCCCCTTGATAGGCAAATTGTGATTCCAAATATATTTTCCCACTTCTTTAAATTCCTTCTTCACCTCTTAAAAACATTGTAGCATTAATTTTTTCCACTTTAATCTATCCTTAGATCAAAATAACATGTTTGAGTAACTACGGATTACACCCTTACACAATTTATTTACCACACCATCTCTTATCATACTAGTCATGTCATTAGGTGGTTGTGTTTCTTACATTACATCTTAGAACAAGCAGTAAGTTTGAGTTTTTATCTTTTAGAGATTTTGATTTTCATTTCTCCATCATGTTCTTATTTGATTTTTTTGGAATACACTTATCTTACATATGGCATTTTACATTATTACATATTTCTCTTTATATACTCCTTCTTCATGTTTATCTCACATCTTCAATTACATTTCATTTTCTGTCTTTCATATTTTTCTTTTTGCCTATCTTACATGAGCTCACTTTTCACTTTCTTACATATCTTTGTTCAAGTTTTCTTGCATTGATATTTCATTTTTCATTCATGATTTACATGATTACCAATGTGATTTAGTATGTTCTACATTCCTTTTTGTCATTTATGTTTTACATACTTTCCAACATGATTTAATGTGTTCTATAATCATTTGTCATTCATTTGCTATCATTTTTTCATTGATTTACCCTCAATATTTTGGTTCTAGTGTTTCCTTAACAATCATAATTTTCTAATTTTTCCTAATACCCTCATATATTTGACTTAACTCATTTTTTCTTTCCATAGGCTATTTTCTAAGAAAATTAATTATTGGCTATTTTTGCACTAACTTTTATAGGTTCACCTAGTGTTCTTCATATTGGACACCTTCACTATCTCTTGTAGTCTACTTATTTATTTATAAAACTAAGGTAAGTAAAGTTACATGTTTTTTAATTATGTCCTTTCCTTTATCTTATTTTCTACTTACTTCACCTTACTTAGCATCAACATTATGTGTTATCACATTCTATTTCCTAAAGCACCATCTCGTGTTATACTTATGTGATACATGATGAGCTTTGAGTGGGGAATATGTATACACATAATATTTTCAAAATTTTATCACTTTATATCTTGTAAGAACCCATTTATTCTCAATCTCTTTGAGTACATGCCTTAAGGGGTGCATCAAGAAAGGGGTAGGTAGACCATTGGTACTTCATAAGATTATTTTCCCTTTTTATACTTTCCATCTACACACGTGTCTCCTAAAAACATTAAATCTAAGCTTATTATTCTTTTTTTTACCCATTCCAAACATTTTTCATATCATTATCCTCTTTTTTCTTTCCTTGACCCCCTTTCACTAGTTAACTGTACTATGTCAACTAGGTTGACCCTATACAGTTTTTAGCCTCTAATTATTGTACAAGGTCGATAGGGTCGACCCTATACTATTTAGGGATATTTTTCACTTAGAGTTTCATTATCCCTTTGGCTAACCTAGCTCAGGACCTAATTATTTATCTCTTGAAAACATACAAGGTCAACTGGGTCAACCCCATACAACCAACATATTCGAAAGGATTTAGGGTAAGATCTACTTATACATACAAGTTAATTTCCAACCATTTGATAATAGATAAGTGAAGAATAATAAGTGTGAATGAACATATAATTATTGAAAATTATACTTGAGGAATAAATCTTAGGCTTTTTTACTTTCTTTGGAGATATGGATCTTGTCTTGTAGAGAAGTATTTTGGATGCATAGATAGGCTGTGTAGCCTAGAAATGATTTGTATTTATTATCCTTACATACCACAACAATATCTTGTGAATCACCTTATCCAAGGGATAGATTGAGGCTCAATGGGTTCATCTTCAAAGGTAAGTATTCTTAATTTTATTTCTCCTTTGTAAGAGTAGATAGATAATGTAGTTGTGCTTCTCTTCCATGCATTAAGATTCTATATACATTGACATGAGTATATGTCTTCTAAGCATGTTTAGTTTAATTTGTTTTGTTTCTAAACCATACTTTGTGCCACAAGATTTGGTGTGCACTAGATTATATTTACTTTGTTTTTTATTATAATAGAGTGAATAGTAAACCTATGACTCTTTTAGGGTTATTACATGATTGTGTTAGACTGTAGGATTTGGAAACCTTCCTAACATGGTGTATTGTGACAAGGGATACCCTAATTAGATCTAGTAGATCCCCATATTGTTCATGCCCCCACTTAATAAATGTATTCCCAATTGGAAGTGTAGGTACATTTTATCTTCTCTGAGATAGGATTGATTTATAAACATGATGCATTTTTCATTGCATACACAAGTACTATTAAATAATAAATATCTTAACAAGTTGATACAAGGAATTACCTTTAATTTCATTTCTACCTAATGAAGCCCCATTATTTAGATGGGTCGTAGGTCACTAATGTATTTATTCTCATCATAGTGAAATTGGTATTATATAAAATAAGGTGTCATATACTCCATTACATTCTAGAGTGCCAAGTAATTTGAAAACTTGAACTCAAGGCTACTTTTTTCAAACATTGTAATCATGTATTCAGTATTTCCCACACAAGATTATGTAGAAAGGGACTGAATGCATGTTGGTTTTAAATAATAAGCAATTTTAGTAATTATAAGATGTATAATTCTCTCATTGACTTTATGAATTATCTTCACAAGTTATATGGAAAACTAGGAATTTTGGTTGTAGGAGAGCTCAAAGTTACAATGTTCACTCATAGATTAATGGTGAAGTCACTAGATTTTCACTTAAATTTTGCATATATTATCCAAAGTTTGTGCCTTGAATATTTAATTCATGTGACTTCAATGCAAATAATGGATTTTTATTTCATTACCATTTCAATTTAAATGTGATAGTCATATTTATTGGGTTTATATCTACCATATGGTATATTTTCATCAATTTTGTATGTCCAGTCATTTTATTTGAAACATGTGTCAATTTATCACTTACTAGATTATTTAATTTATTTTATAACTTATTTATGTGTACATTATCCATGCATCTAATAGATGGTGACACTTGTATGCTTCTCACTTACTTAGGATTTTATATTTGTGCCTTTTCTTTGTATGTTTTGAGGCTATGAGTTAAAGTGATTGTCCTATGTGGAGTAATCTTGGGCCCACAGGAAATTAGAGACTCATAGGCATGGGGTTTTAAACATTTTCAACTATGTACATTTCTATGAATGCTCCAATTAATGGAATGTCAACACATGGTGTGATGTCAAAGCCTTAAAGGCTCATAGACTTAGATTCATGGTACATTAAATCATTAACTTAGTGTTGATTCTTTGAAGCTCTAGGCTAATAGAATTGTGTCAACTATCAACTTCTCAAACCTCATAATCTCAGAGTCATTTAATATATTATAACTCATGACCATTAGACTTCATTTATTCCCTTTTTAGTTCTAAGTTAACTAAATTTTTCCACCTATCAATTTATCAAGACTACAAAAGATCAAGACCACTAGATGATTAACTTCATTTTAAACCCTCTATGGTTTCATGTTTACATAAATACACTGCATGGCATGTTCTTAAAGATCAGAAGCTCTAAACACTTAGAATTTTATTTTAAATTTGAAAGGGATCTATGTAATACATTAATTATACCTATCTTATTGTCAAGGTTTGGGGATCTTGAAGACTTAGAAACTTTTACAAAGGCATGAAGGCTTTGGGTAACATAGTAACACATCTTGTCCTGATCTTAGATAAAGTAAAGTAGGGACCATACTATGAATGTTTGGTAAGGATTTTTGAATAGTCCAATAGACATGTGAAAACATAGAAAACACTTGGATGATATATATTAGTTCTATTAGTCTAAACAAATCATGAAAATTATTAAAACCCAAGGTTTATGATAAATCACAATGACCATTCAAGCTTTGATTTTCAAATTTCAAATTTTTATAACTTTAGAATTCTGAGATAACCTTAGAATTATGATAATTAAGGCCAATTTCATGAATGTCTAAGGATATTAATACCTTGAATAAATATATTCAAGCAATAGTGGGTCCCCATCTAAATTCAAAAAATAAGGTGTGTGTGTGTGTTATGGCACAATAAATGGTGAATCAATGGACAAAATACTCTTGAGTATTTGAGAACCCAAAATCTCAGAAATGCACCATAACTAAACTTTAGATATAATAAAAAATAAATAAGTAAATCTTTCCTTGGAAAAATGCTCTTCCTTCTACATGTAACAAACCAACCCTTTCCATTCCTTGTATTTGAGTGTTTGATTTCTTGTGAAATTAATTTCCCTTGGTTATAAGAGTTTTAAAAAGGCCCTAAATAAACACTATAGGTTTCATTTTGACCTTAGATTTTATAAACAAATAATAAGGGAAGCCTAAGAATTTTTTTATTGCTATCCAGGCATATATTAACTCCAACAAATATACCTCTGATTCCACTCAAATCCTTGCTCTACTACCAAATCAGCTTTAATATTTCTTGTAGATATTACTTGGATTACCCATCTTCTATTAGTTTGTATGAATTTTATTGTTGCAACATAGATAAAATAAGGGTTGTAAACCACCATTAGTTGGGTGTATATATAAGAAAAATTATTTTTTCCAATAGGTCCATATCAATGTGTCTCCATTTTTATGTTTTTCATCTCTCATCCAAGTCTCAACATGCAATAGTGTAGTTGATATTTGGAAATGGAAAGTCTTTATAAAATTTGCATGACTATGTTAGAGTAAATCTGAGAAGTCTAGTAAACTCATTTAGTCCAATACAAATATAATTAAGTCATAACACGTACCTCAATGCTAGACACTCAATTACTATCAAAATATATCCTTGTGAAAACCAATTGTGCATCTTTATAAATCATCCATTTATTTTTGGAAAGTATTTTTTAACTTCAACATAGGAAATTAGTTGTTTTGTTTTGAAATTTTAGAATACTAATCTATAAATCATAACAACTAATCTACTGAAATCACACATAGAAAGCAATAAATGCTAAGCTAATAAAATAAGAAAGATTAACCTAGAAAGTAGGAAACTATTCTAGAAAGTGGAAAAACTATTTTATAAATTAGGAAATATAATCTACTCCTATGTATACATCTTCACTTACAATCACTCAAAAGCATCTCTAGTTGGAGTAATCATGAAATAATGTTTCAAAAACTATACATTGACTATAAAAGTGAGGTCATCACCTTGGAGATCCTTCAAGTGGAAGGAATTATTACCTAGGATTTATGGCATCTGATATGGTCTAATCCATAAAGGATTGAACTTATCATTTTCTCCCTTCTTCTCATGTACTTTATCCAATAGAATCACTAGGTCTGAAATCTTGAAGGCCTTAATCTTAGACCTTTTATCAAACCAAATTTTGACAATGTCTTGATGTTTCTTAAAGTTATATAGTGCTTCATTTATTATATCTTCCATATAGACTATATCAAGTAGTCTATACTATTTTCTCATCTTCTCCCATTTAATCTTGCATAAAATGGTACATTGGTATTTTAAGAGTAATGGGGAAGATTGGTTTTTTCCCATACACTAACATAAAAGGTGAATCCTTGAGAGCTTATTTATGTCTAGTTCATTCTTTCCATAGTGCATAGTTTAATAAGATAGATCATTCCCTTGGTTTATCATAGGATAAATCTTGATGGCATCCATCAGATTATTATTGTTTTACTCAACTAATCCATTCCAGTATGGATAGTAGTTTAAGAGAACTTGATGGTGATTTGATTCTTGTAAGCCCACTCAATGGATTTAGTAGAATGGAAAGTTGGACCATTGTCATAAACTAAATAAATTAAGGTACCAAACCTAGCCAGTATATTTTATTCTAAAAATTTAATGACATCTAGTGATTTAGATTTATTAGTGGCCATAACTACTATCCATCTAGTATAATAATTAGTAGCTATTAGGAAAAACTTGTGCCTTATTGAAGAGTTTTAGTTAATTACCCCAATAAATTCAAGGTCACATTAAGAAAAGGGGCATCCTTATATGACTGGTTGTAACAACATGATTATAATTACCTCCCTTTTTCCAAACACTTTAGATTCATGGTAGGTCTTGACATGGTTATATGAATCTCTAAAGATCATGGGATAATAGTATCTAATCCTCATAATTTTGTGAGTTTTTGTATTACCTGATGGATGTCCACATCCAATATTATAATGTAGATTGTAGAGGATGTCCATAGATTATTATCTTAAAACCTTAAATAGATGCCCTCATAGTTATTTCTTATGTCTCCCTTATTGATCATATAATTATCTAATTTAAGCCTAGGGGCTCACCTCTTCTCTCTATTTAATTCAACGGGACATATACCAATGATTAATAAATGGATGATTTAAGGGTACCACTCACCAATAGCTAAATAAGCCTCATTTATTTTCTCAATATAAATGCATGGATCAATTTTAATCATGAGTTAGATGATTTCCTAACCTCTCACCATCTTGGCTAGCTTAATTTCAAGATCAAATTCATTAATTTGGCCATCCACTTTCCTCTTCTCTCACCCAACTCGTTATGTCCAAGTGTGAGTTTTACAATCATGTATGGAATGATGCTTTATGATTTGTTCCTAAAAATAAAATGCCTCAACATTTTCACATCTTTGATCATCACATATATTTGTTTGTCTATCATTGAGTATTTCAACTCTACATCCTTTAGATTGGTGATCATGAAATCAATGGGATGTTCATTTTCATCCACATTTTGTGTGAGTACAATAGCTATATTATATTTTGAGGAAAATAAATAAATATAGAAATATTTATTGAAGTCTCAGCTTATTAGAATTAGAGCTTGGTCAATGGTAGTTTTGATGTCTTTGAAATCTCCCTTAGCCTCTATTTTCCACTCTATCTTGGCATATTTCCTTAGCATAACATTTAATGTCTTGACAATATTTACAAACATAGAAATGAATTTACTTGAAAAATCAATCTTATCAAATAAAGACTTCAATTCTTTCTTGTTGTTAGGATGCATCAGCTTACAAATGGCCTAAACTCATTCTAGATCAATGGATATACCATATTTAGTGATGATTATCCCAATAATTTCCATTTATTGACCCTAAATATTCTCTTTTTTGTATTAAGGGAGAATCCATATCTTATACATCTGTCAAATACTCTTTGTAGATAATTTGTATGATCAATTCTATCTTTCAAATACATTGTCAAGTTCAACATATAGATGATGATGCATTTTATAAAAAGTCATTGAAATCTAAAACACATCACTATATATAAGGTTTATCCTACATTGATTAAGCAAAAAGGCATCCTTTTGTATGCAAAAGTTCCCCACTTGGTGGTAAAACTAGTCTTAATTTTGTCTTGTGCTTCCACTAGCACTTGGTTATAGCCTAAGAATCCATCCAAAAATGACATCATCTTAGATCCATTAACCATTTTAATTACCTCATATAGGGAAGGAAAAATATAGTTATCCTTTTTTTATTCTTGATTCAAGTTTTTGAGGTCAACATAGAGTCTAATTTATCCATTCTTATTTTTGACTAGAACTAAGTTGTCTACCTAGGTAGAATGTTTGATTAGAAAGACAATCCTAGCATCCAATATATTTTATACCTCTATTTAAATAAGAGGTTCCATTATTGTATTAAATAACCTCTATCTCTACCTAAAATTATTATGATCTTGTTTCAATCTAACCTCTAGGGTCAAAGATTTTTAGGTCTTCATATGTCTAGGTGATCAAATCTTTGTATTTTGTCAACAGACTCTTCAAATTTTATTTCTCACATTCAATAAAACAAACTAATTTCACATACTAATGATATTATTTAGTACCTAGATTATCCTTGATGAGATCACACTTAGTTATTTTAGACTCCTTTTAATTTTGATCTTATGTAACTACATCAAAAACTATCTCTATGGAAACCATCCTTAGAGGGATACAATTTTCCTTTAACTATAAGACATCATCCTCTCCCAGATCTTTAATATGCATGGGCTCAACATATATCTCATCTATAATTTGAGATTCAAAGGTCTCATTACTATTTATGAATTTGAAAATATGTTGATCTTCCTCAAATAATCAGAGGTTTTCCACATTGTATGGATAGAGGATCAAGGAACCATCTCCACAAAAAAATTCTATATTTTAGATTCTTAAAGCATTGCTAGATTGGTATTTGATGATACTAGTGAATTTTTAATCTGATGTTATTCCCTTGAGATGGATTTAATGCTAAAATCCTTAAAATACTCTATCAGGTCCCATGCTATCTATTTATATTTCTTCAATTAGGTGAGCTTGCATTGATATTTCTTTTTGATCTAGTTAATAACCAGCTCATTATCATTGAATATTTTTAAGTGTTTGACATTATGCTTTAGTGTAAATTATAGGTCAAGTATTATATATTCATACTCAAATCTAAGGTTGGTTCAAATAAATTACATCCTATAGGTAATTAGATATTACTTACCATATGGGTCTATTATGGCTATGCCAACACCAAAACCTTACTTTGATCTAGCTCCATAAACATGAAGATTCCATGACTGAGAAGGACCTTCAAATTACTATTCATGAAGCTCTTATTTGGTATTATATGTGTACACTCCTACATGAAAATATGTAAAGTCAACCTTCTCATTCTTGGTTTTCTATTCATTGATCAAGTACTTCATTTTTAGTTCTCTATCATTCTGACTCTAGTTGGCCACTCTTTTCTAAGGTAGCCACATGTGTGTGAAGTCAGTGGACATGTAACTATTTAGTGTATTCGACAAATCATAACTAAATATCAAGCTAAAAAAAATCTATAATGTCAATGATTATAATATCTATTTATTGTTATACACATGGCTCTGATGCCAACTAGATGTTACATCTATCAATTCTCTAATACATGATACAAAAGACTTGTCCAGCTATAAGACCACTCTTTTTTACTTATCTAGGATCAAATCCAATTTTTTTCACATAGTTTTTAGCATCATATTGGTAGAGGCACCTAAGTCAACCAAAAAATTATGTACATTCTTTTTAAAAATTTAGATAGTCATTAGAAATGGTGGTACTTTAGACTTGTCTATATATACCATCACATTTTAATGCATAGCTTTAAACTTGTTAGATGTAGAGTATCTCTTAGTCATGGACTTGAGAAATAACTCCCTATGTTTAGTAATCTAAGCCAATTCAATAATGGTGATATTATATTTGATCTTATTTATATCCTCAACAATGTTGTACATGGATATACTTTGTGGTTATGTGCTTATAAAATTATCCTCCTTTCTAGGGAAAGGTGGATTATTTTTGGACATAGAATATGGAGTAGTAGTATTATTTTTTAAAAGAGTGAAGGTAGCAACAAGCTACTTATTCCTAAGATTGTATTTGTTCATATGGAATTGTTAGAATGAATGAATATCATCTATATTATCCTTTGGTTTATTCTAATCTTCCACTATGAATGGAAAGTCAAAGGTCTTAAAGACCATTATTATACTAGTGTGCCTTGATGCATTGGAGGGAGATGGATCTAGCTAGTTCACAAAAATATCTCATCTTTCCATCTCTTTATGAAATATTTCAAAATCAATCCATAAAATTATGAAATATAACTCTATATGTTTCACTATATTATGAACTTGGAACTAATTGGGTAGTTTTTCTTCTAAGATATTTATTTTAGGCACCTTGTTGGGTGGTTATTGTTCTACATTATTTCCAATTTTGTTGAAAGGATTATTATATCTTTGGAATCTAAAGCCATTATTTTTATTTTATCCACCAATACTCCCCATTATTTTATATATACTCAATAATTTATTACTTAACTTCTACACCATCCTCTAGATAACATCTAACTCAACTTTGTTAGATTCTATAGTTACACCCCGAGTGGTAGAAGTATTGACTAGAATTAAAGTATGGCTTTGGTTTTGATGGGATGTATGAATAAGGTTATTAAAAATAATAAATATTTTATTTCATTAAACATGGGATAATGGAAACTACATGTATGTTTGGTTTTTATTGTAATCCATAGTGTTCTGGTTAGCATTTATAATTGAATTTAACACTAATAAATTTGGGTAGATTTTAGATTCAACTAGGCTTTGTAATTGGTGATTTATTTTCCTATAAATATTTATAGATTTAGTATATTCCATTGGTAGGTAAATTACACCTACTTATCTATATAATAACACTGATTTTGTAAGATATAAGGCATTCTTTTACATCTTAAGGGTTAGCACAATGTTGGGTTTATAGGCAGTTTCTAGTCTACTAAACTTTTTTTGGAATATAGAATTAAATGTTATAATGGATTTGATGGGTTATCTTCTAATACCAAAAAAATGTTGGTATATGACACTAAAACTCTTAACCTATCCAAATTAACCTAATAAATTTATTTAAAATTGGGCCCAAGAGGTAATTGAAACCCTGTGAGGTTGAGAAACAAATCATAAGTGACATCTTATAGTGTCAAGGGGAATATCCTACATGCCACATCCTCATTAGCCACATCAATTATCTATAGAGATATCTTAAAATACATTATATGTTATTTATTAGTCATTTCTCTAGAAGGAGAGAAGAATGGAATATATTTTTTGAGGTTTCTAGGTAAGTCATGGGTAGCACTAGTAATGAAAATAAAAGAGACAACTAAACAATCTAGATCCATCATGATTCTAGGGAGTATACATCTTATTATTGGGGAAATTAGTGGGTTTGAAATTTTATTGAGGTGACCTTGTCTAACCTAGGTCTTATGTGGAGATGAAAAGGAGAGACCAATAAACCATTTTCAGAATCAGACCTAGTTAACCTTCTTAGAATATCTAGTGCAACTTGATTTGTCTTATTTTCAAATAAATATGGGAAGAGGTTAAAACCTTCCTTATAAAACTATATTAATTCCTATTTATGTGTATTTTATTCACATCATGGAACATTATG
Source organism: Torreya grandis (assembly GCA_037957365.1). Classification (NCBI taxonomy): domain Eukaryota; kingdom Viridiplantae; phylum Streptophyta; class Pinopsida; order Cupressales; family Taxaceae; genus Torreya; species Torreya grandis. The sequence continues at coordinate 3,031,166 of JARHVA010000168.1, read as the reverse complement.
GGGTATCCTTTTATGTTTTAGGATCTATGAATGAAGATTCACTAGAAGACATGAGTTGCAGGTATTGGGTTTTGTAAACAACCTATTGGTGTAATAGTAGTGAGTGGAGTAGTTTGTTTACCTTGGATGTGTTTGGATATAGATGAATTTGAACATATTTTATATGGGTAGATTGATGATGGATCTAACCTAATATGGGTAGGACTAAAATAAACTCAAAAAGAGGGAAAGGTCAGGTAGAAAAGAAGGCTTATGGACCAAACAAAATGAAAACCTTTCTAATATAGAAATTGAACTAAAGGTTAGACTATCTATTTAATTTTATATAATCACACCAATAATCAAGCATAGTTATAAGTCAAATGGAATAAAAACACATTAAACTTAAGTATATATAATCAAAGGTTGTCATGATTTTAAGATTGCATTTACACATCTACAAGGGGGATTATGATTATTACATGAAAATCATTAAAATAAGTAATAGCACAATAATAATAACTATATTGAAAATAAAACTCATGTACAATTACAATTCTAAGATACCTAAATGACAAAACTTCTTACATAATTCACAAGTTTTGAGAAGAATCAAGTTTTGCACATTAAGAATAACTATAGAACTTTCCTTAGAATTTCTTATTAATATTAATAGATAAAATTATCTTCCCTTGAGAATAGGGAAGATATAAATATATATAGGATTTGGGAGTGGAAGGCCTCATCCTCTAAGCTAAGTCCAAATTTATATTTCCAAAAATATGACTGACTCTGAAATGATGCAAAGTATGCATGTATAAAAGAATTACCCAAAATAGAATTTTGGAACTATATATATATATATATATATATATATATATATATATATATATATATATATATATATATATATGGAACTAACATTTCAACTTAGCAAAAACATTAAAATACATATTTATATTTATAGGGGTGTTGATGTAACACTGATAGTAGAAGAAAATGGTGGAGTGATAGTTGTAAATAATGAAGTGGCCATCATAGTTCCCTGAGGAATAAAGATAGGCCCACCTGAAGTATGCATGATTTCATATCTAAGAAATTGGGAAGCATGTGATGATATGTCAACACTTACAATTGGTTGCATGCTTGGTGTTAATCTTGAAGCTTTTATGATGCATTAAGTTTTTCAAATAATGCATGGGTAGCTTCAAATTATTTTTCTAACAATGTCAAAATTGAGAAAAAAAAAGGTTTGAATATTTTGATGGTTTCAACCACCAACCTTGTATTCTCTACTTTTAAGCTCTTAAACTCAGCTCTGAGGGATTTTACCTTTGTCACTTGGTATTTAAAAAAAAAATTAACTACAAAACCTCATTATTAATTTTTTATTTTATCCCTTAAACTTCCTCCTTAAAGTGATTTGTAGTTGCTTTAAGGAGTGTCTCAAAATTTGGCTTGTTTACTAGCTTACCAATATAGGTAATAACATCAATGATCCTCATATCTTTCAAAATTTCCAAGGCCTAATTCTCATGATTAGCAAAATGTCCTGATAAAGCCTTCAGCTATGTGTGTTAAGTAAGGCTAGCATACATTTTTACAATTATGTAGTTCAAGACCCATCTTACATCTTGGTTAGACATTAAGTTTAGTTGGTTAAATAAATTTCTCCTAGAACATTTAATCAAAAATGTGATCCTTTTCTCATATTCCTTCAATTGGTTCCATAGTTTTAGAACCTTTGTCCTTTCTAATTAGCTTTCATGCCTAAAAACCCAGTTTCTATTCAAAATGGCATACACCTAGGTGATTGTACTTCGCACACTATCAATAATCTACTGAGGGCCATGAATGATCTATATATTTAGTAATATATATTGTGCATCCTCCTTGATTTTTTATATCTCTTCAATCACCTCCCTAACTAAATATATAAAATCACAAAAATATTTTTTATACTCAATTGGATCATTGGGATTCTTTTTGTATTTCTTAACCAATGGAAATAATTTTTTCTTTATTCAAACTCAATTTCTTCCCTTGCATTTACATTTACTACCTTCTTCTTCCTCACCCTCTAAATGGTGCTACTTTATTTATTAAACTAGGTGGAGATTATAGGTAATTCAATGACAACCATATTTTGTTTCTCATTATTTTTGACTTGCATTTATTTAACCCATTGGGGAATAATAAGTTCTCCTTCTTACTCTAATGGACTTGGGTATTCAGACATAGAGGGTGAACAAGTCCATGTTGGAGGTGATAATGAATCAGTTAGTTTAATTAGAAATTGTAATGATGGATATATAATCCTTTGCCATGGTGAGGGCTCCTTTGTGGTGTAACTTCAACCTCAAATTTAGTCAAGTTGGGACTCTTTTAAATTGTCAATGTGGCTAAATATATGAGTGGATATTTTATCATAGGTAGTTTTAATTGTGATAAAGGTTTTTAAGGGGTTGGTGGCTCTCTAGGATTGAATATTAAAACTAAAATTGAATCCTCAAAATGGACTCCCTTCTTTGGATTTATTTGTGTTCAAGTTTAAAGAATGGACTAATCAAATGAACTCGACAATAATGGCCCTAGAATGGCCAAAGGTAAATCTACTACTAAAGTAATTACACTAGTGATAGAAGAAACAATATAAGAAACTACCTCATTTATATTTTACCTTTGTTCTTCTATAAGGACTTACTATTCTAGGGCACTAGCTAGTGTTTCTTATTCTTGTAGGCTTCCCAAGCTCATAGATTTAGATTTTTTAACTCATTATTTTCATCTTATTCACCTTGGGATTCATCTTCACTAATATTTTTATTTACTTCTATCATCATGTTAACATTTTATTTCTCTTCATTAGTGGCATAGTCCACTAATGATATTACATGTCCATGTTCCTCTTCCTCTTATGATATCCAAACCAAAAGATGGTCTTTCCTATAATTGTTGAGATTTGGAATTGGTTGGAAGGACTTTAGGTCTCCATTGGTAAGTGGTTGTGGGGGAAACAAGAGGTGAGAGGGATGGTGAAATAAGTAGATCCAAACTAATAGGGATTACTACTACATGTAGTGGTGAGGAAATGGAAGGTGGAAAAATAATAATGTAAGGGGGAGTGGATGAAGATAGACCTAGTTGAGGGGATAGAGGATCACTTACCCAAGATGTTTGAGGAGAAATAGGAGAAGAGAGAAGAGAATAGAAGGTATTATATAGGAAATTTTGGAGGCTCACCTATGTGACTATTATAAGAGGAGGTAGAGGTACCAAAAAGAATGTGCTCTTTTGCTTGTCCTAAAGAGATGTAGTTTATCCACTGTAGTGGTTGTGCCCAAAATTATGGTAGTGGTAGTTGGATGAATGGAGACTACTTGGGGAATAATGATAACTCTAAGAATTTATTTCTTGATTTGGAGGTTCTCCTCCCTTTGGCTATTGTACTCTCCCTCTTATAGGTTTGTTTCTTTATTTTTAGGATAAGGAGGTTGGCCTTGGTTCATTGAGTCCTAAGGTTGATTTGGAGACCACTAATGACTCCATGCTTTATGTTCTTATTCCATCATCTCATTTTATTTTTCCTTAGTAATCTTAGGATCATATTGGATGGCTTGAGATAATATCATGGATATTTTTTTGTCCTTCATCTGAGTCCATACCTTTGTGTAATTTTATGCATTTAATAAAATTCCATCATGCTCATATACTTGGTGTCCATATGTAATGTTCACATTATTCTTCTCCCTAAGGATTTGAAGATAGTCCCTGATACTTTTCCTAGATTCCCATTCTTTAAACTAGGCCACATCCAAATTATAGTGGGATATCATCTTCCCAAGATGATTTAAATTGGACCTTACCCAAAATTTGGGTTGTTAATACTTATAGGGGTCTTTAAGTAATATCTCATATGTTTGTATCCAATCTCCTCTATGTTATTATATATTTGGTAGGCCACCTCTTGTTATAAAATGTTGTCAAAGACATGGCATGGTAAGAATAGAGGAGTTTCCCTTATTCCTTCAATCCTAACAAATATGTAATCATGGTAATATTAGTAATCCCGCCATTTTTCTATGCTCCTTTTTAAGTTCCCAAATAACAGAGGCATCTAAAATCCATGAATTACTTGGTATACTTGAGGATAGATCTCCTCACAATTTTTTTTAATTTTGTTTTTGAATATATAAACAAACATGAAGGAATAGTCTTCAAAAATTATGATATCAACATAATCTACCAAGGGATTCCATAATTCACCTTGGGCCCTATGGACTATGTCAAGGACTACATCTAATAAACATGGTATCATATAAAAGTTTCCATCTATAATCCCTTTTTTAGGTTTATACATCTAGGCTTTTAGTCTAAAACTGATAGTCTCTCCTAGGGAAATAATCTTATATGAAGTCAATAAATTTTCCATTAGGGGGACCCATTCTACTTATACATATGTAATGTTGGGAAAATCATATAATCTATTTAATAGGGCCATGGATGTCTGAATCCTAAGTCTTAATTAGATGATGTCATTTGAATAAATTCCCCCCTTAGGATTTATCCTTTGGCCTTTCAATAACCATTATTTCAATTTTCCCTCTAAGGTGTTGTTCTTGAGCCATACATTGGTCAAGATTTGGTTAAAGGAAACCTCAGGCCATGGAATCTTGAGGTACCTCTCAAATGTCATTCCATAAATATGAGTAATTACATTTTTTCCAAAATAAGTATCATTAAATACTAAATTTCTAAGCAAGTTGATACAATTCATTACTTATGGTTTCACTACTATTTGATGAATCCCCATCATTTTGATGGGTAGCAGGTCATCAATGTATTGTTTCTCTTCCTAGGATAATTGGTCTTGTGCAAAATAGGGTGCCACAAAATCCACTACATTATAGAATGCTAAGTAATTTGGAAACTTGAAATTAAGAGCACTTTTGTCTAGCATTATACCTATGGATTATGTATTTCCCACATAAGAGTATGTATAAGGGGCTTAAATGCATGTTGCTTTTGAATAAAAATCCATCTAGATAATTCTTAGTAATATAATTCTTTTGCTAACTGTATGAATTACCTTCGTAGGTTCACTATAAAACTAGGGATTTTGGTTTCAGGAGAGCTTGAATTTGTAATGTTCACTCATATATTAATGGTGAAGTGAATAGATTTTCACTTAGGTTTTGTATATATTATCCAAAGTTTGTGCCTTGAATGCTCAATTTATGTTAATTCAATACAAATAACAACTTTTGATTTCATTATTGTTTCAATTTAAATGTGTCAATCTATTTTATCAGGTTTATATTTTTCATATGGAAGATTTTCATTAATTTTGTATTTCCAATCATTCTATTTTAAAAAGGTGTCAATTTCTCTGTTACTATTTTCTTTTATTTTTTTTCAAACTTATTTATCATATATTGGCCATGCATTTCTTGAATGGTGACACTTCTTCACTACTCACTTGTTCAAAATTTTACATTTATGGATTTTATTTGTATGTTTTAGGGTCTTGAGTTAATGTGATTATGCTAGGTAGATTAATCTACGATCCATGGCAAATCATAGGCATAGGTGTTTAAACTATGTACATTTCTATGAATGCTCTAAGTAATGGGATGCCAACATGTGGTGTGATCACAAAGACTAGAAGGCTTGGAGATTTAGAATTATAGGACCATTAAGGAATTAACTTGGTGTTGATTCTTTGAATTTATGTGCCAACAAAAATATGTTTTTAACTTCTCATAACTAAGAAACTTAAATCCATTAGATTGTGGAACCTCAGGGCCATTAGACTTTATTTAATCCATATGTGGTTTTGAGTTAAATAAAATGTGCCACCTTTAAGTTTTTAAGACTATGGAAGATCAAGACCATTAGATGATAAACTTCATTTTAATCCCTTTTGTGGTTCTAAGTTTACATAAATGCATCATGCGGCATGTTATTGAATCTAAAAAGATTAAAACACTTAGAATTTTATTATAAATATGAAATGGATCCATGTAATGTATGAATGCCACCTATTGAATTATCAACAATCGATAACCTATAATACTTAGAAACTTTTACAAAGGCATGAAGGCTCTTAGTAATGTAGTAATGCCACCTATCAAGAAATTAGATAAAATTAAGTCTAATCCTATAAATATTTGGTAAGCATTTGTCAATAGTCTTATGGATATGTGAAAACATATGAAACATTAGGATGATATATATTAGTTTTGTTAGTCAAAATAAATCATATAAATTATGAAAACCCAAGGTTTAGGATAAATCAAAATGATTATTCAATCTTTGATTTTTAAATTTCTATAACTTTAGACTTCAGAGATAACCTTAGAATTATGCCAATTAATAGCATTTTCATGAATTTCTATGGCTATGATAACCATAAATAAACATATCCAAGTAATAATGGGTCCCCATTTAAATTTAAAAAATGGGTTGTGTGTGTTAGGGCACAACCAATACAACAAATAATAAAACAATGAGCCAAACAAAAAGGAACTTTCCAATAAACAAAGGAAAATGTCTAGGGATATACCCTTAATGAATCAAAGTTAATACCATCTGAGAGTGTAATATAACACATTCACACCAATAATAAATTAAAAGAGAAACTAAATATTTATAACAATAGAACATTACCCTAAAAAACATATCCTTAATTATTCTAAATAATACCATTATAGAAAATAAAAAGAGAGAGAAAAACCTCAAGAGGGTTTGAAGATGGGGTCATATGGGTAAGATTTGGTGAATGAATAATTATACAAGATTGAAAATGTCTTTTATATTGTCCATTATACTTTCTATCTCTGATTCCTTCTATCCCTAAGTTCTTCATGGAACTCAAAATAGTAGCAATAAAAAAAAGATAAAAATGAGAAATTAAACAAATATAACTTACTTCTCAATCAAATTTTTCATGCCAAATTTTTTTCCTTTTACCATTAACTCATTTATTTTATGTTATAATTAAATACATGCTTGGAAAGTTTCCAAATGAACTATATATCCACAAAAATGCCTTCCACAGCTCAACCAATGGAAACCTGGATCCACCCTAAACTTGGGTCAGGCTATCATATTCCTTATCCAAAAAATTTATGCCCTAAACCTAGCTCCACTACATCCCATCAAGGTTATTATCCTTACTTACCATTCACCCAATCAAATTGCTAATAGAACCCTCTGAAAAAATCAATGAAAAACTCAGAATGAGGTGGTTGAGAAGCCTGGTTGAATCTATAAAGGCAATAGGGCATGCAAGGATGAATCTTAGAATATGTAAAATGGGGAAAAAAACACCAATCATAAGGGTGAGGAAATGATGAAGAATAAGGATAACAATGTTAATCTTCAAAATGATAATATTGATCCTAACAACAAGAAAGAAGCCATAGATTCTAATGCAAAGGACAAAAATAGGGGCACTAAACCTTCCAAACTTAACCCCCAACAAGATATTGATTCTATTATTAATTCACTAAAAAACCAATAAAAACTACATCAAATTGATGATGAGGTTAACCTGCACAAAACAATCCTTCGTTGGTTCATGAAGGATCATACTCATCTCAAATAAGAGGTTAACAAGATTTAGGTGAATGATGGTTTATTTTTCACCAAGTAAAATAAAATGGAAATGTAAACCCAAATAGAGAACCTTACTTAAAAAGTAAATAGGCTCAAAAGGGAGAATCAAGATCTAAAAAACAATCTTAATATGTTGGTGACTTACAATAGGAAACTAATTAACAATGATATTCAAGGCATGGAGGGTATTTTTTTGTTGATCAGCTCCAATCAAGACAAAAATAAATTAATCTAAATAAAATTCTCAAATGTATATTCATCAATGAGAAAGGTATCTGCATTAAGGAGAATGATCAAAACCTAGCTGGCTCATGGGATACTAAATTCAAGGACATTATTGAAGGATGGGTCAGGGAGTTTGAAGAGTGGAATAATTCTCACTAGATATATTGCATTCTTTCTTTTATTTTTCCATGATGTCTTTGTGCTACATTTTATCTATATTAGGGTTGAGTATAGGTTATTTTTATTTCTTTCCTATTCCTTGTTTGTTGCTTTACAGACACTCATGACTATCTAGTTTAATACCTTGTCTGTCTCTTTTTTGTATGGGTAGGGCCCCTTCAAAACCCACTTTTACCTTTTAATAAAAATTCAACATTTGTAAAAATTAGATTTAAGGTGATGTGGAAACCAAATATATAAATTCATCATAATGGCCTGGTAGAGTTTCACCAAAAACTATCATAGTAGGATCATCACACTACCTCCATTATTATCCTTTCCCTCTCTTTAACTTATTTTTTTCCTTTTTTATATCATCTCCATTTTGACATCCCAATATTAATGCCTTTTAATCTTTTAAATTATCTAATTAAAATATTATAATCAAAATTATATTAATTAATCACCTTTTATTTGATAATAACCTTTTTAATAATAATGCATTTTTACAAAAAAAATTGAAGGTTTATCATAATGTCCCCTAGGTCAAGGATTATAATGATGATGCCTTTTTGTAAAGTGAGAACTATCAAGTGACTTAACATTTTTACCAATTAATAACATATTAATAATTAATCAAACTGACTTAGACCATAATAGGCCTGCACTTTCCATGTGCATCCTAATATATGTAACATTGAGAACTATTAGTGTAATTCTAATCACTATTTCCAAAATTTATTGTCAAAAACTATCATCATAATACAAAATAAATTTTATGCATATCACTATCCCAACACATTAAATAACAAAAATCAAGTAAATTATAGAGGTGTGGGTATATGTGTTATCTCTAATCATTTTACCATTACATACTTTTATGCCACTATTGCAATGGCTATTTAGACTCTTCCATTCCTAGTCCTAGTGCATTCTTCATTCTACCCATAATAATGAAAATAAAATCAACAACACCTATATTGAGATCATAACCATGTATATATTCTAGAATGTAAATTCCATACATATTTAGTTATATCATATGAAATAATACTAAAACATAATTATTTCATATATCTTAAAACATAAGTACATCCTAGAATAGAAAAGTAGCTCATCAAAACATTAATGAAACTTATTACAAGGTTTTTGTAAACACATTATCAAAGGTTAGAAAAAATGGGATAATAAAAATACCTCAAAGGAATAATCACTAGGATAAGTCTGAACACCCAAATCAAGGTCAAAGTTAAATATTTTATAGTGTCAAAAGAAAAACAAGTTACATGCATACTAGTGGATAACTATTGATCACACATATACATCGGTGGGAGAAATATTTGTATTTTGATCCCTTTTTATAACATTGGAATGTAGGTAATTCTCAACCATATGATAAGGTGTGGTTTAGGTTTTATAACCACTTTTTATAAGTCAAGCCACATATCAAAAGTGCATATAAGGTTTCAAGGAGAAGGAACATGAATCTATATATATGCATAAGATTAATACTTTGAGATTTTGTAGAACACATATTTATAGGCATTCATAGTGATCTCTAGTTTACCATGGGCATCTTCACATTACTAGACACATCCTAGCTAATTTTTGGAGCCATATTCCTAATTAAAGTGACCATAAATCCACTATAGAACATATTGGATGACTACACACTTTCACAAACTAGAAAAAAACAAAAACAAGTTAATTACCCTATCCTATTGTTCATTTATATAAATAGTAAGTGTAATTAATTAGTCTTAGTCTTCTTTTTCAATTCAAATCTAAGCAGTTTAAACATATCTTATACAATCTAAATTATTCAAAGGTTTTAGATTGTTTACACCACCAAATCAAAAGTAAGTTAAAACATTAGATTAGTTGTTACAATTTTTAATGCTTATAAGGGCTAGTTAAAATGTTTTCTTTATCCTTAGGTGAGCTCATTTCTCATCATGTTATTGACATGAGATATATATATATATATGGTTATTCTATCTACAATCATACTATATATTTTTTATTAATGATGGATATCATATTAAGATTTGAACCATCAAATGAAAAAATTTAACATAGTTATATAAGAAAATATAGTCTCTAATATTATGGATCGAGGAAGCGTAATATATATATTATTATTCCTAGTCCAAAATTTTCTCTAGACTAATTTTGGGGGAATTGTTCCAAATTATTCAAAAATTATATTACTTAAATTTAATATGATCTTACACTAAAAAATAAAACTTAACATGAAACCCTTGAAAATATAAATAATAGGAGTTACACCTATGAGGTTTACCAAGTCATTATAATGATTAACTTTTATATATCTTGGATTTAACAATCCATATTGAATTCACCTAAACCCATCATTTACAAAGTGTTACAATCTAATGGGGATATTAATTCCCTAAAAAGTAAACCAAATGTAAGTATCCCTAATCCTAATCTCTCTTTATTTTTTTCATTGGTCAATATTGTGGATAATTTTAAAATGCCTCATGTATTATATGGTATTATTTAGCACATGATTAGTAATTTATTGTTATATTTTAAATTATTTTTATGAATATATATTATTTACCACATAGTAACATATTTACCTTTTCATAGCTTTTTTTGATGTAGTTGCAGTTAGGTTATCCAATGAAGGACAACCTTAGACCACCAAACCAATAGATTTAACACAATGGATGGAATAACTTACAACCCTACACACATAAATAATTTTATTAACTAAAATAAAATTTATATTTATTTATTTAACTAGTAAATTATATCTTATAAACATACAAAAAACAAACTATGATCTCACAATGATATTTCTTAAAACATTAGATCCATAGATCTCAGCTTTTTTAACTCATAATATTTTCAAGTAAACTCTTTGATCACTCTCCATAAAATATGTAAATCATAGGTGTATGGGCATGATTATATATACACATGAACCACCTACTTAAATTATGTGATTTTAACCCATTAATATCATTAACACACCTTAGGGCACCAAAAATATTAAATGTCTCCACAATTCCAAGGAACAAGAACACATTATAGCTCAATGTATCCTAAAATAGAGCACAAAAATTATTAAATTAATAGTTATTATCTTACATTATTTTTAAGATTAAATTTAGAAAAATCATCAATGGATCATACCATAACATGTCCTAATATAAAGAAAGTGTCATGAGGAAGTTGCACGTGATCATGGGACTTTATAGTCACCATTTACCATGAAAATATTTGTACCATTATAATCATATCATTTTAAGTATGATATCATGTTTTATCATAAGATTCAAAATGATCCAAAATGTAACACATAGGTTGCACAATCAATATCCAACTATTCCATAAAGTGTCACCCACTCACTTGCTTCTAGGTGAAGACTCAACTCTTTTGACTACTAGATAATCAAGTGATATCACAGATCAAAATATATATATCAAAAATCTCTACTCTACTCAATAATGGTATATAACTTTACCTTTATTTCTTAAAATGACCTGAAACTTAACACAAACCTTTTAAAATGCATACGTAATGACCTCAAGACATCTCCCGTACTAATTTGTCACTGCAATGAAGAATCAACTTAATCAAATACATTGTTTCTCAAGAAGTGTCACCTATTGATAGAAACATGATAGATAAAAAAACATACACAATATCTTCTCACTACTATGTGGTAATGGAATACTTTCATAACATCTTACACATAACTTCACAAGCTTACTCATAAAAAATAATGGTTATAAATGTGCATAATAAAAGAATGTGCTAAAAATTATAGACACAAGTGTGATCATATAAAAACATAATTACATTAAACACATGCATACCAAATGTGCCATAAAATAACACAAGGATAGTTTTTCCATAAACAAAAAATTTAAAAAACTTATAATAAGACATATGCACAATTATAAACCTTGTCCAACACAACACTTAGATAAATTCCTAAACTAACATATTTTTGTTTGATGAAAGATTACGTGATGCTCTAGATTCTCTTGTTTTATTTTCTTACCACCTTATGGTATTTTAGTGTTTTATATTTCTCTACTTATTAATTTTAGTTTATATACACCTTTATTCAATGTTTTATAACACCCCTAATCTAGTGATGTCCTTCACCCTTTATCTCCTTAAAGATTGTGTGTAGATTCACCTCATAGACCCTTTACAACCTCCTTTATAAATATCCTTAGTCTATAACCTTGACCATATTTATTAACACACATATTACATGTGTGTTGGATCTAAAGTGATTTTATACATTTTTCTTTTAAAGGGAATCCTTATATTTTTATACATTTTTAAGTCCTACATAAGAATCAAACTCTCTATTAACCTTAATTAGTTGTTGTTGGTCTAAATTAACCTTTATTAGTATAATAGATTAAATTTAGGGTTAATCACACATAATTATCTATAATTTACAATTTTATTATAATAAATATATCTTATTAGTGAAATCATTAGTAAATTTTGGCTTAGTTACATTGTTTTTAACTTTGATTTATTGTTATTGGTCATGATTTATCAAAATTAGTTGCTTGTAGTGCAAAATTCACTTGATTTTTGAATAATCATACTGAATTGGCTATAATTAGTTTTAATTAGACCTTATAAGTGCAACCATTAATTATTTTTTGTTAATAATTTCCTATTGGTAATAATTTCTCATTATTAGTCATGATTAGGCCTTATTATAAATATTGGTAAAGTTTTAGCTAATCACACACTTTATTAACTTGATTAGTCATTATTGGTAACTATTTATCAAAATTGGCCATTTGTAGTGCATGAATTAGTTTATTTAGGGACAATCACACCCAATTAGACCTAATTAATCATTATTGGTAACAATTAACCCTCATGAATGGAAAAATATATTGATTTTAAGCTAGTCCTACCCTCCATTCACCATAATTTGTTCTTATTGATTTAAATTACCCTTATTAGTGCAAAATTTGGTTGTTTATGCTAATCACACCCCAATTTTCCACAATTTATCATTATTGGTTTCAATTACACCTTATTAGTGCAAACATTGGTTGATTTGGGGCTAATCACACACTTCATTTACCTTAACTAGGTATTATTGGTCCAAATTAACCATTATTAGTGCAAGAACTAATCAATTTGACATTTTTCATTATTTTATATTTATAGATCATTATTATACCTAGTTTGAGACATTAAGGTAATAATTAGGAGAAACTAGAGATATGCAATTTATTTTTTGGTAATGCACATGAAATTGACCCTCTTTAGTCATGATTTTATGTTTATAGATTGTTATTAGACCAAATTCAACAAATCAAGGTCTTAAAAAGGAGCAATTTATTAATATGCATAAAATTTGACCCTTTTTTGTCATTAGGAAACCAAATGTGAAAACATACTGCTCTAATTCATATTGATTAGAGTAATGAAGGTGCATTTTGGGCTACATACATATAATTGATTGTTAGTTGTTGTTATTATATGATTTTAGGTCGTTAGTAGATTTAATCTGATAAACCAAGGCCCTATATTTAGGAAAAAATATAAATTTAATTAGTTGGGTGTGTAATTAATTTTATTTTATTTTTAACCATAGGAAGAAGAAATAACTAGTTGTGTATGTCCATAGATTTTTAATTAATTTTAGTTTTAGGAAAAAACTAAATTTAATTGCTATGGATTTGGATAAATTAGATTTATTTTTAATTTATGGAAAAAAATCAATTAAATCAGGGTGTAGTTAATTTATTTTTATTTTTTATTCAAGAAAAAAATATTACTAGGGGATGTTGTCAGACGGTGAAATGGGTTTTAGGGAAATAAGGTGTACATCTAAAAGAGTAGAACCATACAAGGGTCATCTATATTCCCCTTTGTCCACACCTATCAAGTGAAATTAACATGTCACTCACATAACACTAAAAACTCATTTTCTAAGGTTAATAGGAGTTAATTCCAAATTAGTTCCACTTCAGAACTTAAGAAATGGGAAAAAATTTATAATTAAAATGGGTTTTAGGTGGAATTTTCTAGTTTTTGAAGAATAAATTTAATTATTTTTTTACATGTTTTATATTTTTCATTTTGAATGTAGCTATGTATAAATTTGAAAAATGTCACACTCACACTCAAACACACACACACACACACACACACACACACACACACACACACACACACACACACACACACACACACACACACACACACACACACACACACACACACACACACACACACACACACACTGTGTGTGTGTGTGTGTGTGTGTGTGTGTGTGTGTGTGTAATTTTTTGGATAAATATATCATTTTAATTTATTTTTAATTATAATTTTATGAAAATAAAATATGTTTTGAAACACCTTTGATATATTAATATATTTGTATTTTAATTTAAAAATGTATATGGATGAAACAATCACCCCTTAATTTAGGGTTTTTTTTTTTAATTTTGTTGTTGTTGTTGTTGTTGTTGTTGTGTGTGTGTTTGTGTGTGTGCATGTGCATGTGTGAGTGCACACACACACACACATGTATATATATATATATATATATATATATATATATATATATATATATATATATATATATATATATATATATATATATATATATATATATATATATATATACACACACACATGTGTGTGTGTGTGTATATGTATAATTTTTTGGATAAATATATCATTTTTATTTATTTTTAATTATAACATTATGAAAATCAAATATGTTTTGAAACACCTTTGATATATTAATATAGTTGTATTTTAATTTAAAAATGTATATGGATGAAACAACCACCCCTTGATTTAGGGTTTTTTTTTTTTTTTTTTTTAAATTGTTGTGTGTGTGTAATTTTTTGGATAAATATATCATTTTTATTTATTTTTAATTATAATGTTATAAAAATCAAATATGTTTTGAAACACCTTTGATATATTAATATAGTTGTATTTTAATTTAAAAATGTATATGGATGAAACAATCACCCCTTGATTTAGGGTTTTTTTTTTTTTTTTTTAAATTTTGTGTGTGTGTGTGTGTGTGTGTGTGCATACATACATAGATACATACAGACATACATACATGCATACATATGTGCACTCACACACACACACACACACACACACACACACACACACACACACACACACACACACACACACACACACACACACACACACACACACACACACACACACACACACACACACACATACATATACATATATACATGCATAAATACACACACACACACACACATATACATACATATACATACATACATATATGTATATGTATGTATGTATGTATGTACACACACACACACACACACAAACTAAATCAAGGGGTGGTTGTTTCATCCATATACATTTTTAAATTAGAATACAACTATATTAATATATAAAGGGTGTTTCAAAACATATGTGATTTTCATAATGTTATAATTAAAAATAAATAAAAATGATATATTTATCAAAATAATTAAACAAGTTATTTTTAAAATTGAAACTTGCATCATATTAATAATTAGATAAAACAAGAATAATCAAAAAGATATGTGGTATGATAACACACCCCAAAGTCACCACATGCTAGAAAAATTATGAAAATAGTAACATAAAGATTACATTAGGATGGCATTAATATACTATATTATAAAAAGAGAGCATATCAAGCAATAGGTGTCACCAGGCCCAAAGACAAAGGAGGTGATGAAGGAGGACTATCAATATTATCTCACCAACCTCTTAATGAAGGGGAGAGGCATCAAGTATGGACCAACCATCCTCTTGTTTATTTTATTCATTATGATCATAGTGGGGAGAAATAGCAAGAGCTATCTTGGGAAACTTATCTTTACCATATCCATCTAGAGGGATAAATCCAACATGGTCAATGGGTGATGGCCACCCTCCAAATCCACTAGAGGGAGAAAAACCCAACTTAGGAAGAGGAGGGGGAGGAATAGTTAGATTGACTATGTGATCTATGGTGGCCATGGTTTCTCATTCAATAAAGTCCCCTCCAAGTCTAGTATATTTTATGGTCATTCTATTGGGTATCCTCTATTATAACTCTATTGACATTTCAAAGAATAAAACCCTCATTCTCAATAAGGGCATGGAGATGCTGAATCTCCATTTCCACTTTTTTATATTTCACTTGAATTTAAAACATGACATTAGAGAAAATAGAGAAAAATAGTAAAATATCTGGTTAGGATATCTTTATTAAAATTAACATCATTTCTATCTTTCCATATCATAAAAATAATTTCAATGCAAAAAATATGAAAAATTTATTGAAATTTATAGTTAGGATAAAACAATACCCTAAAATAAAAATGTACCAAGAGAAAATTTCAAGCCTATAGGGTTATAAGAATGAATGAAATTTATTTATTTACTAAATTTTAGGCTACAAACATATGCAATGGTTGCAATCAAAGGGGAATTCTAATTTTAATTTCATTTAACATTTACTTCCATTCAAAGTTTCTCATCTATGAATGGTGGAGTGTCTTTGAGGATGTCAGCATGGATTGAATTAAAGATAAAATAAATATTAAATTAAAAATATTTCCATAGCTAAGATATCCAAATTTAAAATGAGATGTGTAATATATATTGAAATAAATAGGGTCCTCAAATTTTATCATTTACTTAACTTTTTTTTCTTTTTCTAATTAGTTGGAATAATTTTATATCCATATGGAAAATTTTCATTTAGTAAAAAATAAGTACTTTTACATTATCAAATAGAGTATGACATGTGGATTTTTTTAATTTGGTTATAGTTTAAATAGAGACAAATATTATTTGTTTATGACAAATATTGTCATGTCATAAATGACTTCTGTTTCCTAAGCTAGAGTGCATTTGCATTTAATACTCATTTTGTATTTGCATTCAATAAAGTAAATTAGTTCATGGTGGTAGTTTTAATATGCCTAATAAAATTCACATAGCTTATACATATATATTAGACATACATTTTTTTGTTTTTTTTTCCTTTCATAAATATTGTGTAGCTCCAATTCTTAGTATTTCTACATTTGATTTAAAATGACCTACCTTTCTTAAGGTTTTAAAATTTTGTTTATCTAAATTTTATAGCATGATATTATCTAAAAATTTAAATCTTTGTACTTTTAATTAGGTTATAAGCCTCATCTAATATCATTTTTGAGAAGAATGTTTTTTTAACAAATGTGGTTAATGATTTAATATTTTTACTTCATTTTTTTTAAATCTTCATAATTAAAATTATATATATATATATATATATATATATATATATATATATATATATATATAACAAACTATAATGCATATGCAATACATGAAACCAAATGTTTTCCTAGGTGATACTTATTCGTGTTCCTTTGAAACAAACTAGAGAAAAGTTTTGCCTTGTTTAAATTTTACAATTTTTTCTTATGTGAGTGACATAACATTAATAAATTTAGTGTGTTTTTTAATCATGCATAAGATACAGTATGACTCTTGAGTCACAACCCATCACTTGTAATTTCCTATGTTATGACTTCCACTTCCTATGTTGACATGCATTTTTATTCAATACTCATTCTTAATTTACATTATGTAATGTTGGTAGTTTTGATGTGCCTCGGTAATTTTATAAATATTTTAAAAAGGATTCATTTGGAAAATATGGTTGTTATACTTTTATTTTATCAAAATTTAGAAGTAATTGGGGTATTAAATCTAATTAAGATAAAATGATTTGAAACATACCAAATGTTTTAAAATAACTTGAAACTAGAAGAATGAAGATAAAGTACTAAAATTTACAAGGCAAGAATGAATTAAATAAATTAACTATGAATAATAAGACTTAATTGATGGGTTGTGGGTGAGTTGGTAAAGTGACTTGGTTATTTCAAGCGCCACCCAAGTTTAAATCTTAGTATAGTATTAGAGGTTGATTGTGGCCAATTGTTGGCATTATTGGGTTGGTTGTGGCTTATCATTGGTATTCTTGGGCTAGTTATGTCCATTGATTTTATTCTTAGGCTGATAGTGGAAATTGTTGGTAAATTTAGTACTTGTAATAGATTATCATTTAGAGATTTGGGCCCTTGATTGTGTCCCATACTAGTTGGAGCTCTAGTCAAAATCAAAGTACCTATAAAAAAACATTAAAAAATTAGTTGTTTTCTTATAATTTGAATTTATGAGACTAAAACATGGTTTGAATTGATCAATTAGATATGATTATGAAATGTAATAAAATTTATGACTATCACTAATCAGTGTTAGTAGTAACTAGAATGGGACATGATCAACTGCCACTCTTATAATTTGTGATTGAATCTTATCCTTTGCATAAAGTTAGGAAAATTAGGGTACATTTTATTATTATATTTTTAAATAAACATGTGGGTAGACCTTCAGTTGTGTACAGATGATTTGAAAATGACTTATTTCAAAGTTGAAACCCTAATAAGGCTTATAATAGTTGAAACCTATAAGTAGAAATGGGGGAGTGTAATGGGTCTAGATGACCCAAATCACCACATATTTTAATTAAATATGGATTAATAATTATATCAACCCTAATTAATAAAAATGAATAGGATATAATAACATGTTATAAATGAAAATTTGACAAGTTGAATGAAGGAAAATAACTGAATTTGAAAAATGAAATGATTTTAAATAAGGATAAATATGGAATGTAAATATAAAATTAGATATTAATATTATATGGTTGATTATATTAAATAACAAAGAGAATAAATATAAAAATAATGATTGTATATACAAATTCCTAAAAGAAGGATTTGAGACTTTGAGAGGATAGGAATGATAAATAGGGATAGGATCAACTCCCACTATATTTCCTTTTGTAAAATCTTGTAATTTTTATAAAAATATGAAATTTAAGTCACTTTAATATTCAACATCTTGATTTATATCTATATGAAAAAAATTGGCCCTTGGAAGTGAGTGGAACACTTAAAGATAACTTTTTTAATGTTGAAATCCTAGTATGGGCATCCAATTATTGAAATATCTAAAAATAGAAAAAGTAGGAGTATATTTGGGATAAGATAACATAAATCATACCCATGATGAATCAAATTCTCCTACATATCCAGTAATCCAAGGAGGTAAATAAATCCCAATCTAGTTCTCACGCTTATAGTTCTTTGTGTAATTATTCTTCTTTGACTATATGAATGCATCTAGAAATGGATTGAATACTTCATCAAACTTTTCTTATTAATGGATAAAATAGGATTTAGACTTGTATAAGGACTAATTTTAGTGATCAAAATTAAAATTGAGATGATTAGAGAAATTTTTCTCAATGTGCACTTGTGTAAATAATCCTTTTTATTAAAATTTACAAGTGGAAAAATAAGTGATTTGAGTGTGCCTTTACAATAATCCAAAATGAGTAACCAGATGCTAGGAAGCCTAAAAAAATATAATAAAATCTAAATGAGGGGTTAATTTGAGAATTTGACCATTGGTGGGAAAAACATAACAACGTCCCATAGGGACAAGAATGCCTCCAATTATTGTCCATATTATACCTTATTTTACCTTTGGGATAAATGCATATATTTAGATTTGGTTTTGTCCTAAATGATACTTAATCAATTTTTTGTCAATCAAAACATTTTTATAAAAAAAAATGATGGCTTGAAAAATAAATAGGTCTTCACATGTGCTTAGGATAGGGATACATGGCTAAATAGGTACTAATTAAGTTCACAAGCTAATTAAATGTAAAAAGGTGTAAAATTGGTATGATCAAGTATTCATGATCATATTCAGGTTACTAAATCACCCCCCCCCCCACAATATATAAATTAAATTTTGAGATTAGATGAAATATATACATTATTGTGTAAAACAAACCTTTTTTAGCTAGTACTTCAATCATAAAAGGAATTATAATCTATAACAAACCCTGCAAACAAATGAAGTAGTTAATTTGTTCTTTTGAAAATTAAAATTTGAAAAATCTTGAATTTTTGAATGTGAAACTCTTTGAATTTAAAATTTTCTTGAACTTGAAGTTTTTAAAATGCCTTAATTTAAAATAAGAGAAAGGGAAGAATACACTTTGTATGTATGAAACTAATATGACTTTTGTGACTTTAAATGGATATGATGTTTCCATTTTTAGACACATAAATTAATATTTTAGCTAAGACCTTGTACTTTTGACCACTCTCTTACACACTTAGCTCTAGACCTATCTAAAGGCCCTTGTTTAACACTTTCAACCATCTTTCACATCTTCTAAGTTGATGAACAACCCCTGAATGTACTCATATATTCTATTATCAACCTTACACATATCTTGGGCTTGGTATAACCCTATAAATTATGAAATTTTTTATAGTACAAGAGCACCCTAGGGAACTATAGCACATTGCTCTATTGTCCTTGACCCCTTTCTTGTCTTCCCACCAAATAAGGCTAATTTAAAAAATCAAAATATATAAAAAGGTTAGATTATGTACCTAATAATACTCATTCAAATGAATTTCAAATATATGAATATATAAAAACTTTTCAAACCATTTTTCAAGGAGTCTTCAACATCAAAAATCACCATAATCATAAATGCACATTGATATCAAATCACCTATGTCTCTTAATTATTATTGCATACAAACCTAGTAGTCTAGAGATCAAGTCCAAATACATTTTATAGGTCAAAATTCATGGTTAATGAACTTAATCACATCAATATTACACTATCATATATCATATTTCACTAGTTATTCACATACCACCATAGCATGGGATAACTACTTGAAGTTTGATCCCTCTTTGAAGTATTGGTATGCAGATAGTTCTCAACATATGGGGTGTTAAGGTCTCACCAAAATTCAATAACTAAAATATTTTTTTCCATTGATTTTGATTTGTCTTCACATGTCAAATAGATATTATTTTTGAATTGAAATTAGTCACAAAAAGGTCTCCATAAGTGATTACAAGCTCCTACACCAAATACAAGGTCTACAGATGAAGACACAAAGAATAAATAAACCTTGATTTAATAAATAAAAGTGGATAAGATCACCCTATATTAGATAATATTTACACATATTGATTAAAATTTTGATCATGTTTATCATCCAGCTCATTTGGTATAACAATCAACTATCAAATATGAGTAATTTGTAAAACATTGACCTAGAAATTTTTAGTTTCTATTGTATGGATAAAATATGATATTTTTATTTAAAAAGTAATTTTTAATTACATATTTGTATTTACATTTAAAAAATATACAAGATCAAAAAAATATCATGTTGTTTTGAGGTCTATAAAAAAGTTATGACTATTTAAAGTTGGCATACTCTAGCTTCGATGTTTTTTATGAACCCAACTATTGGACTCCAAAGCTAAAAATATTGTACTCTAGATCCAATAGAGATCATTATAATTTGAACCATTTTGATTCTTGGTTTTTAGTTTCAAATTCTATGTGGATTTCAAGTATAAGGGAGTTTAAATACAAGTCTTAGAAGGTAGAATATAGGGGAAGACCATTAGAAGAAATCAGAAACAACAAGTGTAGTGAGATATATTTTACTTGGATTCACATTGAATATGTGAAATTTTGAGTATTTATTTTTGTTTTATTATTTTTTATTAGTTTTAGGTGATTTTGTTGAAGTTACACAATTTAAAGAGGCTAAATTCATTAATTTTTCCTTTCTTGAGAAACAAGTCTTCAATTGAATATTGTAGATATCATTATGAGTGTATGAGGTTATTTTCTTTTTAATACTAAGAGAAATAAAATCTTGTAAACTAAAAAAAAATAGTGAAGATGAGAAAACATGGCTTCACTCTTGTTGGAGTTTTCTCAGATTGGTTTTCTCCAAGGTATGTCTTGTGTTATCTCTCTTTGTCGTTGATGTATTTATTTTCTTTACTTGCATGTTTACATTCCTTGAAACTAGGATAATACACAAACATTTAAAAGAGATAAAAATTCATCCCTATGATTAAATAACTTCACATTTGTTATTGTACCTCTATATAAGTATTTTTATTATAGATACAAAAAAATATATTATAGTCATTTATGAAGTAGTGGAATGTTTAGTGTATGGAGGTATTATTTTATATATTGTATATGATATTCTTAAGAGTTGTAATAAATATTAAAACAATATTTTAGGTTTTTTTATGTGACATATAACTTGAGGGAAACACCTTGAATTGAAAGGGTTTGTGTTGGTTAAACTTTGTGTGGAATATCCACCTAGTTTATGGATCATATTGGTATCATATCAAGTTATCCTTTGTGTTTTAAAAGAGTTTATAACATATTTTTTAGATATAAGTTTTGTTTATGTTCTATTTTGGTGGTTGTTATGCTGACTATTGTGTAGATGTTTCCCACTACCTAGATAACAAGTGCTAGTGGATAGATTGTCTTGACTAATTGATAAAAAGGTGGTTTAAATTTAACTACTATTTTTTTTAATCAAGAAATTATGGGATTCTATGATGTGATTGTATTAACCAAAATTATTTTATGGACCAACCATCTAAGGGGCATGTAAAAGGTTTATCATTTATCTTGGCAAAAATTAATATTCAAAAGAAAGAATGGTTAAGAGAGTTGAAAATTATAGAGAAAGACATGTTCAAAATGTATTTAATCATAGTTTCCTTATGATATCAGGGTATTTTTGTACTTTAGTGAAGAAAATAATTAAAAGGTAACACTATGAATCTTGAGGAAGAATATTTTTACTTGGATATATCTCCTTTTCTTTTATTTTAAAACTAATGTCTCTTTGAGACTTATGGAAATGTGGAAGAAAGAAGGTAGTTTATACCTTTGATTTTATATATTTAATCTTATTGGCCAAGAGGAGTGGGACAATTTTTTTTCTAAAGATGAAGGACATAGCATCAATGAGGGGAGTGCAATTTTATCCAAAGGAAATTCAAAGAAGTGGGTTAAGGATTCCTCACACTTGAGTTTATAAATTAGTCAAATTGAAAACCTTCAAATTGGAGATTTAAATATATATTGTAGCCTTAAAATGGTATTATCTAAGAGTTTATCAACTTGGAACTTGAGCATGGTATTGTCTAAAGGATGATCAGATTAGAACCTAAAATGGGTATTGTCCAAGAGAATGATAAGTTGGTTTCTCATTCGGGTGATAAGAGGTAAATATTCATCTTCTTTTTATATATTTTATGGAATCCAAAATCCTTAAATTTTATATGTGTGATTATAAATTTTATCATGTTTATCATCCAACTCAGTTGGTATAACAACCAGTTGTCAAATATGAGTAATCTATGAAATTCTAAGACCTAAAAATTGCTAGTTTCTATTATATAAGATAAAAAAACATATTTTTATTCCAAAATTAATTTTTAAATACATATTTGGATTTCCATTTTAAAAATATAAAAGTTTAAAAAAAACTCACATCATTTTGAGGTCTTATACAAACATTGTGACCATTTAAGTTGGCATACTCTAGCTTCGGTGTTTCTTAGGACCCTAACCATTGGATTCTGGAGCCAGCCAAGAACATGAGAATTTGAACCATTTTGATGATTGTATATTAATTTCAAGTGTTAGTTGGATTCTAAGTATAAATTATTTTAAATATAGGTCTTATAAGCTAGATTATATGGGTAAACAATCTAGAGAGATCAGAGACAACAAGTGTAGTGAGATGTATTTTACTTGGATTTACATTGTATATATGCAAATTTGAGTCTTTGTTCTTGTTTTATAAATTTTTATTCGTTGTAGGTGAATATTTTGAAGACTATATACGTAAAAGAGGTTGATTTTAGTATTTTTTCCTTTCTTGAGAAGCAAATCTTTAATTGAATATAGTAGATATCATTATAAATGTATGAGGTTATTTTTCTTATAAGCTCAAGAGACAAAAAATATTGTAAATTATAGAACATAGTGGATATGAGGAAGCATGGATTCACTCTTGATGGATTTTGCTCATATTAAGTTTATCTAAGGTATATCTTGTGTTATATCTCTGTGTGGTTGATGTGTTTATTTTATTTACTTGTGTGTTTACATTCCTTACAACTAGGCTAATACATAAACATTTAAGAGAGCTCAAGTTCAGCCCTATGATTTAAAAACTTCACATTTGGCATTGCACATCTATTAAATAATGTTTTTTTCAGTCATGTATGGATTAGTGTCATATTTATAGTGTGGAGGAATTATTTTATATGTTTTATATGAAAATATTAAGAGCTGGAATATATATATATATATATATATATATATATATATATATATATATATATATATATATATATATATATATATATATAATAGTTTAGGTGTTTTTTGGTGGCATAGAACTTGAGGGAAACACCTTGAATTGAAAGGGTTTGTGTTGGTGAAACTTAGTGTGGAATATCCACCTAGTCTATGGATCACCTATGGTGTCCTCTTCCTATCACTATTGTCCAATCCTAGATCCAGCTCATGATTCATGATTCTAGTCATCAAACCTCCCTGGATAACTAATTTAGCCTCTAATTCCTCTCATAGATGACGTTTCCAACTAAGTCTTTATTTATCATTACACTTCAATTTTTAGGAATTATTTTATAGAATAAAATAGTTCCAATTCAATGAATACTACTTGTATACATAATATTTTCAAACTTTATCAATTACTGATGATTTATCTCTTGTAGGAACCCATCGAGTCTCTATATCTCTTAGTGTATGCCTTAAAGTGTGCATCGAGAAAGGGGTGGGTAGACCATTATTTCTTTAAAATATTATTTTCCTTGAACCACCACTTGTTATCAATACAACCATCTCCTAAAAATACTTCCCTAAGCTTTGTTTCCTCTTTTTCACCCTCCTCTAATCATTTTCCACTTTCATTATCCCTTTAATAAGCCTAAAACCCTTTAAAATGGTTTAAAATACACTATATCCCCCATCAACCCTATACTCTAATTGATAAAACTTATTTAGGGTCTAGGTCTAACCCTGGCCAACATAAATGAAGACCTAATTTGTTTATATGAATAATGATAGAGTTAATTGAGTCGACAATATTGGATAAATTTTTAGAAAGGTTAAAGGTTAGATATAGCTATATATATATATATATATATATATATATATATATATATATATATATATATATATATATATATATATATATATATTTCACCATTTCTTAGAGAGACAATAAGATTTAATTATTCATTTGTGTTTATATACAATCTTCTCTTTCACCATTCTACTTGAGGAGTTATAGATTAGGGTTTATACTTGGAGAAGAATATTGTCTTATAGAAAAGTCTTAGATGTTTTGGAATTTCTTAGTGATCCTTCAAAACCACAAAAATCTCTTGCAAATCACCTTTGTCCAATGGAGAGATTGAGTCTCTATGGGTTCATCATTAAGGTGAGTATCTCTAACTTTACTCCTCTATTTTAGTAGATAAAATTAGCATAAATAATGGATTTTGAATATATTTATCTCTTCATGCATTAGGTTTTTACCTATACATAGATTAGTTATGATTATCTTATGATTTTTTAATTTTATGTTTATTAACCCCCCATTTATGACACAAGCTTTGGTGAGCACTAGATTAAATTTTACTTTGCTTGTTAGCTACTTTTGTGAATATGAAAACATAGAACCTAGCTAGGGTTATTACATGGTGTTGATTGAATAGAGGATATAGAACACTCTCTAGTGATGTTATTATGGTAAGAAATACCTTGGTTAGGTTTAGCACATCCATCTTGGTCATGACCCTAAATATCTAATGTATCAATAATTAGAAGTGTAAGTAGAATTTATCTTCTCCAAGATAGGATTGATTAATAGATTAGTTGTATTTCCATTTTCATATATTCCAGTGAACCCAACATGAATCAAACTCTTGTAGGTTTTTTTTCACACCATAATTTTATCATCATATTATATTTTTATATATTTGTAGTATTATATCAAACTAGTCAGACTAGTTATAACTTTATGTGCCTAGGTTTAACACACAGTCACTTCAAACTAATTATGTTATTTCTATATGGGTATTTACCAAATATAGGTTACTAGACCAATTAATTTGGCATAGTATTATTCTTCATCTCTATATTCATATACATAGTCAAACCAATTGAATCTATATGTTATTCTCTTTTGTCAACATATAGGTCTACAAACATAGTCAAACTAGTCGACTCTATTCGTAACTTCTTCTTTAGTATATATGGTTTTGAAAACTTGGTCGAACCAATCAAATAAATTAGAATAATTTTGAAAAATCATTTGAACATCAGAGCATAAAAAAATTTAGTATAAAAATCTTCAATCCCATCAAGGTTCCTTCGTTTCTCTCTCTGTCATTTTAGTTTTTCTTACAATACTATTTTTCACAAGTTTGTAGTCTGTAAAACCATAGCCCTACCACAAATTGGGTTGACCTATTCAAAAAATTTCTATAGTTTTTATTCCATCTATAATATGTAGTTGACCTATTTAACTATGTTCTTTTAGATCTAGATTTTGTAGAATAGTAGTGACCCAGTCAACCCTATTCTACACTATTTGCATACAGTGTCTCCTAAACTAAATCTATACTATTCTTAATCAATGAATTAGCCTCTATTTTATAGCAATTAATTCACTTTTCCTTTTTTTATTTGTTTTAATGTTTATAGTAACTCACATTACTTAAATATGTGGTTTTTCAAATTACCATTTTAGTCACACTATTTTACTCTTTTGCATGCATTACCAAATCACTTTTCATTCAAAAATAATTAAACTTTTGTCTTTCCAAGGTCTACCTAATTGGATTTCATAGCCAAGGGGGAATTCAGCTTGGTTTTCTATCTAAGTATACATACATGATTGATGTAATATATTGGCAAAGCAACTGACACCCTTATTTTAGGATTATGAAGTGAGGGGGTAAGATCTAATGCCAAGATATTACCATCATTAAGACATATCTCTTTTATCCTAAACATCTTAAATCTAACATTAGATTACTTTCTAGTTCCTTATTTCATCCATCTTCCCCATCACATTATAATTAAAATTTATTATAACTAAATAACATTTAGGATGACCAACTAGTTATTATTTACTTTTCAATTTGTTTCTTGATCTTTGATCATTGTATGTTGTATTACAAAAATTGCATTGGATAGTGTTGGTATAAGGTTTGTGTTGTGTGTTCTAATTAGATCAGTCACATTGATCCAATTGCTTGTGTGTTTACTTTCATCTTAATTCAAAATTATCTTGCAAACTTTTCCTCTATTTCAACACACTATCATTTATAATGATATAGTCTCTTAAAGACTATTTATCCTTCATCTCTATAGCAAATAGTTGACCTATTTGACTATGTATCCTTATATTATTGTTTAATTCCCTCTTTAGTAGTACACTATCGACCCATATGATTGTGTATTATTTTTTAGCTAGTTTCTATTTCATCCTTTCTAGCACATAGTCAGCCAAATTAATTATGTCCTCTTATCTTTTTGTTTAGTGGATATTATTTTAAAGAACTCTATCGACCAAGTCGAGTCTATACCTATTAGTTGATTATGTTCTCTATTAAACTAACTCTATCCCTATTTTTCCTTCTTATTCCTAATCTCAGTTCCTTTCATCACACATCATGAAATCCCCTATCAAAATCATCTTGGATAAATTGAATCCATTTAGACACTATATAGAGTGCATTTTTCTTCTTTTCTTTACTTACCGAGAGGATACTCACTCTTGGAGTACTCCTCCCTCATCTTTTTATTGCAACCTAGTTTAAATCACTCCAAAAGATGAGAATGGTGGATCAAATCCTTTTTATACCTATCAATACAATTCCCATATTTAAGCATCTTACCACTGATGAGTCTAAAATATGACTCATTATTACTATCAGGTTTTCTTATTTTTCTTCCATTATCTTTCCTATAGACTAAAAAATGTAATGATCTTAGGCTTGTACCTAATCCTAGTGTAGTAAATGGATGATTTATCTTACTTAATGTAACTAAAGCCTAAGTTACTAATTATTTTCATTTAATTATAACTCTTTGCATGTTTAGTCTCTCCATTTTATGTACATATAGATGATATAGTAATATATAAGGAATAAAGACCTTTTTGATGATGTTCTAAGTAATATATAGAAAATATTATGACATTTTGGCAAGCTTTGAACTCATTAGACACTCTTTTGGTCCATTCAAGTCTTATTCAGACTAAGCTATATATTTGTCTAGTACCTATAGATTCTCACATTTGACTGTTATAGACTCACCTAGTCTATAACTATAGACTCATTTAAGATCCAATTTCATTCATCAAAGCATTCCACATATCCTAGTAACTTTTACATTGACTTCTTTAGCATCTAGGTTCATTGAAGTAAGTTTGTATGGAGTTGATATGGACTCTACAAGATTTTATACAAACTTGATCTGGACTCCACCAAAATTTCTATAGAGTTACTCAAGAATCTACCAAAACTACTTTGGACTCTTCTAGTTTAGATTTTGAGCTTAAAAACTAAAATATCCACTTGAATATTATTTTGGTCACTTACTATTTATAGGATTACTATATATATATATATATATATATATATATATATATATATATATATATATATATATATATATATATATATATATATATATATATATAGTGAGTGTAAATATGTCCATAATCTTTATAATGAAAATCAATATAGTAGATCTAAGAAGTCATTCTTAGTAGATATGTAATGGATTTTGCAATGCACAGATCTTCCTATACCAAACTTTCAATTAGCTATTTCAAAGAACCACTTAAATAAGGAGATTTGTATTGTTATTAGAAGATTAACTATTAATATCTATGGATCTTCTATTACAACATTATATAAGTATATATTCATGTTATGATGTAGGAGGGATATATATAAAAAACAAATAATAATATTATTTATTTAATATTTCAGCATAGCTATAGTTATATTTATGTAATCTATTTTGATTAATGGAGAAAGATCCAATTTCTAAGTATTGAGTCTTATTTAATTCATGTTCCCAAGGTGAGAAATATCTCACTCTTCTTAGGAACCAGGAACATATTTCTATATGGTATTTTATTTATTAATAGTTTTAAGTAATTATAAATCTATTTCATTTTCACAACATCAATTATAAGTAGACTTCAAAACCTGTAAAAAAATATTTTCTATTTTTAAGAGTTAATTCAAGATTCAAAATTAATGTGTTTACTTTCAAAAGATTATTTTCTTCCATCAAGTGTGTTTACTTTCAATATATTGTTTATTTTTAGTAAGTGTGTTTATTTTTGGCAAGTGTGTTTATTTTAGTAGATTAGATTATAGAGTGTTTCAATTGTGCAAGTGTGTTTATTTATTTCATAAGCAAACCCTTTATAGGATAGATTATATTATATATTTAGAAAACTAACAACCCCCTAATCATATATGTAAGACCTACAAACATAAGCCTTACTATAGATAGCTTTGGATTCCACCCCTAGTTTAAATGACATCAATAGATAAAGTTGATTAAATGAAAGGATTAATGACACCCATCAGTTTTAGAATCATTGTTAGGGATATATAAGGTTTTAGTAAGGCAAACTGTATTGGTATACATTAAAAAATCAAAAACATTAAAAAAATAATAAAAAACAATAAAAATAATTTATGAACACACCTATAGATGCTAAAGGAAGGTTCATCTCCAAAGATCCTGAGTTAGGACTAGAAGAAGAAAGAATAAAAGTTTTTACTAAGAGATTTGAAGTATAAGAAAAAACTTGAATCACACTTATATTCATCACAAGAATTAGGATCATCCTCACAAAAAAATATTGTAAGAAGGCTCACATTTGAGATATCTTATTCTATAGGAAGAATTAATCCTAAGGATCCTTTGTTTGGAATAGTAAGTCCTAGACATTAATCTTTGAAAGATCAAGAATAAGAAATAAATTAGATCTCTAGTATAAGTTGGTAAGAAATAGAAACCATGATTGATAACCAAGGAAATATTTAAAATTTTGATGAAGATAAAATGTAATTTCTATAAGATAACATTTTCCTTTCCTATAGTCATAGATCCATTAGATCAAACTTTAGTGAAAAACATTTCACCATCAATTCTACCAAATTTTAGGGGTAAGTCCTCAAAAGATCTAGATAAATTCTTGTTTAAGTTCAAAGTGTTATGTCAAATGTATGATTACACAATAGATAGTTAGAAACTCAAATTTTTCCCTTCTACACTTAAGGAGATAGCCATGATGTGGTTCATGGGCCTTCTAGGTGATTCTATCAATACATAAAGAAACATGAAAACTAAATTTATTGATAAATATCAAGATTAATGAAAATTAATGGATAGGAAATCATATTTCTTCAAGATCAAATAGAATGAAGAGGAAAGTTTGGAATATTATCTAGATAGATTCACATTTGACCACAAATGTAGTGGTTATCCACTTATAGAAGAGGTAGTGAAAATGGTCTTTCTTAAGGGATTAGATGATGAATCTAATGATGATTTGAATCAAATGGGTAAAGGAGACATTATCAAATTAAAATTTCATTATATTTCATATCTATGTACTAATTATTCTAGATTAAAACCAAGCATCAGGAAAGGAAAACTAGGCAAATCCAATGAATTTAGTTGATTGATAGAAGAATTTTCCAATTTAAAAACTAAAATTTTGGTCCCATTAAATACTAAATTATATGGTCTTCAATAAAAATATAATTCCACCAAAGAACCTTTAGCCATATATTATCCAAAATGTAAATTGAAACATGCTCTTAAAGATTGTCTTTTGGATAAAACATAAATATGTGGGATATGTGATAGTAGATATCATGACACAAACCATTATATCCATCTTTATATTTTGAAAAATCAATTGAAACAAAATACACAACCCATAGAAGATTTGAATTATGTCCAAAAACAAAATCTATTTCCACAAAACTAGACATAAGGTTAGTTTAGCCCAAGAAATCCCATTAATCTATGGATGACACCCTAGATTACTCAAACACCTCATCCTATGTGGAAAAAAAAAACCACAATAGGATAATCAATAATGTATGATGTCTCAAAAACCATGGATACCCAATCTATAGTCACAATAATGGGGAAATACATAGTGGAATGTCAATCCATTGTTTAACCCCCACATACGATTTTCACCACAACAAGCTTTGATGACACCTCGTATAGCTCAACCTATAAAATAATTTAATCAACCATAATTGTCTTCTCAACTAATGGATAACCCCCATAATAAACTATCATCCCCTATCTATGTAAATTGAAAAGGAGAAACCATGAATGTAGGAGATCTTGAACTTAAAAACATTCAACTTTGACCAGGTAGAATAATTCAAGAACCTCATATCACCATCTCTAAACTGCCCAATGAAAATCCAAAAATAGATACACCTTAACCCATAGTAAAAAAAGAGAAATCTAAAAAAGTGTCAAAAAAATAAAGGAACATATTACTATTCCACCTATTCTTTTTCCTAATAGATTGAGGGAAATTGAAACCAATCAAGAATCTAATTTGATTCAAGAATTAATAAAATTAAACATTGAAGTACCCTTACTACAAGTTATCAAGGATATTCTATAATTAAATAGAATCATTAAAATCTTATGTGTCAAGACACTTGGAAGAAAGAAACAATACCCAAAGACCCTACATGTAGATGGTAAACTAGCTAATATTTTAGCAAGAAAAATATTGTTACCCAAATTTGTAGACTTAGAAATCCTAGTCATAATAGTTACCATAGGAAAGAAATAAATACCCAATTTTATGGTAAATTTAGGTGCATCAATCAATGTCATAATAACTAAAACTCCCCAAACAATATCCCTTATGGGGATGCAACCTACCTCTATAATTATCTAAATGGTTGATCAGTCAATTTCTAAACTAGAAGGTATTATATAAGATGTAGATGTAACAACTAAATCATGGGTGTATCTAATATATTTTATGGTAATTCAACCTAAAACCAATAATTTAAGATACGCTTAATTTTTGGAAGACCTTAGTTAGCTAATATAGTAGCATTAATTGATTGCATATTAGGGGATATGACTATTTCAAATGGTTTAAAAGAAAAATGAATTTCCTTACATCCCCCTTAAAAACCATTATTAGGTTTCAGTGAAATAATTTAGGTAGATGAGCTAGAATAAAAAAAGAACAACCTGTCATCCTTGGCCACGATAACCATATAAGGACACATGTAGGAATTAATTGATGAGTTAGCATAATATCTAGAAGAAGCCACTGACCTCATGAGCCTAGCTACAGACTCTATTAGTCTATCCACTATGCACTATATCAGTCTATTTACTATGGAATCTACCAATTTGTCTACTACAGACTCTACCAATTTGTCTATTATGAAATCTATCCAGTTTTTATCTAGACTTTACTAGCCCCTTAGCTATGGACTCCACCAAACTTTTTACTATAGACTCAATATTTGAACATTCAACATATAACCATAGATAATTTTAATAAAGTATTTAGAATTGTGTAGAAGACACACCAACTAATTTTTTAACTTCATTTCATTGTCTATTATGTAAAATTATTCCTCTAGGAGATGGTTTGTACAAAATGTAACTAAATTAATCTATTATTACCACATCTATGTCCTATTAATTCCTTAATGATTGAATTTAAACAAGTAGAATATGTCTATTTTGACATTAAATAGGTTATGGTATTACCAAGAAAAACATTGAACATAAATATTTGGTTAACCCATGATGATTAAATGAAAGGTTTTGATCTCATAGAAAATCACACCAAAGCGTTTACTTGGGATTATAAAGATATGAGAGGAATTCGTTTGAGTGTTTTTACCCATCATATTTACAAAAGCTAGGACAAACTAGTTAAACAATCACAAAGATAAATCCATCATTAAAGGATATAGTAAAAACTAAAATTGAGAAATTATTGGATGTAGGATTCATTTACCCTATTTAAAATAGCCAATGAGTTTCTCCACTAGTAATTGTACCAAATAAAAATGGGAAATGGAGAGTGTGTGTGTGTAGTATCAAGAGCTAAATAAAGACACTATTAGGGATTATTTTCCTCTTCCTTTCATTGATCAAGTGCTTGATAATATATCATGAAATAAATACTATTCCTTTTTGGATGGATTTAGTAGATACAATCAGATAATAGTGGTAGTCAAGGATTAAGACAAAACCACTTTCACCTACCCATGGGGTGTATTTGCTTATAGAGTCTTACCATTTCATCTTTGTAATGAACCAAATACTTTATAATAAGAATTTTTATCCATATTCTTTGATTTTAATAATGATTGTGTGGAATTATACATGGATGACTTCACTACTCATGGAGATACATTTGACGAAGCCTTACACAATCTTGACAAGGTCTTAACTAGATTTGAATAACACCAACTATAAATAAGCCATGAGAAATTCCTAATGATTTTGGAACAAGGTATAGTATTAGGATACCACATCTCTAGCAAGCAAATCAAAGTGGATCTTTATAAAATTAAAATAATTTTCAATGTACCCGTCCTATAGAATCAAATTGATATCAAGAGCTTCTTAAGCCATCTTATTTTTTATAGACATTTTATAGAATATTAAAATTTTTGCTCCTATATTTGCTGTGTTGGCAAAGGAAATTGAATTTATGTGGATTAATGATTGTCAAAAAGCCTTTAAATCCATTAAATAAAAATTGATCTCTACACTAGTGTTAAGAGGACCCAATTAGAAAAAACCCTTTTACATTTACACAGATGCTTCTAATTATGCAATGGGAGTAGTTTTAAGACAAAAAGATAAGAATGATCATATGTATGTCATTTATTATATCATATAGAATATCATACCAATTGAAATTAATTATACAACCACATAAAAAGAATTCTTTGATGTAATTTATGCCATCAATAAATTTAGACACTATATTACAGGTTATAATCTATTCATATACACAAATCATTCAACCATAAGCTATCTTAGGAATAAACCCAAATTAGGAGGAAGAATCATAAGATGGTTTCTATTTTTTAAATAATTTGATATAAACATCATTGATAAACCAATAAATTTTAATGTGGTTGCAGACTTTTTATCTAGAATAAACAATGAAGGTAGTGAAGAACTAAATGAAGATAGCTTTCCAGATAAATAAATATTTGTTGTTTTAGTATAATCTCCATGGTTTTCTGATATATCCAACTATTTATCCATAGGGAAGTTTCCTTCTCATTTTATTAGAAAATAAAGAAAACATTTAATTAAATAAAGTTTTTCTATCAAGTGGATTAATGGCATGTTATTTAAGTATGGACATGATCATGTGTTTCATAGTTGTGTATCATATAATGAATCACATGGAATCATTAGAGCCTATTATGATGAATAAGAGGAGGGAATTATTCAACAAAAATAACCATGCATAAGATCCTAGGAGTAGGATATTATTAGTATTCCCTTCATAGGCAAGTAAAGAAGTAAATTAGATAATGTGATCCATGAAAAGGATGGGATAACCTACACTATTAGTATAAATGTATCTTCATCCATAGTGTAGAGATAAATTAGGGTACAATATGAATTTAGCTATGTAAATTCAAAACGCAAATATCAAACTACTAGGTAAAGTGATAGATCCATTAGAATTCAATGCAAATATATGAATAAACCATTTAAAATCGCATTAGAATTCTAAATCTAAGTTCTCTACACCATGATCAAATAGATGAAAGAAAACAATAAGATATTGAGACTGGATTTATATACATTGGACTCAGATTTATGGCATAGTGATGTTTCTTGATCAATGAATGTTGGATGGATGCTTGAGATTATTTTGAAATGGATT
Source organism: Torreya grandis (assembly GCA_037957365.1). NCBI lineage: Eukaryota > Viridiplantae > Streptophyta > Pinopsida > Cupressales > Taxaceae > Torreya > Torreya grandis. The sequence goes on along the minus strand of JARHVA010000168.1, from coordinate 2,996,180 downwards.
TGCTATGGATTCCTATATTTTTATTTGGACATGGATATGGCATGAGAATTCAAGTTGGATCCAATGAAAGAGAGGAGTGGTTTAAATATAAAGAGGAGGGAAAGATATATGGTGGATATTTAAAGTTGGTTGATTGAGATCAATGAATTAAGATTATCCAAGGAATTTAAAATTCCTTGGAAGACTCTAGATTTGGATGTTTCTAGAGAGGAGTGGTAAATAGAGAGGATTCTAGAATCCTCCAGTTCTAGAATCCTCTTAAGCATTAAAAAGGCTTATGATATGGGATTATATAAGAATTAAGTGGGTGATTAGGGACTATGGGTGTAGGAGAGCCTAGGAATAGTCTTTGTAGATGGGTAGGTGGGCCATTGGAAATTTAAAATTCTCAAATAATAGATAAGTGGGGGTTAAATTAAGATAATGAGGATTTAAGATAAATTAATTGATTGGTTAAGATGAATAAGATTAGTAGATGAAGAATAATAGAAAGGGATATTATAAAAATAGTTAGAAGGAGATACATTAGGAGGATAAAATAGATTAAGTAGAATTAGTGTTGACTAATTAGAATATTAGTGATAATAATGTAGGCAAGTGAATTTAGATGCATACATTTTCCCCCTTTTTGAAATGAAATTATACATGGAGTGAAGTGTAAAGAGTAATGTTATTTCAAATAAAAATCATGTCATGGATGAATGTTAGTAGATGATGTTAGTTAATATGATGTCTCCTCGAGAGGACATGTGGGTAAGAATGATATGGATGGCCACTCGAAAGAAGAAACAATGGGTGGGATGAGATAGATAGACAAGGGAATGGGATGCTAGATGTGAGATAGAAGATGAATAAGATTAATTTACCTTGATAAGTGAGCTACAGATTGATGATAATGCCCCTGGTGTAGTCATGTAAAATGTGAAAATTAGTAACTTGCATGTGGTTAATGACACCCAACTCATAGGTCCTTTTTTCTTGCTTTCATGACCCTTATAATATTATTTTCACTAATTCCTAGTCAGCCATAGCCTTCTAGACCTGATCTTAGCTCATCTAGACTACTCTTTCCATGACAAATCCATCCCCCTAGGTTCTGTTAGCTAAGGACAATAGCACCCAACCTAGACTACAACATCGGTGACAATACTATCTACTTTTTATTCTCTTATCCAAGTGCATTTTTGGCCCCAATAGTCAGTTCCTTCCAATTCCCCATCCTTCTCATTATTGGCCTAACATGATTACATTCAACCCATGACTAATATATCCTTATAAAATCCCATTCAAATATTATTTGGAAAGTGTTTCCAATTATCACAAAGCAAGCAAGACTATTTAGGAAATCTTTCCTATTATCTACATACAACTAGCTAATTTACTTACAAGCTTATTCAAATCCTTACACTAGTCCCTATCCACCTCAAGCATATCTAGTTTAACTTGTTGCATCTTCATACACACTTTTTCATAAAGCACATAAAGTGGGAGAAATACATATGGCTTGATTGCTCTTCAAAGTATTGGTATGTAGGTAGTGTGCCCACACAAGGGGTATGGATACATGTTTAGTGAATCTTACACATGCTAACCCCCCCTATTTCTCAAATTTGGTCAAAGTACAATGGACTCTAGGGTTTGAAGATAAAATATACTCTATAGGGAGTTTTGTGAACATCCAAAAGTCAAAAATTTATAGGCAAGGTCTCATAAACACAATGAACAAAATCCAAAAAGCTCATATCTCCTAGACAATAGTGGTATAGGTGGACTACAACATTGGTGCCACTAATGTCCTATTTTGGTGCTCTTGTCCAATCATAAAATAAAATCCAAATCTTGATTTATGATAGTGTCTCAATCTTGCATAGTGAATTCCAACCTCTGTCTCAGTTATATCAGTTAGTTTATAGCTAAGTGTTGTTTTCTTTCCCTTATTACTATTTTTAGAAAAAATCTAATTACAATCAAACTATACAAATTAGTAGCTTAATTATTACATTTTTTTACTAATTTTACTTATCAAACCCTTTAACTAAATTAGGAGTAATACACCAATATTCCCAAATTGTTAAATCACCTAGCAAGGACATATGCACATACAATAGAGATTATGGGTGTCATAGTTGTTGACACACCCCAAGGGGGAATCAATCATAAAAAATTGATGCTAGGATAGAAGGCCATAATATTTAAACATATCCCAAGTAAGGAAACATGAAAGGGAGATATTTAGGCTAGAATAAGACATTAATTTGATAATATTGATTATGGGTGTTACTCAAATCTAAATCAATCAACATGATGATAAGAGATAAGAGAGATGATGTGATCAAGTGACCAAAATAAAAAAAATATAGTTTAAGGATTTAATTGGTGAAATATGTGATGATGATGAAAGAAGAGATAGTGATTGAGTTATCCTTGGGTACTGAAAAGTGGTCATGTACTACCTACATAGTCTTTAGAGACCTCTAGCTGATGTAGTTATGACTAGAGGATAAATGATAATGATTGATTACAGGATGAAGATGATGACTATGATTAGGAATTATAGGATGATGTTAGCAATAATAGGATGTGTTTCATATGATGAGATGTGCATATACTAGTTGAATGGAGTGAAAATGATTAAATGGGTGATGGGAATAAGGATGATTAGATAGTGTAGATGATTAAGCCATCACATATGTCCTAAGGCTCATCATAGTCTAATCAATTTAATAAATATGGAACTTGGTGGTGTGCCCCATGATATACACATGAATAAAAGGACATGATGCCAAAGTGCATGGGTAAATAGAGAACTCTGCATCCTCTAAGTTAGTTGTAAGCATTATTATAGATTTGGGTGACATCATAGCATCCCCATTAATTACACAATAGACAAAAAAGATAAAGAAAATAAAATATTTACATGATAACAACATGTAAATAAGAAAAATAGAACAAATAATTAACACACACAAGAATCTACATGTAGTGTCATAATCTCTTATTTAATGATGTGATGGATGATTGGGTGATGGTTGTGATTAGTATTTACATGATGTAGGATAGACTTGGATTTGGAGAGGATGATAATGATTAGGATTAGGATGAGGATAAGAATTTGATTAGGATGAGGATATAAATGAGATGTTTCCCATAATTTATAATGGAAGGATAGATTATGTAATAATGTCTTTGAATATTAATTTGGTCATGAAATCAAATTAAAAAGTGGCCAAGGAAGGTGTGTTAGAAAAGTGATAACCAAGGATTACCAATAGACAAGGCCTTGCAAGAGTTAAATCTAGCAAAGAGAATAGGAGATGATGGGAACAAATACCTTTCATACTAGCAAAATAGTGATTGGATGGGTGTTAGGTATGAAGAGGAAATGATAAAGATAGTAATGGGGTCAAGTCCCATCCTCACTAGCAAATAAGTGATGTGATGGGTGTTAAGTGTGAAGAGGCATTGATAGGAAAATTATGGGTATTAGATTAAATTCTTTGATCAGGTTATGTGTGTCAATAATACCTAGACCAAAGATGAGATTGAAGATATGAAGGGATGGGTGAACACTAGGATTGGATTTCAAGACTACATATTTGTATCCAAATTTGGGAAGATATGAAATGGATGCATATGGATGTAATTAGGGAATTGGGCATAAGAAAAAACACCATGGACTATTGTTGTATTTTTTAGATTTTATGATTTTTTTGGAATACGTATGTACACTATACAATTGGGGTTACTATCAAAGGGAATACCAAGCCTAGAAACCAAGATAATGATAGATGCAATGATGGATGAGTGATAAAAATATGAGGGTGATAGGGACCAAGGAAGTAGGGACTAGGTATTGTCAATGAAAATATCATGAAGGAACAAGATGTTGAATTTCCTGAGTGTCCATTAGAGGATATGCCAAGATCATTTGGGAACATTTCTCAAGACGTCTTCCTCTTCCATACAAAAGTTCAAGATGGGAAGGAATGTGATATGATGGAAGATGATGGGTAGGAATGATGAACTAAGGGATAAGATGAATAAGGATGACATGGATGGGTTATGTAGACAAATTTTATGAGGGATGAGATAAGTATGGATGGATTAACAAGGGATAGATATATTTTCCCCCAAGTGTTGAGGTATAATGCAGATAATTGATTATTTAACCATGATGCCAAAAAACTAGTTTTCATCATGGTACATGCCCAAGGTACCAGAAGAATAGTTTTCACCATTAGATGAATGGTTTTTATTTCACTTTTTACTTCTTATTTATTTATTTATTTATTTTGAGTTTTTGAAATGGCATCTTGATTTATTTGATATAGGGATAAGATGCAAGAATGTAGGCATTGTGGTGATCTCTAACCAACACCTATTTTGGGGATATGTGATGTTGTGATCATGATATTATGGTCCATAGATCTAGACTAGGTGTCTTCATCACCCCTATAAGAGATAATGTTTCCTAGGGAGGTAATATGAACTATGGATTGAATTTTATCATGATGTTAGTGGGGGTGTATTAGACTAGAATGAATGGTAAGACTTGATGGGATTATGAGAGTGTGATAGGATGGTTTGATGGGTGATGGAGGACTAGTAGTCAAACACATCATTAGATATTTTGGACATTACACATGTGATCGGTACCATGTGACAAAAGATTGTAAGAGATCCAAGATGCTTTGATGGTGTGATTCTTTGATTTTATTATTTAAATGATTATCAACCATATGGATAGTGTTTTTGATATTATTTTGATTTTGAGACTGAATTTGACATTGACTTCCCCCTAGTGCATATATTTTGGGCTTCACCAAGGGAGTTTGATTTTTGACTTAATAAAGGATGATGATTTTGAATTTGATGGTTCCCTAGTGCCTAATATTGGGCTTTACTAGGGGAAGAAATATTTGTATTAAACTAATGATTTGACTCTTCTTGATTTTGACTAAGGGGATCAAAGATGACATGATTATTATTTATAACTTTTGGAATATAGTCTTGGACCTTTATAGTTGTGGCACACATTATATTTCCCAAAGAGGGGTCTAATGATGCATGTTCCTATTTTTACCTATGGAGGGTAGCGATTAAATGATCACTAATAGGAAGAAATGGGTCTATGATGGTTGAAGGTGGTGGTGAGTGTTTCTTTCTAAAATTTTTACTTTTCTTAATTTTGGAAGAAAGAAACTAGTGAATAAGGGTGTGTATAAAAACCTATTACAATGTGTGCATGTTGAATCCAAGTGATTATGGAGAGCTCATATTTGGCTTGGGTGGATGACCTATAAATAAGAAAACACTTAAACATAATTATTTTTTAGACAAGTAGATGGGTGGATTGCCTAGTGTGAGCTAGATCCTAGAAGCAAAAGCTTTTTAGGAGGTTATCAATTCACCTACTTTAAAAAAATAAGTTTGAAAGATAAAAATGATATAATTTGCATAAAATGACCATAAACTAAAACAAAAAAATAGAAAATTACAATAACTAAATTTAATATAAATAATTTAAATACTTTGCTAAAACAACTAGATAAAAGCAACTAATGCTAAAATTTAGTCAAAAAACAAGGTTGTGGTTTTGTTTTGAGGTTGGTAAATGGACAAGTTGGAAAATGGGTGAAAGGGTAAATTATGGTAAGGAATCAAACTGATAAAGGTAAAGATGGTAGGAAGCCAAAGATATAAGGAAGGTAAAGATCACAAAGGTATGAGTTGGTCAAGAGGGTGATGATGACAAAGGGGCATAAAAGCAAATGGATAAATGGATAATAAAGGTAAATGGGAAAAAGGGGTTAGAGAGAAAGGAGGTGGATGAAGAGGGCCAAAGGAAAAGAAAGGAAGGAATATAAGAAATAAATAAATATTACATTGACTTTTTGAAGATGGTTGTTGATGGTGTAGTTGATGATGTTGTTAAAGATGGAATGCTACAACAATTCTAACAGAGATTTGTTACTTTGAATTATTTTTCTCCAAGAAGATGATAACCTCCTTCTCAAGTGGATGACCTCCTTCAAAAGTAGAAAACCTGAAAAAATAATTCTTTAACCAAAATCAACTTAACCATGGGTGAAGGGAGAGGGTCATATTTATAACATTTTTTGTCAAGAAACATGCCAAAGAAGTGGAATAGTGAAGTATGGTGCCATTTTTCAATTGGGCTCATAAATGACAAAGAGGATAAGGGAGGCGAGATTATTACCTTGTTGATTTGTCTCCCACCTTGTACATAAATCCAATTTTGAGTGGGAATCATGAGCATGGACTCAAATGAGTCCAAAGGACTTTCCACAAAGCTAATTTGTCCTTTGGTTAAGTTCCCCATGAATTTTGGCACCATTCTCCATGTGGGTGCATGAGTGGTCATGAAAGACAAAGGGGTGAGATTCCCACTTAGCTAATAGGTCTCCCACTTGGTTAGTTTATCTCCTAAATTGATAAAGAGTCCAAAATGGAGTGGGAATCATAAACATGGGCTCATATGGGTCCAAAATACTTTCCACCACTCACTTCCATCTTTTGTCTAAGTTACCCATGAATTTTGGCACCATTATCCATTCATGAGGACAAAAACACATGTTGAATGATGGTACCATATGGAAAAATGTGTCATATTCCAAAGGAGGGGTCCTTTGGTGCTTAATGATGTCATGAGGTACCTTAGAGGAGGGTCTCAAGTGGGGTATGATGTTCCACCTCAAGCAACCTCACTTCTAAGCCATGTCACTTTCCATATCACCTTCCATGTGACTTCTAATGTCACTTTACATGTCACATGCCGTGCCACTTACCATGTTATCATGAATAGTCACAATGGGTTCCATAGTGAATAGTAATTTTGAATAGTACTATGTGAATAGGATAATAGTGATTTGGCTAAGGGTTAAAAATGTTTTAGGGGTGTTTAAGGGGTCTTAATGCATTTAGTCATCAAAAATTGTAAGTGTGAAGTTTTTTAGTGTCTAAATTTTTACCCCTTTTTGTTATATAGCTTTGAATTAAAAAGATACAAAAAAATGAATCACTTTGTTGAAGGTCAAGGTGCCCTAAGAATGGGATTAGGTGTTCACCCTTTAATTGAGAGTCAATAAGGTAAAGTAGAATTAGGTACAAGTTTGATAAGTGGTTGGTGGGGATGAACTAGGTGGTGCCTCAAGGTAGTTAGGTATTTGAGATGCAAACATGTGCACAAAATGTGACTAAGTGTAGTAGCCAATATCACACATGAACTAAAGTTTCCAATGTTGGTTAATTTAAGTTTGGGTCTAGAGGGACATGTGTTAGGGGTAACCAATCCATAGCATCAGTCATAGCTGATCTAGTCATTCTTATTAGGTGATTTAGATAGGGTCAAGGTTGGTTACAAGTATCTAAGATAGGGAGTGGTCTTAAAAAACAACCCAAATGGTCAGGTTATGCAAAAAATAACATGGTAAGGTTAGTTGATGTAGTCAAAATGGCCTAGGTAGGGTTGTCATAAAGATATGTAGTATTTTGGGTTTAAATGACCAATGTCAAGGTGGATGTGGTCAAATGGTCAGTTGGTCAGAGAGAGTGGTTGGAAAGGGTTTAGATAGGGGGTGGCTAAGCTAACTCTATATGCACAAGGCAAGTGGATGTTGCCTACATAGTTCTGTGGATGTGATAAATAACAAAAATTTAGGCTAAATGTAATTTTATAATGGAGTTCAGATGGGTTTCCCTAATGTGATATACCACATGGTTAGGTGTGGGTTGATAATTTGGTAATAGTGAGGCATCATGGTGTAGATTTGTGAATAGTCACCATAGTAATCCCACATTCATTAGGAGGAGAAGACACAAATGGGTAAGGTAGGATAAATAAGTGGGTAACAAAAGGTTAAGCATCACAAATCTCCTAGGATGGAACTAAACCAAAGAAGAGGTGCATTCATTAGGAGGTTAAATGGTCTAAAATTATGTGAAGTTATAAGCACAATGCCTACATATATCATTACAATCTAAGTTTTATGAGATGGACATCTATCAGGATTTGTATAGTCTTGTTAGTGAAAGGTTATCATCATTATGAGCCATGTTCTAAGGGTAGTAGTGAAGTGATGACCTACAAAGAATTTCTTTTATGGATAATTAGATTCTATGGGTTATAAATTTGGTAACATGGTGAGTGAGAGAGGATTGACCTTGCCTGACCCAAGTGTTACATGGGTAGGCTAGACAAAAGGTGGCCATGTTTGCATCTTCTATCCTAGTTCTTTGGAATGAATGAATTTGGGTTATATTTAGAAGATGCCCTACTATCAAGGATCTATGTGGTCTAGGATATTGGTTATGCAATTAGTTTATATGAGGAATTTTTCACAGTGGCAAGTATTTAGGATCTATCACCACCAACAATAGAGATAGTTTTAAAGGCATGATCATTATAGTGGCCCATGGATAGAAGCCAATTTATGCCAACTAGGTTAAATGTGATAATTCCATAAATGACCACCAATCCCACAAGGACAACAAGATTACAAATCAAGTAGAGACATCAAATGTAGATCAATTGATAAGAGTAATAAAAAGACATCATGATAGCACATAAAGACTGTATTAAGATGACTAGTTAGATCAATGGATACATGTCCACATGAAAAGGTAAGTAGACATGATCATTTTAAGTGGGAAGAATATTCAATGACATCATAGGATCATCCCCATCAGTGGAATGGATAATCATGTTGGTGAGGAATAATAATTGGGTGGTCTATTTAAAGAATCATGGTAAGAATGAATACCTATCATGAAGCCATTTGGTTTTTCAAGTTATTTAGGGTGTAGAGAACTACTAGAGGTTAAATATGGTGAATAATGGGAGCAATGGTAGAGATAATCAATAACCCCCATGACCCAATATAATCTACATGGTGAATGTGCATATCTATTGAATACTACAACATGTAATGGCAATAATGGAAGTGTTGTTAAACTAAAAATAAGATGAAAGGTACCCATGGCCTAAGATTGAGCCTAAAATCTTACCTCTTTATTAGTGAATAAGGTGATACTTTCATTGCACAAGGTGTAGGGATAGAGATCATGACCTTCAACCTATCCATAGAGGGAACCCTCACTATCCAAGGGGATGCACACTGAGGCAACAAAAGGTGGTACCTATGCAAGTAAAACAACTAAAAAAAAGGGTTGTAATGGTTATTATGGGTGAGAAGGCAAAATACCCAGAGTATAAAATGATTCTTTCCCTATGGGGATGAATGTGAAAGAGGTGAATAGAGTACACCCTTTAGCAGTTGTTAATATAAGGAATGTTATGGATGTTAGTTTAGGCAGTAACCAAGTAGAAAGATGGTTGAACATAAATCCAGAGTCACTAGATAATTAGCCTAATGCTTAGGTGGAAAAATAATGTATGTAGATGCCTTAGTTGAGGTGTGGATAATATTATAACTTTGTATGTTCCATACGACTCCTCACACCCTAAATAAAATATTACATAGTTTGTTGTAAACATGTATAAAATGTGTTGGATGTGATTGTTTCAATGTTGTTATGTTTAGGGTTATATGGGTAGTCATGAATTTTATGGTTATGATTATGATTATTATGGTTTATGGTAGTTCTAATCTCATAATATAAGTGAATAATAGATGAGGTAAGGTAACGAACAACACTAGAATGGTAAAGTGAAGAATATAATCAAGAGACAAATGTTGTAATGAAAATATCAAATTAAGCACATTAGGATAAGAATAGGGAATGATGTTTCTTCTATGAAAAAGACTAAAAATAAACTTGAAGTGGGATTGGATTAATGAACATAAGCCCTATGAATGTTGCATGAACATGTGTTGAAGGATAAAAAAGGGTGTGTTGATCACACTCTATCAAGTACACTCAAAATGTGTAGAGGGTTTAAAGGTTAAAGAGGTGATGGCTATGGAAAAGGGATTAGTTAGAGAGGGACAAAAGGAGGACCCATATTTAACTGATAAAGATAGTGAAGGAAGAAATGGATGTCTTGAAGCAATGAACCTGATGAGATTTCATGCATTAAAGCAAAATATTAGAGGACATGAGGAAGCAACCATGTATATGCATGTATAAGTCATGTGACTCATGACCAAACTCTAATGAGTGAGAAGATAGAGTGCTAATGGGATAAAATAAAGGAGATCCAACAAGGGATAAGGTGAAGGTAGACCAAGAGATGGATGAAGAGATAGGTAGAAGAGACAATGAGGTCACAGATAAAGATGAAGATAGAGAAGGATGGAGGGAAACAAGCATGGATATGGAGGAGGAAAAAAGGAAGGTTTGGAAGAATAAGGAATGTTATCAAAGGAGATAATAAAAATGAAATGAAATAGAGAAAAGAGAAGAAAAATAAAAGATAGAAAATGGGTGTTTGAGGAATCTACTGAAAAATGATAGATTGGAGAATTGAAAAGGATGGGTAGAGAAGTGTAACAATGATGAAGGGTAAGGGGAGGATGATAAATACATTAGGACATGACAAAATTGAAAAGAGGTCTAAAAGAGACCAAAGAGAAAATAGTTTGGTGATGAGAATGAAAAGCAAGGAAACACAAGAAAGAAAAGTAAATAGGAGGAAAAAGGAGTGCAATGAGGACACAAAAAGGATGATAGGAGAGTGAATAAGTAGGTGATGATGTGACCAAGTATGGATGATGATAGGCAAGGAGAGGAATAATGAATCAAATCATAAGGTGGTGTTGGAGATATTAATGGGATGGAAAGTGGGAAAGGGGTTAAGAAAAATGAGGAGAAGTGAAGGATGGATGGATAAGAAACTAAAGATATAAGGTATGTTGTTACTCAGCTTGTTAGAAGAGATTAACAAGCTAAATGGGTGATTATAAGAGATTGGAAAGATGAAAAGTGGTGAGGTGGTGAAGAAATAGGGGAATACAATGAAAGGGAATGAGATGAAAGTAAGGGATGAAGATCAGGGATGATAAGAAGGAAAAGCAATAATTGAAGTAGGGATATAAAGCATAGACACTCACATATATGGAAAAGATAAGTGAGTACTAAGATGGAAAGAGGAAAAGGGGAATGCAAAGTGTAAAAGGCTAGAACTAATAAAAAGAAAAGGCAAATTATGTAATTCTTCTTAAAGGATAAAGACCTAATTAGAATCTAGTTGTGGAGGGAAAAATGTAAAAGGTGGGAAGAGTGGAAAATTGATAAAGAGTGGTGGCACATGTAAGAAAAAATGGGATGCTAGAAGAGATAGAAGAAATAGAAAGCATGCCAAATTGAAAATATGGGAAAGATGAAAACAAGAAATGAGAATTGGAATGAAGGTGGTAGCAAAGAATAAAAGGAGGTAAAAGTGTCGATCAATGTGCATGGGAAGAAGATGATGTTGGTGAGGAAAAGAGAGTTAGGAAGAGGGTATGATAAGTTGCCAAGGGCAAGGGGAAAGGATGGGGATTGTGGAAGAAGAAAAAGGGGATAAAGGGCATAGTTGGTAATAAGTGGAGAGAGGGAAAAAAGACATGAAAATTAGGTGGGCAGTGAGCCATGAAGCATGCATAAGGAGAGGTGATGGGGAAGCCAATGAAGCAGAGTAGGTGGTGGATTTATGTGAGATAAGAGAGGTTAATGAAGGATATTAATCTTTATGTCAAAAGAGATTGATAAGATAGAAAAGTGGTTAAAAGAGACTGATAAGTTGAAGGGAGGGAGGTGGTGAAGAGATAGGTAGAGAAGTGAAGGAAAATATATTAGGTGAGAAAGGCAAATAAAGGATGTGACTGAGCTGACCTCAGTAATTGAACACTACCTACATTGTCTAAAAGACCTCAGGCCAATGTATTTCTCCCATTAATAGGGGAAAAATAAAGAAAACTTATTAGATGATGTTAAAATACAAGGATGCTAGGAACAATCCAAAGATTCCTAGACATAGGATGTCCTAAAAAAGAGGGCACTGTTAGCAATGGAAATTAATTAGAAGAAAGAGGGGAGGGTAATTAGTTATTAGTGGTTGAAATAACCTTAAAAATTAAGTAGCACCTACATATTCCATAGACATTAGGCTAATGTAGTTTAACAAGGGCTGGATAATGGTGCTCAAATGGGTTTCCCCAATTTGATGGACCACATGGTCTAGTTTTTTTGAAGGTTTGTGGAGAAAGGGTGTGCATCAAAGATGGGTTGAGGTTGTAGATAAAGGTATCTCCAAAAGGTGGGTTGATTGATAATAAATATGGATTTGAAATTAATGTTGTTATGATGTTATTTATGGTTAGGGTTATGATGATTTGATGGATGATAGTGGTGGCACATAAGTAGGTTAGATAACCATACTAGATGAAAAATCATGAGACATGGGTCTAATAAAATACATGAATCAACAATGAGAGAACAAGAAATGAGGTATAATTCCAATTTGTTAACAAGGATAAAATAAAACAAAACTTGAAGTTGGACTAGCTTGAGGAACATAATCCTTTTGAATACTTTGCATTAGCATGCATTGGTTGATAAAAATAAGTTTCTTGATCACAACATGTTAAGTTTCTTGATTTATAGTTAGTATAAAGGGAAGATAGGTGATAGGTGGTGTGAAGGATAAAGGGTAATATGTATGGTAACCTTATGTGGGTAAGTTTTCCCCTTCTATAGATGACCTAAAAACAATAATAGACAAGTCTATGTCATATGCTAGATGTAAACTGATCAATATGGGAAGTCTACATGTGAAAGTTGATTATGGATTCCATCTTATTATGCTATTTGAGAACCAATTTTGGCTTTCAAGATAATTTATATATTTTTTTTATTATGATAGTGGGTCTTTTGTTTTATTATTGTACATGGGAAGCTAATCGATGCGAGAAGCTTCCAAATAATTAATCTTCTTTTGATAAAGTTAACTTGGCCATCCTTTAAAGGAGTGTTCTAGGTTTATTGGCTTTGTTTAATGCTCTTGATAGCTATCCTTCAATGGAGTAGTCTACCTTATATTTGGAATATTTTATTTTATTTTTGGCCAGTTATCCTTCAAGTGAGTAGATTATAATGCTTGAGATATTGGCCCAAGTAATACTTTGATATCCAAATTGTCTTTGGATGTGATTTTTTTAGACATGGACAAGTCTAATGAGATTTAGAGGTTTACCATTATGAGGGTAAAACTTTAACATAATATGGTTAATGATATGTGAAAGGAGGTGGTCTAAGAGACAATGACCATTTTATTCCATCTCGTTAGAAATGAAAAGTATCCATGAGAACCATGCTATGAGTAGAGCCATGGTACCCATATTTAGGATTAGGCTATGGTTATGATAGTTAATCACATGGCTCTATGTTGTAATCAATTATCCTCAAAAGGAGAGGAGGAAGATGGGTGATGGTGAAAATTGAATTAACCAATGGATGAGATTAAGTTGGACAAAAATTGATCTTGATCCTTCTCTAATAGTAGAATTAACATAGATACAAAGCATTGAGAGGCTCAGGTTCTAGTTTGCCTTTGAGAGAGGACAAATGATAAGCTCTTGATCCATACTTATGGGTAATGATGTAGGGTCCAATCCAATTGAAAGAAAACTTGCCTCATTTACTTTTCTCCATGTTGGTCACATGTTGTTTTTATTTTAGGATGAGGTCTTCGATATTGAAGTCTCATTATTTGAGGCATTTTTTATAAGTGTGTTTGATACTCTCTTGATAGATATAGAGGTGGGTGAGGGATGTTAAATGACATTCATCAAGTAACTCAAGCTGAGCTAAATGGTGTTGATGATAATCTTCTTCAAAAATAATATCTTACACAGATATGTGAAGAGAGGGGATTTTGTCTTCAAGAGGTAAGACTGCCTTTGATCCAAAGACTAGATAGAAGGGGGTAACACCCATAGAGGTTTGAATATTAGTGTGATAGGCCCATAAAATGAATGGGATATGCAAGTGCCAATCCTAACCTAAAGCATTGACAACTTTGGTTAGTATTTTGTTAAAGATTTTGTTAGAGGATTCCATCTATCCATTTTCTTGTGGTTGGTAATGTGAGGAAAAGCTTAAGTTGATTCCAAATGCATCACATAGACCTTGGAGTTACTTATTTTTTTAATATTTTCCATTATTGGTGATGATATTATGAGGAATGCCAAAGTGGAAAATGATATGATGGTTGATAAATTTAACAATCTTCTCTACTTTAGTTGAGATAAGAGGGATAGATTCCACCCACTTAGTGAAATATTCAGTGGTTGTGATGATGGAGCTATGATGTGAGATCAATCCCCCATTACAAGAAAGGCCAAAAGTCCTTAGATACTTGGAGGCCATTAGCTATCATGTGATGTAAATTAGTGTTTTTTTGACATTTAACACACTTTTTTACATAATCACAATAGTCTTGGTTGAGGATGGGCCAATAGATTCTAAGGTGAAGGATACATTTAGTGACTACTAGAATGCTAAAGTATCTCCCACAGATCTTATCATGCATTTCCCTAATGGCATGGGAAGATTTATGTCTACATAGGTAATGAAGAAAGAGATCATAAAAACCTCATTTTTAAAGGATTCCTCTTAGTATGGTGTAATGAGAGGTACTCTAGACAAAGGTTCTTCAAGCATTCTTAGAGAGGTTGGGAGGAACAATGCCTAGGTTGAGGTAGTTAAAAGTTTGGTCTTACCAAATGTTGGATGGGGATTCCTCCACATTACAAATGTTAGGGAGGTTATATTGGTTATAAGAGGGTGTGGTAAAATGATGAATGGTGACAAGGATTTTGGAATTGAAAGGTTGAGAAGGGATTTTGGAAGTAAGGCAAGCTATTGTATTGATGAATTTATTAGTAGATCAAGGGATAGATTGGAATAGCTAACATTTGAATGATGTTAACAGTTAATCAACTAAAAAAAATTATTTTTATAAAACATCATTCTTACATTGATAGGGCTATTGACCTGGTTGACCACAAGTTGGGAATCACCAAAGACATTGATTTTCTTAATTCCTAAGGCTAGAACTATTTGGAGACCTATGCCTAGGGATTCATACTTAGTCATATTATCAATGCATTCAAAGTCAAGTTTAAAGGATAAAGGAATGGGTTCACCATCAAAGAGGATAAGGATGATACCATCTTTCCCACCATGTTGACACTTTGACTTATCAAAGAACATAGTCATTTGGTAGGTTATGTCCTCTTTAGAAATAGTAATGATGGATTCATTTGGGAATTTAAGGGGAGGAGGTTGGTGATCTATTAAAGGTGCTTCAACCAATTGGTTGGTAATGAATTTCCATTTAATTAAATTTTATTGAAAGAAATCAAGATCAAAATCTACTAAGAGCATAAGCCACTTGGCCAACGCTAGTTTTGGTATGTCTTGGAATACATGTACTTGAGTGGGTCAGTGTTGGTTATGGCATAGGTTTTATGGTTAAGAAGGTAGTGGTAGAGTTTAGGGGCCATGAAAGTTAAGGCTAAGTAGATTTTCTTGATATGGGTATATTGAATCTCATATTCTACAAGCATGTAGCTAATGTAGTAAATGGATTTATCTTTATGCTATCCATCTCAGTGAGCCAACATTACCCCTAAGGAATGATTGGTGTGTGAGATATATAGGTGAAAATAGATGTCATCCTTAGGAGTTATGAGGATATGTGGTGACAAAATATACTATTTGAGTGATTCAAAGGCTTTTTGACAATTTTTATCCCATTGGAAAGAGGCATCCTACTTTAGAAGCTGATGGAAAGGTTGGCACCAGTTTGAAATCTAGGAAATGAAATGGATAATGGATTGAAACTTTCCCTACAGGCTAAAATTTTTATTAAGGTTGGTAGTATGGGGCATGTCCAAGATTTATTTGACCTTGGTAGGATCTAATTTGATTCCTTGAAGAGAGATGATAAATCTAAGAAGCTTTCCTAAAAGGACCCCAAAAACACATTTATTGGGGTTAAGTCTAACATGAAAATGGATTAGGCATTCAAATTTAATGTCAAGAAATTATAAATGATCTTGGAAAGATTTATATTTTCCCAAGAGATTGTCGACATAGTCCTCTATGATGGTGTGGATGAGGTCATGGAAGATGTAGGTCATGGCTCATTAGTAGGTTACACCAGCATTATTTAACATGAAAGGCATGACTCTATAGGAAAAAAATTCCCCAAGGGGTGGTAAAGGTGGTTTTATATTGATCTTCAAGAGCAATCAATATTTTATTGTAACCCAAAAACCTATCCATGAGAGATAACATCTTGTGGCTAACTTTAAGATCAACAAGTTGGTCAATCATAGGTAGAGGAAAGTCATCCTTGGGGTAGGCAAGGTTAAGGTCATGAAAGTCCACACAAATGTATATACCCCTAGTGTCTTTGGTGATAGGTAAAATATTTGAGACACATTAGGGGTAGTCAATGGGTTTAATGAAGTTTACAGATAGGAGACACTAAAGCTCTTCTTTGATGACAAGGGCTATGTGAGGATGCATGCATCAAATTTTATATTTAATAGGCTTGGCATCATGATGAGTGACTATGTTATGGTGGTAATGGTGGGGTTAATCATATTAATATCATCATAAGACCAAGTGAATGTTATGCTAAATTCTTGGAGGAAAGAGGAGAAGTCTCAAAGTTCTTTGATATTTAGTGATTGGCCATATTTGATAATGTAGGGGTTATCCATAGTGCCCAAGTTGACATCAATGGTGGATTCATTCAACATGGTCAAGGATTCAAGAGGAATGGATTTATGGATTGAAGAATGTGGGGCACTAAGGTAGGTGATAATAGAATCATCATCTTGATGTTAGATGGTATTGATGGTAGGAGAATCTTTCTCTATCATTTCAAGATATATGAGAGGAAGGATTTGAATTTGGCCATCTTTTTGATAGGTTGGGGGGCCTAAAATAATATTGTTGATAAAAAAGTGTTAGGATAAGTGATATCAAAATCCTAAGTGTTTGAAGGAGTTTGGGTTGGTGAGGAGGGGATGTCTTCCTTGATGGTGTTAATAGGTTTGGGTGAATTAGTGGGTAATTCAGGTAGTACAAACCCAAATCCAAATGAATCATGATTTTTTTGGGTTTTGATTGAAGGTAACTCATGAGGTCCTTATTCATATCAACCTAAACTAAATCCCTTATAGGCACACCTCTGAAGGTATATTTTAGATAATGTTGGTTTGTCAAGGTAGGAAAAGTCAGAGGTGGATGGTTGAATGGAAGAGGTAGTGGTGGGAGAGAGAAGTTTTTGATAAAGTACCCAATAGATGAAGTTTGTTTGATGGTTGGGGGACTGAAATGGATGATGGTTTTGATTTTAGGGTCATAATAAGGGTCATCTTTGAGGTTCCCATAATATTGAGGAGTAGGGAAAGCATCCAATGGTAGAAGGTGATACTCCCCTAATGAGAATCATTAGAAGAAAGATCCTAAGGGCTCCTCTATGGGGATCTATGAAGAAGGGATGGATGAGCTAGTTGATGTTTCATCTATGGTTGGAAGTTGGGGTGTAACTATTGAATGTACATTGGATGGGTGTATGAGGAAATCATTGGGGTAGTAGGTCATGTTACATGTTGAGAAAGGATTTGGGTCTACTCAGATATTGATGACCTGGCCCTTGTGCTCAAACTTAATGCATCAATGGAGAGTAGAGAGAATGAATATCATGAAGTGAATCCAAGGTCATCCTAATAATATTTTGTATTGGAATTATCCTTCTACCACATAGAATATTTTAGGAGTGTGCAGGGTCCTACATGGATATGAAGGATGCATTTTCTAAGGTAGTGGCCATAATGTCATTAAAGGATCAGAAGACTGTTATGGATTCTAACATGATATTGTCTAATAACTTGAGTTTTTCATAATCATATGAGGATATGATGTTAATGATATCTCCCCCATCAATCATCACCCTTTTAACATGGGTTTAGTTGATGCATTCAATAATAAAGAGTGGGGGATCTAGGTCCTTGGGGTGGATAGAAGGTATTTCTGAATTCTTAAAGGTGACAAGGTTGGAATTTTAGAGGGCACCAAAAAATGTAGCTAGAGGCTAAGGGTTATTGGGTTGGACCTCGATGGATTGCAAGGCCTCTATGATTACTTGGAGTTGATGGGGAGAAGTAGAAATCAACTCATACAAGCTCATTTTTTTAGGGTCTGGTGAAGCTACTTAAAGATAGCTTTTTGGATAAATATTACATATGGGTTAGGTTTTGAAGGTTTAGATTATTGGAAACCTAAGATAGACACCTTGTCTTTACTTGAAGATGGAGATGGTTGGGTGTGATTTTATTTGGAGTTTGAAGAGGGGTAAGTCTAAGGAATGGACACCTTAGCCTTACCATTATCCTTTTTGTTTTGATCTAGTGACCACATTGATAGTATGGATAGAAGGAGAGAGTGATGTAGTAGAGTGGTTAGACTCATCTTCATTCTTAGGTGAGAGTGAAGGAGTGGGTAAGCATTGGGTAGGTATGGATTTTTTTTTGGGTTGGTATCGGTGGCATAGGAGGTTAATCTTTTAATACATCATCCTCCTCATAAAGGTGGTTGATGAGAGTTTGGAGATCTTTACAATTCTCCATATCATGGCCGGGTGTCTTATGGTATAAATAAATCAAATTGTTATTGAACCATGATGGTTTGGGATGTGAAGGGTTAAATGGTTTGATGGGTGGTAAGCTTAATGAAGAGGTTTGAAATAACCATTGGATAATGGTTATGTAAGATTAGATTAAGGGTGGTAAAGGCTTAGCAGTTTTTGTTTTGGGTGTTGAGGTAAAAGGTTGTTTGTAAGTAGGTTTGGTGATAGGCATCTTAGGTAATGTGGTATACTTGGTTAATGGTTCTGGTTTAGGTAGGATGGTTGATGAGCTAGAGGTGGAGGATGGTAACTTAGGGATTTTTGGTGCAGTAAAGAGAGGTATGTTAGGAAGTAAGAGTGAAGTTGTAACCAATAGAGGTGGTGGGGTTTTGGTAAAATTAAGGGGCTTCATTCTCAAGGTAGAGGGATGAGGACCCAAAATATTGGGCAAGGTTGAGCAAGGTAAAATTGGAGGATTTGGGCATTTGGGTGGTTTTACCTCTTTGGTTACTTTAGTTGTCGGTTTTGGAGGGGGTTTGGTTACTTTAGCTATCTTGGTGGGTTTAGGAGTTTGAGGGTTGTTTAACTTGGAGGAGGTTTTGGTTAGTTGGGTGGAGGTTTTGGTTGGTTTATAAGGGTTAGGTGGGTTTACCATAGAAGGGGGTAGAAGTTATAATTTTTTCCCTTACCTTTATCTTGGTTTTTGATGGAAGGTTCTAAAATTAGAGGTTTGGTGGGTGAAGTTTTTTTTTCTTGTGAGATAGCTTCCAAAGATGGAATGGATGGTTATATAATAGGGGAGATAGGTGTGGTAACCTTTGTCAAAGGTGTGGTTATGGTTACTTACTCTATTTAGATGTCTAAAAGGGTAGAAGGTAACTCTACTATTTCAATAATTAGAGGGGGATTGGTAGATTGGTAAATGTGTTTTTTTATCAATGATTGTGTCAAGAACCATGTTAATGGTAAGAGTGTCAGGAGAGCATTCAATGTTGTTACTCTCATTTTTCATGGGACCATGGTTTAGAAAATGTTTCCTAAATATGTCAAGGGCTTGGTTGGGTGGTGTATTTGGGTTGTCCAATCTAAGCTCTCCCTTGTCAATGAGGTATTGGAAAAGGTATTTGAAGGTATTAAAAATATTGATATCATGTCCTATGACTCAGTGAAAAGCACAATGGTCATTTTCATTATACCAACCTGACATGGGGTGAGAAGCATCAAAATATTGGGGTGGTTTAACTGGTGGAAGTTGGATGATATTATCTTTTAATAAATTTTCCAAAATATAAGCATAGGGTTCCCCAAGTGGAGTTAATTACTTGTGTTTGCTCCAAGTTTAGTTC
The DNA here is from genome assembly GCA_037957365.1 of Torreya grandis. Lineage (NCBI taxonomy): Eukaryota > Viridiplantae > Streptophyta > Pinopsida > Cupressales > Taxaceae > Torreya > Torreya grandis. Next base: position 2,976,224 of record JARHVA010000168.1, on the reverse strand, counting down.
CTTGGGTTTTGGTTTGAAAGATTAGAGGCATTGGAGGTTTGGTTCCTTAGGTTTTTTTGGTTGGTAGATGATGGGGGTACAAATTTTAGTACAATAAAATTTGTGGTTTCTTTTTTATTGGAGTTGGTATTGGGCTGGTTGCTTGACTTGGAAGAAGAAGCCTCATTGGTTTTATAGGTTGAGTTCTTATTTTTGAGTTTAAGATTTCCTTAATCAATGGCTTGGTTCTCTAGTTTATGAGCCATGTTAAAACTTCATAAAAGGTATAGAAGCTTTGGAAACATAATGTGGATGAGATATGCTTGGCACATGCCCAAGCAAAGAGAATTATAAGTTTGAGTTGAGGCAAGGAAAAGGAAAGTTGTCTAATTAAGATCCTCCAATGAGTCACAAAATTAGTAATGGACTCATCCTCAAATTTTTTGATGGAGTAGAGGTCGGTGATGGAAACTTTCTTGGATATATTTATCTAAAAGTGATCCAACTAGTTTTGGGCTAGTTGATTGAAGGAGAAGATGGAATGTTTGGGTATGACACTATACCAATCTAATGTTGGTCCGAATAATGACATAGGAAAGGTACAGAGGAGAAGAGCATCATCATGGGAAATCAAGTAACATGAATGATTAAAGGATCTTAAATGTTGTTGAAAATCTTCCTTACTATTAAACTTGATAAATTTTGGAAGTTCCCACTAGGTCAGATAAGATTTGAAAGGGATTGAAGGGTGAATAGTATCATTGAAAATTTGATCATAGGATAAGAGATTATGGGCTTTAGAGATGGATGAATCGAGGGTAGTCATATTATCTATGATCATATTCATGAAGTCTATTTGGGGTTAATTACATGGGAGGTTGTAAGATACATATTATGGTGGTGGTTGACAAACATGTTGATAGTGGGTGGAAGGTTAAGAGGTTGCCACATATTGGTATGTGGATACCAATGGTTGGTTAGAATAGATACATTGGTATGTGTATGCCAATTTTTTGGTAGGGTTAGGTGGTTGGTTAGTGGGCATGTGACCTTATGATTATGGAAATAACTAAAGGTTGTCTGTTGGGTAGGATTGGTAGTTAGGTTAGTGGCTAATGGAAAGGTAGTGACCTTTTTACTAATAGGTGGTAACATGGAGGGTATGGACACCACAAGGCTTTGAAGTAGAGTAGTTTTTTATGGGTTGGAGGTAATTAGAGGAAGATGAGTAGTGTTAGATATAGGCACTCTTATTGCATAAGATTTTTTGGTAGGTGGTATAAGGGCAGTGGTAGTTTGTGTCGATTGATTTTGAGTGGTAACCTCAAGGGGATTATTGGTTGATGATAGGGATTAGGTAAATAAAATGTTAAGTAGTACCTGTGTTAGTGGAGGTACCCCCCATGAGGTATAAAAGTATGCCATAAGGTGGATCTACAAGTAGGGTTGAAACCAAGATTTGGTGAGACATAGTTCTAAGGTAATGTTGTAAGGTTGCATGATTTTTGTTTAGGAATGTGATAAAATCTACATCTCTTAGAACTACCTAAATAAGACTTCTTAAATAGTGACGGGAGTCTATGGGTTCGATAACATGTTCCATGGATGTAGAGGTGGAAGAGGTTGGTTGATTTGGTGGCATGTTTTGTTCCTCAAGGTCCCTTTATTGTTGGCGAGTAAGAACCATACAAGAAAATAGGCAAGGAATGATATATTCTCACACCTAAAAACAAAGAGTAATAAAAGAAGATTGTAAAAAAATGAATTCACTAAGAGTGTGTTAAGTCTTAGGATTCTTTTTAATCTCTCTTTTGACTTATGCCTTAGAAAATTGAGGGGGAAATTAGCTTGAATAGGTCCTAGAAAGTAATCTATGTTTGGTTTCAGGTTGCATTTAGGTGCTTAAAAATAAGTTTGTATTGGATTAGGTATGTGGCTTGATAATTGGGTCTTTTTCCCCTCACTTCATGATCTCGTATCTAGTATGGGTGCTTAGCCTTTATACCATTTATCTAGAGTTTATACTCAACTAGATAGCTGAGTTCGTTAGCTCCTCAGTGATTAAATCCAAGTACGATAACCAGGAAAGGATAATGTGATCTGATAGGCGATGAAATCCTAGTCAATACTTGTCTCAAGTATGTTTGATGTTTTTTTTAGTGAAAGTTTTTTGGTTTGTGTAATATTAGTGCACTATAGTTAATTTTCTTTGCTTAAATTAAACTAGATGAACTAATTAAACAAGCAAGCAAACTGTGTATGCAAGTTAATTTTAATCCCAAAGGAAATTTTTTGATTTATTTTAATGAATACAAACTAAATGCAACTTAAGTGAAAGATGATAATGCAATTCCTAATCCTAGGATGATTCCTTCTTGATTTTTTGATAAAATACAAGAAAATAACAATTTTACTTTTTCTAAGAAAGCAAAAGAGACTATAAGTTTCATTTTAGAAATGAAGAAAGGAAATTTATTTTTTTAGAAAAGAATGAAAATAAATGATTCTTCAATAATACAACTCAATTTCTTAAAAAAAATAATAACCCAAGAAAACTCTAGGATCCCACTAGGCATGCCAAAATGTTTCTATCTAAAATTTGTGCTTTTATTAATTTTGGAAGAAAGAAACTAGTGAAGAAGGGTGTGTCAAAAAACTTGTTACAATGTACATGCATTGAATACAAGTGATTATGGATATATCTTCTTTGTATTTGTAGTATGACCTAAAAATAATAAAAATCTTAAACACACTTATTTGTTAGACAAGTAGATGGGTTTATTGCTTAGCATGAGCTAGATCCTAGAAGTGAAACCTTTCTAGGAGGCTATCAATCCACCTCCTTTAAACACTTAAGTTTTGATAAATAAAAATTATATAATTTAAATAAAATGATATAAAATTGAAACTAAAAATAGAAAATTACAAAAAATAACTAAATTTAAGACAAAGAAGTTAAATGCTTTGCTAAAATAATGACTAGATAAAAGCAATTGATGTTAAAATTTAGTCAAAGAACAAGGTTATGGTTATGGTTTGGGGTTGGTAAAATTTGGAAAATTTGTGAAAGTGTAAATGATGGTAATTAATCAAAGGGATAAATTTCAATATGGTAGGAAGACTTAGAGATAAGTAAGATAAAGATGGCAAAGGTATGAGTTGGACAAGAGTGCGATGATGGCAAAGGGGAAAAAAGGCAAATGGATAAGAATGGTAAATGGTCAAAAGGGGTAGGAGAGAAAGGAGGTAGATGAATATTTCCAAAGTAAAATAAAGGAAGGAATACAAGAAATAAATAAATATTACCTTTCCTTCTTGAATATGGTTGTTGATGGTGTAGTTAATGATGTTGTTGAAGATGGAATCTTGTAGCAATTCTAGTAGCACTTCATTGCTTTGAATTATTTTTCTCCAAGATGATGATGACATCCTTCTCAAGTGCATGACCTCCTTAAAAATTATAAAACATTCAAAAATAATTCTTTAACCAAAAATAACTTAACCATGGGTGAAGGGGGGTCATATTTATAACATTTGTTATCAAGAAACATGACAAAAAGTGGAATAGTGAAGTATGGCACCATTTTTCAAGTGGGCTAATAAATTAAAAAGGGGATAAGGGTGGTGGTATTCTCACCTTTTTGGTTTGTCTCCCACTTTGCACATGAGTCCAATTTTGAGTGGGAATCATGCACATGGGCTCAAATGAGGCCAAAGGACTTTCCAAAAAGCTAATTTTTCCTTTGGCTAAATTCCCCATGAATTTTTGCACCATTCACCAATGTGAGTGCTTGAGTGGTCATGAAAGATAAGGGGGTGAGATTCCCACTTAGATAATAGGTCTCCCACTTGGTTAGTTTGTCTCTCAACTTGATAAAGAGTCCAAAATGGAGTGGGCATCATGAACATGGGCTCATATAGGTCCAAAATACTTTCCACTACTAACTTCCATCTTTTGGATAAGTTACCCATGAATTTTTGTACCATTATCCATGCATGAGGACAAAAACACATGTTGAATGATGGTCCCATAGGGAAAATTACACCATATTCTAGAGGAGGGGCCCTTTGATGCTTAATGATGTCATGAGGTAACTTGGAGGAGGGTCATTGGTGGGGTATTATTTTTAACCTCAATCCACCTCACTTCCAATCCATGTCACTTACCATATCACCTTCTATGTCACTTCCCATGTCACTTGCCATGTCATCATGAATAGTGATAGTGGGTCCCATAGTGAATAGTGATTTTAAATAGTACTATGTGAATAAGAAAATAATGATTTTGTTAGGTTAAGAGGGGTTGGTTAAGGGTTAATAAGTTTTTAGGGGGTATTTAGGGGGTCCTAAGGTATCTAGTCATTTAAAATTATAAGTGTTCAATTTTATAGTGTCTATAGTGAGGGCATGATGAGGTCAATGAGTGGTGATGGGGTAGCATATTATTCATATGGGTTCTTAGGAGACCCAATTTTTACATTGGATAAAATCTCCTCAAGATGAGCAAGAGGATCACTAATAATAGTTATAGTGGACACATCCAAAATAGGATTAGATTCACTCTGATAATCTTCAATAGATAAAGTTTGCAAGAACTCTATTATGACATCATCATCATAATTATGATCCAAAGGTATGCCTGATGATTTATTATAGGTGTTTGGATTATAAGTAGCCTAAAAAAGATAGGCATTATTAGTAGATACTATAACATTGATGAGGGACAATGTTTCTAATGAGGAATCTGATTTGGATTTTGGTGTTGTACATGATCTTAGTGAAGATAAGACTTCTGATGCTAACTTTTGTTTACAAGATGCAATTTTGATAGTAGAATAATGATTATCCATGATTGACCTCTTAACAAGGGGTATTTGATGTGATGGGTGAGTGGGTTCATGAGATACAAAAGGACTAGGCTCATGGGGAGTAGACTCATCTTTGATGGAGGATATGTTAAGGATGGGAGATCATGTAAGATGGGTGTGGGGTCTTGAACTTAGATTGGAAAGGGAAGGGATTGATTATGATTAAGAATGGGATCTTGGAATTCATTTCTTTGTTCACCCAGGGATATATATTCATCTAGTTTATCCTCAATTACTATGTCACCACAGTTGATGAGGTCTCGAAAATAGTCATGGAAAGGTTAAAATTGATTAATGGTATGCCCCCAAGTTTAGTGATTGCATAATATTGATTAGCTTTATACGAATAGGGATTAGTCTTAGTGAGATAAATACTTTGGATAAGTGGATAGACCATCATGTTATTAGTGATGAGTTATTTAAAAAGGGATTCCAAACACATAAGAAGGGGAGTATAAGGACCCACTTCACTTTGTGACTTAGAGGTGGAAGCATTGGACTTTGGATTAGATAGTTGGTGATGTTACTAGGTGGATGGACTAGTATTAGATGAGGTGGCCAAGTTTGGATTCCCTTTGCTAGTATGGGAATGGGTATTCAATGGTTTATGACTTATGAATGGAAGATTTATATGGGACTCACATGAAGGGGTTTGAATGGGAGGTGCAACAATTTGAAGTGGATCAACACCTTTGAGAAGTAGGACACCCATTAGAATAAGCCATAGGAATATCTCATCCTTATTTTCAGCTATGTATTGGTATATGAAGTGGGGTCTAACTCTATGGGGGATGAATAATAAGAGATGGATGATGGGAGGGATGCTAAGTATGGCTTCTTAAACAAATTAGATCTCATGGTTGAGATAGTATGACACATGATGATGATGATGATGAGGTGAAATAAATGTGATTAGGATGATATAAAATTAAGGTCATATTCTATATGGATAGTTCAATAGGTGCTAATGTCCTATAAATGATGCCTAGTGGTCAAGCTAGCAAAAATATTAGATATTTGAAGGTTCCTAGGTTCCAAAACTAGCAAGATGGTAATTATATGGGTGATGGTTAGCAGTAGGAAAAGATAATTAGAATAAATTGATGATGATGGTTTTTATAGATTAATATTTCCAAGGTGACAAGATGATAGCAAGATATCAACTAGGTATGAGATCTGACCATATGATGAGTTATAGTAGACTAGGATGGTAAGATGATAGAGATGCATACGACTAGGTCAAAACCTTAGAATAATTTTCTTACAACAAGATGGTATAATATTATGTGATGAAGGATAATGGGATAAGTGATAGTATATCTAGGTGATGATGAAGGTGATTAGGGATAAATATGGGGGTGGTTTAGGACCTGAGCGTGACCTAAAAATCCAACTAAGACAAGGTAATATGGTGTTTAGACTGAATAGGTGATGAAAGCAAAGGTAAGATAAATGTTGGATTATGGATTAAGGAGATTTTGTGTATGCTTAGGAATATAGGAGAGGTGGTGGATAAGACAAGGTCAAGATCGGTTTAGACTAGGGGATTAAATCAAAGTGAGATTGGGTATACTTATAAAAAGATGTGATGGAGAGATGACAAGGCTTGATTATGTAACAAGGATATACAAGAGAATAAATATATGTATAAGAAGGTGAAACAAACATATAAAATATGTTGATTAGGATATGCAAGTGATGGGGTGATGATCAATGATGGTTGGACATGACTAGAATAGGACAAAATGGAGACAAGGTGGTGATGGGAGATGGTATGAGATGGGTAAAAGGAGATTATGACAAGGATGTATAATATGTAAGGATATATAAGAGGATATAGATGATATATATAATATGATGGTGTGATAAGGATGTACAAAATTATAGAAGGATGAGACAAGGATATATAAGATGGGTTGTGCAATGACCTAGATAAGTATGTATAGTTTTGAGTGAAGTCTAACTCAAATCACAAATAGTACAGGTTTAACACATCACACACCCAAGTAAGTAAGACACATAACCTATGATTATTAAACTTAATATTGTGTAACTTGATGCTCACACCGTCTAATGGTTTCACAGGTGAGGCTATAGTATAGTAACCTTTTATGGAATCGACCAAATCTTCTCAACCCTATTTACATATGATGGCTACTTAAGAGCTAATATTAACTCTAGCAGTGAGGTATATATTATGGATAAAGGATTATATGATAGGTTTGCATGTGCTCTCTATGTGTGTATCCTATATACATTAAGATACAGTGGGGCCCAAGTCTATATAGGATGTTGTTTAACCACCTTGTATCTTGGAGCCTAACCACCCCTCACTCTATGGAACACTTTATAGGGAATTATGATTTGGTGCCTAATGATATCTCTCCTAATTTTTAGACTCTAAAAAAACATGGATTTTGAATGAGTGCATGGTGGTGAACTCCATGATCAATAACCCCCTATAAAATAAAAAAGGATGGAGGGTTTATAGGTAATTTTTGATCCCCCAAGAATCACTGTAAGGATACAAGGGGAGAGCATAAACCAACCATAGCCCTTGGGATAAAAATATGTAGATAAAAGATTAATTTATTGATTAATATTAATATGTGATGTATATGTTCAATATAAAAGATAATTATATACAAGATAATGATATATACAAGACAAAGTGATCAAAATTATACATACAAGGCAAGATGATCAAAATGGTTCAAAAAATGATTTTTTCAAGTGCCATGAGGAGTATTTGATATAAAACATATAAGTACATGATTATGTAGTTTAAGTGTCACTCAAAAGAGGTAACCTACAAGACAAGGATTGGCAGTTTGATTGACAATTCTTAAGAGAAACCTACAAGATAAGATGTTAAACCAAAATATGACCTATAAAAGGATGATGTTAGAAAAAATATCAACTAGATTTACCCCTACAAGATAAAATATCTAATTACAATAGGCCTTAATAAAAACACCCTAAAAATAATTATTTGGCTCTATAACTTCTTTGGGTGAGTGGGCCACGATGTGGGGGTCTGGGGGAGGCAGCCCCCAATAGGGTGAAAGGACAGTGCCCCTTACGGGGTCTGGGGTAGTGCCTCTAGTGTGCTCTTTTTCATAGTATAGGGTGGGGTTGAGGGGAAAATCCACTAATGTCAAATGAAATTTGGGCCTTGTCGGAAGCCTAAAATGACTAAAAATTCAACAAAAATGACTCAAAAAATGCACTTAAAAAGACTAAATTGAAGAAAAAAATTAGTTCAAAATCATAATTGCACAGTGAAAAGTCATAAGCAAAGAGTGTAAAACTAAAAATCCAATCCAAAACTATGGATTACAAGTTTTAATTTTGTAGTAGTTTGATTAATTGTGATGATTAGACTGCAAAACCATGATAATTACATAAAATCATGACTACAAATGACAAAAACACTACTAGATACAAATAAAGAGTTACATTTTTGTGATAAACTAAAAAACCTTTAGATTTAGATATTTGACACAAATAGAGGCCTATACAAGTATGGCATATTATTTAAGTGTCTAAAGATGTTTTAAATATGCTTACTTATAGATGATTAAAAGATGGATTACAATATATCCAAAATTTTATAAATGGAGATATTTATCAAAAATAAACAAAATTTAGGACTATAAAAAGAGTTATTTTAATTATAATTATTCCTAAATATATTCTATAATATTCAAATATGACAACTAAAAAATATAATGGTAAAAAAAAAGGATTAGGTTAAAATCACAAAATTGCTATTGGAGATATATTATCATGACTCCAGAGGAGAAAGTCATGACTCCCATATTTTCATGGTTTGAAATTTTGTCAATAATGGAAAAATGACTATATTTGGTCTTTTCCATAGATTATCTTCTTGCCTTGGCCTCTTTTTCTTATTATACCCTATAAACCACATAGATAAACTACAAAGAGATAAAATCTAGTTATAGAGCAGGGTTAGCAATAAGTGTGTAGCCAATACAATGGCAAAAGATTTATGGACAATGTATTAATTGAGTCCCCTATAGAATAGAAAATTCAAAGTGAATCCTATAGATTAGTGTTCAAATGTTAGTGGTTTCATGAAAACCTACAAAACTACAACTTAATAAGACAAAATCGTAATTACTAGGGAAAATTCACAACTTTTGAAGTTACAATTTTGTCAAAATATGTGAACCTATAAAATATACCATTAGTGGTTAGGTAAAATCACAATTTTATATGCAGAGTCGTAACTCTTAGGATAAGGTCATAATTTTTGTGTCATAGTATTGTCAAAAGGTCAAAAACTTGCATGATCATAGAAAACTATTAGCGATTAGTTAAATGTTTGGCACATAGTTGTAACTTACAAGACAGAACCACGACTACAAAATCACAAATACTAGATCAATATCACAACTTGGACCTGTGCATGCAAAATTTCAAGGTTTTTCTTGATCCAATTAGACCTGTAAGCTAGAAAAAATACTTCTAGGATGTAAAATTATTAGTTTGGGAAGGATTTCCTCCCACTGTGGTCACCAAAATATAAAGATAAATTTAGGCATAATATGGATTTAGCTATATAAATTAAAAACCCAAATATAAAACTAATATATAAAGTGATAGAGCCATTAGAATTCAATGTAAATATATGAATAAAATATTCAAAATAGTGTTATAATCCTAAATATAAGTGCTCTACACTATGATCAAATGGATGGAAAAAAAACAATAAGAGATTGAGATTATATTGATATACCTTAGAATCATATTTGTGACATTATGATGTTTATTGATCAATAATTGTTGAATAGATGCTTGAGATTAGTTTGGCATGGATTTGCTATGGATTCCTAGATTACTATTTGGACATGGATATGTCATGAGAATTCAAGTTGGATCCAATGGAGGACAGGAGTGGTTTAAATAGAAAGAGGAGGAAAAGATCTATGGTGGAGATTTAAAGTTGGCTGAGGGAGATCAATGGATGAGGATTATCTAAGCAATTTAATATTCCTTAGAAGCCTCAGTATTTAGAGACTTCTAGAGAGGAGGGGTTAGAATAAAGAGGACTCTAGAATCCTCTAGTTCTAGAATCCTTTAGTTGTATAATCCTCTTAGGGATTAATTAGGTTTAGGATAGGGGATCAAATAAGGATTAGGTGGGTGATTAGGGACTAGGGGTGTAGAAGAGACTAGGAATAGGATTAATAGGTGGGTAACTGGGCCATTGGGAATTTAAAATTTTCAAATAATAGATAAGTGGAGGTTAGATTAAGATAATAAGGATTTAGGATAAATTAATTGATTGGTGAGGATGAATAAGGTTATTAGATGAATAATAATATAAATGGGATATTAGACAAATATCTAGAAGGGGATAAATTAGCATGATAAAATAGATTAAGTAGAATTAGTTTTAACTAATAGGAATATTAGTGACAATAATGTAGGTGAGCGAATTTAGATGCATACATGTAGTATTGGAACCATTTGAGAAATGGAGAATAGAATTTGTTGGTCTTATATATCCTCCATATCAAGGAAAGGAATACCTCTTAGTATTTATATATTGTGTCACTAAATGGGCTAAATTCTAAGCCTTGACCTTTGCTAGAGATGAAGAAGTAGCTAATTTTCTATATTTCAAGATCATCCAATGGTTTGGTGTACCTAAGGAGATAGTCTCAGATCAAGGACTAAAATTTATTTTTAATATGATAAAAAAAATTATATAGGTCTACCAATTAAATCATAACAAATATTCTCCTTACCATCCATAGTCTAATGGCTAAGTATAAGTTATTAACAAAGAGCTAGAAAATATTATGACCAAGATAGTCAATAATAGTAGAAAATATTGGGTAACCATAATACTAGAAGTAGTATGGGACTACAACACTAATTATAAGATAATTAGTGGGTTCTCACCTTATGATTTAGTGTATGGTAATAAACCTTTACTTTCTATTGACTTTGAATTACAAACTTTGAAAATAGTAATAGAAATATGCATTGATTTGGATAAGACACAACAAAATAGAATTATTCAAGTAAATGAACTTGATGAGATGGGGGCATAAGCTTTACAATAAATAGATATATTGTAGAATAAAAGTAAAGTATGTCATAATTCCCACTTCAAAGCAAGAATATTTCAAAAAGGAGATTAGGTACTTTTGTTTGATTTCAAATTTTAGCAATTTAAAGGCAAGTTGAGAACAAGATAGTTACGCCCATATCAAATAGAAAATATATTTGAGAATGGATCAATATAATTGTTTCCAATATATTGGAATCATAAAACTTTGTTGTTTAATAGACATAGACTCAAATTATATCAGAAACCTATCAATAAGGAGGAGTTTGTTCAAAACATCAGACATGAAGTAGTTTTCATGGAAGGACCTAAATTTTCCATGATAACAAGTCCATGATGGTATATTCTATAAAATATAAGGATACCACATCTTGGTTTTATTATTTCAATATATATATATATATATATATATATATATATATATATATATATATATATATATATATATAAAAAAAATAATAAAAACAATAGTGAAAATCCTTTTCAGGACGTTATTGATAATGTTGATTAGAAAACAAGCTTGTTGGTTGGTCATGCATTGAATAAAAAGCTTTAGATTGAAAACCAAAAATTGTTGGTCAAGGGGAAAATACCAAAAAATAAAAATATATATATATATAAAATAGAAAATAGTAAAAAAATGATCATTTATTTTAGGGAATAAAAGAACTGATGTATTTATTTGTATACATTCCTAAAAAGATTAATTCATGCATGTATTCTCTATTTAGAATCATGTGGTAAGAAAGGAATGAAGGCTAAGAGTATGATTTGGTAATTAGTGAATTTTATTTATCTAAATTAGGTTAATATAAATCTTTCTTTTTCATATATGTTCATTTTTAAGAGGAGGTTTGTAAAGAAGATGCCTTCTAGGCCATCAAAGTAATAACTAAACAAAATCATTTAATGACATGAAAAGGTCATAAGTGAAAGGGCACATAAATAAAAGGAATTTCATGTCAATTAATAGAATAATTTGATGACATGAAGAGGTCATAAGTGATAATACCTGTAATAAATTTAATATCATATCAACTTTATTTATGTGTACAAAGTACCTACCAACTCACTCTACAATACCTTGAATAATGTTGATGTGTTTGATAGTGCACAAATTTCAGAAGTGTGAAAGTACATTAAATATTTTTCAAAGATAATTTCATTTAAAATTTCCATGCTATATGATGATTTCTCTAGATTATGTGAGTGGCCACCAAAACAAAATATCCATTTAAATTACTTCTTTTCAATTTATAATAAGTATTCCAATTTCTAGCACAATCATCAATGAAATTTTTGGGATTATTGAAGAAGGTAAGAAAATACTCAGAAGAACTCCCTTTTCTAAGTTAATTGTATAGTTTAATGGGAATTAACAACTATCTATTGCATGCGTACACAACCATAAAGGAAAGGTAAAAGGGATCACCCTAGAAATCTAATTCTTTTTAGGTTATAAAATATTTCATATGTGAAGGGTAACACAACATTTTGGGGTGTGAGGCAATACATATCATTCTTCACCTTAATTATGGATAGCAATAGATTCAACATAGGGTTAACCTCCCCTTATTCCTATATGGATCCATTCATATTTTGGGTGATAATAGATCGTCTCCTCTCTATCATCTTGGTCTTATCCATTTAATTATTCAAAAACATTTATTTTAGCAAAGTATATCAGTATGGAATAATTTTTGAAAAATAAAATTCAGTCAGTCTTCAATATCTATTTCAAAATATTCTATAAAAACACCAATACCCAAGGCAAAATAAGATGCTTCCTCTTTTAGGGTTAGGATTTTATCTAGTAAGAGATGATAAATTAGATCACAAATCACACATGTGATTGAATAGAGTTTTTAATAAACTCTAACAAAAAGGAAATTAAGGCCTAGGGTTTCACAATATTATCTAAACCCTAAATCCAAATATATCTATTTAGAAAGCACAACATAGGTACCTAAAAAAACTAGAGCATCACAAACTGTTGAAGATACCTCTTTAAAGGAGCCCAGTTCCCCTATGCAGATAAAAAGAAGATGCAAAAAATTAATCTTGGCACAAGATGATGACACAAAAATAACTACCACTCTTGATATCCTTAAACAATAACCATTATTTCATTCACCAATAATAGTAGAAACAACAAAAGTATCTCCTAATGAAGAAGCTATCACAACATATATTTTTGAGTCACCATTAGTAGTTCCTAATGAAGAACCTATCCCAATCGATATTCTTATTGAATAAGTTGTTCAAAAAGGAAATATACTCATCGAATACATTTTAGTACAAGAAGTAGAACCCTTTCCATCTTTTTCAAATCTTTATATAAGACAATACTATATAAATGGAAAAGTATTATGGTCTCTAAAGAATAAAAATCATCTAGCTCCACTAAACATACGGAGTTACAATTCATTATTTCACTATCTAAGGTTGAGGTCATCATCAAACAACAAGTTGTAGATAATATTGATCTTTTAGCTCAACTACAATATAAGGATTTACTCAATTCTTATTTGAATCAAGGATTATATAGTTTAAAAAACAAATATTTTAATCACATGACTAAAAACAAAAGGCTTAAGAAAAAAATAACTCATTTTGATGAAGACATGGTAAATTATTTGATATATATCACTAAATTAGAAGAAGCAAACTTGTTAAAACAACAACTCTAGAATTCTCAACAATAACAACTTTTTATGCAAAATCCATCTTCTTCTTCTAAACCTTCAGTTGATCAAGCTTGTCAAACTATTATTTATCATGTCAACTTCTAGATAAATGGAATCAAGTATGTTTTGAGTTCAAAGAACTCAAGGAATAAAATAAATCCTTATAAAATGAAAAATATACAATAAATGAAAACTTAGAGCAAGAAAAATAGAAAAATCAAAAACTTGAAGCAAATCTACAAGTTACATGTCAAATAAGGGAAAACCTTCTAGCCTATAGAGCTCCCTCTCCCTCTTATAGAATTTCTGTACATGAATAGTTTTATAGATGGCAGATACTTAGAATTTCATATGATTTACCTTGTAACATTGAATATCCTCTTATGTTTCTAAACATTTTTTAAGAATCCACTCTAGAATAACAATATTTGCTATGTGAGTTTTATTTGTGTAATCTTATATTAGGGGTCTATAATTAGTTCATGGTCAATATATATTTAGGAAAAGTTTAGTTGATATATCTTCTTTCTACTTATAAAAATTAGATAACTTGGAAATATAGACATGAGTATTATGTGACAAAATCCAAAACTACAAGGCTATATATTAGACCTTCTTTTTCTAGTGCTAATAATTTATTGATTAATTTTAAAATTTCATATCGAATGAATCCAAACATTAAGGATTATTACTTGAAGACTTTATATAATGGTAGTGTCTCTTTTTATCTATATACAAGATAATATTTTGATTTAATATTTATAGTCAGTGTCAGGCATAGGGACACATTGACAATTCCATTGAAGAGAAGAGAGGTGGTGTCTCCAACCAATTTAATATAGAGCTTACAAAGGTCACACACTATTAATGACATGATTGTTGATGTTATTAACTCAAGAGGTGAACAAATTTGGTTTGTCATGAGATTCAAGCCACCACTTATTTTGACTCCAATTCTATCATGGCATAGATTGAGTCCTCAAATAGATGAACAATTTCTATATTGGTAGCAAATGGTGAAAACATATCAAGGTTTCACTAGTTCCTTGGATAATTACTAGGCTGATGAATTTTACATATATGACCTCAGCCATCATTTACAAGATATAATTCAAAGTTATGAGGGAAAAAATAATAGATGAATTTACAAAAGGGACTCATAAAATGTAAATCTTGGGGGAAATGATGAGTCCAAAATATGACTCATTATTACTATTAGTTTTCTTCATTTTTATTCCATTAACTCTCCTTAATTCAAGGATATTATGATTGTATCTAATCTTAGTTTAGTAAATGGATTATGTACCTTAATTAATGTAACTAAATCCAAAGTTACTAATTTTATCATTTAATTTTAACTCTTTACATATTTAATCTCTCCATTTTGTGTATATACCGATGACATAACAGTCTATAAGGAATAAGGACCTTTTTAATGATCTTATAATGTAATATATATAAATGATTCTAACATTTTTACAAGATATAAACTCATTAGACACTCTTTTGGTTCATTCAAGTCTTGTTCTTACTGAGCTATGGACTTGTCTAGTAGTTACAAACTCTCATAGTTCACTACTATGAACTCACCTAGTAGATATGAACTCACATATTCTATAGCTATGGACTCATTAAAGATCCAATTTCATTAATTAGATTATTCCACCTATCCTATTAACCTTTTAATGGACTTATTCAACATCCAGGTTCCTTGAATCAAGTTGCTATGGAGTTACTCTAGACTCTACCAAAGTTTCTATAGAGTTGCTATGGACTTTGCCATAATTGCTATAGAGTTGCTCTAAACTCTTCCAATCTAGCTTTTAATCTTGAAAAAATAAAATATCAATACTTGAATATTATTTTGGTCACTTACTATTTATAAGATTACTATAAATTGTATATATATAAATAGACTTTCTATATATCAGTTAGTGTAAATATGTCCATATTTTTTATAAGAAAAATCAATCTAATAGATCTAAAAAGTCATTCTTAGTAGATATGCAGTGGATTTTATAATGGAAGGATCTTCCTATTCTAAATTTTCAATCACCTATTTTGAAGAAACACTAAAATTAAGATATTTGTCTTGATAATAGAAGATTGAATACTAAGATCTAAGGATCTTCTGTTACAACATTATAAAAGTAGATCTTCATTTCTTGATGGAGGGAGATATATAGAAAATAGATAATAATTTTTTTGCTTAATATTCCATCATAGTTATATTTATATTTTGTAATTTTTTTTTATTAATGAAGAAATATCCAATTTCTATTTACTTAGTCTTCTTTCATTCATGTTCCCAATGTGAGTAAGGGCCCATTCTCCTTAGGAATTAGGAACGTATTTATATATGGTATTTTATGTGTTTAGAATTTTTAATAATTATAAATATATTTCATTTTCAAAACATTAATTATAATTAGAATTCAAAACATGTATAAAATTATCTTTCAGTTCTAAGAGTTAATTTAAGATTGTAAATCAATGTGTTTACTTTCAACAGAGTATTTATTTTCTTAAAGTGTGTCTATTTTCAGCAAGTGTGTTTATTTTAGTAGATTAGATTATAGAGTGTTTTAATTATACTAGTGTTTTTCTATATTTCATAAGTAAATTCTTTATAGGATATATTATATTAGACATTTAGAAAGATAACAAGCCACAATCATATCTATAATACCTACAAACATAAGCCTTGTTACAAATATCTTTGGAAACCACCCCTAGTTTGAATTACAAAAATAGATAGAGTGATTAAATAAAATTATTAATGACACCCATAAACCATAATTTGGGGTCAATTGATATAATTCTATATAATTACTCCATGGTAAATAAACCACCTAACAACCCTCCCCATCATAACAATTAGGAGAATCCTCTTAAAAACACCAACCCACCAATTGATACCACTCAGATTATTACACAAATAGTGAAATAAATAAACATAATTCAAACATATAACACCTCCAAAATTATGCAAGTAAATATCATTTTATCAACATGGATAATCAACCTCTCATTCTTCTCCCTCAAAACAATCAAAAGTTTATTCCTTCAGCTCTTACAGATGCCATGGGGAATGTCATCCCATAACCTATCATGCCCAATAAGATGCTTCAACACATCTAACATGAGAATTTATCCCCTTTCATTATTTTTATTTATATTGGTAACATATCTCCAACTATTAAATATAATGGGACTAAATACCTTACATCTTTTTTTAAGGCATTTGACAATCTTTATAAGGAGTGGATCCAAACTAATACTTTTAACACAACTAAAATTTTAGTTAAACTTTCATTAGTGATCTATTATAATGGTACAATAAACTTCCCCAACAATCCATATGGAAACTAGAGGAAATTGTCAATCCTTTAGTTAAATAGTTTCAACACAATGATCTCCTTGAAAATTGCCTTAGCCACTTCATCAATGCTAATAAATATCTCACTGAATCAGCTCATGATTTTATCAAATGATGGAAATATCTAGCTCATAAGGCTAAAAATAACATGATTGATGACAATTTTTTTAAATTCTTTATAAAAATATTAACTCCTTTACTTCAATATAAGGTTCAAACTTTTTCCCCTCAAATGTTAAATTAAGCTCTTGACCAATCCAATCATCAATAATTTTTAATAAAATAGTTCAAACCTAATACCAAAATCATTAAAATATATTTTAAAAATTAAAATAATGTGATAACTAGAAATCCTCCTCAACCCAAACTAGTATTTTCCAAGTCCAACAATCCCTAAACTTCTCATATGCCATTAACTGTGTAGTAAATGAAACAATTTTTAGCACCCTTTAAACCATTCACTTATCCAAATAATCCTTAAAAATGGTATGACCCTAATAAAATTTTTTGGTTCCATGACAACATAGGTCATTCCCATGAAACATGTAGATGTATTACAAAAATTTCTATCTCTTATATGCTTGGTGATTCAATCAATCATGAATCCATGATTCAAATCCATCATCAATATTACATTAACGCTTCTAAAAAATGACAAGCCCCAAAAACTTCTTATAATAACCAAAAATATTTTTTCACATCTAATGCTAAATAATTCAATTGGTTTATTTATGTGATTGATGTTTATTATGATCAATATTACACCAATTCTCAATACTCCAATGTGGCTAAGGTCAATTATCAATGTAAATTAGCTCACAAAGATCCTATCACCAAACCTAAGAAACCATATTTGGAAGAAAAAACTCTCAAAGATACTACAACTACTCACTTAGATTTAAAAACTAATTAGGAACCATCTCCTCTTTCTATAACCCCAACCACTTCTTTTCCTCCTAAAACTATTTTACCTTATAAGCCTCATGTTGGTTCTTCTTCCAAAACCCATTAAATTTTTTTATAAGAACTCAATTTTATGCCTTAAAAAATTCATCTTATGGAGTTATTTCATACCTCTCCTTATCATCATAAGTTACTCATGCAAAAAATTCAAGTTATTGAAGAGCCATCTTCTTTAGAAGAAGAACCACCTTCTCATGAGCCTCAACTAATCGAGGTGCATACCATTGAATCCATTTGTCCTTTTTTGAAACCCTCCATCAAATTCCATGAAGAATACATGATCAATAATGAGATCCTCTTTCATGTCAATGATCCACCCTTATTTATTAAAATAGACATTAATACCACCCTCATTCATAAATTATTAGTAGATGAAGCGTCTTTTATTTAATATGACATCTATGTGGCTCATATAATAACTTGGCTATAACAAAGATCATATTAAACAAACTTGATTGACATGTCATGGATTTGACTAAACTAATCCAAATCCACTTATTTGTATTTATTTCCCTCTTACTATTGGACCTAAGACTATATGGACAAAGCTTATGGTCCTTGATTTACTCTTATCTTAAAACATACTCTTAAGACTACCATGGACTAATAGAATGAGGGTTGTCACCTCTTCTAGTAGCTAATGTATCAAATTCATTCATAATGGGAAAAGGTATAAACATGAGGACAATCCTAAGCTATGTATTATTCATTTTCCACATCCCAAATCTCAATATCAAATTCCCTCCATTATAAATATTAACAATGCTTCTTTACCTAAATTCATCAACATGAATCAGGATTTACATGTCACTCTTACTTATTTTGATGATGATGAGCCCAATGACTTTCAAAATAATTGAAACAATACCAAGTTACCTCCATACATATTATAGTGTATACCTACCTTTTTATTAACTCATGATTGCACCATCCCTCTCATCAATGAGATCAGTGATTCCCCCTCCATGAAATTCTCAAGAAGTGTATTATATAGAAGATGACTTCACATGTAATGGTTATCGAGTGGCCAAATTATTACAAGATCCTTTAATCATGTCTCCATGTAAATTCAGTGATTTAGGCATCTAACCTTATGAATTTCCTCCCAATTCACAAGCATGTATAATTTATATAACTTATGATGATAAATACATCATGGCGATAAATACATCATGGCCCAAGCTCAATCTTGGGACTTGGATGTTCAACATTATCAAAAAACTTTATCTCAAATACATGATTTCAATCACAATGTTCATACCATTTCAATAGATTTTGAGTTATCACTTAAATTTCATGTACCTCATGATAATTATCCACTCTTTGATACCCCTTGGGTGGTGAAACAAATATTACACCTTTCACCTCCAAAACTTCCATCATCTTTTATACTTCATAACAAACTAGTCATTCTCTCTGATCCTCTCCCTATCACTAATGCTAACAAGAAAACAATCAAATTGGATCAATATTATTCTCTAATTCCACCTACTCTGAGATCACCCTAGATGCCAAGGCCATAAATGTATGCTAGGTACATTTTGAATTCAACCTCCATCATAACAAATTTATCAATCTCAAAGTAGATGTGGAGTATTATGTCCCTCTTCCCACTTTACCTAGTGATGAAGCTGTTATTGAATTGCTTCATGCTTGAGAACCTCAACTCTTTTAGAAAAATCATAAACTTAGTAATTTAAAACAAAAATCCCCTTCTTTAAATAATTTCATCACTAGATTTAATCCTAAAACAAATCCCATTTCCTATCTACTCAATGCACCATATCATTTCCAAGATGGAAATGCTATGATTATCAAGGAAACTATAAGAATAAAATATGGCACCCCATCATGGCCTTGACCAATCATAGTCTCTCAAAAACTTACATCAACTAAACATGATAACTTTAGTTTATTATATGATAAATATCATGAGACTTTCACTTGGTCCTATGAGGACATGCCTGGGATTGATCCTAGCATCATGGTGTACAATATCATCACTTATCTTGATGCCAAACCTGTGCAACAAAAATAACACAAATTTTCACCCAAATTTTATAATTTATGTCATAAATAAATAATTAAAATTCTTGATGCTAAATTTATCAAGCATGTGGACTATTCAAAATGGGTCTCAAACATTGTCCTTGTTTAGAAAAAATTCACCATGGTCATTCGCATTTGCATCATTTTCATAACCTCAATCTTGTTTGTCCCAAGTACAACTTCCATTTACCCTCCATAGATTCCATCATCAATTACACTATTGTACATGAATTTTTTTCCCTTATGGATGGTTTTTTGGGCTCTAATTAAATTCACATTACACCTAAAGATCAACATAAGACAAATTTCACCATGGAATGGGGAACCTATTGTTCTGTTAAAATGCCATTCGGCCTCAAAAATGTTAGAGCTACTTATCAATGGGATATAATCCACATTTTACATAACCTTATCCATAATACCATGGAAACCTATGTGGACAACCTCATTTTCAAGTATAAAATCCAAAAATTCATCTCTCTGATCTTGTTATTATCTTCAATTACCTAATCAAATATAAAGTTAGATTAAATCCCTACAAATGTGTCTTCAGCATCACATCTATAAAATTGATAAGGTTATTATTCTCTCTTCATGGTAATAATATTGATCCTGCTAAAATCAACACTATTGTCAACATGTCCATCCATCATTCCATTCCACATATTTACACTTACCTTGGCAAGCTTGGGACAATAAGATGATTTATCCCCAAAAGGGCTTATTGCATCTATTATGTTAATTTTCTTCTCAAGAAAGGTAATGATCTTGAATGGATGGATCATTGTCAAAATTTATTTGACAATATTAAATAATCTTTTCTTCATCCACCCACACTTAGTCCACCTTATAATGATCATCCTTTAATTTTATATACTTCTTCGACACCCGTATCAATTGGGGAAATGCTTACCCAACAAGATGATACTAGAAGAGAATATTCCATCTATTATATTAGTTGAGCCCTCATTAACAATGGATTTTTTTATAAAAAAGTAGAATGTGATTGCCTCACAATATATTTTGTAGCTAAAAAGCTCCATCATTATATGATTTATCAAACAAATTATATTTATAGTCATTATAATCCACTCCGTCACTTTTTCTCTAAAGCCTTTATCCCTAGAGACATAATTAGCAAGTGGATGGTCCTTCTAATAGAATTTTATCTTTGCATTATTACACAAAAAGTTGTCAAAGGATAAATCATTACTGACCAACTCATACTAGCTCCCATACCTGTTACCAATCACCTTCAAGATAGTCTCCCCAATGATAATATCCTCTATATTGAAGGCCTTAATCAAGATATATCTCTTAAATAATACTTTCATAATTTCACTATTAATCTTGAAGCAAATAATATATTAGAGTCCTCTATCCTTCTTGATACTACAAAATCTAAATTAGTCATTGAAGAATTACCTAAAATAAGTGTCAATTTACACAAAGATACTTGGACCCTTGATTTTGATGCAACCAAATGCCTTCAAGGAGTTGGGGTAGGTTGTATCCTCACTAGTCCTCTTTGTAAAATTATCCCTTTATCATTTTGTCTTACATTTGATGTTACTAATAACATGGTGGAATATGAAGCATTAATCCTAGGCATGAGTATGACAATTGATTTAGAAATTACATATATGCACACTTTAGGTTACTTATAACTCATCAAATGATAGGCTAATGGTGATTATCAATGAAAAATCAAAACCCTTATTGATTATCATCAAATATACACTACCCTTTCCAAATAATTTACTTCTTTTACTATTGATCACATCTATAGAGTTTAAAATTCCATCACTAATTCACTTCTTCAACATCACTCTTTCATCTATACCAAGTTCTTACTAATTCTACATTTCTTATTCATATAAGAAATTCCCCATCTTACATTCTATACCAGATTCACTTATCCTCCATATTAATGATTCAACCATTCAATAGATCTCATTTTAAAAAGACATCATTCAATTCCTTGAGCATCAAACCTATCCTTCAAACATGGATTCCCTCAAAAAGACTCAAATTTGAAAGCAAGCTTTCAAATATGTCTTTAGATATAAAATCCTCTATTATCAAAATGCTAAAGGTACCCTCATCTATTATGTTATCAAAAAGAGGTTCTTCCTCTCTTTAAACAAGTACATGGGGGTATTTGTGGTGGTCAATGTAGCATACATGCTACAACACATATTTACTTATGTATGGGTTAATTTTGGCCTACTCTTGAAAAGGATGCCATCGAGTTTGCTAAAAAGTGTAGTCCTTTACAACTTCATGATGATCTAATCCATTTGCCTCTAGTCTATATTCAAACTATGGATTCTCCTATCCATTCTCAATGTGGGGATTAGATCTCATAGACAAACTACCTAAATCACAAGATGGGCATGTCTTTATTATTATGGATACCTAGTATTTTACCAAATGGGTCAAATCTATGCCTCTCATTAATGTCACTAGAGCCAACATTTATAAATTCATCCCTAATCAAATTATTTTTCATTTTGGATTTCCCCATACTGTCATTTTTTATAATGGTGGTAACTTCAAAAATAAATACATCCAACAACTCTGTGCTAAATTGAAAATCAATCACAAATTTTCCATGCCCTACCATCCTAAATGCTATGGCCAAACTGAGACCACTAAAAAAATTATCAATAAAATCCTTTAAAAGACAATCTGTGAAACTTATATGGGTTTTAATATTCATTTATATCCTTATCTTTGGGCCTATCACACTAGCATATATATTGCCACTAGGACAACACTATTTTCACTAGCCTATGGTTCTAAATCTATCCTCCTATTAGAATTTAAGCTTCCATCTCTTCATATATCTCTTCACAGTATCATAATTAATAAATAATTATGTGAAGCTCACCTACATGCTCTTTATCTTCTTGATGAACACCATATGTCCACTCTAATACACAACTACCAATATAAGGCTTGCATCACTAAATAACATAACAAATGAGTTAAATTCCACAATATTAATGTTGGTGATCTTGTCCTTAAATTATAACACACACATGATAAAGAGAGAAAATATGCCCTAAAATAGTGGGTCCCTTATTTAGTTAAAGATATCCTTTGTCCTAACATCTATCGCCTTTAAAATAAAGAAGGCCATATCTTCAAAGAGCCCACCAATGCATAATTTTAAAGAAATTATTTTTCCTAGATCTTTCCATTCTAATCACTTTTTCCATATGCTATCATTCTAATACTTTTTGTAGGATATCTACATGGGTCTCAGCCTCCATAGTAGTTACTCTTTACATAAACCTTAGTTCCTTCTTTTTGGTCCTTTGGTTTCTCTTTTCTCATGAGTTTCATTATAAAACCCTAGATATGATATTGTCTTCCTCATGATTTCCTTTTTTTCTCATTATTTCTTTACTTTATAATAATTTTTGCATCCTTTGGTTTTTTCTTTTATGATTTTTAGTTTAATACCATGGATAGGATCAAGCCTTCCTCACAAATACCATATTTTTCCTTTAATTTTCACATACTTTGTGCACCCTCTTGAGTTTATCCTTTATGAATTACAATGTAAGACCATGGATAGAACTTATTCTTCCTCATAAAATCACCATCTTTATTTGAGTTTTCATTTTCTAGAATGTGTTCACAATGGTTACAAGTTTATCATCACTTTTTCTCATCTTTAGTTTTTACTTATTTTATATGTAAAATTTGCACAAAAATAAAGTGTTTTCATGTTTTCCTACAATTCCCTTATTCTTATGATAAGGAATCACACTTCACTATCATTTTATCCCTTTTTCACCCTTTGTCACATTTTTTGCAACTTGAAGTAATTCAAATTGTTTCATGTTTCATTCCTCTTGATTTCCTCTCCTTTCATTCCACTCTAGATAAATCAAAGTCAAAGTGAAGATAACATTTTTATTTCACCTAGATTAAAAACACTCTTAGACACCATGTTCACTAATTTCTCTTTCTTAGCAACCAAGTCCAAAGTTTTCAAATGATATTCATCATTAGCACCCATTTTTGGTTCTCTATCAAATATATATAGAGGAGAAATGGAAAAAACCATTAAAATCTTAAAATCCAAGTCATTTGAAATAAAAGGCAACATAAAAATATAAAAGTTCAAAATTACACCAAAAGATGTGATTAACAACACATCTTATATCTCCAATCTAAGTTCAAACTCCACAATTAGCCTCATGATAGAGCTGAGGTCCATTGGGGTGTGGTAGGCTAGTAGATTGTAATAAGATAATTTTAAGAACTCTATAGTGTTATCTACTTTATCACACAAGTACCTAATATTTATAAAATACTGATGACTCTATAAGGGGTCTTGAATAATGGGGAAAACATTATGGGAAGGTAGGTCCATTTTAATTTTCATGCATTTAGCCTTTATGGGATGATATTCATACTTCATTTGATGACCTAATATTTGTGTGGAAAGAGTTATTCAAAGTCCTTAATGTTGAAAGTCCTCTTATTTTGACAAAACTAATGTAAGTGTCTTGACTTCAATAAAAATATTCTCTACCTTTCTTTTTATTTCATTTTCCCCTCCACCCATTTCATTTCCCCCCTTGATAGGCAAGTATGATTCTAAATATTTTTTTCCAGTTTTTTCAATATTTCTTCCTCTTTATCTCTTTGAAACATTCCAATACTACTTTGTTTCAGTTTTATCTATCCTTAGAATAAAATAACATGATTGAGTGCCTATGGATTATTTTATTTACACCATGGCCTTACATTTATAGAATTTTCTTGTTTTTTTTTACCATTTTTATTATTATACATTTTTTTGGACACCTGAGTATTTTTATACCTTTCATGTATTATTTTCCATTTTTAAGTGAGGTTGGCTTGTTACTTCTCACTCACCAATGTTATTTTCCCTTTTATGCAATTTTTACATTGATGATTGAGTAAGGATTGATATTGCTCACTCATCAATGTTATTTTACAATTTTGAATGTCCATATTTGTTTAAGAAAGCATTATTACTAATTTTACATTGATGTTTGATTATCATTTTTGACATGTATTCTTGGTTTGATTTGATGAGTTTGCCTTTCTTACTTAAGGTTTACTTATTTATGTTTTTTGGTATTTAGTAGCTTTGTATTTTTGGTTATTTTATTTACTCTAAAATTTTGACTTGGTCAATTGTTCCTAACTTAATATTTATCACCCTAATACCAAATTTCCTAGTACATCTTGTCTACACTACATCAGTTATCTTGGTTTTCCCACATTTATTTGTTTTTTATCTTTAATTTTTTATTCTTGAGTTTGTCGAAAGTAGTCTCTACACCCTCCATGATCAAAAATTTAAACATAGTAGACAACCATCCAATGATAAAGGTAAGTCAAGGTATGCATACATTAATTTTATTTTAAGTTATTTCCCTTTGTCATTTAATTTCAATTCTTTTATGTTTTAAAATATTACAATCTTTTACCTTTAGCATTATGTGTTTCTATGTTTTTTTCTTGAAGCACCATCCCTTGTTTCACCTAAGTTACATGTGATGATCTTAGAGTGGGACATATGTATACACACAATATTTTCAAACTTTATGAATTTATGATGTTTTCTCTCTTACAATAACCTATCAAGTCTCAATCTCTCTAAGTGCATGAATTAAAAGGTGCACCAAAAAAGGGGTTGGTAAACCATTGGTACTTTGCAGTATTGTTGTCCTTATACCACCACTTGATATCAATCCAACCATCTCCTAAAAACACTCCCCTAAACTTTGCCTCCTCTTTCACACCATCCTCTAGTCATTTTCCACTTTCATTATCCCTTCACCAAACCTAAAACCCTTTCCAATAGTTTACATTACACTATCATTCTAATCAACCTTGTACTCTAATTGATGAAAATTATTTAGGGTCTAGTTCAGCCTCTGACTGACCTAAACCAATACCTAATTTATTTTTATCAATAATGATACAAATTTGATTGGGTCGACCCTATCAGATAAAATTTCATAAATGTTTAGGGTTAGATCTAGCTATATATACACCTTAATTTTGTTTTCCCCCAAAAATATCACTCATTTTTGGGACAACATTTGAACTATTTTGGTCTTACAGACCAAAATTGTTTCTTCCCTTTCCAAAATTTGTCTTAGGCATTCAAATTCTTCAGTTTTCAAGCTTTTCAAAAATCTACGGACTCTATAGGCAGGTTCATTTCTACAGGTTCAAAAGCTTCTACAGGCGGTTTCAGTCAAAAGAATCAATTTTCAATACTTAGTCATTTTTTCAGGATTGGTTCAGCACCTTGGTTCAATCAAAAATCTCCATCGGCAAGCATCTAAGCACAAAAAGAGGCTTGAACCATAAAACCATTGAACCACTTTAGTTCAAAGGTTCAATGGGTTCAAGGTTCAATAGGTTCAACATCTTTGGCAAGAGTTAAGCACTTCAAAGGTTCAAAGTTCAATCGCTTCAATTGGTTCATTGGCTTCAAAACACTTAGCTAAATCAAGGTGGCTTGAACCATTGAACCACTTTAGTTCAAAGGTCTAACGGGTTCAAGGTTCAACGGCGGGTTCAATCAAATGGTTCGTCAGTTAGTTCAAAGCTTTGTTTGAACCGTTGAACCAAAATTTGGCTCAATGGTTGGTTCAATGTCTTGGTTCAACAAAAAGGTTCAACGTTTTGGTTCATCCTTCGGTTCAAAGTCAATTGGTTCAAATTTTGGTTCAAAGACATGGTTGAAAGGCAAGTTCAATGCTTAGTTCATTGGCTTGGTTCATTCAATTGAACCATCAGCTTGAACCATCGACTTAAACCATTTTTGGTTCAACCAATTGGTTCAATGTCTTGGTTCAATGGAATGGTTTAAAGGAATAGTTCAAAAGGCAAAATTTCAAATGGCTTCCCGAAGGACAAGTGCCCTTGTGGAGGACACTTAATCAATAAAAACACCCTTCAAAAGGGTTATTTTTAAGGAAATAGTTAAGTAAATTCCTTCAGATTTTTAAGATAGTTGAGAAAGATCAAAGCAAAGAAGAAATTCCTTCAAAAAATTTATTTGAAGGAATTCCTTCAGATAAAAGTCTGAAGGAATACAAAAAAGCTACAGGCCAAAAGACCCTGAAGGAATTTTTAAAGAATGATTCAACATTTCTGTGGACTTTTTGTTCATAATAATTTTCCCCAGACTTTTTTTTGTGCGAATTTTCCTCAGGGAAAATGTCTGTAAGAAAGTGCACGAGGAAACGTCCATGGGAGAAAGCCCAGGGATTTGTCTATGGGAGAATGCCATAGGATTTGTTTGAAAGAACTGATAAGGTGAAGGCCACCAAAGGACCCTAAAGGTCAAGAACCCTTGTGGGGGAATCTCAGCTGCCAAAGTGAAGGACATTTTCATGAAGCCCGAAAGAAGAATCTAGTGACCTGCCATTCGAAGACCACCCGAAGGGCAGATACCCTTATAGGGGGGCTCTTTCTGACCCAAGGCAAATTATTTATTAAGGTTCAAAAGGGTAGATTCTTTCCAAAAAAGTGCTAAATAGAAAAGCCAAAGAAGGACCAAGGGGTGACACACTTGAAGACGTCAAATTCAAGACAGTGAATTAGCCGTTGAGAGCGCATCGACGGGTGCATGAACGTCAATTTAAAAGCTTGTAAAATAGTTGTTGATCTTGGTAGATTTAAATCTATAGTCTTGAATGCATTTAAAGACTTCAATGCTGACACCAATAGGAAGCGATTAAAGAACAAAGCATCAAATTGAATCAAGGACCCGATTCACTTAACTAGAAAAGGAGGAATGATGAAAAAGGATCAGATCGTTAGGTGGACATTGAAAATTGCAAATCTTTCAATTGCATGACTTGTTTATCTGCATTGATAAAATCAAATGGGTAAAACACCCCTAAGTTCTAGCCTATCTTCCTAATAGTTTTCAATGCAACATGATGTATTACTGTTCCTGAGTCCTCCTTGAAGAGACTATATAAGGGACTCTCTTTCATTGTAAATGGATCTCTTTTTTGACAATCAGAACAAACCTCTGCCCAAATTAAAAGGCACTTTTGAGACTTTGAGCTTAGTTTGTTTATCATATTTTTTTATTGGAATAAGAAAGCAAATGGTTTTTTAGACTTTGTGCTATGATATCTTTGTTGTTAAAGAAACTGTTCTTATGTCTTTTTCCTTGATGTATTTTTTGTTCTTTTAATTCAACAAGTAGGATTAGTGAAATTAGTTAGAAAGGTGTCTTGAAGAGTTAACTATGGAGAGACTTTGTGCCCCCATAATTTCCTTTCAGTGTGTTTTCCTTTCATTTCTATGTAAAAGACTTTTGAGAAGACTTTTTTCTCTCATTGTTCTTCGTATCTTACTCTTGAGAAATTTAGGTGAAGACTTTGTGCTGCATCTCGATTTGCTGGTTATTACATCTTTTGCTCCATTTTACTGTTACTACCTAGAGTATTCTTGTGGCTTGATGAATAGTAATTCTAAAAGAAGAGGGGTGCTTTCTGTCATTTTCTTGAGTTTCTCTTGTGATCTACACACATCATCTCTGAAGAAAGAGAGATGGATGATTTGTCCTACCCTTGAGTATTATTTTTTGTTAATATATATATATAGCTTATCTACAGGGAACCTCCCCTTGATGAGAGGAGAGATCAGTCCCCTTCTGATGTGGTAAACCTACACATTTGGATGACTAATCTTCCTACTTTGGCTGATCAGACCTATTTTGTTTATTAGTACACTGATCGACAAAATATTCAACCAACAATTTTTGGTGACTCTACTAAGGATATCATATCCATTATCCATTTACAATCTATCCATTCACCTCCACATTAATTAAGAAAGAATGCACAGCTTAAAGCCTCAAGCTTTAACTGAAGAAAGGTCAATTCTTTTCCACTTTTGTTTCACAATCTGGCAGATTCAAGGTATACACAAAGCTAAAGGGCTAAAGGTATTATTGACCCTGTATTCGAGTTGGTAAAACAAAGTGATTTTGATCTATTTCCTTCACCATCTCATCTCTAATGAACCAAGAGTTTTCCTCTTACTAAAACCAGATCTCTATTGCCAAATGAAGTATTTACTTCTACTGTTGATAAAGTTGTACCTATAATTACCCCTCTGAGATTTGTTATCCCTCCTTTTTAGAATCCTATAATGGTAGTTCAAGGTCCCTGGGGTAATGCTTTTGGTCCTCTCAACCTTAATACACCTCTACATGAGCTTCCACACAGTTCAAAGAAGAACTTCCCCAAATTCTATGGTGATGGGAAAGTTCACCCTGATGAGCACATTGCATCTTTCATCATAGCTTGGGGAGTAATCAGAGTATAATTTGAAGATTTAGTAGTCAAGATTTTTGTAGAGACATTACAAGGTGTTGCTATAGATTGATTTTATCGTCTACAGGCTCGACTAGTGACTGATTGGAATACTCTCAAAGCTAAGTTTGAAGCTAGATTCAAACCTATAGAAGATGAACATACACTTCTGGCTCAACTTACACAAATGAAGAAAGAACCTCATGAGCCTATGAGAGACTTCATAGCCAAATTTGACAAACTAAGAAACAAAATCCCTGTAATTGCTAGACCTACAGCTGAGAATCTCAAATGCTTTTTCATTAATTCTCAGCTACCTGAAGTAAGTTTTCTCTTGAGACCTGTTGGTCAAATGGATCTTGTTGTAGCTCAAATTTTGGCCACTAAAGTAGAAGATGATCTCATCTTAGCAGGGAAGATAAGAAGAGATCCAAATATAAATAGAGCTTCATCATCTTCTGAATATGCATCTATAGGCACCACAGATTCAATGGTGCAAAAATTAGCAAATGAGTTGCTTGCTCTCAAAGAGCAAATGCCTCAAGGAATGTCTTTTGCTCCTTCATACAGAAGGACATTCCCAAATTAGTCATATCAGGGTAATGCTGCCAGGAATCAAGAGCAATAGAATCG
Organism: Torreya grandis; assembly: GCA_037957365.1. Lineage (NCBI taxonomy): Eukaryota > Viridiplantae > Streptophyta > Pinopsida > Cupressales > Taxaceae > Torreya > Torreya grandis. Next base: position 2,946,216 of record JARHVA010000168.1, on the reverse strand, counting down.
CTTTCCTCCCCTATAAGGGAAACTTGCCCTAGAAGCTCCTCCAACCAATTCAGCAATGGGATATCTTAAAGCAGAATCAGAATTCTCTTATCAGCCCAAATTAAATTAAGAAAATGACGCTGATCTCCTTGAAGACAATCAATAAGGATCAGCTAGTGACTCCCACATTGGTTTCCTGAATTACCAGGATGAACCTGAAAGCAAAGGAGAAGCTTTTGATGGATCATATGCAGTATTTACCAGATCTAAAAACTAATCAATCCAGCAAGCTGATAAAGAGAAGATAGAAGAACAACCATAGCTAGCAGTCATGATTGCTAAATGTGGAACCACTTTGCCTTTTTAGTTGAAGGACCCGGTAATCACCCAAAAGGAAAATACATCAATTGCGCCTTCCCCTTCTAATTCAAATTCACAAACCAGCCCACCTCCCATCCCTCCTAAAACTTAGAAAGTTGAAGTATCTTTCTCTGTACCTAGCTCGATTCAACCATTTGACATAATCGATCATGTCAAAAAGACAAAAATACAAATGTCTGAGTTTGAATATTTGCAATCAAATCTAGATCAATTGAATAAACTGGTCCAATATGTTAAAAACCAAACCATCCTTGTAAGACAAAAGGCTAAAAAGGTAACTCCTGATTCTCCAAAGAACATGCCTATTCCAAATAATCTGGTCATTACTCCCCCAGCTACTTCTAGAATAATAGAACCTTTCTATGTTTCCCTGTTAATTAATGGCCACAAGCTAAGTAACTGTATTATAGACTTAGGCGCATTTGATAATGTCATGCCAAATAAAGTAGCTAAGTCTCTTGGTATCACATTGACCAAAACCTTTGGGAGATGTTTCTCCATGGAGAACAAGCAAGTACCATTGTTGGGGCAAATCAAAGATGCCCAATTTGCATTTGCAGCCTTTCTAGACAAGAGAATCAAGATGATTGTCTTGGTGGCTGACATCCTAGCATCTTATGGCATTTTACTTAGATGAAATTTCTACAAGGATGTGGGAGGAAAACTAATCATGGATCTATCTGAGGCAAATATCCCTATCTAAGGCGTAATGAAGAGGTTGCTCCCTGAAAAGGAAGCAAAGTATGTAGTCACCCAGACATCAGCCCCTGAAGCTTAAATTCTTTTTGAATCTGTAGGTATGGGTAACTATTTTCTATCTACAAATGAAATGCATGAAACACTTGAGAGTATCAAATCAGAAATTAGTTCAACAAGAACAACAAAAAATTTAGTAGGCTAGAGTACAGACCAAGAAAGATCCTCTATCTCTGATGAAGAAAAGTCTAAAGAAAAATTAGTATCAGATGAGATATGGACTTTGGAATTTGATGGCAGTTGTTCCTCTACCAATTCAGCAGTTGGGATTGTTTTGATATCTCCTCAAAGAGATATGTTCCCTTCATCTTACAAATTATAGTTTAGTAACACTAACAATACAGCTGAATATGAATCTCTGTTGCTGGGCATGAAGGTTGCTCAAGAAAAAGGCATCAAATTTATTCATGCCAAAGGGGATGCTAAATTAGTAGTTTGTCAAGTGAAGAATTTATACCAAACTAAGAATGAAAGATTACACCACTACCGTAACTTAGTTTGGGACCAAATTGAAAGTTTTGATGCTTTCAACATTTTTGCCATACCCAGAGAGTCTAATGATAGAGCTGATTCACTTGATGTTTTAGGAACTCTCTTATTTCCTCATTCAAATTTTAAAGAAGATAGGTATACCATTGAGCTAGTCTATAGACCAAGCATTCCTGACAATGCTGATCATTAGCAAGTATTCAATGATGATCATCAAATCATTGCCTTCTTGGAATGAAAAAATAATTTTGAATAGCTATGTTTTGAAAGTAGTGAACCTCAGAAGAATGAATCTGTGTTTGAATCTAGCTCAGATATAAATGAAGAATTCTTACAGCTAAAAGGAAACAAAATTCTTAAAAGCCTGGTTTCTCTTGAAAAGTTATTTGACAAACATGATAGATTCATTAAACAAGAACAAATAGACTCGAGTTTCTCTCAAGGATTTGATCAAGTGAATCTGTCTACTGAAGAAAATCCTAAGATGATCAATATTGGTAAGTGTTACACCCCTGAAAAAAGATTCAAGTTCATCTCTTTACTCTATCAATACATGGATGTCTTAGTATATTCTTATGAAGACTTGAAATATCTCAGACCAGAGGAAATCTACCATAACATTCCTCTCAAGGCTGACTCAATGCCATACAAGCAAAAATCTAGACAGTATAATCCAAAAATATCAAGTACTATTCTATCTGAGATACAAAATATGTTAAATGCTAGAATCATCTTTCTAATTCATCATTCTACATGGATTACGAACATAGTGCCTGTAAGGAAGAAGAATGGTGAAATCTACATTTGTGTAGATTTCATAAATCTGAATCAAGCATCTTTGAAAGATAATTATCCTTTCCCATTATGGATCAAGTGCTTCAAACAATGACAGGTGTAGAGATGTTATCAATGCTAGATGGCTTCTCAAGTTATAATCAAGTTGAATTTGGTGAGGCAAACCAACACAAGACTGCATTCACCATGCCTTGGGGTACATTTGCATATAGGAGAATGCCTTTTGGTCTAATAAATGCTGGTGCTACCTTTTAGAGATCTATGGATCTGGATTTCAAAGATGAGATTGGTAAATTTATAATGGTATACCATGATTATTTGACTATCTTTTCAAAGCATCGATCTGATCATGTATTCCACCTACAACAAGTGCTAGAGAGCTACCGCCAGAATGGTATTTTCTTAAATCCTAAAAATTCTATTTTTGGAGTAATAGAGGGGAAACTCCTTGGACACATTATGTCCAAAGAAGGCATAAATATTGACTCAAACAGATTCAAGTCTATTCAAGAGCTTAATCTACCTACAAGTAAGAATGATGTTCATTCTTTCTTCGAAAAGGTGAATTTCTTATGGAGATTCATCCCTGAATTTGCTGAGAAGACTAGACACATTGTGAACATGATGAAAGGGAAGACCATCTTTAGCTGGACTAAAGAAGGTAAATCAACATTTCAAGATATCAAAATTGCCATTGCTCATGCCCCTACCTTGGTTTGCCCAGATTACAACAAAGATTTCATCATATACAGCTATGCGTCTGAACACACTCTTTCAGCAATTCTTGTTCAACAAGATAAGGAAGGTATGGAATCTCCTATCTCTTTCATGAGTTTCCCTCTCAAAACCCATGAGATGAATTATTCAAATATAGAGAAGCATGTTTATGCCTTGGTGAAAGCAGTCAAACATTTCTGCTTCTATATTCTGAATTCACACACTACTGCCTTAGTTCCTGATACTATAGTCAAGTCTATATTAACTCAGCAGGAGTTTGGCACGAAAAGAGGTAATTGGATTACAAATATCCAAGAGTTTGATCTAGACATCAAGTTAACAAATTTGGTTAGGGGTAAAGGCTTATGCCAATTAATTACTGATAATAAGTTAAAAGACACACAGTGTAAAGAAATTGAAGTGGAAAAGACACCAACAGTCCTTTTTATCTCCACTACCAATGAGTGGTATTCAGGTATCACTCATTTCCTTACTTATGTGAATGTCTTGCTCATTTTTCTTACAAAGAAAGGAGGACTATCAAGTTGAAAGCTGCCAATTTTGTCCTTTGGGATAATGGCCTATACAAGAGAAGCACAAGTGGAGTATTCCTTCGTTGTGTAGACAAAGAGCAGTAAACCCAGCTTTTGAAATCTTTCTACAATTTGGCCTATGGAGGACATTTTTCTACTCCTGTGACTACTCATAATATTTTATGAGCTAGGTATTACTGGCCAACTCTTTTCCAAGATGCACATAAGTGGGTGAGAAAATGTGAACTCTGTCGGCAATTTATAGGAAGACCTAAGTTAGCTACTATGCCTCTCAAGTCAATGATCATAGAAGAAACTTTCCAGCAATGGGGACTTGATTTTATTGGGACAATAAACCCATCTTCAAGTGTTGGACATGATTATTTCCTTACAGCAACTAATTATTTCACCAAGTGGGTAGAATAAATCCCAACTAAACATGCTACTTCAGAAGTTGTATGCAACTTCCTCAAAGAGAATATCATTTCTACGTTTGGAGTTCCATTCAAAATTGTTACTGATAATGCAATGTGTTTCACCTCTCAAGATATTACACAATTTTTTTTCCATTTTGGAATTACACTCTCACTCTTTTGATTATTTTCCACAAGGGAATGGACAAGCTAAATCCAACAATAAGAATCTGGTAACTATTATCAAGAAGCTAGTAGATGACAATCAGAGAACATGGCATAAAACATTGGTTGATGTTCCATGGGTAGACCAGATCACACCAAAGAGGGAAATTGGTGTCTCCTTTTCAACTTCTTTATGGTATCAATGTTGAGATACCAATCACCTCAAAATTGCCTGCCTTGAAATTGGCAAAGGCAATTGAAGATCAGATATATGAAATTTATCTTAATAAAAGAATCATGTGTCTGGCTGAGCTGGAGGAACAAAGAACCATGGTGGTGGACAAAATTTATGCTCATCAAATTTTGGTAAAGAAACTCTTTGATCAAAAGGCCAAAAATCATGATTTCTAGATTGGGGATCAAGTCTTGATGTGGGACAAAAGGAGAGAACCAAAGGGGATGCATGGAAAGTTTGACTCCCTTTAGAGAGGCCCATTTATAATTTGTTAGCACATTGGTGAAAATATATTTTTATTGAAATATCAATATGGCACACTCGTTTCTCTGCCCCACAATGGGCAGCATCTGAAACATTTCAACTCTTGAAGTGTTAGATCTTTGCATCTGTATATTTGTACATTTTTCAATTCTATTTTGTTTTGTTTTTTTCCATTTTTGATGCCTTTCATTTCTAGGTAACATGACTCTATAACCCAATGGTAGACATGAAGACACTAGAGATTCTAGACTCTACTCCTTTCAATTCTTTTTGCAATTGACAGAATTTCCCCAACTGGAGCTAGCTCTTGTCCCCCAGAAATATCACTCATTTTTGGGACAAAATTTGAACTATTTTGGTCTTATAGACCAAAATTGTTTCTTCCCTTTCTAAAATTTGTCTTAGGAATTCAAATTCTTCAATTTTCAAGCTTTTCAAAAATCTATGGACTCTGCAGGCAAGTTCATTTCTACAGGTTCAAAGGCTTCTACAGGTGGTTTCAGTCAAAAGAATCAGTTTTCAGCACTTAGTCATTTATTTGGGATTGGTTCAGCACCTTGGTTCAATAAAAAATCTCCATTGGCAAGCATCTAAGCACAAAAAGAGGCTTGAACCATTGAACCATTAAACCATTAAACCACTTTGGTTCAAAGGTTCAACGGGTTCAAGGTTCAATAGGTTCAACATCTTTGGCAAGAGTTAAGCGCTTCAAAGGTTCAAATTTCAATCGCTTAAATTGGTTCATCGGCTTCAAAACACTTAGCTAAATCAAGGTGGCTTGAACCATTAAACCTTTGAACCATTGAACCACTTTGGTTCAAAGTTTCAATGAGTTCAAGGTTCAATGGCGGGTTTAATCAAATGGTTCGTCAGTTGGTTCAAAGCTTTGTTTGAACCGTTGAACCAAAATTTGGTTCAACATTTTGGTTCATCCTTCAGTTCAAAGTCAATTGGTTCAAAGGTTGGTTCAAAGACATGGTTCAAAGGCAAGTTCAATATTTGGTTCAATGCTTAGTTCATTGGCTCGTTTCATTCAATTGAACCATTGGCTTGAACCATCGACTTGAACCATTTTTGGTTCAACTGATTGGTTCAACGTCTTAGTTCAATGGAATGGTTCAAAGCTATGGTTCAAAGGAATAGTTCAAAAGGCAAAATTTCAAAGGGCTTCCTGAAGGATAAGTGCCCTTATGAAGGACACTTAATCGACAAAAACACCCTTTAAAAGGGTTATTTTCAAGGAAACAGTTAAGTCAATTCCTTTAGATTTTTAAGATAGCTAAGAAAGACCAAAGCAAAGAGGCAATTCCATCAAACTTTTTGTCCAAAGGAATTCCTTCAAAAAAAAGTCTGAAGCAATACAGAGAAGCTGCAGGCTAAAAGACCCCAAAGGGATTTGCAAAGAATGAGTCAACATTTCCACATACTTTTTGTCCGTGGGAATTTTCCCTAGACTTTTTTTCCATAGGAATTTTCCTCAGGGAAAATGTCTGCAAGAAAGCATGCGAGGAAACGTCCACAAGAGAAAGCCCATGGATTTTTCTGTGAGAAAATGCCATGGGATTTGTCTATAGGAACTACCAAGGTGAAGGCCACTGAAGGACCCCAAAGGGCAGGTGCCCTTGTGAGGGACTCTCGACTACCAAAGTGAAGGACATTTTCATGAAGCTCGAAAGAAGAATCTAACGACTTGCCATTCGAAGACCACCTGAAGGGTAGATACCCTTGCGGGGGGGCCTCTTTTTGACCCAAGGTAGATTATTTCTTAAGTATTGAAAGGTTAGATTCTTTCCAAAAAAGTACCAAACAGAAAATTTGAAGAAGGAACAAGGGGTGACATGCCCGAAGACATCAAATTCAAGACAGTGAACTAGCCGTTGAGAGTGCATCAATAGGTGTGTGAACGTCAATTTCAAAGCTTGTAAAATAGTCGTTGATCTTGGTAGATTCAAATCTATGGTCTTGAATGCATTTAAAGACTTCAAGGCTGACACCAATAGGAAGTAATTAAAGAACAAAGCATCAAATTGAATCAAGGACCTGATTCACTTAACCAGAAAAGGAGGAATGATGAAAAAGGATTAGATCGCCAGGTGGACATTGAAAATTGCAAATCTTTCAATTACATGACTTGTTAATCTACATTGAGAAAATCAAATGGGTAAAACACCCTTAAGTTTTAGCCTATCTTCCTAACAGTTTTCAACACAACATGATGTATTATTGTTCCTGAGTCCTCCTTGAAAAGACTATATAAGGGACTCTCTTTCATTGTAAATGGATCTCTTTTTTGACAATCAAAATGAACCTCTACCCAAATTGAAAGGCACTTTTGAGACTTTGAGCTCAGTTTGTTTATCATATTTTTTTATTGGGATAAGAAAGCAAATTGTTTTTTAGACTTTGTGTTGTGATATCTTTGTTGTTAAGGAAATTTTTCTTATGTCTTTTTCCATGATGTATTTTCTATTCTTTCAATTCAACAAGCAAGATTAGTGAAATTAGTCAGAAAGGTGTCTTGAAGAGTTAATTATGGAGAGAATTTGTGCCCCCATGATTTCCTTTCAGTGTGTTTTCCTTTCATTTCTATGTAAAAGACTTTTGAGAAGACTTTGTGCTCTCATTGTTCTTCGTATCTTACTCTTGAGCAATTCAGGTGAAGACTTTGTGTTGCATCTCAATTTGTCAGTTATTACATCTTTTGCTCCATTTTACTATTACTACCTAGAGTATTCTTGTGGCTTCCTGAATAGTACTTCTGAAAGAAGAGGAGTGTTTTTTGTCATTTTCTTGAGTTTCTCCTATGATCTACATGCATCATCTCTGAAGAAAGAGAGATGGATGATTTGTCCTACCCTTGAGTATTATTTTCTATTAATATATATATATATATATATATATATATATATCCTATCTATAGGGAACCTCCCCTTGATGAGAGGAGAGATCAGTCCCCTTCTGATGTGGTAAACCTACACATTTGGACAACTAATCTTCCTACTTTGTCTGATCAGACCTATTTTATTTATCAGTACACTGATCGACAAAATATTCAACCACAAATTTCACTATTTCTTAGAAAGACAACAAGATTTAATTATTCATTTATGCTTCTTTACAATCTTCTCTTCTACCATTCTACTTGACGAGTTATAGATTAGGGTTTCTACTTGGAGAAGAATCTTGTCTTGTGGAAAAGTCTTGGATGCTTTGGCCTTTCTTAGTGATTCTTACAAACCATAACAATCTCCTAAGAAGTACCTTTGTCCAAGGGAAAGATTGATTCTCGATGGGTTCATATTCAATGTAAGTATCTATAACTTTACTCCTCTATTTTAGTAGATAAAATTAAAATAAGTAATGTATTTTGAATATATTACTCTCTCCATGTATTAGGGTTTTACCTATACATAACTTAATTAGGATTCTCTTATTCATGTTTAATTTTATGTTTACTAAACCCCCATTTGTGCCAAAATATTTTGTGATCACTCAATTAGATTTTACTTTGCTTGGAATTTACTTTTGTGAATATGAAAACAAAGGACCATTAGGTTTATTACATGGTGATGTTTGACTGGAGGATTTAGAACCCTCTCTAGTGATTCTATTGTGGTAAGAGATCCATGCATTAGGTCTTGTGGATCCATCTTGGTCATGACCCTAAATATCTAATGTATCAAAAATTGGAAGTGTAAGTAGGATTTATCTTCTCCGATCTAGGATTGAATAATAGCTCAATTGCATTTCCCTTTGCATACACTATTATTTTTATATTATTCTTCTATTTTTACAAAAAAAAAAATTCATATAAAGTTTTATATAAATCCCAAATTTTATCAAACATATTTTTGTACATTATTAATTCTTTGAATTTTGTCAAACCCTAAACATAGATGTGTTTCATCAAATTTTAGATTTACATGAAAACCCTAAATGAAAACACCACTATGAAAAATTAGGAGAATAATATAACAATGATAAAATTCACTAATTTTAAGCTAATGTATTTTACTTACTAAAAATAGAAAGTTATAATGAGAAAAATAAATACTTAACTATTAATTGTGCCTTTGAGAGGAATCAATATCTAAAACTTGTTGTGCAAAGAGGTCTGGAGTCTAGAATAAGGAATCTAAAAATGGATCTAGGCCTGTAAAAAACATTGAGAAGATGACACTAGAGGGGTAGAATATTTTTCCAACCTAGGGCACTCCTATCCACTTGTATTCAATAAATTAGGGCTTTCAGATTCTGTATGCCTCTATTTATAGAGCTTGTATCTGGTGTAGGATCTTATGATCACTTGTGGAAACCATTGTGTAACTAGTTTTCCTTCAAAACCATATATCCTTGACATGTGAATACCAATGCAAATCAATGGAAAAAGGATTTAGTGGTTGATGTTGGGTGAGACCTCAACACCACATGTGTTGAGCATTGCTTATATACTAATACTATAAATAAGGATCAAAATTCATGTATTTCTCCCATGTTATGGTGGTGTGTGAATAAATAGTGCAATGTATTATATGTTGGTATAATATTTATGTGATTAAATGCCTCAAACATGATTTGTGACCTCTAGAATGTATTCAAACTTAATCTATAATCTCTAGGCCTATATGCAACCCTAATTACTTGAAATATATCTTCTAATCTTAGTGTGTAAGTGTGATTCAAGTATTTTTTGATGTGGAATATGATTGTGTTCCAAATGGTTTAAAAAGTATTTATTTATTAATATAATTAAAAATCCTTTAAATGGGAATGATTAGGAACATGGGTTGACCTTAGTATAGATTTAAATTTTATAAATTAGATGTTATTTGGTGGGAAAACAAGAGAGGGGGAAAGACACTAGATTAGTACACTATAGTCCCATATGGAACTCTTGTCTAATTCATGTTGAATATTAGGTAGGGCCTAAAATGTGTCTAAATTTGATAAAGATAGGGTTAAATTAATTTAGGGGTCATATATCAGCTTATAATAGTGTGTAAGGCAGTTGAAAGTGATCAAAAAGGGCCCTAAGATAGTTATAGAGCCAATTATGTAAAAGAGTGGTTACAAGTGAAAATTTTTATCTTAAATGCTAATTTTAAGTGTTTACATTCCCCCCACCCCACATTTAATTCTAGTAATGTATAAAAAGTGAAAGTACTAAAGTAGAAGTAAAAAAGAGTATGTACCTAAAATTACCTATGGGAAGGAGTTCCAGATGTAGGCAACAATACTGAACTATGATCCACATAAAACCTATAGTGAAACATATGTAATATCAATTTTTAATTAAGATAATCAAAAAGTGAAAGATAAGAAACTAAAGAGTGATAAGGAATTAATACCCCTGATTGAGTATGCGAACCATTATGACTTTTTTGGTGTAAAAGTTTTTTAAAAATGATTATTTTTGTTGTGCTTGTAGCTCTAAGAATATGAATGAAACCACTAGTGTTTAGTAGGGTGATAAAGAAAACCACTACGAGGTTAGAAGGATTAGGGGTTATATGGGATACAATAGGTCTATAATGGCTATCTAGTTTGCTAGCTTGCATAAAACTATAAGTGACTTGTAAAATAGGTTGGGGATAGCATGAACAAGATCATAAATTACATGATCACCAATAGTGGATCCAACCATAGTAAAAAAAATAGCTAATACTAAATTATTGATTGCATAAACAAAATGAAACCATAATACCAAATGGAGAGAGATAACAATTGAAAAGTAAATCTAGAAGTTAAGGCACTTTGAATCCAAATGAAAGTCATTTTAATCAATAAAGATGTTTTGGAGAAAGGTTTCAAGAGCATGCCTATTCTAGGTTTCAGCTATCCTTCCAAATTGATATTGTTATTTTCTAACAATGTAATATTCTAGATTAGTAAGAGAGAGAGAATGTTTAAGAAAGTTTTGTAGTTTATCTTGAGCATGTATATTTATACTATACAATGAGGAATGATTACAAAGAGAGAAATGACATATAATAAAGGAATATTTCAAGCAATGAAATTATTCTTTAATCATGTACAAATGCAGGAAACTTTAGAAACTACTCTAAGAAATGCACATAATAACTATTTTGCTAAAATAAAACAAACCCTAGAATTATATTGTAGTAAATAAATAAGTAATTTCACTTTTTAAATAAAATTTCCATCATATCAAGCTCAAATAATATGTGAAAACTTTCTACCAACTGATTATCCAATTTAGGAGGCAAGAGAGGAATAAGATCAGGGTGTGTGTAAGTTGAGTCTAGACCAAGAGCCAAAATCTATGGAGGAGGTGAAGAGGAAGCTACCGATCTAATAAATCTAATGTAAAGATCATAGGAGATAGATGTAGTAGAGTCTTAAGGGAGAAAGGATACAACCACAAGATTTAGGAACACTATCAATAGCAATGTGAATCACCAATGGAAGTTGAAACAGAGTAGGACATCCCTTTTCATAAAGAAAGCTATTGTGCTAAGTAAAATCTAGGAGAGATTCAAGGAGGCACAAAAGATTTGGATGTGAGTGATCAATGGATAATATTAGAGTAGAGATTCATAGAGAGTGATTATATATGCCCAAATTAATGAGGAAAAGCAAATATATCTCATCCATAATCTACTAAACAATACAAAACTAGACATTTGGGCCCAAACAAGGCCCTTTGGCATGAATTCTACCTATTTCATGACTTTCATGAAGGAAACATGTGTCCTAGGGCATGGATTTCCTCCCTAAACCATGACTTGGGTTCAAATTCCACCTAGGATGGTCAATGAGTTCTTGAAAGGGCTTCAAGGGGTCCCTAGAGAGCTTGTCTAGTGTGTAAAAGAGATGAGATGGACAAAGGATGTGTAAGGGATGAGAATAAAATGTGGGAAAGGTCTAAAAGAGTTTATAATATCTATAAGTTGGATAACGAGGGTTGGTATTTTTCACATGAGTTGATGTGTAATCATAAGGATTAGGGTCATAGGAAATACAATTGCATATGGCCCAGGGTACAAGCATTCGGCATTTGAATGAACATGGAGTATTGTGTAGTACCTATAAGCCACACTAAAGCAAAGGAAAGTAATAAATTAAAAGATAAAATAAAACATTACCTACACTTACAAGATAAGGATAGTAGTAGAAAAAGTTGATGGCATGATCCACAGGTGAGAGTGTAAATGCTATAAAATCCAAAATCTAACTCTAGCTCCAACACCAGCTCCAGCTCTAGTTCTTATAAAGAAGAGATAATAGTGATATCAAATCAAATCATACTACCCATAATGGCATTCACTAAGGTGTTAGCCTTAGTGTTCTCCCTATGAGGGATATGGGTGAATTGGATATCCTTGAAGAATGAGAGAAAATTGTATACACATTATTTTTAACTTTTACCAAATACTAACACTTTACATCTTACAAGATCCCATCAAGACTCAATCTCTTTGAGTGCATGCTCTAAAGGGTGAATTGGGAAAGGGGTGGGTAGAACTTTGGTGATTCATAAGATTTTTGTCCCATTTTCCACATTATTACTAGTCTAACTAGTTCCTAAAACCTTTCCCTAAGTTGTTTCTCCTCCCTTGCATAGTCTTCTAGTATTTTTCCTCTTTCCATCCTTCATTTCCTTATTTAGCACCCTTTTGACCTATCAGTTGTACTAGGTCGACCAGGTAAACCTAGTATAGTTTAAGGGCATTTTAGCTTTTTGGTTTGTTGACCTCCCAATCAACCTAACACAGATCTAGTGAGTTAGCCCAAAAATGTGCAAGGTCAATCAAGTTGACCTATCATAGCTGACATATCCAAATTATTTTAGGGTAAGTTCCACATATAAATAAAAGGTCATTTTGTTTATTATTGATATATGCAATCAAGAGTTATTATTTTCTTGTGCTTCTTCATAATCTACTCTTCCACCATTCAACTTGAGGAGACTTAGCTTAGGTTTCTTATTTTGGAGAATCTAGTCTTTTGGATATGTCTTGGATGTTTTTGCCTAAAAAAGTGAACCTTATGAATGAAAACAACCTATTAAAAAGCCCCATTATACAAGGAAGAGATTGAGTCTTGATGGGTTCACATTCAGGTAAGTATATTCTAACTTTGTTCTCCTCTCTTTTAGTTGATAGAAGTAGCATGAGTGTTGTCTCAAATAATATTAATCTTCATATTCTATGTATTAGGGTGTTACTCATACTTACTTTATTTAAGGTTCCTTATACATGTTGTGATTTCTTTACTTTGATAACCCCCACTTTGTGTCACAAGCTTTGGTGTGCACTAGATTAGATGTACTCTTCTTGTTATTATATTAGTGAAATATTAAATCATAGGACTCTTTTAGGGTTGTTGTGTGATTGTGTTGGACTATAAGCTTTGGAACCCTAACTCACATGGTGTGTTGTGACAAGTGATCTCATAATCAAGTTTAATAGATCCTCATATTGGTCATGCTCTCACTTAAGAATTGTATACCCCCAATAGGAAGTGTAGGTGTGTTATATCCCATCCGATCTAGGATTGATTTATGGACATGATGAATTTATGATTGCATACCTTATGTTGAACTTGATGTAAAACTAACCCTTGTAGGAATTATTTTATCTTATTTTATTTTTATTCATCATTAATTTTATCATATATTTATTGTGTTAGATTGACCTTATTGACCTAGTTATTTATCTCTATGTACAAGTTTGTAAGAACAGGCAACTAGATCAACCAGCTCAACCTAGTATAGGTTTTTAAACATTTAGACTTATATTTAGCCAATTAGATTTCAAAATTAGCCTACTACACATTTTATACTTCTAGTTTAGCCTACTAGGTCAGCTAAGTCAAACTAGTGCATTTTTAGCACCTTTTCACCAAGTTCAAGCACAACTTATTTAATTAGCTCGACCTAGTTTGCATGTTACTACTAGTTTTTCCAAGGTCTCAGATCAACAATCTTCTCTTTTTCATCTCCAAAACATTTAGGTAAATTTTTTCCATTTGTATCTTTCTTTTTCTTTACTTTCCTTTCAAATTTGTAGTCTTCAAAACTAGCTTCGCACAGTCAACTAGGTCAACCCTGTGGACCTAGTTCTATGTTTTATATTTTCTAAAATAACTAGGTCAACCTAATCGACCTAGTTCACTTTTAGACTTTGCTTCCATAGTATAGGTTTGACCTTGTCAACTTTATTCTATATGATTGTCCATATAGTTTCTTAATTATACCTCAGTTCAAAGTTGGAATGAACCATATATGTTAATCACATCTTTATTTTAAGTTGAGTGCATGCTTATAATAATTCACATAGTCTAATTATGGGATTTTTGATAAATTAGTTAGTTCACTATTTCTATTCTTTTGCACACATGACCAAACCACATAAATATCAATAAGAATTTAAACATTTGATTACTTAGTTTTACCTACTTGGATTTCATCACCAAGGGGGAAGCCAACTTAATGTTCTGGTTAAGTATAAAGTGTGGTTAATGTTATATTTTGACTAAGCACCCATTATCCTTATTGCTACAATGTGTGAAGTGAGGGGGTAGGCCCCAATACCAACCTTATATCATTTCCACTATAGTCCCATTCATCCTAAATTTACCTAGAACTATCTATATATTGTTATCTAGTACCTTGTTTATAGCCAATCTACCTTTACATTTAAAATCATTCTTAATAATATAATCAACATTCTAGGTTGACCAAGTAGCTAACTTTAATTTTATTTTTTTAATTCATATTTGATCAATTGTGTGTGCAAAATCTTACATTAGCCAGTGATAGTTCAAAATTTTACTTTGTCTGCATCAACTAGATTGGCCAGTGTTAATTTAGTTGATTGTGTGTTTATTTTTTGGATTTACTTTCCTAGATTAGTTACAAATTGCTTTTTTCATTTATAATCTTGTTATCAATATTTTCCTCTTCCTTTTTCACTATACTAGGTCAACTTGGTTAACCTTGTACTTTTTTTAGCTTATATGTACTACACTAGATCAACCTGGTCAACCCTATATAGCTTGTAAGCCCTATTTCCTATACTAGGTCGATCTGGTTAACCTAGAATTATTTTTTAATTTTCCTTTTTTTGAATACAGTTTCCCATTTCTCTATTTTTGCATCATGTTCATCTCTCTTTAGTCAGAATGAAGTCTCCTATCAGAATATTTTTGGACAACCTAAATCCATTTAGATACTCTATGGGATGTTCATTCATTCCTCTCTTTTCCTCCCATGATAACCATCACTCTTAGGGAACCTCTTCTCTTCCTTCATCTATAAACTATAACATGGTTAAAAAAAATTGCTCAAGATGAAGTTGATGGATCCAATCCTTTCCATACTTATCAAGACACTTCTCAAAACCTCTAAACCAATGTGGGAGTGATGGATACAAATTTATTTAATAATCTCACTAATAACCCTCCTTCTAACAATCCTCCCCCTAACACTAATTCAGGGAGTGCTCCAACCAACACTAAATCACCTCTTGATACAACCCATCTCTTAGCTTAAGTCATTCAACAAATGAACATCATGAAAAACTCTAATACCAACCAAATGATGCAACTTGAATAGTGTTTAATCAATGTGGCTAATCAAACTCCAACTATTCATCCTCAAACTAACCTTAATTATATTCCTCCACCTCTTAGGGATGCCTCAAGTAATGTTATTTCTCAACCCATAATGAATAACAATAAGATTTAAACCATTCAAATTGAGCCTTTATTTCCATTCATTGTATCCATTGATATTGGTAAAATCATTCCAACTATCAAATATGATGGGAATAAAGACCTTACTTCATTCCTCAAAACCTTTGGTAACCTTTACAAAGAGTGGATCCAAACTAATACATTTTCCACAACTAAAATATTAGTCAAAAATTTCACTGGTGATGTATTAAAATGGTATAATCAACTTCCTCAACATTCTATTTGGTAACTTGAAGATTTGGTCAATCCTTTGGTTAAAGATTTTTAACACAATGATCTTCCTAAAAATTGTCTTAGTCACCTCATAACTGCTAAACAATATCCTAATGAATTAGTTCATTACTTTAATAAAATATGGAAATATTTATCTCATAAATTTGATCATAATATGGCTGATGATAATTTATTCAAACTCTTTATTACTGATTTGACTCCCACTCTTCAATACAAGGTTTGAACCTTTTCTCCTCAAACTCTTAATGAAGCTCTTGACCAAGCTAAGATTCAAGACTTTATTATGAAGAAATTCAAACCCAATCATAAAATTATTAAAGGATATTTTCAAAAATCTAATGCTATCACTAGTAATACTCCCCAAACCAAACTTGGATTTTCCAAATCTAATGTTAATTTGCCATCTCACACACTTCTTTCAATTCAACAAATGAAATAACTTTTACCAACCTCTAAACATTTCATTTATCCTAATGCTCCTCCTAAGTGGTATGATCCCAATCTATTCGATTGGTTCCATGACAACATTGGGCATTCTCATGAATCTTGTAGAGGGATCACTAAGTTTGCCTTTTATTATATGCTTGGTGACTCATTCAATCATGAGGCTATGATCAAACTTTGTTAAGCATATGATGCCGCATTTCAAAAATGACAAACCTTTAAAGCTTCTACTTCTAATAATCAAAAATCTTCTTAAAATAATAATCAATCAAATGTCAAGAATTTGTGTGCCATCAATGCTAATTATGACCTATATTATAGGAACTCTCAATATGTCAATGCTACTAAGGTCAATTATCATTGTAAACTAGCTCATAAAGATCCTATTACCAAGCCTAGGAAACCATCTTTAGAAGAACAATTTCTTAAAGATACTACTACCACTCATGATGATTTGGAAGCACCTAAGGAATGACTCCCTCGTTCGATCCTTCGACCACATCTATACCTCCTAAATATAATTTGTCTTCTAAACCTCACATTGGTTCTTCTAAATCACATTAGAATTTTCTTGAAGAACTCAACTCTATGCCTTTTAAGATTCCTCTTATGGAGTTTATTCACACTTCAGCCTATCGAGAAATTGAATATCCATCTTCAATAGATGAAGAACCACCTTTTATCAATTCTCAACCAACTAATGTCAATACCATTGAGACTATGTGTCCTTCCAAACCTTCCAATGAATTTTTTGAAAAGTACATGATCAATGATGAAATTATTTTTCATGTTGATGATCTGCCTCTATTTATCAAAGTATCCATTAATACCAGCCTTATCTAAAAAGTTCTATTTGATGAAGGTTCTAGTATTAATGTCACATGTTTATGGCTAATTCAACAACTTGTTTATATCAAAGATCATCTTAAAAAAATCATCTTATTGTCATGGCTTTGACAAGACTAATCAAAATCCACTTGGCTGCATTTGGCTTCCATTAACCATTGGACCTAAGATTGTTAGAACCAAGCGTATGGTCTTTGATCTTCCTTTATCCTATAACATTCTTCTTGGTCATCCATAGACTCATAAAATTAGGACCATTTACTCTTCTGATATTTAGTGTATTAAATTTTTACATAAAGGAAAACATTACAAACATGAAGTTGATCCCAACCCATGGAGCATCCAACCTCCTAATCCTACGTCTCAATATCAAATTCATATATTTTCTAAAATCAATAGTGTTCCCTTACCTAAGTTTTTCAACATGAATCTTGATCTTCAAGTTACTCATATATATTTTAATGATGATGATCCCAATGAATTGTAGCATACTTTCAATACTAAGAAGCTACCTCTATATAGTTTGGATTGGCTTCCTGCTTCTCTCTTACCTAGATATCATATTGTTCTTATCATGGATGAGATTACTAATTTTCCCCCTCTATGTAATGCTCAATATCCATATTTACTTGAAGATGCCTTCACTTTCAATGATTTTGGAGTGGCTAAATTATTCCAAGATCTTCTCACCATGTCCCCTCATACATTTAGCAACATTGGTATTTTCACTTTTTGAAACTCCCCTCAATTCTCAAGCATGTACAATTTCTACAACATATGATGACAACTATGTCATGACCCAAGCTCACTCTAGCGACTTGGATATCTAACACTATCAAAATATTTTATCCCAGATTCATGCCTTCAATCGAGATGTATATACCATATCTACACATCATGACTTAGATCTTGAGGGTCATGTACCTCCCACCAATTTTCTACTTATCAATACTCCTTGGGTGGTAGAACAAATTACACCTTCCAAACTTATGGATGCTCCTACATCTTCTCTACATCCTTTATATCCTATCATTTCTTTAAATTCTTCTCCCATCATTGAATCTATCAACACTACAATATTTTTAAATCCATCCTCTTCATCTACTCCTAAAATTATGCTAGATACCAAGGCAACCGATGTCTATCAGATTCATTCTGAGTATGATATCTATGGAAATCAAATTCTAGACCTTGAAGTAGATGTTTAATATTATAGTCCTCTTCCTACCTTGCCTAGTGATGAATCTATTCTTGAGTTACTTCATGCTCAAGAACCTCAACTTCCTCAGCAACATCATAAACTTGGAAATTTCAAGAATAAAACTCCTTGCTTTAACAACTTTATCGCTAGCATTGATCCTAAAACAAATCTAGTTTTAGCCTTGTCTAACATACCTTACCATTTCCAAGATGAAAATTCCATGATTATCAAAGAAATAACTCATATCAAATATGGTACCCTATCTTCTCCTTGACCAATCATAATTTATCAAGAACTCTCACCATCTGAGCATGATAACTTTAGCTTATTATTTGATAAATATTAAGAGGCATTCACTTAGTCCTACCAAGACATGTCTAGCATTAACCTAGATTGTGGTTCATAACATCATCACTTTTCTTGATGCTAATCTATTGCATCAAAAGCAATGAAAATTCCCACCTGAAGTCACTAATCTATGTCATAATTAAATCATTAAACTATTAGATGATAAATTTATTAAACCAATGGATTATTTTGAATGAGTTTCTAACATTGTTCCCATTCAAAAGAAGGTCACTATGGTTATCCTCATTTGTATTGATTAATGAAACCTTAATCTTGATTTTTCTAAGGACAACTTCCCCTTACCTATAATAGATGCCATTGTTGATTCTATGACTAGTTATGAAATGTTATCTCTTATAGATGGCTTCTCGGTATATAATCAGATTCACATCACTCCTGAGGACCAACATAAGATTAATTTCACCATGGAATGGGGCACCTATTATTACATCAAAATTCCCTTTGGACTTAATAATGTTGGAACTATCTATCAACATGTTATGGCTCACATATTTCATGATCTCATCCATAAAATTGTTAAAACTTAAGTGGATGATCTTATTTCTAAATCCAAACATCGTAAGATCCATATTTTTAATCTTGTTATCATCTTTAACCATATCCTTAAATACAAAGTTAGATTTAATCCTTTCAAATGTGTTTTTGGAGTCATATTTGATAAATTATTAGGATTCTTAGTCTCTCTCCATGGCATTGATGTTGACCCAACTAAAATTAGTGCTATTATTAGCATGCCCATTCCTCAATCTATTCTTGATAGTCAAACTTATTTAGGTAAACTTAGGGCAATTAGATGATGTGTCCCCAAAATGGCTTATTGCATTCACTCTATTAATTTTCTTATCAATAAAGGTAAACTTTATAATGAATAGATCCATGTCAAATATCCTTTAATAATATGAAAGAGTCATTACTTCATCCACCTTCTAATGATAAACCATTAATTCTCTATACTTCTTCCACACCTATTTTAGTTGGGGCTATTCTTGCCTAATAAGATGATATAGGAAGAGAGTATGTTATTTACTACATTAGTTGAGGCCTCATTGATTATGAGACATGTTATACCAAATTTGAGCAAGATTGCCTTACTATCTATTTTATGGCTAAAAAGCTTCATCATTATATGTTATACCAAACTACTTATGTCATCATTCATTCTGATCTCCTTCATTATTTATTATCCAAAGCCTTTCTTCCTAGAGATAGAATTGGAAAATGGATGGTCTTACTTATGGAATTTGATCTCTACATCATCACACAAAAAGTTGTTAAATGGAAAGTCATAGCTAACCAACTTGATAAAGCTCCCATTTTGACCAATTCTTCACTTAAATATTATCTTCTTGATGAAAATATCCTTTACATTGAAGGTCTTAATGAAGCTATATCCCTTAAAGACTATTTGATAGCTTTATTGCTAATCTTAAAGCGAATCAACTTGAATAATATTCCCCTCCATCCAATAATACTAAACCAAAGGTAGTTATCAAGGAGCTTCCTAAAATTAATGTTGACTTACATAAGGATACTTAGACCCTTCACTTTGATGGTGATAAATCCCTTTAAGGATCTGGGGTAGGTTGCATTCTCACTAGCCCTCTCGATAAGATTATTCTTTTATATTTTTGCATCAACTTTGATTTCACCAATAATATGGCTAAATATGAAGCTATTATCTTAGGCATGAGAGTTGATCTTGATCTTGACATCTAGCATCTTCATTCTTTAGGATATTCTCAACTCATTTGTCATCAAGTTAATGGTGGATTTCAATGTATAAGTGATAACCTCATTACTTATAATAAAATTGTAATCACTCTTGCTAAGGAATTTATCTCTTTCACTATCAAGCCTAATCCTCAAGACCAAAATTCCATTTATAATTCTCTTACATCTTTAGCGTCTCTCTTTAATCCTCAATAAGTTCTCTCTGATCCTTCTTTTATTATATAAATTAGAAAATCTCCATAATCTACCCAACCACTAGATTCACTTAACTATCATGTCGAGGCTGTGACCATTTAACAAATCCCTTGGTACCAAGATATCATTCAATACTTAAAACATCAAACTTATCCTCCTGATTTAGATTCTGATGAAAAGACATGCATTCACAAACAAGATTTCAAGTATGTATTTTGACATAACATCTTTTACTAATGCAATGTTGAAGGTACCTTGTTTCATTGTGTTATATAAGATGTGGTTCCTCCTCTACTCGAGAAAGTACATGGTGGAATTTGTGGTGGTCACTATAACAAACATGCTCCAACATGTAAATGCCTATTTATGGGCTACTTTTGGCCTACTCTTGAAAAGGATGCAATTAAATATTCTAAAAAGTGTACTCCTTGTTAGCATCCTAATGATCTTATCCATTCACCTCCTGCTGAGATTTAAACTATCAAATATCTTTGGCCATTTTCCGCTTGGGGATTTGATCTCATTGGTAAAATTCCTTGCTCTCAAGATGGGCATGTATTTATCATCACTACCACTAAGTACTTTACCAAGTGGGTAGAAGCTATGCCCCTTGTTAATTTTATTAGTTCTACCATATCCAAGTTCATTATTAACCAAATTATTTGTTACTTTGGTATTCCTCATACCATCATTTCAGACAATGGTGGTAATTTCAAAAATAAACATGCTAAACAACTTTTTACCAAATTCAAGATCAATCATAAATTTTCCATGCCTTATCATCTACAATATAATGATCAAGCTGAGGCTACCAATAAAACTCTTGACAAAATTATTCAAAAGATAATTTTTGAAACCTATATGGATTGGCATATTCATCTTTACCCTACACTTTGGGCCTATCAGACTCGCATACGTATTGCCATTGGGGTAATTCCATTTTCTCTAGTCTATGGTTTTGAATCAGTTCTTCCATTATAAGTTGAGCTTCCCTCGCTTCATATATCTCTTCATGATATTATTCCTAATGAATAATTATTCTAATCTCACCTTCATTCCCTTAATATTCTTGATGAACATCATATTTATACATTACAATATAACTACCAATACAAGACTCACATCACCAGACAACATAACAAACATGTTAAAATCTAAACATTTAATGTTGGTGATCTTCTCCGTAAACTAGACTACACCAATGATAAAGATGTTAAATATACCCAAAAATGATGGGGCCCATATTTATTTAAATACATTCTTGGTCCAATTACTTACCATCTTCAAATTAATGAAGACCATGTTTTCAAATAGCCCACCAACACTCAATTCCTTGAAAAGTACTTTGCCTAAACATTTCCTTCTTGTCATATCTATATCTTTCTAACATCTTTTTGCAGGTAACTTAAGCACATATCTCTCTCTTTACATCAATGCCTTCTTTTCACAAACCTTTAGTCCTCACTTTTGGTTTTTTGATTTCTTGATGTACCATAGTCTTCCTTATCCTCTTGCATTTTATCTTGTTTTTCCCACCCCTTAGGTTTTTATTTTATGAGTTGCTTTGTAATATCATGGATAGGACCTAACATCACTAAAAAAATCACCATATTTTAATCATTTATTCTTCTTTTTTTTCCTACTTGCCAATGTTATTTTGGCATCCTTTGAATTTTTATTTTGTGAGTTGCTTTATAAGAAGGCTCCCTCACTTTGCTTTTCTCTTACTTATCAGCATCCTCATGGGTTTATATTTTATGATTTTCTTTGTAATACCATGGATAGGAACTGACCCTCATAAAATTACCATCTTTTCATGTTATTGACCCTTGTTCTCAACTTTAGGTTTTGATTCTTTTTCTAGATAAAATTAGCACAACAATCTATGTTGGCATGTTTTCCTCCATTTCCCTCATTTTTATGATAAGGAATCAAACTTTACTGTCATTGTATCCTTCTTTTCCCTTTGTCACATTTTTTTTTGAAATTTGAAGCAATTCAAATTCTTCAATGTGTCATTCCTCTTGATTTCCCCTTTCATCTCCACATTGGATAAAACAAGGTCAAAGTTAAGATAGCACTTTTATTTCATCTAGATTTATGAGACTCTTAAACCCCATGCTCTTTGAATTTTCTCTCTCTTAGAAACCTTATCCCAAGTTTTCAAATGAAATTCATCTTTAGCACCCATGTTTGGTCTTCCAAATCCATATGGAGGGGGGAATAGAAAAATCCATCAAGAAACTTAAAAGCCAAATCATTTGAAATAAAAGGCAATGATATTTAAAAGGCAACATAAAAATATCAAAATTTAAAATCACACCATAATACATGATTACAAGCACATCTCCTATCTCCAATTGAAGCTAAAACTCTACAATTGGCCTCACATATAGCTGATGTCCCTTGGGGTGTAGTAGGCCAGTAGATTGGAATATGGTATTTCAAAAAAATATATGGTGCTACCTACTTTCTTACATAAGTTTCCAATCTTTGTAGTAGACCAACAACTCTATAAGGGGTCCTGAATAATGGGGAACATGTCATGGGGAGGTAGGTCCATTTTAATTTTCATATATATAGCTTTCATGGGATGATCTATATACTTCATTTGTTTACCCAATATTTGTGTGGCTAAGATAAGTTCTTCTTAGTCTTTAAGGTCAAAAGTCCTCTTATTTTGACAATCCTAATTTAAGTGTCTTGAATTCAATAAAAAGTTTCCTCTACCTTGGTTTTTACTTCATTCTCCCCTCCACCCATTTCATTTTCCCCCCTTGATAAACGAATTGTGATTCCAAATCTATTTTCCCTCTTTTTTACTTCCTTTTTATTCACATCTTATAAACATGCTAGCATTACTTTGTTTTAGTGTTATCTATCCTTAAATCAAAACAACATGTTTGAATAACTTAGGATCATTTTCTTTACACCGTGATTTACATTTACTAGACTTACTTTACCTTCCTTTTACCATTTATCATGATTTTGTTGTCTTCTTGTTATGGACACCTGAGTTTGTACCTTTTTTCCATTGTTGAGTGTGGTTGGCTTTTTACTTACCACTCATCAATGTTGTTTTCCATTTTGAGTGAGATGTGGATTGTTACTGCTCACTCATCAATGTTGTTTTACCATTTTGTCTTTGTAGTTAGTCTTTTTACCTTTTGTTTTTTTTTTGTTTTTTTTTTTTTTTACCATACTATTTAACATGTGTCTTTGGTTTGACTTGGTGATTTTGCCTTTCTTACTTTAGGATAGATTGTCTATGTATTTTGGTCTTTAGTAGCCTTGTCTTTTTGGTTACCCGATTTACTCTCTCTTTTTTTTTTGACTTGGTCATTTGGTCTAACATAACACCTATCACCTCAGCTTTCCAAATTTCCCAAGTACATCCCATACTCATAGCACAAACTATCTTGGATTTTCTTGCATTTGTTTATTTTTTTGCTTTCGTTTTGTATTCTTGGGTTTGTCAAGATAAATATCTACACCCTACACAACCAAAGCTAATAACATAATAGAAAACCATCCCATGATAAAGGTAAGTCAATGTATGCATCACATTTACTGTTTAGTTATTTACTTTTTTAGATTAGTTTTTCTTTCAGTCATTTTACTTTCAATTATTTTATGCTTTTAAAACACTATAAAAATTTTTAGCTAGCATCAACATTGTGTGTGTCCTTATATTTTTTATTGAATTACCATCCCTTATTACACCATAGAGACACATGATGAGATTGAAGAGGGGTATATGTATACACATAATATTTTCAACTTTTATCAAATACTGATGCTTTACATCTTGTAGGAACTTATCAAGACTCAATCTATTTGAGTGCATGCTATAAGGGATGCACCAAGAAAGGGGTGGAAAGAAATTTGGTGATTTTTAGGATTTTTGTCCCTTTTTTACACATTATTACCAATCCAACTAGTTCTTAAAACCTTTCTCTAAGTTATTTCTCCTCCCTTACACAATCCTCTAGTCTTTTTCCTCTTTCCATCCTTCATTCCCTTAGCACCCTTTTGAAATGTTGGTTGTACTAAGTTTATTAGGTCAACTTAGTATAGTTTAGGGACATTTTAGCTCTTTTGGTTTGTTGATCTCCCAGTTGACCTAGCATAGACCTAGTGAGTTAGCCCAAAACATGCTAGGTTAATTGGGTTGACCTAACATAGTCAACATATCTGAATGATTTTAGGGTAAGTTCCACTTTAGTCATTATTAATATATTTAATCAAGATTTATTATTCTCTCACACTTTTTCACAATTTTCTCTTTCACCATTCTACTTGAGGAGACTTAGCTTAGGTTTATTATTTTGGAGAATCTAGTCTATGGATAGGTCTTGGATGATTTGGCCTAAAAAATTGATCCTTGTGAACCACAACAACATCTTACGAAGCCCCATTGGCTAAGGGAGAGATTGAGTCTCGATGGGTTCACATTCAAGTAAGTATATTCTAATTTTGTTCTCCTCTCTTTCAGTAAATAAAAGTAGGATAAGTATTAGCTCAAATAATATTACTCTTCATATTCCATCTATTAGGATGTTACTGATACTTAATCTGTTTGAGGTTCCCTATATATTTTTTTATTGCTTTGATTTACTAAGCCCCACTTTGTGCCACAAGCTTTGGTGCACACTAGATTAGATTTACTTTTATTGTTATTAGATTAGTGAAATATTAAATCATAGGACTCTTTTAGGGTTGTTGTGAAATTATGTTAGACTTTAGGCTTTGGAACCCTACCTCACATGGTGTGTTGTGACAAGTGATCCCCTAATTAGGTATAATATATCCTCACATTGGTCATGCTCCTACTTAATAATTGTATGCCCCCAATAAAAAGTGTAGGTTTACTCTATCCCATTCAATCTAGGATTGATTTATGGACATAATGCATTTATGATTGCATACAAAAATCATGCATCATCTCAAAGAAGGGGAATATTTTAAAGATAAGGATGGCCTAGAAACTAATGAGTTGAGACATGGCCAAGACTGAGTCAGAGAATAACTACACATAGCACATTCCTAACTCATGGGTATTAGTCAAGGCACTAATGATTGCATGATACTAAGTGGCATTATTAATTTCAATAATAAGGAACAAATTGGATACAATAAGCTCATGTCCCCATGAATCATTAATAACATAAGCCATAGCTACTAGTCTTGGGTTACCCTAACTGTTGTCATCTATGTAAATCACCACTGAGAAGTACCCCATGATAGGGATAAAGGATGTAGAAATAATAAATATAAAAAGTCAATATAAAAAAAATTAATATTAGGGAGTTGAATGATGGAAACAAATAATGACACCAAGCCACAACCATAATAGTTGACCAACATCGACCATGGGAAGAGGCAACAAGGGAAAGTGGGGGGAAGTTTGGAGAAGATGAAGACCAATCGACAAGACTAGAGCAAGTCCCAAACCATCATGGCCAACTAACAACCCTACCTAAAACCAATATTAAAAAGAGAGAGGAATTTATAATGGATCAATTATGGAAAACTAGAGAAATAAATAAATAAAAGAAGTACAACAAGTAAGTTTTATTCCTGGGCACCCATGAAATAGGGCATCGGCCCTAGAGGTTGATGGGGACCTAAAATGGGTCTCAATGACCAAAATAGGGCCATATTATTCCCAATGAAGCCTTGGATTAAATAATGGAGTCTTTTAATGCACTTATAATGTGTCAAAACCCTTAAGACATAGGTTTTGTAGTCTAGAATGCAAAAATGGGTAAAACAACTAAAAAGGGCCCATAAGTTCCATCCAATAACGAGTGCATGAGCCTGATAGGCCAAAGGACCCAGGGGTAAAATAGACAAAAAATGGTCCCAAAAAATACCCAAGGAGGAATAAAATATGGAAACAGACCCTACCATTACATCTGAAATGAGCCAAAACCTCTATGATAAAGGTTTTGTGGGTTCGGGAGTAATAACAGAGTAAAATGAAGCCCCTAAAAGGGAAAAAATAAGGCTACTAGACCAGGATATAGATTTTTTTGGAAAATCCATAGCTTTGACCACTTCTATTCCATAGTTTAGCCCATAAACCTATGGCCTAAGCCAGAAAGGGCCAAAAATAGGCTTGGTGAGCCTAACATGACCCAAAACTGGCCCAAAAAGGAAAGACAAGAGGGAAACAAGAAAAAGATGTTTGTGATCTTGTCAAAACATTTTTTTGTTATTTTAAAATATGCATGACTGATCTAGGGTCATGTTTCTCTCTCATCATATGTGATGAGAAGTCAGAGTGCTAGAGGCAAGAAAGGCATCTCAGTTGGTAGAGCCACTACTATTATGTGGTGGCTAACCATGAGCTATTACCTCAATGCCAACAATAATGAGAGGAAATAAGGGGTGTTATGAGACTTTTGATATATGAATACTAACCAAGGAAGGTTATAATAAGTCTTAAATAACCATAACCACTAACCTACACCACCCATAGTCATTATAAAAAAGGGGAGAGAAAGTTGGTAAAAGGTTAGCTACTAGAAAATAGTATCCCAACTTACTAAAAGAGGCAAAGGAATCTATTTCTATCCTAAGGTGCATCTAAATATTAGTGCACAAGATATATGGCTAAGGAGACTAACAAGGTATGATGATGGATACCATGAGAGGGACAATCCACCAAATGGGGGCCTGGTGTTATGGTAAGCTTTAAGGCTCACCAAAGCACCATAGGCCCAAGTCCAGGCCTTCCCCCAATGGAAATCCACCACTTCAACCTAAATATAGGCCTACCCCTAATGTAAGCCATTTATTATCCTAAAAAAGGCCAAACAATAGGGAAAAGGTGGGAATAAGGATATGGAGCATCCATATCCTTGGGTTCACTAATCATGACCTAAAACAAAGGAGTGTCGAAGGTGGGGTCTTTATTGGAAAAATAAACCTCTAAATATAAACAAGTAAGAGGATGGAGATAAATATTATTCATAGGCATAAGATTCTTGTAAGCTCTCCTCTCATTTATCAGGTTGCATGTTATACCATGGATGTCATAGCACTCAAGATCAAACTTTGTTACCCTATTAACCTTAGTAAGAAACACATTGAGAGAGTTGATACTCTGATGGGAAAAGTGTGATGAGATGTGAAGTTCAATATTTGGGGAGACATCTCAAAAGAGATCTCTAATAAGGGAAGAGTCAACTTGGCATCGTGGGGTAGGAGAGAGAGTTAGAATCTATATGCCAAACTCCAAAGGACTGAAAGCTTCTCGATACTCAACTAGATCAATATTTATAGGTTATTTATACCTTTGTCTATAGATCTTGTATCTAGTGTATGAGCTTATGATCACTTGTGGAGATCATTGTGTAATTAATTTTCCTTTAAATCCCCAGATCCTTGACATGTGAAACCAACGCAAATCAATAGAAAAAGGATTTAGTGGTTGATGTTGGGTGATACCTAAACACCCCATTATTGAGCATTTATTATATAATAATACTATAAATAGGGATTTAACTTCATGTATTTATCCCATGTTATAGTGGTGTGTGAATAACTAGTGTAATGTATTACATGTTGGTGCAATAGTTATGTGATTAGACACCTTAACCATGATTTGTGACCTGTAGAATGTATTTAGAGTTGAGATATAATATTTATGCCTATATTCAATCATAATTAATACAAATTATCTTTTAATATTAATGTGTAAGTGTTATTTGAGTGTTTTTCAATGTGGAAGTTGCTTATGTACTAAATGGTTTGAAAAGTGTTTATATAGTAGTATCATTTAAAATACTTTGAATGGGGAGAATTAGGAACATGGGTTGATCTTATTATATCTTTAAATTTTATAAATTAGTTTTTATTTGGTGGGAAAACAAGAGAGCGGGAAGGACACTAGAGTCATACACTATAGTCCCATATGGAACTCTTGTCCAATGGGTGATTTTATCATGTTGATTGTTAGGTAAGACCTAAAACGTGTCTAAAGTTAATAAAGATAGTGTTAAATTAATTTAGGGGTCATATATTATCTTATAATAGTGTTTAAGGTGGTTTAAAGTGATCAAAAAGGGCCCTAAGATATTTATAGAGCCAATCATGCAAAAGAGTGGTCATAAGTGCAACATTTTATCTTAAATGCTAATTTTAAGTGTCTATATCGCCCTTCCCGACATTTTATTCTAGTAATGTATCAAAAGTGAAAGTAATAGAGTAAAAATAAAAAGAGAACATACCTAAACTTATCTATGGGAAGGAGTTATAAATGTAGGCCATAAAACTGAATTGTGCTCCATGTAAAACTTGTAGTGAAACATATGTAATATCAGTCTTTACTTAAGATGAATAATCAAAAAGTGAAGGAAAAGAAACTAAAGAGTTGCAAGGAATTAATACTCCTGATTGAGTATCTAAACCATTGTGCCTTTTTTGGTTTATTTTTTTTTTAAAAATTATTACTATTGTTGTACCTAGAGATTCAAGAATCTAAATAGAACCACCAGTGTTTGGTAGGGTGTTAAAGCAAACCACTAAGAGGCTATAAGGCTTAGTGGTTATATGGACTATAAGATGTCTATAGTGGCTATTTGGTTTATCTAATTGCATCAAACTATAAAAATACTTGTAAAACAAGTTAGGGCTATCCAAAATAAGCACACAAGGTATGTGATCACCTCTAGTAGATCCAGCCATAGTAAAGCAAGGAGATAAAACTACACTATTGATTGCATAAACAAAGCCAAAGCCACAATACCTAATGGAAAGAGATAATATTTTAAAATTAAATATAGAAGCTAAGGCACTTTGAGGCCAAATGAAAGACATTTTAAGTAATAAATATGTTTTCAAGAAAGGGTTAAATAGAATGCATATTCTATGTTTGAACTATATTTCTAAATTAATACTACCATTTTATAATAATGCAATGTTTAAGTTAGTTAGAGAGAGAGAGAGAGAGAGAGAGAGAGAGAGAGAGAGAGAGAGAGAGAGAGAGAGAGAGAATGTTTAAGCAAGTTTTCTAGTTTATCTTGAGCATGTATATTTATACTATGCAATGAGGAATTATTCTAAAGAGAGAAATGCCATACAATAAAGGAATATTTAAAGCAATTAAATTATTTTTTAATCATGTAAAAATGTAGTAAACTTCAAAAACTACTCTAAGCAATGCACAAAATAACTATTTCACTAGAACAAAACAAACCCTAGCATGTATACTATAGAAAATAAATAAGGAGTTTCACTTTAAAAATTAAAGTGCCCTCATATCAAGCTTAAATAAGATATACAAAATCTATACCAACTAATTGTCCAAGCTAGGAGGTAAGAAAGGAAAAAGATTAGGTTGTATGTAGGTTTAGTCCAAATGAAAAGCCAAAAACTGTGGAGGAGATGAAAAGGAAGCTGACAATCTGAGAAAGCCAATGTAAGGATCACAAGAGATAGGTGAAATGAATTCTTGATGGAGAAAGTATCCATCTACAAGCTTTAATAACACTATCAATATCAATGTGAATCACCAATGGAAGTTTTAGTAGAGTATGGCATCCCTTTTCACAAACAAAGTTATTGTGCCAAGCAAGAAGCAAGAGAGATTCAAGAAGGAATCTAAGATTTGGATGTGAGTGATCAATAGATAAGATCATAGTAAATATGTAGAGAGAGTGAATGTATGTTCCCATTTTAATGAGGAAAACCAAATATAACTTAGCCCTAATCTGCCAAACTACAAAAAATTAGATGTTTTTAGTTGTTTGGGCTCAAACAAAGCACTTTTGCATGAATTCTACCTAGGATACAGCCTAGGCCACAACTTTCATGAATGAAACATGCATCTTAGGACATATATTTCCTCCCTCAACCATGGATTGGGTCTAAATACCACCTAGGGTGGTCAACAAGTTTTTGAAAGGGCCTTGACGTGTCTCTAGAGAGCATGTCTAGTGTGTAAAAGAGCTGAGTTGGATAAAGGATGTGTAAGGGATGATAATAACATGTCTAAAAGGTTTAAGTGAGTTGTTGTCTATAATCAAGATTATTGGGGTTGGTATTCTTCATGTGAACCAATGTGTAATCATAAGCAGGAATGGGATCATGATAAGTATGATTGCAATACGAACATTCCACTCTTCTTTAAAGAGAATGGGGACCCACTTTTATTTTTGATTTGGCCCTATTTTTCAAGTTTTCCTCTTTATTCTATGGAATTTTTATCAAACTGCTCCTTAATCAAATACTTAAAATCATAAACAATGGTAGTTTACATTTTGGACTAACTTATTAATACTTTAAAAGATTTTTTATACTTATGTAGGTTTTTAGACCTTTTGTTCATAAATTCTTAAGTTTGGAATTTGATTATTGAAAATTTTGTTTGGCACTTAAATTTGGAAAAAAATTCATTGGATATTTTTGTCAGAATTTTTTTTCATCATTAGGTCTTTGGAGAAACTATTCAGGACTTCTTCATCAAGATTTTTTTTGGGAATTTTATTTAAATGTTATGTCAAAGGATTTGATCATCAGGGTTTATATTCATAGATAGTGTTCAAGACTTGTTCATTGAGGTTTTTATTCAAGATTTATTCATCAAAAATTTTGTTCATGACTTATGTTTGGGATTTATGTTATTCAAAATTATTTTTATTTAGAGCTCTTTTTTTAGCATCTTTGGGTTCAGAGGTTTTGTTCAGATGTTTTGTGAAAATGTTGTCTAAGAGGATTTGGTCTTCAAACATTTTATTTAGGATTTATGTTCAGATCCTTTGATTTATGAGAATTATTAGCTCAGTCCCAACATAAAACCTAACTCCTAACTACCAAAATCCCACTAGACTTATCCAATAAAGTGGAACTACTTCATGACACTTGCCAAAGAATGTAAAGACATAGCTTCCCTTACAACTAAACTAAAAATGTTTGAATTATGCAAGTAAATTAAGAATATGAATGTTGGGCATTAAAATTACACAAATTGGAATTGAATGCAAAATCTATATCAACAACTTAAGGCTATTGAAATGTTTAGTGATCACAAGTAAATTATGATCTCACTTACTAATCTACAAATAAATCCATAGCCTCCTATGAATCCATTGCAAAGAAGAAACTAGTGGAAAGGAGTTTTCAAAGTATAGTAAACTAAATTTGAGCAAACTAGACAATTGAAATGGCTTCATCATCCTGAGTTTTTAGAGGAGAACTACCACCATCCAAATTTTCCATTAAGGATTATACATAATATATAGACATAGTGTTTACTGAAATAATTTTCAATTATAGGTATGCTAACTATTCAAAATTATGAGATGTCATTGATATTGTCAATGCATTTTCTCATGAAGGAGATTTATCCCCATCACATTGCCAATTTATGACAAACCTACTCTCCCTCAAGAGAGAAGGACTACACTTCATGATAGCCAATCCTAAGGCTATACCCTATATCAACCTACTATGAGACTTATTATTTTATATTAAGGTGACACAAGACATCTTTCTGCATCACATGGATCACAAGATGATCATGAAAAACATTTTAGGGGATGATTTCCAAAGGGATTTATCTTTGTCAATTCTATATGCTATATGTGATATGCATAGGGAGGTAACATGAAACAAGAATAATTTAATTGAGAAATTTATGAGCTCATTGATTTTTCCTATGGATTCTATTATCTTGAAGGGAAAATTCCCTATGCCTATCAGTAAATTTAGAATGGGGGTCCACATTGAGATGGCCCTATTGAATAGGCTATATGGTATGCCAATTATCCATTTTCTCCACCTAGATTGGGTGCCACTTTTGGACATGTTTATGACCTTCAACATGAAATTTTCCCTAAGGGGAGATTATTATCTTTAAGCTAAGGGAGCAATTTCTACATAAAGACAAATGACCCAATTTAGTAGGCCATTTTTATATGATGGCATACCTCTTCAACACCATAATTGGAATATTATACAAGGATTTTGGGGAGATTTAGAGCCTAGCTATTGATTGCATAATGAATCACATATTTTCTTACTATAAATTAATACACATATATTCATATAATAAGCATATCACTAGGATTATAGAGGACATATATCCTTAGGTATGTCAAGATATTATTAGGTCCCACTACCTAGTATATATTAGAGTATAGCATATACACTAGCACCTTATGGATACTATTGGCTATACCCATACTATACGATGATCATGGTAATTAGAAATAAGTTTAACCAATTATGCATCTATAAGTATGTGCCTGATAATATAATAAAGAAAGAGATTATATTCTAGATTTGGTGGAGTGTAGAAGAAGATCTGATAAAGTATAATAAAATCATGTTCTACAAGTCCCACATGATTATAAGTCTAATGTTTTATATAATGAAGAAATATTTCAAGGACATAGGCAATAAGAGGAAGCATTATTAGTTGGTCACCCTGCCTCATACGGATAAGGACCCTCATGGTCAGATTCAAAAAAATATCTAGGGATTTGGTATTCCATACCATCACATTCCTAATGACCATGATTTTCTATTATTAAATTCAAAATATGATATCCAAGTCATGTAAAGGGCACAATTTTTGGGACTGAGAGAAGAAAATTTGAAGATTATTCAAGGAAAACCATCAATTTTAGTTCACGAGATGTAAACAAGGCTTCCACCCCCTAAAGGATGGACTAATTTAGACTTTTGAGTCAATAGATCCCTACAATAATTATAGGAATAAATGGAGCCTTCTCAAAAAGCCTCCAAAATATTGAAGACTACTAAAATAGAGCCTAGTGTGACTCAAACTGAGCATAGAGGGCTCAATAAGATCTAATTGACTTAGACTCCTTTGATGCAGAAGAACAAGATCACCTAGCTGCACCACCATTAACAAAATCTATAGGTAAATAAGTTGTTACTACTCTAATTTAATGATCCTCCACTCCATCGTTAAATTCCACAATCTACTACAAGAGGAAGCGAAGGGCTCCTCCCCTCACAAAGAACCCAATTACTGATGAACCATAAATAGACACATTTAATTCATCAACCAACACCAACAATGATAGAACTGGAGGAAGAGGAAGAATTATAAATATTAAAGGCACTAATCCTTACATATGACAAATGAAAAATACCAATAAAATATGACCAATTAGGTAATAATGTTTAGCCTTCAGTATTTTATTCCCAAATTTCATTTGTTTTAGTTTCCTTTCTTCAATAAGTTCATTTGATTTAGTTTCCCTAAGTGTCATGGAAAAAATAACTAATCACTCTAAAGATATAGGATGTTACATTTAATCCTATTGTTTCTACTCCCCTAATAAGGCCATCCATATCTATTTTTTCCACCACTGTTGAAATTACCTTTGGGACTGATACAGCCTAACCTAAGACTAGAAAAAGGACCTCTAAAAAGATTAAAATACCATTGGCAAGATCATAGCTCCACGTTTCATCCACCCAAATAAACTTTCCATTGTGCTCCACCATCTCTTCCTGAGATACTATTATAACATCATTAAGGAAGGATAAAAGGGAAAAAACATGTATATACAGTTCACCCACTACCCCAATATAGAGGTGTGGATTGGTATAAGATCATATGGCCCTCCCTTCCTAACTCAATACTCAAAGGTGCTTTGGAGAATGAAAAAGAGGATCAATTAGTTGAGACTATAGTTTTTGAGGACAAACAACCAATAAACCCATCACAACTAATCATACCTCTATGGGCATTTGATCTTAGATAAAAGGCTTGTCAAAAACCAAATTTCAAAATCATAAATTTGCCTTCTATAAGTTTTATGTTTGATAAACCCTTAGGAAGCATCCAAGGGCCAAAAAGAGTAAAATGGAGGATAAATCATGGAGGGAATCATTTTTTAATAAAGGTAATAAGTTTTTACATTATCCAAAAGGAAGAATATGAAGACAAGGTAGCCCCCATAAATAGAGGACTTTAAGTCCCTTACAGAAATTCATGAGAATGTTATGGTAGAATTACATGAGGGGAATGAAATGGATATGGAAAAGTTCAAGTAGGAATTAGAATAAATAAAGTATTATTAGAAAACATTCCATATTCCTTAGAAAATTTAGACCAAAGTTTATAAGGTTACATCAAAGTGTTACAATGCTCTTGAAACAATTGAGGCAATGAGGGTAGAATTTCCTCCCCATATTACAGAGACTCATAAATTATTTAATTCTTTGAAATAGGATGAAAATAAATTAAAATTTATTATTTTTTATATTATTAATAATCATATATCCATCTTGACTTAATGACACCATTGAAGCTTCAAATGCCCTCAATTTGGCGGTAATTAGAATGTAGGAGGCTAGAGAGTGGATTACAATAGACGAAGTAGTAATGTCCAAGTATCAAGAACATGAAGTTCTAATTTTGTAGATCCTAGAAGAATTAAAATTATAGAAGGAAAGGGGAAGTACATGTAATCTTATTATTTTTATCAATTCTGATCAACTCCTTCAATAGGCATCTGAGAATTTAAATCAAAGTACTCAAGGATTAACACTTGAATAAATTGAAGTTGAGTTGAGTTTTGCTATAAAAAAGGTGATGAAAGTAGAGATATTCAAGATCAACTACAAAAATACAAATTTGGTTCATTCCAAGATCCTCTATTAGGTTAATAGGTTACATATACCCTCATTACTCAACTTGGACATCATTAGATAGCAACATGATGTGGGACACAAGTTGATTTAACAGTTTTGAGAATATTGGAATATTTTCCCTAATTTAGTTAAAGGTATAAATTAATTAAATCAGTAAATAAATATGAAATAATTAAGATAATAGTATGTATAATTTGATTGTAATTTTAACCTTTCTAAAAATAGCAATAGGGGAGAGAAAATAAGACTTAGCTAGAAATGGACTGAGATAGTTGAGATAGAGTCTGGAATTGACTATGATAGATTGGGACACTATCACAAATTAGGATTTGGCATTAATTTTATGATTGGATAGGACCACCAAACTAGGACACCCTAGGGTCTAGTTTTATAGTCCTTTTTTATCACTATTGTCTAGGAGGTTTGATCTTTTTGGGTTTTGTTCATTGTGTTCATGTGACCCTGCCTACGAAGTTTCAATTATTGGATGTTTGTGGAACTCCATATAGAGTAGATTTTGTCTTCAAACCCTATACTCCATTATTATTTGACCAAATTTGAGAAAGAGGGAAGGTTTTTAGTGTGTGTAATATTCATTGAACATGCATCCACACCCCTTGTGTGGGCATGCTACCTACATACCAATACTCTAAAGAGGGATCAAGCCATATGTAGTTCTCCCACTTGATGTGATTTGTATAATAGTGTGTATAAAGATTAAAAATACTAAACTAAATGTGTTTGAGGTGGTTAGGGACTGGTGTAAGGATTTGGATAAGCTTTTAAATGTATTGGCTAGATGTATGTAGAGAATAGGAAAGATTGCCTGAGTAGTCTTTCTTGTATTCTTGTTTGCTTTGTGATAATTTCCAAACCTTTAAAAATGAACTTTGAATGGGATTTTATAGGTATTTATTGGTAATGGGTTAAATGTGCTCACATTAGGATGATAATAAGAATGATAAGAATTAGAAGGAACTGATCATTGGAGGTAAAAATGCACTTGGATAGGAGCACTAAAAGTAGACACTAGAGTGCCCAATGTTATAGTCTAATTTGGGTACTATAGTTCTGAGCTCACGGGACTTGGGGGTATATATTTTTCATGGAAAGAGAAGTCTATCTAAGCTAGGATTAGGTCCAAAAAGCTATATATTATTAGAAATCAGTGAAAATATGCCTATGAGGGTTATGAAAGTAAGCAAGAGGGACCTATGGGTTGGGTATCACAAGCCACACTCAAGTTACCAATTTTCACATTTTATATGACTAAATTTCCCCCCTAATTTATTTTAGTGATGAAACAAAGAGAAATACTAAGATAAAGGAAAAATCAAAATCATACCTAAACTTACCTACAAGGGTGAAGCTCATGAAGCTATGTGATGTTGGGTGTGCATAGAGAGAGCATGTTGTGAATTGTAAATCTATTGTGATGTTGAGTTATGTTGATTGATGATCATTAATGTTGAGTAATTTTGTATGGTGTTGTACCAAGATTAATATCATAAATAGAACTAAGTGCTTAATTCCCTAAGAGTGGCTCAAGAATGTAAAGGCTGGCCCTTTGGCTCTATCATCACCCAATAAGTGAAGATATGTGATCATCCATGTGTTAATAAATGTTTATACTATGTTTCTAATCCCTCTAAGAAGGTTGATCAAGAATACAAAGGATATCTATTCCTTTGGCTCCATCACTACTTTGTGAAGTGAAGCTATGAACTGATACTGGTATGAAATGTATGTCATATGAGATAGATCTTGAAACCCATGAATGTTTTGTAATATAAAAATGTTAGAATGGATATCCAAATGTATTATAGAAACTAGGCCACTCTTCAACACTATAAAATATGGAGATTAGGCTTGTATGAAAGCCACTCTAAAACTAGGCACTAGGATTATATGAAATCCATTATGAAATCCATTCCAAAAATGATGCCAACCACCTGAAGATGGAACAAGGTATGAAACTAATAAGAATACCTAGGTAATATGTTGAACTTAGAAATAAATAAGACAAATATGTTACACACATTACCCCTAATCACTGGTGTTTAAAACATGGATTTTGATCTAGAATTTATACTAACTACCCTATCTAAAACTGGGAGTGAGAGACATCATTCCATGCATGATGCCCCCTATATCTATATTTTTTGATCAAAAGTGTACTAAATAATATTGATTCTAAACTAGTTTGACTATGAAAAACTATAATTGAACCTAATTTTTTACCTGCTTCTAAAAGTTTAGTTTTTATGTTATTTAGATAGGAGCACCAAAAATAGTTACTAGAGGGTCCAGTGTTATAGTCCAATCTTATCACTATTGTCTTGGGATAAATTTGATGACTATTCTAAAATTATCACTATTTGCCTAGTCTATTCTACCTAATTTGAAGTTTGGTTGTTATTTTGGGTGTTCTAAAAGCTGAATTTTTGACTATTAGGATCTTTCATCTCTATGATAAAACCCATGTTTGTTGCCCCCTCTTCTGAGGGTAGGATTGAATACCCTGAAATGACTTCCCTCAAAATAAAGAGCTCTAAAAGTTTTTTATGTTGTAAAATACATGATATAATAATGATAATCGATAATATATCTAAAAATATAACATGGTTTGTAATGAGAGATGGTTAGATCAATAGGGGTATGCATAGATAGATATAATAATGTAAAAGCATGTGTAAAGTACTGACTAAAACTAGAAGTCTGGTTAGTTTTTAGTTTTTAATGAGGGATGGAGCATGATGTCCATCATGGCATCCAAGAAATCAAGATAATGCATGATGTGGATCATGGCATTGAAAATAATTAGAAAGCAATCAAGGAATAAACATACAAGGTAAAAATAAAGAAGTATACAAGAGTGGCCAAGGGGCTAAGCAAACAAGGGGCTAGGCACATGTCATTCAAACTAGAAAGCAAGCATAAAAGGCATGTTTAAATTCAACATACACATGAATTTGAAATGAGTAAAATTGGCATGAGGACCATAATCACATAGAAGAGTACAAACAAAGGACATTGGTAAATGTCCTAAGGCACATATAAGAGACAAATAGGAATTGGGAAATGTAATCACATCTAGCTACACAAAGAAATAAAAGAAATCATGTAAATTCTATAAAATATAATCACATCTAGATAATCAAAGAAAAATAGAAGGGTTGAGACTATGTACAAAAAAATAAAATCTATGTACAAGTAATATGGAGAAGAAATGATACTAATCAATGAGTCTCAAGGAGAGGGATCGTGTGTGATCATGAAGCATAATAGAAGGGCTAAGACTATAGCTTTGAAATCTATATATGTTGTAAATTCTCTAAAATATCCAAAATATAGATTGACTATGGGGTCCCCCTATAACTCTTATAAGTGGATGTAATTGTAGGTCTCTTAGGGACCCTTCTGGTATTAAGAAAAGATCTTTGAACATGTAATCTATGTGTAGAGGCATGAGATCTCAATGGTACTACCCTAGGTGTGAACACTATAGTTTAAAGTTGTCTAGAATTATAAAACTATGTTGCTCTAAAAGAGACCTCTATGGAATTTTATAAACTCTCTATGCTGGTGATGGAAGCCTCAACTATGTCTGAATCTAAACTAGAAGAAGAATTAAAACTAGTGAAGAAACTAAAATTGGTGGCTACAAAGTATAATATGGCTCTAAAGTGGGGAGTGGTAACTCATATGGAACTCAACCAACTATAAAAACTTGATTAGCATGCATGAATTTCATGCATTTGTGAATTGTATAAGGTACTACTCAAAGTTTATGAAGCCATGGTTGACCAAGTAACATATCAAAAACTCATGCACTAGGAATAATAGTGAATGGTGTGGCTATGTGTGTTAGACAAACTTATATATGAAGTAAAATATCACCCAATAAATTATGTATGTGCTCACTAAATTTGTTGATAACTATGCCCATTAGGGTAATATAGTGATCTAAATGTTGTAATAATTTCATAGTGCACATGTTCACATTGGATCCATTATCTATGAGAACACTATGAATAGGATGATTATGAAATTAATCTCTAATAAAGAGTGGATGATAATTTGAATCATCCTTGACTATCTCCTGCTTTGAGAAGGAGATGGAAGGTCTAGTGGAACTCTAAAATTGTATACACCAATCATGTTGATCAAAGGATGTAACTCAATTGAAGGTGTCATTTATGTATCTGGTGGGATATTTACATGATATACATGGTGAACCCATGATGTATCCCCTATTTATTATTTATAATGTTGTGGAAAAGGATCTAAAAATATTTTCAAAGCTCTATTATGTGTTTTCTTTTTCTGAGGAGGATTGACTAAAGTGCCAAGGTTAATAATGTTTCCATCTATCAAGCATGTATCTTGTGTCTCAAATTGATTCATCTATTTTTGCATGTCATGGTGCCCTATGAAACTCACAAAATACATGTTGATCATATCCTTGTGGAAGAGGCTTTGTTAGATCAACTTCCCAAATAGGAGGGAGAGATATGATATTACATTCCAATACATGATGTAAAACTATGGCTAGATGAATTGGTACATTAATAAAGGTTCATCAAGGAGGTGATGATAAAACCATGTCCTAACGGGGCTCTAAAGCCACATTGATTGTAGGATAATTTTGACCCTTGTTATCATTGACCTTGACTTTGTATGGTACTTTGCTATGAATCTTGTTTGTTGTTTATGATATACTTGTGTACTTGAGTTGGCCCATTGAAATGAGTTTGGCTTCCATTTACTTTAGTGTATGACATAATTAAATGAAGGAAGAAAACATTTTGAAATTTATTGACTCATGTAAAGCTAGTAGAAGACTCTATTTTAAGAGATCTTGTAACTCTTAATCGACCATGGGGCTAGTCATCTTAGCCAAGATAGTCTTATATCAAAATACATACTATGAGATGCTCATTTGACCTTTGTTTCTATTGTGTAACTTGGGCATATGAAACATTGTCACTAATTTTGATACTAAAATGAGCTAAGAACGTCTCATCTAAAGGATTGAATGTATGGACCAACTATAGAACCATTATAAATCATGATCCTTTAGACTCCATGGAAATAGCTTGGTAAGTAACCAGTCATTTGGCATATAGTCCAAGCATGTTGCCTAAAAAGCTCTCAAATGTGTCTCTAGATATCCCTTGCCATCATATAGAGTAAGCTTGGGTTGAACAAAACCTTGTGGAAAGGGTGTAGAAGCAATATGACATGATAATGGTGTATGCAATAGAGAAAAATAATCCAAAGCTTCCATAGGTCTAGAGGCACCTTGCTCAAGATGTAGCACCTTGGATTGAAGAGATCTTATCTCTTGCATAATAGCTATCACATTAGGAGACAAAGATGTACTAGCTATAGTTGGTGGTGGCATAGAGGTAGGTTAGGCTATTTTAGGGGGTTGTTGAGACATAGTTGACTTTGTATTTTTATGTTCAAATGGATACTATGAAGGAATGGAAGACTCAACTTGTTTAGCCTTTTTTATTTCCATGATAGATTATAAAATAAGAGTATGATCTCAGGGTTGTTCATTGAGTTTTTCTCAAAAACTTTATAGGATAAAATATTTGTTGAGGATGACTTCATTATTAATAATTAGTGGAAGTTGATCAAGAGTCTAATTTGGTGGATCATGAACATCAGTATT
The DNA here is from genome assembly GCA_037957365.1 of Torreya grandis. Lineage (NCBI taxonomy): Eukaryota > Viridiplantae > Streptophyta > Pinopsida > Cupressales > Taxaceae > Torreya > Torreya grandis. The sequence continues at coordinate 2,905,427 of JARHVA010000168.1, read as the reverse complement.
TGTATCATCATTGTTATTCTTATAATGTTCATCTTCAAAATTATCCTCAGGTAAATTGGTGTAATCTGGATGTGTATAATTTATATAAATAATGTAAGTTGGTTGTTTACCCATGGTATATGGTTGTGTTAAAGGAATCTAGCTGAATTCAAGAGGGTTTCCATTAAGTCTTGCACTTCATCTCGAAGGAAGAGATGCAAGGAGGAAGCTCACAAATGTGTAAGGTGATACCTCAAGAAGAAAATAAGAGATAGTACATGAAAATAGGGTTTTAAATGAAATTATTTTAAAAACTAATAAGTAACTTTAAAATTTGATGTAAATTTTTTATTTAAATATGTAAGTGAAAAATTAGAAAAACATAGGAAACATACTAGGAGAAAATCTAGACCTGGTATGGGCAACTAGGGTTTGAAAGAAAATTATTTTAAAATTACTAAGAAATTTTAAAATTTAATGCTGATTTTTTGTTTTATTACGCAGTTAAAAAATTAGAAAAAAATAAGAAAAATATGTAAGAAATTTATCCTAGGTTTTTTATGTGCAAACGGAGTGAGGTTCACCAAATGATTTAATAGTTTTGGAAATATTGGAGTATCATTCCTACCTTAGTTAAAGGTCTAAGATAATTAAATTAATAAATAAATATGCAATAATTAATCTACTAATTTTTATAATTTTATTATAATTTTAATCTTTCTAAAAATAGCAATAGGGGAGAGAAAATAAGACTTAGCTAGAAATAGACTAAGATGATCGATATAGAGTCTGGAATTCACTGTGTTAGACTAGGACACTATCATAAATAAATATTTGGCATTAATTTTATGATTAGATAGGAGTAAAAAAATAGGACACCCTAGGGTTTGGTGCTATAGTCTTACTTTTCCACTATTGTCCAGGAGGTCTGAGCATTTTGGGTTTTGTTCATTATGTCTGTGTGACCTTTTTGTGGAGTTTTGACTACTATATGTCTATGGAACTCCCTATAGAATATATTTTGTCTTAAAAACATATAATCCATTGTTATTTGACCAAATTTGAGAAAGAGGGTGGGTTAGTGTGTGTAATATTCACTAAATATTCATCCACACCCCTTGTGTGGGCATGTTGCCTACATACCAATACTTTGAAGAGGGATCAAGCTATATGTAGTTCTCTCACTTATTGTGCTTTATGTAACAATGTGTATGAAGATGAAAAATCCTAAAATGAATGTGTTTAAGGTGGCTAAGCACTGGCATAAGGATTTGGATAAGCTTGTAAATGTATTGGCTACTTATATGCAAAGAATAGTTAAAATTACTTTAGTAGTATTGATTATATCCTTGCTTGCTTTGTGATAATTTACAACCCTTTACAAATGAACTTTTAATGGGATTTTATGGGGATATATTGGTCATGGTTTGAATGTGATCAAATTAGGTTGACAAAAAGAGGGATACGAATTAGAAGGAACTAATCATTGGAGGTAAAAATGCACTTGGATAAGAGCGTCGAAAGCAAACACTAGTGGGCCTGATGCTATAGTCCAAGTTGGGTATTATAGTCCTAAGATAACAAGACTTGTGGGGATATATTTTTCATGGAAATAATATTCTAGCTGATTTGGGATTAGGTCTGAAAGATTAAAAATGATTAGGAATCAATGAAAAGATGCCTTCAGGGCCATGAAAGAAAGCAAGAGGGACCTATGGGTTGGGTGTCAAAATCCACACTCAATTTACTAATTTTCAAATTTTATATGACTAAACAAGTGTTATCTATAGTTAGAGATGAATAAAAATATTGATTATGTAACTTCCAATTTAGGACAAGTATCTACAACAACAGTTCCAACAACTAATGCATCTATGTAAACATCCATCTAGCCTTAGTTCAAAGGTTAATTTTGTGTGTATCAATACAAAGGTGTTAGTTTTGTATTCATATTTTTATTTTATTAGAACATAATTATGAAATTTATCCAAATCATTTTTAATCATGCACATGTTACATCACATTGTAAAGGCCACCTTTATTTTTGGAAAATGTAAGATAACTATATGTATACATTACATATAGTTTTGAAACTACAATTAGAATTGGAGTTCTAATTATTTCATGTAATCACAAATTTTCATGCACTTGTAATATGAGGTGAACCCTCCATAAGTTTATATATGTATCTAAAAACCTCATTTTCAAGGGTCAAAAAAATCAATATATGATCAAATCAAATTTTGATTATCACAAATGTGTTGGTGTATTTCTTTCCATATTCTATGTAATTAGGTTTTATCTTTCTAGTTGTTTGATTTAGTAATTATGAGTGTGCATTAGCTATGAAGAATTCATATTGTTATGATTGATATGTTAGTTTTAGATGTGTAGTAGCTATTGAAGAATTAGCAATTCTTATCATTTATTTTTAAGTAGGTTGAATGCCTCATTTTTTTGAGTGTGTAGAGGTGTTTTCCATGATATAGTATTCTTTGTGTGTGTCATAGCTACCTTATATACTTACCTGATATTTGTCATAATATCCTAAGTATGAGTGTGCAACAACTACCCCAAAAGGATCAACCTTTAGCCTAGATCTTTGAGTTTCCTATATCAACTGTTCATAGACTACTTGATTGTGTTTGTATGTATACATGTAATAAATGCTAGAAACAAATATCAGTTCTAAAGACACTTGTCCATGAAGGATCTAAGCCAAAAGGTAATTCTTGAAGTCATGGAGCCCTTATTTTTTCTCTACCCTTTCCCTCTTTTTGATGTTTATTTTAAGATCTACCCACTTTATATTAATATTCAACCATCTACCAACTCACCTAGTTTTGAATTTATTTTAGATACCATTCATCCATACATATTCCTAGTTAACAGCATGTATGCCCTACCTACTATTCCATTACCTGGTTGTTTAATTTCATACCTATAACTTGTGCCCTAGAGTGGAGTTTTACCTTCATTGTGATCCCAAAATGTTAGAGGATACCTCATTATGAATTGGTGTGCATAAAAACAACATCAACATTCTTTTTAGCACTATAAGGAAGGCCTACACCTTTTAATAAAAAATGTAAATCCATATGTTCAGTTTCACTAGAGTTACCTAGGAGAGTGACCAAATCTAGAGCTTGAGTTAGTCTTCTAGTCTCACTTTTGTCAAATCATAGAAGGCCTAGATTTTTACCAATTGCCCTTGTTAATAAAAAATCTAGAACACCTTCCCCATTAAGTAATACTCCTCTTTTTAATCATCATATGGCTCAACCACCTTGGTTGGTCAGATATACTATTACCACCCTAGGGGATGTGCATGACCTACTAAAGAATCCTAAAAAGTATCTACTATCCTTCTCTCCTTCAAGAGGAAGAAAGCTAGAAGAACATGTCAAATATTTTAAAGTTACATTGATATTGATGAATTTTATTAATGAAGATGTTACATGAAGACTTTTTCCTTTCACACTAATGGATGCTACTTATGATTGGTACCTTAATCTACAATATAATTCCATTACTTCCTGGAATTAGTGTCAAACTACTTTTCTTACATAATTTGGGCAAGTTAACATCACCAATTTGATATAACATCACTTTACTAGCATACATAATTGGCCTAATGAACCAATCTAGGTATTCAATCCTAGATTTTAGAAGATGTATACTTGGTTGAGCCTAGTGTATAAACTAGCATAAGTATTTCCATTAGAAATGTATAAGAATTATTTAGGTCCAATTAATATAGTTTTCTTAAGAAGGGTTGATAATATCAACACTTTGGCTTTGGCCTATTAATAATCCATCAACATTGATATACAACTTAATCCTCAGGTACTTGGCACACCTAATATTAAAAATGGTCTCTCAACTTTAAATCTAGTTCCAGATGTAAAACAAAACATCCCTACATTTAATTAGAATTATTTATACACACTGCCTCATCTGACAAAGATGTTACATATGAATTATCATTTTTTAAACAACCATGCAACTAAAAATGGTTACCGGCAAAACCAGCATATGATTGCATCTTTCACTGCAGTTGCCCAGGGCTCAAATTATACTAAAGTAGAGCTAGATGCCATACAAAAAATGATTTAGAAGTTAATCAATTATTTCCTCAACATGAAAATAAATATAGGAAACACTAATGGCCCAAATAATAATCATAATTCTAGGTTTCAAAAGTATAATAGATCCTTTAATAGGCCTACAAAGAATACATAGCATTCTAGTAAGCCTATAGAAATCAATATAGTAAAGACAACCTTTCCCAACTAGTGCATAATCCATAATACACCTTAACATGGTGAACTTGACTGTGTTGAATTCTATGTAGCTTTTGAGATCTTTCAAAGAAAGGTGGTGAGGCAATATTTGAATCATAACCCACTAGAATTCCACCATGACTATGGCCCTTCAAGCACCACTATGCTCTTTGAGACTCATGAGTTTCCTTTCCTGAGTGAATATGACAACATACTAAAGGACAACACTAATGAAATCCATGCCTTCCATTAATATCATAAAGGTGGTTACAACCTAAGGAACAATCAGCCCTTCATAATGTCTACTCCTCCAAATAGCATAGCCATTCCATTAAATCTAAAAGCTAATAATAATCCACCTCCCTTGAAAGGGAATGATCAACCTCAAAATATAGAGGAACAAAGTAGAGGAGGGTATAACATTATTGAGGACATCAAGAAAATAAAATCAAACATCACCCTTCATGAATTAGCCCAGATCACTGAACAGAAAGAACTACTATGGAAGCCTGTCATAGGGAAGGCCCCTATGGAAATGGAAAAATCTCTTATAAATAAACCAAAGGCCTCTGACACCAATGTCATATATAAAAGCAAGATAGAGGTTCCACCCTTTTTACTAACCATTAGGGCATTTGGAAATAATACTCATGATTGCTTAGTCAACTATGTATCTTTAGCCATTGTGATGCCTTCTTCTATTTATCAAAAGCTTGGCCTAACTCCAAGCTCATCAAAGAGAATAGTCTCATAATTAGATAATATTGTAGTACCAATGATTGAAGAGTTTACTAACATGTGTATTCAAGTAGTATTTTAGCCTTGAGTATAAATTATTATTGATATCCTTATAAAAGACATACCGAAAGGATATAGACTATTTTTAAGTAGGTACTAATCTAAGACAGTCAATGGATATCTCTCAACATATTTCTCACATTTGGATACAATGGAGAGGCCTTCCAAACCAAATCTGAATTGATTTGGAACTAAGGATGAAGTATCCTATCATAGAGTACAATGTCAAGAATGAAGAGGTAAGTTATAAATCCCCTATCCTTGGTATTTGTACTTTCACCACATGAAATGAAATATGAGAACTAGAATCATATAGCCCTACCCAGTTATGGACTCTCTACTTTGATGTTACCAAATCCAAAGAAGGATTAGGTGTAGGAATTGAATTAATTGATTTAGAAATAAATAAGTTCATGGAAGCATACATATTATGGTTCCCTTTCACCAATAACAAAGGAAAATATGAATTATTTATTTTGGGATTTCACATTTCCCTCAAAAATAGTGTCAATTAGCTGGTGGTATATGAGGATTCAGAGCTGGTAGTAAATCAAGTTAAAAATAAATATCAATGTAAGTTATCATATCTAAAAATATATAAACACATAGGATGGGATTTAATTAAATCATTTGAAGCTTTCAATATATTGATTGTTCCTAAGGAACAAAACCAAGATATGGATTAACTACCTGCTTCAGCTACCAATTTAGATCCTCTCCAAGAATCTAAGGTAAAGATATTTGTAATTGATTTAGTACCTTGTCTTTATATTCTTGAAAACATAGAGAATTTCCAAGTCTTCAATGATGACCAGTAGATCATTTGGTTTCTAACCAACTTAGGATAATTTGAGTCCCAAACCATTGATGACAAAAAAATTATTTATCTCTACCAAGAATATTTAGATGAGGAAGGTGTTGTCCAACATAAATAAAATCATCTCCCACTTGGAATGGTTTCCTTAGAAGGGGAATTTGATATATATCCCCAAGATTAGTATTAAATAAAACCCATGGTTGGTGAGTCTGACTTTAAAAAATAGAATTTGGGGGATGAGAGTACCCCATGGTATGTCAACATTATCCTTAGTTTCACTCTAGAAAAAGGTAAAAGATGAAATATTTACTAACCCAATATAAATGCGTGATTCCATGGGCATATGAGGACTTGAAGGTTTATGACACAAAGGTCATCACCCATATAATTCCACTAAAACTAGACCACAAGCTATTTAGACAAAGACAAAGACTAGTGAATCCTATCATGGAACCTCTAATTCAAAGAGAAGTAAAAAAGTCGTTAAGTACAAGGATAGTCTTCCCAATCAAGAATTATACCTATGTGGCCAATTTAATCCCAATAAAAAATAATAATAGAGAAATTAGATTATGTGTTGATTTCAAAAAACTTTAATAAAGCTTCTAAGAAGGATAACTATCCACTATCCTCCCTAGATGAGGTTATTCAAATAATCAGCAACTCTAAAATGATGTCCTTCCTAGATGGATTTTTAGGTTATCATAAGGTGATGGTCTAATAAAAATATAGAATGAAGACTACATTTACCACAAAGTGGGGTACCTATACATACAAGAGGATGAATTTTTGCCTAATTAACATAGAATCCACCTTTCAATGATCAATGGATCATCAATTTAAAGGATTGATAGGTAAATGTATAATCATATATATGGATAACCTTACTATTTTCTCCAAAATAGGAATGATCATGTAGACCATCTACAGTCAATCTTTAAAATATGTTGAAGGTTTAGCATATCACTGAACCCAAATAAGAACATATTTGGAGTTACTAAGGGAAAGATTTCGGGACATATCATTACAAAGATGGGATCATCATTGATCTAGATAGAATCCAAAGGATTTAAAAGATTGTGTTACCAAATAAAAAGAAAGATCTCAAGTCTTTCTTTGGGAAAATTAATTTTGTAAGAAATTTCATCTCAAGATTTCATAAATTGTGAGACCCCTGAATGTAATGCTCAAAAAAGATGCTAAAGTGGAATGGATAGCCAAGATCTAGAAGTCTTTTCAAGACATAAAATATGTTATATCTTAATCCCTAGTACTGATTATCCCCAATTTCATAAAGGACTTATACTTATACTCATTCACTTTAGAAAATATAATTTTTATTGTCATAATGCAAAAGAAATATGAGATTGAGCATCTCATTATGTTCATGAGCATGAATTTGAAGGATGTAGAACTTAGGTACTCCATGATTGATAAATAGATATTCACCCTTATTAAAGTAGTGAAGAAATTCTACCACTACATCCTGAGAAATAAGACTATCGCTATCATTCCTAATGCTACTATCAGGCTTACCTTATCATAAAATGAATTGGGAGAATGCAAAGGTAAATGGATGGAAAATCTTAAGGAATTTGATATAGAAATGAGGCTTGATAAAATCTTCCAAGGTCAAGGCATCATCCACCTCATGACTGAGCCAAACACACACATTAATATTGAAGAGTTCAGTGAGGCCAATGTATCTAGAGGGGAATGGTATACTAACATAACTCAATATATGCTTATAGGTACTTGTCCCTCGAAACTCAATTGAGAATGAAGAAGAGATTTGAGACTCAAATATGCTCACTACATGATTAAGAAAGGAGTTATTTATAAGAAAATTTATGAAGACTTTTACCTTATATTTGTATCAACAGAAGAGGATCAAGAGATTTTGGAAAACCTACACAAAAATATAGGCAATGGTCATCCATCTAGGAACACCATAGCTCAAAAAATCCTAAGAATGAGTTAATACTGACTAATAGTCTTCAAAGACACCCATGCCTATGTAAGGACATGTTATAGTCATATAAAATGTCCAAATTGGTAGTTTGAGTGTGGATTATGACACCCTATCCATAGGTCCTTTTTGCATTCTCTTGTGACCCTTATAGATACCTTTTCACTCATTACCAATCATCTTAATCCTTCTCCATAATCATTCCACCTTAGCTAGAATGTTTTCCCCATATCAATCCTGATCCCCCAAGTCCTACACATGTAGGATAGGAACACCATACTTGGAATATAGTATCGGATGCTAAGGTGTCCCATTTTTTATGATCATGTCATTTTATGTTTTGATCCCCAACAGTCATTTTCATTTGATTCCTATCCTTAATTTTGTCAACCTAGCACAAATACATCTGACCCATGACCAATTGTTCCCTATAAAAATCCCATTTAAATCTCATTTAAAAATTGGAAGGGATAAAATCTTATAAATCAAGAAAGAATACAAATAAATAACTAAGGCAAACTTACCTATTCGCTACATATAGTCACCCAACACATATGCAAACATACTCAAACCCTCATACTAGTCCCTAACCACCTCAATCACTATTAATTTGGAATTTTTAAATTTGCATCACACTATTTCATAAAGCACATTAGGTGGGATAACTACATATGGCTTGATTACTCTTTGGATTATTAGTGTGTAGCTTGTGTGCCAACACAAGGGTTGTGGATTGCATATTCAGTACATCTTACACAATAACCCCTCCCATTTATCAAGTGATTCAAACATTATTTTATCAAGAATGGGAGAGGGTTAGGGTTTTGAAGATTAAATTAACTCTACAGTGAGTTCTATTGATGATCAACATTCAATATTTCACAAGCATGCTCACACAAGAACAACACAAAAAATATATAAAGTTTCATGTCTCTATGACTAGTTTGGACAACAGCAGCAGGAGTGGACAATAGCACTAGACACAAAAGTGTCATGTTTTTTATGTTCCTATCCATTTAATAAATGAATGATAGATTCATATTCACAACACTGTCTCAGTCCTGCACATCTAGTTTCAGCCTCTATCTTAGTCATCTTAGCCTATTTCTAGCTAAGTCATATTTCTCCTTATTTATTTCTATTTTTAGAAAAGGGAAAAAGAATAATGAATTATACAAATCAAGACTATATTTACTGAAATATTATTTACTAATTTATTAATCTAGACCCTTAACTAAAAGTAGAATAAAACTTCATTATTTGTAAAAAAGTTAAAACATTTGGTAAACCTGACTTACTTTATTTACGCATAAAGACCCTATAAACCCTAGGGAAAATTCTTTACTAATTTTTCTAGTATTTTTTTAATTTATCCTACATATATAAATTATAATTCACATTTAATTTTTAAAATTTACCATAGTAAGTTTTAAAATTATTTCTTTCAAACCCTAGTTGCCTATACTAGGTCATAGTATTTTCAAACCCTAGACTAAGGTTTCAAAATTAAAATTTTGATTTTTTCACATTGGGATAAATATTCTAATTTTAATAATCATGATTTACTTATGCAAATTTTCTAGTTTCTATTGCATGATTATTTACTTTCATTTGGCATGAATTCAAAAATGACATAAATACATATGTACATTTTATTTTAAGATCAATTCAAATATATGTCATATTTAATTACTTCTTTAACATGCTATCTCTATATTATGTGTTATTCAATTAATAATAAAATCCTTACATACCTAGAGGATCCATTACATAATCTAACAACCATCTATCAAGTTTCAATGTCATATCTTATGCACAAGAAAGAATTTCCTTATCCTCCTCTCCCCAAGAGGGTGATAAATATTGTCCCTCTAATCAGGGCCATGTTATCACCACTAAAAAAGGTGAGGCAACCTATAATTTTTTTCCTAATGCATACATTTAGCCTATATCTTATTCAAACCCTCTTTAACATATTTGCTTATATGTTCAATCAAAAGTAACTAGCATTTGCACTTGTAACACTCTAAGGGATCAAATCACCAGTACAATCAAGTTAATTTCAAATTTACAAACACATAATCAGATATTACATGAAAAGATCACAACATTGTAAAATCATATTATAATACAAAAGCCTTAAAGGCATCCTAGTGTCAATCATGTATATGCACCTTTACCTAGTCAATTGGTTGCAAGCAATGTTACATATCAAAAAAAAAATCACAACAAAGTAACTATACAACTAGTGATTCAAAAAGCTTTCAAAGATCAAATAAGAGTTCAAATGAGGTACTAAGGGAAATTATTAAATATCGTTTGATCAAACTACCTCCTCTACATATAGTGAGAATATATAGATACTATTGTGCATATCATAAAATGTATGGGCATCACACAAATTCATGTTTGACATTGGAAAAACATATACAATAGATAATTGCTAATGAGGACCCTATACAAGGTACATTAGTCAAGTATTCCATAGTGACATAGGAACACATTCACAAAGGGTTAAATTTATGAACAATACCACAAGTATAGGTAAAGCATGAAAAAGATGCAAATCTACCTCTCCAAAATGAGGCTCAACTTTCAAAGCAATATGGGTTTGGTCAAAAATATCTACAATAGTTTGATTATCAAGGTCAAGATTTGGGCAAGCATGCTCAAGGCCTCACTACTCCAATTCTAACAATTGATAATGTTTATCACCAATGTTTGGGATTTATTGAACATCCTAAGGCAAATCATTCATAGACATAATTTATCAAAGGAAAAGATCCATATACAATAAAATTCAACAGTAGCATTCCATTGATTCAAAATCAAGATGATAATGATGAGTGGAACAATATAGTTATTATGATTTCCAAGATACTGATAATGAATCTAAATATTTTGAGTCATATTCACATCCATTCCCTCATGCTTCACAATCACTCATGATTCTTTTCTTTTATATAGGACACCATGATAGGGAGTCTCTTCCAAGACTCATTGATTAGTATCATTTTTTCTCAAGATTACTTGTACATAATTTTTCATCTTACTTCTACATAATTTCTCAACTTACTTGTACATATTTTATTTTTGCTTTCTTGTACATAATTTATCATCTTACTTGTACATGGAAATATTTCAAAATACCAAAAATAATACAATATTTCAAAATACCAAAAATAATATAACATGTCAAAATACAAAAACATTCAAATAATTAAAAACACCAAAAAAAAATTCAATTGTATGCATTATCCATGCTTTAAATTTTTACTACCATGTTAAACTTATATTTTATTGTTATATGTTATTCTTTGTTAATTTATCTACATTACCATGTTTCACTTGATCTTGTTTCAGTGTGTGAAGTGATACCCAAATCCTTGATTGCTTCACTCTACCCATTGAGGGGACATCTTACTTCTACATTCAAGACATACATTAACTTATCTACCCATTAGGGGCATCTTCTACATGAATAAACCATCTAGGTTATGTCATTACTCCACCACACACTCTAGTTATCATCATGATGTACATTACTTACTACCTTACATAGATTATTCTATCGGCACTCACTAGTATATAAAACTTGTGTATTTCTTAGAATCTACCTAGTCTTGTACCACATGTTTTACATACTTTCAATTCTTGATTTGATTAGTTAGATGCAATAGTATTTATAGTATTTACATGCCTTCCTTTCTTGATTTGATTATCTATATATGATTTTATTTATTAGTTTCTATTTTGTCTCTTGTGTTTACCTTAGGACATTTGCAAATGTCTTTTACTTGTCCTTTTCTATGTGCTTGTGGTCCTCGTGCCAGCCTTGCTTATTTTCAATTATATGTGTATGTGGAATTTGAACATGCCTTGTATGATTTCTTTCCCAATTTGAGTGACATGTGACCATGTCCCTTATTTACTTGGCCCCTTGGCCTATTTTGTATGCTTCTTTCTTCTTGACCTTGTGTGCTTATTTGCTTGTTTGTTTCTCAAATTGTTTGTTGAAATTGCCTTGTATGCTTTCTTTACTAGTTTGAGTGACATGTGCCCATGTCCCTTTTTTGATTGGACCCTTGGCCTCCTTTGTATGCTTCTTACTTCTTGACCTTTTGTGCTTATTTTCTTCTCAAATTGTTTATAATGCCATGATCCACATCATGCATTATCTTGCATTCTTAGATGTCATAATAGACATCATGTCCATCCCTCCTTGACAACTAACAACTAACCAAATTTCTAGTTTCAATTTAGTATGCTACACATACTATTACATTGTCACATCTATCTAGGCATACCCCTATTGATATAACAACATCTAATACAAACAATGTTATATCTTGAGACATCTTTTCAATTATCATTGTTATATCATGTATTTCATAGCATAACACACTTGCAGGGCTCTTTATTCTGAGGGTAGTCATTATAGGGTCTTCATTCCTACCCTTAGAAGAGGGGAAAATAAATAAGGGTTTTTTTATAGAGATCAGATCCCTCTATTGGTCAAAAATAGTTTTTAGAACACTCATAACAATAATCAGAACCCAAAATAGGTAGAATTGACTAGAAAGATAGTGATGAACATAGAACAGTGATAAAAAATAGTAAAGGACATGAGCACCATATTTGGACTCCAGTGCTAGATAGTAAAGTGTCTTATTTTTGGTGCTCCTATCCAAATAGCAAAAAACTCAAAATTTATAGAAATAGATAGAACAGTAAAATTAGTTACAATTTTGTCATCTATAGTTGAATTCAGATTGGGTAGTTTTTGTACAATTTCAATTAGAGTGTCTAGATATAGGGGGCATCATGTGTGACATGATGGCTCTCACTTCCAATTTTCAAATGGGTAGTTGGTACAACTTCCATATTTGAATCCATGTTATAGATACCAATAATTGGGGGAAATATGTGCATCACATTTAACTTATTTTCTTTCTACTTCATTATATTACCTAGGCATTCTCAGTAGTTTCATGCCTTATTCCATCTATAGGTGGTTAAAATCATTTCAAAGTGGCTTTCATATAAGCCTAATCTCCACCTTTTGAAGTGGCTTTCATATGAGCCTAGTTCTCAGTTTTGGAGTGGCTTTCATAAAATCCTAATCTCTACCTTTCAAAGTGGCTTTCATATAAGCCTAGTTCTTAGTTTTGGAGTGGCTTTCATACAAGCATAATCTACACCTTTTGGAGTGGCCAAAATTTGACTAGTTCTTAGTACACATTCAGATATCCATGCCATATTTTTAGATTATAAATCATTCATGGGCTTCAGGAGCCATCTCATATGACACACATGCATACCAATATCAATTCATATTTCACTACATAGTGGGAAATGATGGAGCCAAAGGATTAGTTAACCTTTATATTCTTGAGCCACCTACATAGAAGGATTGGACACATAGTCCAAACATTTATTACCACATACATGATCACATAGCTTCACTTAGTGGGCAATGATGGAGCCAAAGGATTAAGTAACCTTTATATTCTTGAGCCACCTACTTAGACCAATTGGACACATAGTCCAAACATTGATTAAGACATGCATGATTACATAACTTTACTTAGTTAGAAATGATGGAGCCAAAGGATTAACTAGCCTTTGTATTCTTGAGCCACCTACTCAAAGGGATTAGACACATATTCCAAACATCTATTAACACATGCATGATCACATATCTTCATTTAGTGTGTGATGATGGAGCCAAAGGGGCAGCCTTTATATTCTTGAGCCACCCTTAGGGAATTGATCACTCATCTCCATTCATGATATTACTTTTAGTACATCACATACCCAAAATCACTCAGCATCACACAACATCACACATCTTCATGGGCTTCACCCTTATAGGTACACTTTCTACTTTTCCTTTATCCCCATATTTCACTTTATTTCATCACTAGAATAAAGAGGGGGAAAATATAGTCATATAAAATTTCCAAATTGGTAATTTGAGTGTGGCTTGTGACAACCTATCTATAGGTCCTTTTTGCATGCTCTTATGACCCTTCTAGACACCTTTTCACTCATTACCAGTCATCTAAAACCTTTTGAACAGTCATTCCACCTTAGCTAGGTTACTTTCCCTATACCAATCTTGATCCAATAGGTTTCAAGCCCATAGGATATGAGTGCCATACTTGGACTATAATGTCAGACCCTAGGGTGTCTAGTTTTTAGTGATCCTATCCTTCTGCATTTTGAGCACAAATGGTCATATTCATATGATTCCTATCCTTAATTATGTCAACCTAGCATGAATACATATGACCCATGACTAATTTTTCCCTATAAAAATCCCATTCAAATCTCATTTACAAAGGTAAGGGGATAAAATCATATAAATTAAGCAAGAATACAAATAAAGCACTAAACATCCCTATTCTCTGCATACAGTCACCTAACATATCTACAAACATACTCAAACCCTCATACTAGTCCCTAACCACCTCAATCACTTTTAATTTGGAATTTTTACATCCATATCACACTATTTTTTAAAGCACATTGGGTGGGATAACTACATATGACTTGATCCCTCTTTGGAGTATTGGTATGTAGGCAACGTAACCATATAAGGGGTGTGGACTACACATTTAGTACATCTTACACACTAACCCCCCATTTCTTAAGTGATTCAAACATTGTTTTATCAAGCATGGTGGAGGGTTAGGTTTTTAAATATTAAATCAACTCTACATCTAGTTCCTTTGATAATCAACACTCACTATTTCACATGCAAGCTCACATAAGAACATCACAAAAACCCAAAACATTTTAGGTCTTTGTGACTAGTTTAAACAAAATCAGTAGGAGTGGACAATACTCTTAAACACCAAAGTGACCTATTTTTGACACTCCTATCCTTTTACTAATCGAAAACTAGATTTAGATTCACAACACTATCCCAGTCATACACAACCAATTTCAACCACTATCTTAGCCATCTCAGCCTGTGTCCAACTAAGTCATATCTTTCTTTATTTATTGATATTTTTAGAAAGGTAAAAAAGACAAATAAATTATAAAAATCAAGACTGTATTTATTGAAATATGCTTTACTAATTTATTAATCTAGACTCTTAACTAAAATAGGAATAAAACTCCATTATTTCCAATAAAGTTAAAACACATGTCATAAATGCTAGTCTTTAGCAAAAAGAGAATTGCATATAGAAATGCCCTTGCAACCTATTATTAAGGGAAGGTCATTTTCCTAGTGGGAATATGACTTCATTGGTGTCATTATCCCAAACTCTTCAATAGGTCATAAGTTTGTACTCACTACCATATACTACTGCACCCAATGGACTGAGGTAGTGGCCAGTAATCATTCTAGAGCACAGGATATGATTCACTTCTTATAAGAACACATCACAACTAGATTCAGAACTCCAATCTCTATATTTTGTGATAATGGACCATTTTTCATATCAACTAAATTCACTAAATGGGCACACAATAATTAGATCACCATTAAGTCATATTCTAAACACTATCTTTAGGGAAATAGATTGGTTGAATCAATGAATAAAAACTTGATAGATGTAATTAAGAACTCAAATAGGGATAATCTTAGGCACTATCATAATATACTTAATTATGCCCTTCAGGCAAACTAGACAAGATATAAACAGGCCCTCAATGCCTCACCCTATCTATTAGTGTTCAGTGATGACCAGTATTCCCAATCATGCTAAACTTATCAACCTATAAATTTATGTGAGGATATATGGAATCAAATGACAAAATAGAATCATAATTATTATATATTATAAAAATTAAATACTCAATTACTACATCCCTACAAACTTTTAGTAAACATCAAGACATAGTCAAAATCAAAGCATTTAGGATCTTTGATCTAGTGCCTCTATGGGATAAATCCCATAAAAATAAAGGGAAGGATGATAAATTCATCCTATTATGGATTGGAACATACAAAATTTCAAATATCTTAGGTAATAATGCATTATATCTAAGGAACCTTTAAGGTGATCAGCTTACATATCCCATCAATGACCAGTTTCTAAAAAACTACTTCATGGTTGTACCATCTGAAGTTGCCCTCGACTGATGAATAAAATGTGGTAGAGGTTCTAGTTTGGTTTCCTTATTTCTAGCTTAGTTTCCTACTTTCTAGTTTATTTTCTTACTTTCTATCATAGTTTTCCTAATTTTTATTTTTGTTTCCTACTTTCTAGTTTAGTTTCTTGCTTTCTAGGTTAAACATTTTGTTGCCTACTATGAAAATCTAAATTGGTTTATCTTGAAACAACCAAACTAACATCCTACCCACTAAAATCCTATTCATTATTAAATTAATATGTGGGAAAGGGAAACTACAAGGGGACTCACAATTTGGGGTTAGTTCACAAACTTGTTATACTTTTGTGTTTGAGGTCTTTAAGATTTGGATATGTAATGATAGTCACTCAGGGTTATGTCACAATTTAATATTTTTACCAGGTATATGAAAGTTTCTCTCAAATACTCCATATAAATTTATAAATTTTTCTCACTCCATTGGATAAATCACACTTTCATACTAATACTTGTTTGGAGGTGATAACCACTAGTGTAGATGTAGTTGAAAGGGACATTGTGTTAAATAATTTATTTTATAACTGTAGAAGATCATATAGGCTTTGGCTCTCCTTCTTTCATTCATCTTAAAAAAGAAAAAGAAATTTAAAAAACCAATGTTTTAAAAAGGATCAATCAATAAACCCCAAATAAAATCAAAAGGGGATCAAAGGCTCACATGATAAAATAAGGTCAATATACCATGCATCATGATCGAAGAAATGAAGGAAGAAAAGAGAAGGAACCCAAAGGTATCTCTATCAAGGCTATGGATGCCTAGCTAGTAGTAGAGCAATACCTAAGCCCCCTTGGTTTAATAAGCTTCAAAATAACTAGACTAAAACCTACAACTACTCCAAGTCTTTGAAAAGATCCTCACAATAATGGTTTAATAACATCACTCTAACACACATAGATTCATGGATGCAAAAGCAAGTATGTTGTATGATGCAGTTGGGAGTCTCTTTCATATATTTCATTTGAATATTTTTCCTATGGCATGGTTTATATCTGATTTGAAATTGCTAACCAAATTTTTGAGTTCTTGAATACTCAAAAGTATTCCCCTTGTAAGTCACCATTTATTGTACCCAAAATTCCCCTCTTCTTTAAAAAGTATGGGGACCCACTTTTATTTTTTATTTGTCTATGTTTGTTAAGTTTTAATCTTCGTTCTATGGAAGTTTTATTGGATTTATCCTTAATCAAATACTAAAAATTATAAACAATGGTATTTTACATTTTGAACTAATTTATAAATGCCTTTTTAGGAGTTTTTATACTTATGCAAGTTTTTATACCTTTTGTTTAGAAATTATTAAGTTCAGAATTTGGTTATTAGACATTTTGTTTGGCACTCAAGTCAGGATAATTTATTCATTGGATATTTTTGTTGAAACTTTTGTTTATAATTAGGTGTTCAAAGAAACTATTTGGGACTTCTTTATTAGTATTTTTATTTGGGCATTTTATTCAAACATTATTTTAAATGATTTGATCATCAGGGTTTATATTCATATATTGTGTTTAAAACTTATTCGTCAGGATTTTTGTTCAGAATTTGTTCATCAAAACTTTTATTTTTGACTTATGTTCAATATTTTCCTTATTTGTAACTAGTTTTATTCAAAATTCTTTTGTCAGCATTTTTGGGTTCAGAGGTTTTGTTCAGACATTTTGTTTGAATGTTATTTCAAAGGATTTGGTCTTCAGACATTTTATTCAGGGTTTGTGTTTAGAGACTGTAATTTTTAAGAATTTTTGGTTTAGTCCCAACATGAAACCTAACAAGAACTACTTCATGATACTTTCCAAAGAACATAAAGATGTAGCTTCCCTGCCAACTAAACTAAAAATATTTGAATTGTGTAGGCATAACAAGAATATAAATGTTGGTAATTAAAATCATATGAATTAGAATTAAATGTAATAACTATATAAATGAATTGAGTCTATTGACATGTTTATTGATCAAAAGTAAATTATGATCTCACTTTCTACTCTATTGGAAAAGACCTAGCCACTTGCAAATCCATTGCAAAGAAGAAACTAGTGGAAAGAAATTTTCAAAGTACATGAAACTAAATTTGAACAAACCATAAAATTGTAATGGATTCATCATCCAAATTTCACATTAAGAATTATATAGAATATATAAACATGATGTTTAACATAATAATTTTTAATTAAAAGTATGCCAACTATTGAGAATTATGGGTGTCATTGATGTTGTCAATGCATTTTCTCATGAAGAGATTTATCCCCATCATAGTGATAATTGGGTTAGACCTACTCTCCCTCAAGAGACAAGGACTACACTTCAAGACATCCAAGCTTGAGGTTATACCCTATATCGACCTATGACCAAAATTATTCTTTGTTGGTAAGGTGACATAACATGTCTTCCTACATCACATGGATCACAAGATAGTCATGGCATAAACTTTAGGAGATGATTTCCAAAGGTATTTATCTTTATCAATTATAAATTCCATATTTTATATGCATAGGGTGGTAACATGGAACAAGAATAATTGAATAGAGAAAGTTATAAGATCATGGATTCTTCCTAGGGAGTCTATGGTCTTAAAGGGAAAATCCCCCATACCTATTAGTAAATTTAGAATAGGGGTCTACATCAGGATGACCCTATTGAATAGGCTATATGGCATGCCAAGTATCCATTTCCTCCACCTAGATTGGGTACCACTTTTGGACATGTTGATGACCTCTGACATGACTTTTACCCTAGAGGAGATTATCAAATTTAAGCTAAGGGACCAAGTTTTACATAAAATTAAATGACCCAATTCATCAAGCCATTTTTAAATGATTCTATACCTCTTCGATACCATAATGGGGAAAATGTACAAGGATTTTTGGGATATTTGGAGCCCAATTGCTAACTACATAAATAATCACGTCTATGATTATTATATATTCATGCACATATAATCATATACCAAACATATCACCTAGATCATAGAGGACATATATCTTTAGATATGGTTGGCTATCTCTAAGGCCCAAATACCTAGGATATCCAAGAGTATAGTAGATACACTAGCACCTTAGAGTGATTATTGACTATACCCAAACTATATGGTGATCATAGTCACTAGTAATAAGTTCAACCGCCTACACCTTCCCAAGTATGTTCCTAATAAGTTAATAGATTAATAGATTACATTCTAGATTTGGTGGAGTGTATAAGAAGATATGATAAAGCAAAAGAAAATCCTGTTCTATAGCTCCCACATAATCATAAGCTGAATGTGCTATACAATGAGGAAATATTTCAAGGATGTAGTAAATAAGAGGAAGCATTATCATTTGGCCACCCTACCTCATAGGGATTGGGAACCATATGTTTAGATTCAAAATCATATATATGGATTTGGTATTCCATACAAGTATGTTCCCTATGACCATGATTTTCTATTCTTAAATTCAAAAGATGATGCCTAAGTCATGAAAAGGGCACAACTTATAGGACTAAAAGAAGAACATTTGAATATTATTCAAGGTGAACCATCAATTTTTATTTAAAATATGTAGACAAGGCTTCCACCCCTTAGGGGATGGACTAATTCAAAATTATGGCTCAAAAAACCCTTGTAATCATCAGAGTAACAAGCGGATCCTTCTCAAGAAGCTCCCCAAGTATTGAAGACTATGAAAATAGATCTTAGTGTGACTTAAATTGATCATAGGGGGTCTCAAGAGGATCTAATTGAATTATAAACCTTTGATGTAGAAGGCTAAGATCACCTAGCTATACGACAATTACAAAAATCCATAGGTAAAGAGGTTTCTACTGCTCCAATTTAGTGAGCCTCCTCTCCACCATTAAAGGCCACAATCTGCTATAAGATGAAGCCAAGAGCTCATCCCTTCATATAGAACCCAATTTTTGATGAACCAAAAATAGACACATCTTCAATTTAGTAACCAACACTAGTCAATCAAGAACTAGATGAAGAGGAAGAATTATAAAGATAAAAGGCACTAAAACTTATAGATGACAAAGCAAAAATACCAATTAAAGATGACCATTTAGGTAAAAAGGCTCAACCTTTAATCTCTTCTTCCCAAATTTCATTTTCTTTAGTTTCCCTTTCTTTAATAAGTTCATTTTATGTGATTCCCCTTAGTATCATGGTAAAAACACCTCTACTCACTCCAAAGATAGAGTATGTTACATTTACCTCTATTTTTTCTACTCCCTCAATAAGTTTGGCCATATCTATTATTACCACCACTGCTAAAATTCCCTTCAAGACTACTATATACCACCCTAAGAGTAGAAAAAGAGCCTCTAAGAATATTGGAATAGAATTAGAAATATCCCAACTCGATGTTTCATCTACCCAAATAAACTTTTCAATGCCTTCCAGCAGGCCTTCTTGAAATACTACTATAACATCTTCAAGGAAGGCTAAAAAGGGAAAACATGTATATACAATCCACCCACTACTTTAATATAAAGGTATGGATTAGTCTAAGATCATATATCCCTCCCATCATGACTCAGTACTCAAAGGTGATTTAGAGTAAGAAAATAGCTACTAAGGACAAATAGCTAATAAATCCATCATATCTAGTCATACCTTTATGGGTAGTTGATCTTAGATCGAAGGCTTCTCAAAAACCAAATTTCAAAATCATAGAGTTTCCTTGTATAATTTCCATGTTTGATAAACCTTTAAGAATATTCTAAAGGGTTAGGAAGAGGAAAATGGAGGATGAATTAGGGAAGAAATCATTTTTGAAGAAAGGCAAGAAATATTTACATTGGCCAAAAGGAAGGTAGGAAGACAAAGTAGTCCCCATATATAGAGGACTTCAAATCCCTTAAAAAAAATCATAAGGATGATATGATAGAATTATATGAGGAGACTAAAATGGCTAGGTAATATTTTGACAAGGAATTAGAACAAATAAAGGAGTAGTATCAAACGCTCCATATTCCTCAAGGAATTACAACTGAAGTTCACCAGGCTACATCAACGTGTTACAATGCTCTTGATGTAATTGAGGTAATGAGGGTATAATTGGATCCCCATGTTACAGAGACTCATAAATTATTTAATTATTTGAAACAAGATGAAAATAAATTTAAATTACTTATTCTTTATACTACTAATAAGGTGTATATCCATCTTGACTTAATGACACCATTGGAGGCTTCAAACACCCTCAATTTGGTGGTAATTAGAATGTAGGAGGCTAGAGAGTGGATTACAATAGCTAGGGTAGTAATCCTAAGTATCAAAAACATGAATTTATCATTTTTCATATCTTAGAATAATTAAAATTATCTAAGGCAAGGGAAAGTATAGGTAAGCTTATTAGTGGGATCAATTTTGCTTAACTCCTTCAACAAGCATCTGATATTTTCAAGCAGATTCTTCAAGGATTAACACTTGATGAAATTGAAGCTGAGTTGAATTTTTATAGAAAAAAGGCGATGGAAGTATATATCTTCAACATAAACCTCTAAAACACTAAGTCAGTGCATGTTAAGCTCCTCGAGTAGGTTAACAAGGTACACATTCCCTCATTACTTAACTTGGACATCATCAGACAATAACATGATGTGGGACATATGTGTTATCTAGAGTTGGAAGTGAAGAATAAGATTGATGCTATAACTTCTAGTTTAGCACAAGTATCTATAGCAATAACTCCAACAACCAGTGCATCTATGTAAACATCCATCTAACCTTATTTGAAAGGTTAGTTTTGTGTATATCAATACAAATTTGTTATTTTTATACTCATAGTTTTCTTTTATTAGAGCTTAAGTATGAAAATTGTCCAAATAATTTGTAAGCATGCATATATTGCATCACATTGTAAAGGCCAAATTTATTTTTGACAATTATAAGATAACTATATGTATACATTACATATAGTTTTAAAACTATAATTAGAACTAAAATTCTAATTATGCCATGTAATCACAAGTTTGCATGCACTTGGAGGATGAGGAAACCCCTACCCAATTCTATATATTTATCTAAAACACTCATTTTTAAGGGTCAAAAAAATCAATACATGATCAAATCAAATTTTGATTATCACAACTGTGTTGGTGTATTTTATTTCCATATTATATGTAATAAAATTTTATATTTATAGTTATTTGATTCAATAATTCTAAGTCAGTAGTAGCTATAAATAATTCCTCTTATTATGATTGATATGCTAATTTTATATGTGTATTAGCTATTGAAGAATTAACAATTCTTATCGATTGTTTATAAGTAGGTTGACGGTTTCATTTTTTTGAGTGTGTAGAGGTATTTTCCACAATATAATATTTTGTGTGTGTCTCATAGATACCTTAGATACCTCCTTAATCTAATTCATAATCTCCTAAGTATGATTTTGCAATTGATACCCCAAAAGGAACAACCTTTGGCCCAGATCTTTGATTTTCCCATATCAAATTTTGCCAAACTACTTGACTATATTTGTATATGTGCATGTAATAAATACAAGTAATAAACATCATTTCTAAAAACACTTGTCCACAAAGGATCTATCCCAAAAGGTAATTCTTGAAGTCATGGAGCCATTTTTTCCACTCTACCCTTTCCCTCTTTTTGAATTTTATTTTAAGATCTACCCACTTTAGATTAGTATTCACCCATCTACCAACTCACTTAGTTTTGAATTTATTTTAGATACCATTCATCCATGCATAGTCCTAGTTAATAACCTACATTTCTCACCTTTTATTCCATCACCTAGTTGTTTAATTACATACATGTAACTCATTCTCTAGAGTGGAGTTTTACCTTCATTGTGATCCTAAAACATTAGAAGCTAATTAATTATGAATTGGTGTGCATAAAAACCATAACATCAAATATGAAGTGTTGTTCATTTGAATTAAAATTGAATATATTGGATTGGGTTGTGTATTCCCTAATAATCATTTATAAGTGGGTGTGATGAATAAATCATGCGTGATTTACTCCATCATCATCATCTCAAAATAGTGGAGTAATTTGGAATCCATGTATGAATCTCGATATATAACTAGTGCAAAAAACTGATGTATATATTAGTGTAAAATTAGTGTAGAGAATGGTACAAGTAGTGAACCAACCACTATAGATGGAGTAAGGTTCAATTCTAGTGAAAAACTAGTTCAAGTTTTGAGTATAATATGGGTCTAGTGTATACAACATGAACTGTCATTCCACCTATGAAATTAGTGCAAAAATTGGTACAATGAAGAATCAATATCATGTGCATTTTCCCCTAAATAATATTTGGTGCATATATATTCTGAGACCAAGTAAAATAATTAGGATTATAATTATGATCCAGGCATCAATTCAGGCGACAATTCGGGTGACAGTTCCACCCCAATTGATGACGAAACTTCCGGGAGCCATAACTTTTGCACCGTAGCTCCAATTGACTCGCCGTTTGAACCGTTGGAAAGCTAGGAATGAGGGGAACATCGTGAAATGGCATTGAGCTCCGCTCAATGAAGTTTGACCCCCGAAAACCCAACGGAAGTGCCTCAAATTTCAATTTTAATAGTGCTGTCTAAAAATATTAAGTTTCTAAAAATAGTAATTTCTTGAATTATGTATTGTTTTAAATATTGGAAGTCGTACCACTTCATCTCCCTCGAGATTGGTGACCTTACACATCCTTCCCATGCTTTCAAATTGTGTATAAAAGAATAGGTAACCCGAAATGTGAAGACAGACATCTCTTCCCAGAGATAAGCATAATTCTGTATTGCGATTTTGAGTAATACTACATCTCTTCTCAGAGAATTCATTGTTATTGTGTTATTTCTATGTTATTGTGATATTTATCAACCAAAACTTCTGAGTTTTGGATCAAATTAAAACCTAAGTTTAAACCTAGAACATGTTATACATGATTGCCCCTAAACTAATCAAATTTGAGATAAACTATGTAATTTTGAGTAATTCTAGAAATTGATATAGTGAAATTATTGATTACTTATATGATTAAACTAAGGTTCTAATAAATTTTATAAATTCTTATTTTTTAGGCTAGACAATAATGTTGGGAAGGACACTAGAGTAGTGCTTTCCTATCCAATGTGGTGATCTTGTCCAAAGTGGATTTTTATGTATTTTTTGAGCTTGAAACTATGCCAAATATATGATCACTATTAAATCATGTATGTGTACTGATTTGGGAAGGTCAAGTATCTAAGACAAACCTATGTGAATTCCCCCTCTTTTGAGGTGATTTATTAATCCTACATATAACTTAACTCAAAATAAAAGATTATGTAGTTGGTTTTTATGATATATAAAAATGTAAATATGCGTACTAATTACATCATGTAAAAGCATGACATGATTGTGTATATAAACTAATCATAGTGATAATGAAATATACATGTGAAAATAATCATTCATAGTAAGTGTGTATGGATATATGTGACAATGAAACACATAGATAATTTGATCAAATAAGTATATAACATTGATTGAAACTATTTAGGTAGGAATACATGATGTCCATCATGGCATTGGAAGGGGTTGGGTACATGATGTCCATCATGGAATTATAATGGATTGTGTGCATGATGTCCATCATAAATTCCAAATATAATCAAAGAATTAAGAAAAGTGTCATGGCCATGATGTACATAATCAAAGAGTACACATACAAGAGACAAAACACATAATAGAAGTCTAAAGGGCCACAAAAAAGGGACATGTTTAAATGTCACTTACTCAAATATAATACATATACAAAGGCATGTTTAAATTCCCTCACATGCATACAAATAAATAATAAAGTCTTAGATCCACATAGAAGGACATGTTCAAATGTTTTCATGCACAAATAGAAGACAGATATAAGTACCTCACACACATACAATCAGAGATATAAAGGCCTAGACCCACTTGGAAATGACATATTCAAATTTCATAAAAGTAAACAAATAAGTGCATACAATATATGAAGCTATGAAAAATAATATAAAAAGTATGCATGATTATATATTCTGATAAACAAGAACTAAGTTGTAATCTGAGCAATATTTAGCAACTGAGATAGATAATAATATATCACAATGTTAGTGAGTGATAAATATCATAAAATGTAATACAATGTAAGGTAATAAACATATGATGAATATAATTTTGGTAAATATGGATAAAACTTATGTTTATCATGCCCCTGGTGATCTAGATGATGAATGTACATGTTGTAGGAAGCATGCGTGAAGTATGGAAATGAATAGTGATAGTCTAATCTTATTGAGACAAGAGTGGGGTGAGGGACACTAAAGCATTTCACTCATGTCCTCCATAATTCTCCTATCTAAATATAATTTTTGAGTATGTAACAATAAATACACCTATAACTAGTTCTATAAATGACGTCCTATGTAATTTATAGTCACATATACATTGGTGAAGCATGTATGATATAAAACTAGATAAACATATATATAATAATGTGCAAAATTGAATTTATGTATGACAAAGTACATATAAGCATTCATAGGTCCTAATTTTTGTTATTTTCTACATTATTTTATTATTTTTATATTTTTTAAATAATTTCAGAGTATGTACAAGGGAAGAAATATACTAGTTGATGAATACCTTAAGATTCTTATCGTCAATAGATTAAAAATTGGGAAAAGGAATGGTGATCTGTTGTGGATGAAGAGTATCATGCAACTATATATAATTTGTATGGTTACCATATTCATATTCTATATAATCATTATCATCATGATTATACCAATATAGATTGTTATAATCATCTTCTAGATTTGAAACTTGTGAAATGCCACTCTTATCTTCATTTGTATCTACATATGAATAATAAACTAGCCCATGCTATGGTATTGGATTTTCTAATTTTTATTTTGCAATATATATTGTGTCATTTAGCTCTAATAATATTCCATTACTTGTATCTATGTGTATGCTAGTTGAAAATATGCTTTCTTTCTATTGATCTTGCTTTGAATAAATTTTATCTTCCCTTGAAACTATGATAATTTAAGTTTCATTTAAAAATTTCACATGGTTGGCATATTTACCCATTGTTTCCCCCATCGCTATCATCTATAATCTTCCTAATTTAGCATTATATTATGCCAAGCTAGGAGATATGTGAAATACCACTGAATATGTTTTAGCCCAATTATGCAAGGTATCTCAATAGATACAATAAATTATTTAGATAAATTAATATTACTCAAATTTTCTTTATCATATCCAATAAATTGTAAGAGTGTCATGGTACAAACATTCATTTCAATAGTGTTATTATTCACCACATTGGTACATTTCATGCAATCTATGAGGGGGTTGAGAGTCAAAGGCTCTAGAAATGATGAACTCTTTTTAGTTGACTCATTTGTAACCATACTTTATAATTTTTAGGTATTTCATTATTTGGAGACTCTTTGTTAGAAAACCTCTTTTAAGAATGATTTTCTTCTTATCTTGAATTTGATTTGATAATTTTTCTTTTAGTAATGTCACTCTTTCTTGTTGTAACATTTTTTTTCCAATTATTCCCTTTGTAATTGATCTTTTTCATATTGTGACTTTTTTTCTCTTTATTTTTCTAACCTAGCCTAATGAACCTTTTCTTGTTTTGGACTATGCTTGTTGAACTTTTTCTTGATCTAATCTTGCCTTTTGAACATTTTTTGAATTAATTGGGCCTTTTCAATTTTTTCTTGCTCTAATTTGTCCTTTGATAACCAATTTTATACTATTTATAATTCTTTAACTTATGATTTATGAGATGCACTCATAAGGTGAGAGGGTTAATTAAGTGATGTGTAAATGATACGATCACCACTATCAATTATAATTTGTATTTTCTTCTTCAAAACCAAATAATTATCTATATGATGCCCATGCATTCTATGATACACATAATAGTATTTTTATTTCCTTATATTATGTAGAGGAATTAGTTGGATCAGCTTATGTTGAATCATTTCCATTAAAATCTCACTTGAAATCTTATCCATTTTTATTCTTTTTGAATCACTTATTAAAGAGGAATTCTATTGTAGTTTCTCTTTTTGATATGAAATATTATTAGATAAAAAATTGGTATATGGCACATAAATTATTAATATTAACATATTATATATTATTTACACATGAAATTTGATGTTCTAATAATGTGATATTTGCATTGAAAAACTTATTTTTCTTTTATAAATCTAATATAACATACCCATAGTGATGATTTGATCCTTTAGAACCTCACAGACATAAACCCTATGTGCTTCATATTTAACATGTATACATACATCCTAAAGAGGAGATGTGAGAGGTGGAGGGGTTTGAGGAAGGATAGGTTGGTTACCTTCATTTGAGACTATAGGATGTGCTACCTCATTAACCTGGTTAAAAGGAAGTAGCTATCAACCTTGAGTGTTTGGAGGAAGAGGAAGAGATTTTTTTCTATACATATAATATGACACTAAAACCTATAAATTTTTTGTTATAACATAATACCCCAACTCTAAAAATCTAAAAATAACAAGTGAAAATAGTAAAAATGAGGATACAAAACCTAAAAATATTTGTGGTTAGGGTTTGGTAATATTCAAATAGTACATAGGTTCACCAATATGTTTAATAAATTTTGGTATTTTTGTGAAAACATTAAATGATAAAAATACAAAGATAAAAACAAAAACTTATATATAAATTATGCCTCCAAGAGGAATTAGGATATGAAACTTATTGTACATGGAGGTCTGGTGGCTAGAATCAAGAATCTAGAACTAGGTATAGGCCTAAACAATAGCATTAGGAAGAGGACACTAGAGGAGTGGCACTCTTGTCCAACCTAGGGCACTCATTTCTACTTTCAGTGAGGAAATCAAGTTTTTAATATTCTTATCAAGTTTTTTAGCTTCTTTTTGCTTACATCTACAAAGCCTATAGCTGGTGCAGGAGCTTATGACTACTTGCAAAGACCACAATGTAACTAGTTTTCCTTTAAAAACCCTAACTCCTTAACTTGTGAATACCAATGCAAATCAATAGGATAATGAGTTATCAGTTTAATTTTAGTGAGTCATCAATAACCTATTTATTGAATGTTGCATACATATACTTTGAAGAGGGATCAAATTTCATGTATTTCTCCCATGCTACAATGGTGTATGAAAAACTTGTGTAATGTGATATATTTTAGTGTAATACTAATGTGATTAGATACCTTAACCATTAATTATGACTTATATTATGTATTCAAACTTGATCTTTGTGCTAATAAGATTTTATACAATAAAAATAGGGAAAATAGATATTTTTCTCTGAGTGTGCAAGTGTGATTCTAGTGTTTTTCAATGTGGAATCTACTTGTGTGAAAAATGGCTTTAAATTTATTTATATAGTCACATAATTGAATATTATCTAAATTGGGATCATTAGGGACATGGTTTAACCTTCATATAGCTTTGAATTTGGAAAATTAGCTATTATTTAGTGGGAAGATAAGAGAGTGGGGAAGTAAACTAGAGCGGTGCATTATGGTCCCTTAGGGTGCTCTTGTCAAATGGGTGATTTTATCATGTTGAGTGTTAGGGAAGCATAAAAATAGTCTAAAGTTGATAATAATAGGCATAAGTTCATTTAGAGGGTCATATACCAGCTTAGAACAGTGTGTAAGGTGGTTGAAAGTGATCAAAAAGGACCCTAAGATAAGTCTCAAGATAAGTGTGTAAAAGAATGGTCATAAGTGCATGGTTTTAACTAAAATGTTAATATTAATTTTTATAATCTTTTTTAGGGTTTGTATCCTTATTTCTATTATTCCCACTAACTATTTCAAAAAAATTAGATCTATTAAATTCAATAATACTTGTAATATTCCATCATTTTAGTTTTCTTAGCATTCAAGTTTAGAAAAATAGTTTTTACTAATTTAGCCACATTGTTACACTAATTTATTCCCAAGTTGAATATTTTCAAATTTCATTAAATTAATACATAAGGTTAGATCAAGTAAATAGATTTGATGACATAGATAGGCAATAGTTACAGGGGTTTCTCTCAAAGAATAAGGATATACAAGATGATTTTATCAAAATTGTTAGAGAGGAACTTAATAAATAATTTGATATACAATTATCTAAGACTTATAACCCTATTAATCCATTGGATATAACTTTTCTACCACCTATCACAATGATGGAAACTTAAGGGCTTCCATAAATTACCATGCCAATTCTTACCCCATCATTGGGAACACCATCTTTGGTTAGAACACATTCATCTTCTCCCAATGTATAATCATTTATGCAAGAGACCCAATATTTACAAAATAAGGGGTTACATTTAGAGCAAGGTGATTTGAAACTTAATCATGCACTATATTCTCATGTTTTATTACATAGTCTATTAGCATAGCATATAGTTATATATCCTCTACCTAAGAGGTTTGTGGCATCCAAGATTTCATTATACAATGGAAAGGGTGGTACCAAAGATCCCAAATTATTTCACTTAGCATGTTTATACTATGTATCTAATGATATATTATTGATCAGGATATTCTCAGTAAGTCTCAAGCACTATAAATCAAAATGGTTATATGATTTACCACACCAATCATTACATACATTCAATCCATTTTATAATATGTTTTTAGCACACTTTTCAATCAACATTAGTGAGAAGGTTGTTTATGATTATATTACACTAATCAAATATAAATCTAGTGATCCTATCATAGAATATGTTTTAAGATACAAGACCATGTTGTCCAAAATGACAAATCCTATGGTAGATAAGATAATTATATGTTGTATTTAATTAAATTATACTTTCATCCATTTTAAATCCATTATGTTCAATATGTTCATATTGTTCATATATTTGTGCCATATAGTAAAGGAAAGAGAATTCAAGTTATAGGCAATGAAAAAAGTTGTGTATAGCCAATTTAGATGTTAATATTGATAATTCAAGTAAGACACCATACAAGGTAAGGTTTGTTGATATAAAAAATGTTAAAAAAACAATAATATATGTAGTTGAAGATCCTAGTTCATGCATTCTCTTATCATTTCCTCCAATGAAATAGTTTACTAATTTTTCATAAGCTCCATTTAAGGTTCTAAAAACATTATTGGAATTCAATGTCATATCTCTCCATCGTATTAAAGAGGTTGACATGAATTGGTCTCTTTCACAAGGTTTTAACAAGAATACCTTTTGTGACTATCATAGGGAATCATGCCATACTAATAGATATATCAATTTGAGACAAAAGATTAAATATTTGATAGATGCAAACATCATTGATGTGGTCACACCAATAGAGAGTACAATATTATAACCAAATGAAAGTAAAACAATGAAAATATGCAATGATCCTTTTGATAAACATGCAACTAATTAGATAGTAGATACATTAGGAGTACATTATGCATATAATTCACACCCTCCACTAGTTTTTTATCATTCCCATGTAGAGGAACAATGTCCTTCGAAAGGTATCATAGGTGCTTATCATACTATAGTTCCATATAGGCAATTTATCACATTTACATGAATGAGATAGTCGATGATGACTCATATTTAAATTATTTATTTTTTAGAGCTCACATTGATCACCAACCCCTTCAAAGTGTTCTAGTTGATAAATTTTCAAGTGTGAACATGTGTACTAACATACTTATTTATCATATTGGATACACATATTGGGATATGCTTCCCACCACCATGGTCATAAAAGGATTCAATGGTCCCATTCAGAGCTCCATTGGTGAGATTACATTACCATTACAAGTTAATCCCATATACATGGCTACTAGATTCATAATTGTACCCAATATAAGATTATTTGATATATTATTAGGATGCCCTTGAATTTATCAAATTTTTGTAGTTTCTTTTATAGTCCACAAATGCTTAAAATACATATATTATAATGAGGTTATTATACTTTTAGGTATCCATTATGAGTACCCTCTAACATAGATATATTTTATTTCCACATAGTAGCCTTCAGTTGAGCCACCTAAAAAGGTATAACCTACTCAGACATTCTCACTGCATATATATACACTTTCATAGAGGCCTATCCTAGAGAAGTCCCTTAAACATAACTTTGTCATAGATTATAGGAAGCCATTTTATACTTCTACATATCCTTGATTGACATTACAAAGAATTAGGGTACTTCACATAATGCAACTGCACATGATTCACATACTTTGATATGGGTTTCAAAAATCTCCATAAATCATCATGATCAAAGGAAGAGACAATAAGTTACAAATTATTAGTATGGCAGTGATAGTTATAACAAAGTTGGTGTTTCATATTAATATTCTCCATTGAGATTAGAATAATCACCATAACATAACCATTTCCCTTCTTAAAAGGTCACCATTAATTTTATTGACATAGGGATAAAATATTGTGATTCCCTTGTAGGACTCATCAGTTAGTACATCTCTTTTACCTTATACATACTCCTTCAATATATATGAAAAAAATAGTAAAATATTTCAAAAAATAACAAAACTAGGACCTATGCTTATTTTTTTTGTCATACATCATTATAGATATACATAATAATTGATACTTGTTTTATACAATTTTTTACCATACATGCTTCATTATTTTACATGATTTATTTTATATTACACAGAATACCATTTCCATATTAATTAATAGGTGATCTCATTGTAACACACTCATAAATTACAACTAGACAATAGTGTTATGGAGGATAAGAGCATGCCACTATAGTGTTCCTCACCTTATTTATTGTCCTAGTGAGTTCAGACTATCACCACTCAATTAAAACTACACATATACTTTCTATAACATGTACATTCATTAGTTAGCTCACTGAGGGAATGGTATACACACGTTTTATCCTTAATTGCCTATATTATCCTACTCATAGCTCAGATATTTACATAACATTACATATTTCAATATTGCTCTCTCAATAACTAGTGATATAATACTATTTATCTCAATTATTGAAGATGCTTAGGCTACAAGTTAATTCTTATTGAAAAAATTACTTAATCATGCATGCTTTTATATTTTTTTATAGCTTCACATATTATATGCATTCTTTGTTTATTTCAAGGAAATTTTAATTGGCCATTACCAAGTGGATGCAATCCTTCAAAAAATTTATTTTATTCCTTTGAGGCCATATTAACATGTCCTTATGTGTATTTTATATTCATGTGTGTGGACATTTAAACATGTCCTTATTTCTATGTGGCTCTAAGCCTTCATTGTTTACTTATATGTATATGATGACATTTGAATATGTGCTTTATATTCAAGTGAGTGAAATTTAAACATGTCCCTTGTATGTGGATCCTTAGACTCCTATTATGTGTTATATTTGTTGTGCATATACTCTTTGATTGTGTGCATCATGGTTATAACACCTTAATTTCTTATTTGTTCAAATCTTGATGCAATGATGGACATCATGCATCCACCTAGATCCTTTAATGCCATAATAGATATCATGCATTCCTCCATAAATAGTTTTAATCATAATTATATACTCATTTGATCAATTATTTCCATGTTTTAGTGTCACATTTATCTATACACACTTACTGTGAATGTTTTTGCATAATCTTACATTATTACTAAGCTCAGTTTATATACATGATGATGTCATGATATTTACATGTCAATATTACTCAGATTTACATTTTTTACATCACAATAACCTATGCATAACTTTTTATTTTGATTTAATTTCTTTCATAGGATCAACATCTCACCTCAAGATAGGGGCATCCATAGAGGATTTTATGAGAGACTATACTTCCCATATTAGTACATAGGCAATATTTAATAGTGACTACATAGTTCACATAGTTTCAATCTTAGAAAATACACATAAATTCATCTTATCTAGGAGTGACATGTTGTATAGGAGAGAACTAATATAGTGTCCTTCCAAGTGTTGTTTTAAAAATTCCTAAAAAATAGGCATTTTCATAATTTCTTGGAATCTTAGTTTACCTAGAATAGTACTCAACAATTTCACATTCTTAGTTTCTAAAATTACTCAGTTTTGTCTCAGATTTGCTTAATTTTGGGGAAATCTTGCATGAAATGTTATTCCAAGTTAACACATAGGTTTATTTATAAACACATATGTTTTAATCGGTCCCAAAATATATATGCTGCAAATATTAGCTAGGGACATGTGCATAACACATTGTTTCCTCATTACTCAATTTTTTACACTAATCTTGTAGATGGAATGGAAAAATCATGTCATTATCAATGTTGTATACACCAAAATTAGATCATACTCATTATTTTCACCATTTTTGTGCCAATTTTACACCTTAATTTAACCTTATTCCATCTATAAAGGTTGGTTTTTTATTTTCACTAATATTTACATATGTATTTATACCAAAAAATACATATTGTGATTCATACAAGGATTCTAAATTACTTCACTACTCTAGGCAGGTGATGATGGATTCAAGCACACCTTGATTTATTAATCATAACCACTTTTCAATTAGGATTTGTGGATGCACAACCCAAACCAAGCTATTCAATGTTAATGAAACTACAAGTGTACTACCCACCATAGTCACCAATTTTGCACCATTTTTTACACCAACAAATCATAATGGTCCACATACTGAATCAGTTGTATCCATTCCTTATCATTATATATTTCACTATATTTCACTTTTTTATATTAATATTAAGTAAATAATGATATTACATATGTTGCATTTTAGGTTTTTGCATGGAGCATAGTTCAGTGTTGTGACCTACATCTAGGACTCCTTCATTGGTAAGTCCAAGTACACACTATTTTCCCTTTCACTCTAGTACTTTCACTTTGTATAATTACTAAAATAAAATGTGGGGAGGAGTATGGGGCTATTTAGACACATAAATTAACATTTAATCTAAAACCATTCACTTGTGACCACTCTCTTACACACTTAGCTCTAGACCTATCTCGGGGCCCTTTTTTATCACTTTCAACCACCTTGCACACTTTTATAAGTTGATGAAAGACCCTTGAATATACTCATCCATATTATTATCAAACTTACACATATTTTAGACCTTACCTAACCCTCAACATGATGAAATTACCCATTGGACAAGATATCCTTAAGGGACTATAGTGCAACACTCTAGTGTCCTTTCTCCATCTCCTATCTACTAGACAAATAATGGCTATTTAAAAAATCAAAAAATATAAGGCTGGATTATGTCCATAATGATCCCCATTCTAATAAATTTAAAATATATGGCTATATGAATAGTTTTAAAACCATTTTTTAATGAGGAATCTTCCACATCAAAAAATACCTGAATTATAATTTCACATTAAGAACAAAGCACCTATTTTTCCCAATTCTAATTACATGTAGCTCTAGTAGCCTATAACTCAAGTCTAAATACATTTTATAGGTCATGAGTCATGGTTAAGGAGCTTAATAACATTAATATCACACCATCATCTAGAATATTATACTAATTATTCACACACCACCATATCATGGGAGAACTACATGAAGTTTGATCCCTATTAAGAGTACTGGTATGTAGGCAGTGTTCAACACATGGGGTGTTGAGGTATCACCCAATTCAATTTCTAACCCATTTTACCCACTTATTTACATTTGTCTTCACATGTCAAGGAGATATAGTTTTTTAAGTTAAATTTGGCACTAAGGGTCTCTATAAGAGATTGCAAGATCCCTACCATATACAAGCTTTATAGATGAAAACATAGAGAACCTATAAACCATGATTTCCTCACTATAAGTGGATAGGAATGCCCCAATTTGATATGAGTATCACCCATCTAGTTTCCTCTTCCTAATTTTTTTCCATGCCCAGATCTAGTTCTTCATTCATGATTCTAGTCATTAGACCTCCCTGCATAGAAAATTTTAACCTCTAATTCCTCCCACAAATGCAGTTTACAACTAATTATTTATTTCCCATTACACTTTTCTATTTTTAGTAATTTTATATAATAAAATAGTTATAAATTATTTAATTTTATTATTTTTATATTATTCTCTTGATTTTTCATAGTGTTATCATTTAGGGTTTTGTATAAATCCTAAAATTGATAAAACACCTTGAAGTATTGGATATATTTTTGCTTCTCATGAAGAAATTGGAGAGTATGGTTCCTTAGCTAAACCATTGGAGAAAAATTTGGGTTAATCAAACCCAAATTTGAATTTGCACTTATAGAATATAAATAACACCCTTTAGGGATTTTGAAACTTCAATTTACCTCTGATGGTCTTTGTAACCCCACAAGGTTAAATATGTTTAAATCCAAAATGGAGTCACACATAATACTAGAGGGGCACTAAAGCTCTAAATTATGCATTATGCACCTAAAATAAATCAACCATTGTATATGGATTATATATTTAATTTAAACTTTATCCCTGAATGCATGATCAAAAGATAATACAGTACACCCATGATCCGACCATGTTTGTAGATATAAAAATAGAATTAAAAAGTATGGCATGAATTTATATCATGCCCCCATTGAAGTTGTAGACTTTGAAATTATATGTAAATGTTCATTGTAAATTTTATTTAAAATTTTAAACTGTTTAAATTTTTAATTTGATCCTAAAATATGAGTACATATACATGACATATACCCCCATGATTTGTGCCAATGACTAAATTTTGAAACATTTTGAAAATTTTGAAACTATGTTTTGTGTTGAAAAGGCTTATCTTATGTATGTGAATATCATTAAAATCCCCCCTTTTTAGGTGAAATAATTTATCATAAAGTCACTCATCTCAAAATAAAACTCAACTTGTAATATGTATAGTAAGATGTAATCATTTAACAATGTAACATATGTGAAAATTATGTTTTCAAAATAATCTTATACGCAGATTGAATATTTTAAATAAAATATGAGTCAATACCTATAGAAATTTATCAATTAATATCATAGAATAGAATCTATAATTAGTATATTAATTCTACTATTTCATGATATGGATCATGACACTCATAAAACTCAACAAGCTCAAAAAACACACAATCATAATGATAATAATATCAAACAATAAGGCCAAGGGCCACATATAAGGGATAAGTTCAAATTATGCACATAAAATTTTTCCAATATCCAAAGGCAATGAACATGTTCAAATTTCACAAATAAAGGACATGTTCAAATGTCTAACATAAAAAAAAAAAAATTGTCATAGATATGTTCAAAAAATTTTGTACGCAAGGGCCAAGGGCCACACATAATATATCAACAATATGTAATCTATTATGTACAAGTAATAACATCACTATAATATATAAATATAAATGTAGTCTAAACCATGCATATGTAATGTGATCATATCTTATAAAATATCATGTTCATGTCACAATATAAAATAGATTTGTTAGCATGACATTTGTAAATAGTATAAAACTCAATAGTATAGAAGTCATGGAATGATAAAACTTTTATATATTATCACATATGGATAATATGTCTCCATTTTATCAAGGATATTAGGAAGAGGTAAATCCAAGATCTTGATCCATATAAATTTTGTATGTCCTGCATAACACGTATGAATATAAGTGAAATACACGTGTGATAAAAAATAATATGATATCTACTAATCATAACATAAATACCATATTGAAAATATGTAAACTAAATTTATAATCATGATTAGGTCCTTATTTTTTTATTTTTATACCACTTTGAATGTATCTTCATTTTGAAATATATGATTTTTTTTAATATTGAAACTAACACTAAAAACTAATATAAAGAAATGTGTCAAAGGTAAAAGAACTTAGAAAGATATGAATAGTTTGTAACATATGTTAATGTTAGATATGGACTATAAGTGATTGTATGACCATGTATGACTAAGATTCCCTTACTTTATGTGAATTATAATTGTGATAAATATGTAGGACACTAAAAAATATATGTAGAGGACTAATTGTACATGTTTGTGTCATCCAATGTACACTTTTTAAAATATTTCACATGTATGAACAATATAAATTTAAAAAATAAAAAAATTGCATGTATAATAGTGATTTGAAAACTGAAATTGAGTGAAAAAACTAAAAATTAAAAGTATTAAGGCTCTATGTTTTGAAACTATGACTTTTGGGTGAAAAGTGATACATGACAAGATCAACCAAATGGGATAGTGTCGTGACCAACATTTCCATTTTCATGAAATAAAATGTGACCCATTGAGCCTAAATAATTAATGATAATCCTATTATTAAATCCTAAATTTCATGTGTTAATCCCTTAAAATTCAGTCCTAATCTAAATATTTGGTGTTTAATCAAGCTTAACCCCTATATTGTTTATGAAATTATTATTTAAAAATATCCTTATTTGATTAATGTTTTGATCCATGTGTTTCATGGGGTCCTCTTTTTTAAATAGAGACATTTTTTTATGTTTTTACTTAGTATTTTAATAGCTAACTAACTCTTTTGCTAAAGTTGATGTTGATGTGGTAGGTCTCATAATCCCAAAGTCCCACAAACCATACTCCTAAAGTTTTGTTAGCTGCCTCCCAAAGCTTATTTATGATAGATAAGCTTGGTTTTATATATATAAATGATTTTAATTAAATAATTCTATGTGTCTTGTAGATCTTGAATTCCTATATGTCTTATAAAATTATATAATCTTAGGACCTATTTTTCTAATCACAACTTGCCATGTTTCAATATATACCCTAGAGTTATGTAGTTCCATGATCTCGAAACCCTTTACTTTGTATCTAGTTTTACTATCCTAAAAATTATAAATCTAATTAAAAGAGGCCATGTAGCATCTAGTAACTCCTAGAGTTTCAAAAAAAGGTATGAGATGGGAGGCATTAAACATTGGCCATGTGTTAGATAGTAATCCTAGAGTCCTACTCTACACAAAAACGTATATGACATCAGGATACTTTAATCCATCAAAGAAGGATACATGACACTTATATATCTCTCAAGATGTCATATAATAGTACAATGTTGAAGGCCTAAACAAATTAGAGTATTCCATGTATCCCCACTATACACCTAGGCCCATGTATTTGACACAAGAAGACCTTCTATATTCTTGGGGGTCCACTTCAGTGTTCAAATGACACTTAATAGACTGTAAGCACTCTTTCAAGTGTAATATAATAAAATAAGGGAACATGCTCAACATATTTTTGACAATCAATAGGTCATCTTGGTTCTAACCTAAAGACATTTGAATGGGTTTAAGGTTTACACATGGAAAGGTCATCTCACCATAATAAGTTTCAAAGATGAATTTGGGCTTTAAAAATGAGATTAAAAAGTGGAAATGTGGCTAATTTGAACAATGCCACCAAATCAAAGTTGTTACACACATTGGTGAATCCAATCACCATTATTTTGAACTCAATTAAAAAATCCCAAAGTTTCTATCAAAGGTGGAATTCATATCTGATTATCCTCACATTTCAAACTATCAGAACCTAGAATATCTAGTGATCAAAGAAGACCCTGAGATATTTATCAAAGGATCCCATTTTAATTCTAGATCAATTAATTAAATCTCTATCACCATGATATAATATTCATAAAACCCAAATCCATTATAATATTTTAGATCCACCACCTTAATAAAAGGCATAATTAGGTATGAGTATTACAATGAGATTTTTAAGGTAGCAGAATAAGTGTAGAGATCATCTGATGATGACAATGCCACTTAGGAAGAGACTAAATTATCATGTGACTTATTAACCATATAGATATTAGGACTCCAAAAATATACCACCAAACTAGAGGTATTTCCTGCCAGTGACTTATTAACCATCTAGCTATTAGGACTCCGAAAATCTACCACCAAACTAGAGGTATTTCCTTATAGAGACTTGGATAAAATAGCCTTGATCTCTAGATCCACTTTCAATAAATATTATCACCTCCCATATCCTAACATCCCTTATAGTAGGTATGTTACTATTGATTGGATGAATATGCATGATGTTTTATAAACCCTACAATACTAGATATGAGTTACTTAGCATTGGTTGAACAAAGATGCTATCAACTCCTACACAATCAAAACATATAAAGGATTTATGGTCAAAATGTTAATAATTGACAGTATTTTTGGGTCAAGAGACATTGTAAATATAAATACGTTTTGGGTTCCACTCCTTAGTATTATTATGAAAGGGAAGCAAATATTATCCCTAGAAAGGATCACCACTTTCAATATGTCCTAACAAGTGATGGCAGTCAAAAAAGGGGTAAATTTTTATATAATTTACTATATTATAGATGCCTATTGTTCCATTATTCCATTTAATAACCCCTCCATCCCACCTTAGATACCATCCAATTCCCATGTGTAGGTGGTATACTTGAAGCTTTACAACGACCACTTAAGAGTTCACATCGAGGATATACGTAACCATTTTTATCTAGTATTATATTTCATCATCAATGCTAATAACATGCCCACATTTTCTAATGAGATGAGATATCCCATAAATACTATTGGGACCTATTGGTACTACCAAAATTTCATTGTGATTAGAATTTAAATAATTTGGGATGCTCATTTCAAATTGCCCTATAATGTGCCTAAAAATTACCATAGCAAGATATTACCTACCAAGATGTCAATGGTGTGGTTGATCATTGTGTTATGATGAGATATAAGTCATACCCATACTTAATCCTCATCATTGGTCAACATAAGTATAATAATTTTACTATAGTGGTATCCATGGTAATTTAAATTCCATCCTTCAACTCATATTTTCATGATGATAAGCAATGGGACCATTAATGAAATGTTCACATGAATGTATAAGCACTAATATCAAGTATAAACATCCCTTATCACCATGATCCCATGCATGTGATAAGTTTTACTTGAACCCAACTAATGAAAATGAGGTAATTACAAAGTTAAATGTTACAATGGAACTTAAGGGGAAACAATATTAGAAACAAGTTTTGGAAGATAGACCTAGTGAGACCTAAACCTTACATGATGCTCTAAAGATAGAAAAGAGACTATAGGACATCTTTTTTTAAGGGAACCCTTTGGTTACATTTCCAACTTTATCAAATACTACTTCTTCAGCTGGAGAATTAGCCTAGGTAAGTCAAACTTATCTTGAACATGCAATTCATTTTGATAGTGACACAAAGCCCCAAAAGAGTTACCTAAAGGCTCAACTATCTATGTCACCAAATCCAGTGACCCCTAGTTATACCATGCCCACCTCATAGTAAATTACTTCACCTATTTTTTATTTTCATAGCCAAGTTTCCTTAGGCTCCCTTGTTATTGCTAGTATTCATGAATTGTCTAGTTCAATATTCTATAATATCCCTATAACCCCCATATCTCATGTTGTTCATAGTACTTATGCAATCCTAATTGCTTAAATTTTTAGTGTTGTATTTTTAAGTGCCTCCATTTCTAACTCCCCTACTCTTGGTATTCTTGAAGTCTCAAGTGCCCCTCCCCACCAAATATAACTACCATTTCCATTGTAAACCTATAAACCTCAAGTATAACAAGAGTCTACACTATGTATGCCTTAATGGCACAAATTCATCAAATCTCTCCACTTTGAAGTGCCACAATGTATGAAACTATCTCTTTTCCTAGGCCTAATCCACACTTTATGCCTATTTTCATAAATCCATTAAGACTCAACAGCTTCATAGACCTATGATTTATAGCTAGCCCTTTTACCCCACCTTTTTTGGAATAAATTCTCCAAATTAATCCTTAGTTTCTTCACCATATTATCCCTACACCAACCAAAACTCTTTATTGGGATCCAATCTCTTATGTTTGGAGTCCCTCAAGATTTACATTCAATAGGTCCATATCCTATTTAAGGATGATGACTAATCTTCTAGGAGTCATTGGACCCTCAATCCACAAGACACATAAACAAATCATAGCTTATATGACTCCATAAAAAACTCCCTTAACCATATCCACATTCATTCCCATTCCCACACCTCCATATCCCATCCCCATTGAAACCTCCCATGCACCCATTCCTTCCTCATCCACTCCACCATCTACTTTACTAATTTCATCTTAATTTATTGCCACTTCAAATACCCTTAGACATATATAAGGGGAAGATTGGATAGATGCCTTATAAGGTGACAAGTTGCATATGCCTAAAATGATATAACATAGGAACCCTAACAAACAATCCAAGTTTGATAAGGATATAGGCCAAATAAATTGAGTCACGAACCAAAATTTTACATAATAAATAGACCATGTGATATAGTAGATATAAGAGGACTTATTTCCCTAACCAAAAAAAGAGTAAAATAGAGGAAAAATGCATTTTGAGGACCAGGTCTCTATTGTGAATGGATGATATGATGGAGAAACTAATGGAATAATTGAAATAATAGGTTAAAACTTTAAATTCTCAGATAAGGACAACCTTTCTAGATAACCTATTAGACAAAGTGGATATAACTCTCTCATATATATTTCATATTTTGGAAAAGCTCATAAAAGCCTTGGCCAAGAGTAGTGTGCTTTTCTGAAAATCACAAGGGTATTTGGAGAAAATGATAGGAAAAAATATGTTAAACCATGCAAGTAAATAATATAGAATAAAAATAATAGACAATAAATAACACATTACACAAGATATACATGGAAACCCATACAAATTGTAACAAGGGAAAAACCATGGGGTAATGGTAGCTTCTAGAATTTTATTACTTTAGTAATACATCCTCTACAAAAAACTTCCTCAAAAAACTTCTTTCTAATGCTTAAATCAAAGAATTCAAGTAATCCAATCTTATAAAGTTTTTTAGGCTCCAAGCTGCAACAAGCAAATCCAAGTATAGCGCTTACAACTACAGCATTTAGGTGATCTCCAAGATTCATTCTCCAAGCATGTAATCCCAAGCTTGTAAGGATACTTGATCATCAAAAGGATAATAAATACAAAGGATAACCCATGATTTTATATCATTATAAGAGATAAGACAAGAGGGAGAGAGAAATAAAGATGAGAGATAAAATATGGTGCCATATTCTAAGTGGAAACACTAGTGATCCATAGTTATTTGTTTGTCACTTGTGCAAGGTCCAAAAAATAATGTAATTACTTTAAACAAAAGACACCACCACCTTAATGTGATAAAAAAAATTCCTCCACTCAACCATTAAAGATATATGATGTTAAATCACCTATTTTCTTTATACAATCATTAAGATAGTGGAGCATCCATATAATTTCACCCAACACACCCAATTATGTCAATCATACATGGATATTATTTTTCCTTGTCCCCCACATGCATCCAAGTACAAAATTAAAGGCACTCATGTGTTTTCATGGAGAAGGGTACCCCATTTGACACCTCATCAACTTTATAACATGAAAGATATTGCATGGGCCATGTCACATCACTTATATGCCACATTACTTACATTCCACATCACCTTCATGCCAAATCAATTTCATGCCACATCACCTACATGCCACATCATTATTATGCCACATCACCAATATGCCACATCACTAAAATTCCATCTTGTCATGCATAGTCACTACCAACTCACCATAGTGAATAGTGACTAGGAATAATGATTTCACATGCAACATTCTCCCATTTGAATTCAATATTAAATATTTTCAACAATTGATTATTCTATCATCTAGTTGCCTTCATTTCCCATTGCTTCCTTTATTTCCTCTTCAAATATCCCAGAGAAGTTTTGTTACATTACTCAAAATTCTCTGCCCTAAATGGCTTTGTCAACATGTCTATAGTATTATGTTTGGTGTCTACCTTATTAAATAGGATTATTCCATATTAATAACCACAAAAATTTCAAATATTCATAACCTCTTATGTGTAAATATTCTCCTTCATATCATATTTTCTCAAACGCTTCACCTCAAACCAATCCTCCATTCCATGATTCTACCATGAACTAGATCACAACTCTTGCTACTTAGAAAATATTCATTATAGTGCACACCATGGTATAAATGATACTTCCTACTCCTGATGATTATGGTACATAATACATACATGTATTCTCCTCATATGTTTTAGGACACTACTTGGAAGACAACTAAAAATGTGTATGAAGTGGGGTAATAAC
The DNA here is from genome assembly GCA_037957365.1 of Torreya grandis. Lineage (NCBI taxonomy): Eukaryota > Viridiplantae > Streptophyta > Pinopsida > Cupressales > Taxaceae > Torreya > Torreya grandis. The sequence goes on along the minus strand of JARHVA010000168.1, from coordinate 2,862,285 downwards.
TAATTTTGCATTCTGCATATTGAACTGCTACATAATCAACACATATCTTTTGATAAAATCATATCTTCCTTTCTTTAATGTACTTGTGTATCTTCATCCTTGGTTGATACTCCTACCACCTTCATCTCAAATTTCCTAGCCAACTGAGCCATAAAAATATTGATCTTATTCATATTAAGGCCTACAACCAACATGTCATCAACCCATAACATCAAGATAATAAATCTCTCATCATTGAACCATAATGATCTTATTCAATTTTGTTAAATCTTTAAATCTTAATTAAGGTATTGAAATTATTGTACTACATGTGCATGCTTTCTTCAACCGTATAAGGATTTATTAAATCTATAAAATAATTTATATTTGACTCATCCTCATAACCCTTAGTCTAATCTATGTCTCCTCAAGATTACCATGTAGGAATGATTTTTTCACATTTGGCTACTCTGGTTCCAAATTTTAAATATCAAAAAGTGTAATTAACACTCTGATAATAGTTAAAAACATGAGAGAAGATATCATAGAAGTCAATACCTAAATTTTGCACATAGCCTTTATCTACCAACCATGCTCAACATGGAAAAAGTGCACCTATAATAGCTCTTGGGAAGTCATCATGATACTCAATGAATCACTACACCTACTAAGGTTTTGATCTTTTATTCACAATCCCTCCTATTCTACCACATGTATCCAAACCAACTCATATGCCTCTAAAGTACCTCCTTACTTTGGTCTACCTATTTACTCACTTTTACTACATTGTAACCCATTCCATGCACTTCACTCAAACATATTTGAGTCATGTAGTTCAACACCAGTCTTCTCCCTCCAAAATGAACCTCAGGTCACTTGTTCTTCTTCATCTTCTTTAACTACTTCAATAGGTACAATTTCAAGTGTTTTTTCTACCTTATTCCTTTACATGGATTTTCTAACATCTCAGCTAACAATAACCTATGGTTTATTAGGATCCCACATCTTATACCCCTTCACTATTTTACCATAGATGATAAACACAACAACATGCTTTCCTTGTTATCATCCTCCATATTCACACTAATAGATACCAACAATAAATGAACTTTCCTTCATCCTCAAGATGTATAGTTACTTCATTAGGAACATTGTCTTTGTTGACTTTGTCTGCTAAAGCTTGTTAAGATTCTCCCATAACTCTCATGCAGTCTTCTCCTCATAAACATTAAAGAAAATATAATCTCACCAAGAGATCATCCACCATGATCTTCCACGTATAGAAATTCATACCATCAAAATCTTTTCTCTTAAATCTTAAACATGGTCACTCCTATCATTTATAGTAGTTCCCACTTGAAAAAAATAGACTTGAAATAGAAAACACTCAAAGAAGAGTTTTTCAAAAGCACCATGGCTCTAATACCAATTGTTATGAAAACATATCCTAAACTGTATAAGTAAATAATGCATAATAAAAACAAGATACAAAAATAATAGATAATAACAACACATTGCACAAGATATACATGTAAACCATACAAATTATATCAAAGGAAAACCTATGGGGTAATGTCAACTTCAAGAATTATATTACTTTAGAAATACCTCCTCTAAAAATAACTTTCTCAAGCAACTACTTTATAATTCTTAAACCAAATCATTTAGGTGAACCAAGATTATAAAGTCTTTCAAGATCTAACCTCCAAGATGCAATAATCAACTCAAAACATGGTGCTTATAACCAAAACATCCAAGTGAGCTCCAAGCTTGAAACTCTAAGCATACAATCCCAAGATTTCAAGGATGCATGATCCTCAAAATAATAACAAATATAAAGGATAACCCATTATTTTATATCATTAAAAGAGAGAAGTGGGAAAGAGATATAAATATGAGAGATAAAATATGGTGACATATCCAAGTGGGAACACTAGTGATCCATAATGTTTTGTTTGTCACTTGTGAAAGGTCAAAAATATAGTGGATTTACTTTAGACAAAAGTCACCACCACCTCTATGCGATAATTTTTCTTTGTCCTCCACTCAACCACTAAAGACAAATGATGTTAAATCATGTCTTGTCTTTATCCAAGCACTATGATAGTGGAGCCTCCAAATAATTACATCCCACACACATAATTATGTCATCATGTATGGATCTTATTTGTCCTTATCCCCCACATGCATCCAAGTGTAAAAGTAAAGGCACCCATCTAACTTAGTGGAGAAGGGTTCCCCACTTAACACCTCATCAACTTTATAACATGAAATATCCTCCATGGGCCATGTCACATCACCTACATGATACATCACTTACATGCCACATCACCACTATACTACATCACCAATATGCCACATCACTCAAATGTCACCTCAGTATGCATAATCACTACCAACTCTCCATAGTGAATAGCAAACATGAAGAGTGATCATAAAAAGTGACTATGAATAGTGACTTCACACCCAATACAAAATAATTAGGATGAAAAAAAAGTTGAATAAGATGGTAATTTTGATTAATAAAGGGATGTTCCCTTGGTTAAATATCATGTCATTGATAAACCTAAATTTATATGAGACCTTTGCTATAAACATGAGAATTTGGAGGAGTGGTTGATAAATTCTAGGGATATTGTGATTCCTTTAGAAGAGAATGTAGATAAAATGTTGGCCTACTTTAAGGAAGTCATAATTATTATGGTATTCAACTAGGAATGCACTAGTATCAGAGGGATGAATTTGGGGTACACCTCAAGGGATTAAAAATAACCTTCAAGTATAAATTATCTAAGGACAATAGGAAGAGATCTAATATAATTTTTTATTTGGAAATCTAAGCCACTGAGAGTGTCAACAAGGTAAGCACATTCAAAAATAGTATCAAGGCTCTTTAAAAGAGCCAAAGTGAGTTGTTGACATGTGGAGATGTTTTGTTTTGTGAGCCACTTATCAACTTTGAAAAATTGGATTAAGAGGCTAGGTTGATTTTCATTCCTTTATGACTTGGAAATAGAAAAATTAGTTAGGTGGTGATCTAAAAGTTCCTTTCAATTGATTAGCAATCATTGTATAGCTAAATAGTCCTAAAATATGAATATTATGTATTCATCTTTGTCCCCATTATTACTTTTATCTATTTTGAGCATATGTATTATTGTAACTAACTTAGTCATGATGGTTTTAAGTGAGGATATAATTAATTTTGGATGACGATTCTCATCCCTTCACTATTTATAATGCTTTGTGTCATATTTTTTAATGGAAAATGTAGGAAAATTTAAAAACCTTAAAAAAGTGTTTATAATTAATATGTGATCTTTGTAGAAGCCTTCCCCATTTCTTATGGAGAAGTGATTAATATTAATGATTTGAAGACTATTATATGATTCTAAATTTTTAAATTTATGTATTTGTTAAGATGAGTTATCTACTATCTTGATTAGTCTTTATGATTTATCATGTTTATCTAAATAGTTATATACATAAGTGTTTGCTAGAAATATTTATATTTGATATTTTCATTAGATAATATTACATGGATTATACTTAGCATAGTTTCCCTAGACTCTTCCCTATTTTTTCTAGATTGAACCCACGTAAGACTTTATATACATAGGTAAACCCTAGTTGGACTCATAGAGTTTTCCCAAAACATTGGCATCTCCATTTGACCTAAGAGAATCTCTCTTTGACCTTACCTTCTTCCCCTTTATTATTTTTATTTGATCTATTATTAGAATCAAATAAAAATATTTTCAACACATTAACTAGTTAGAGTGACACAAAATTCCCGTTTTTGTTTTAATGTTGAGTAAGAAGTTTGAGCGCTCTATGATAGCAGTGCATACTTTATGATATATTGTAAGCATGCTATATAAGATAGCCCAATACCTACAACTAATTCACTGGGACACAATAACAATCCTGAAATAGTGAGTGAAATCCCCATATGTTAACCTTTGAGGTGCCTAATCTCATATATGCACCCAAGGAAACTAAAATAATTTTGAACTAGAAGGATACCTCAAATAAAAACACTATAGTATATGTGGATACTGATGTCCCCAAATTATATAATAACTAATGAATGATATCGATCCTATCCCACACATCACTAGGTCTAATTTTGAATTTGGTCTTTTACTTTTCCCACCATTGGGCACATTCAAAAGACCCATGACTAGTAGGAGGAGACTAAGAGATCATGTAGTTATACCCATTTCTACTAAACCACCCTCACACCCTAATCTTCATCCCACTAGACCAATGGATTGGATAGCTAGATCTACCATTAATATGGATGGAGATGTCCATGATCTATCAAGGAACCAAAAAATATACTTAGCACATTTCATACCTAATGGGGGACACATGAACAAGGAACACATAAATTATTTTAAAACTACCTTAAGAATTCTAAATGTTGAGAATGAGGACATATCATGCATATTATTCCTTTTCACCTTACAATACCTTATGTATGATTGGTTCTTGAACCTACCTAAGGATTCCATCACTGGTTGGGATTATTTTAGTAATACTTTCCTAGCTCAATTTGGATAAGTTATAAACCCCAGTGTAATTTATCAATAATTCTATTATACTAATATTGAAACTAGTGAACTCATTAGGGCCTTCAATGTTAGGTTTCAAAATATGTATATTTGGATCATAATTCTATAAATACCATATGCCCAATTGGTTTTGTAAATGTACAAAAAATGGCTTAGATCTATAGATATATATGGTCTTATGAAGGAATCCTCTCATAGTGAACTTACCACTAGCATATGCATAACCTATTAATGTAGATAGTAATCTAAGTTCCCAAGGGAAAATTATGGCATCCATTCCCAATGTTGTTCTTAATCTACTTATCTTGAATCATATCCCCAATGCAAATAAGAACATATAAATTTCAAATATTATGCTAGTAATAAATCAACTACCCTTAAGGCAAATTATGCCCAACCAAACTTAGGTTTTCTTAGTCCTACTGATGGTGAGACCTTATACCAAGCTTACAACCAAGTGCTAGTTCCTATATTAAAAAATATCCATAAACTTCCCCAAGATTCTACCAAAAGTGAAATAGATGCCATACAATGGATGGTGTAAAATCTCAGTAATTACTTCTTGGGCCTTAAAAATTAGGTTGGAAATTATAGTGGGGAAATATATAGTAGGAAATTATCCTACTATAAATACAATTATCCATTTAATCATTATAACAACCAACACGAATGCTCACCTAACAAGTTTCCTAATACCAACATTTATGAGTTTACACTATTAAACTAGCATAGGGTGCAGAATAGTACCCAACATAAAGAGTTGTATTACATTGAGTTATAAAATTATTTTTAAATATTCCAAAAGGATATGGAAGGATATTAGGTGGTTCTAAATCACCAAAACATAGTCAACTCTTTGGAGGCCCCATGAACATAGAGAACCCAAGTACTACCATGGTGTTGGAAACTAATGAATTCCCCTACTAGGAAGAATAATGAACCTAAGGAAACCATGGATGAATTTCATGATTTTAAATAGTACCCCAAAGGAATAATTATGCATTAAAGATTTAGGCACAATAATAACCTCTCACAATGTCAAATCCTCCAAATAATAGTGCTACTCCTCTAGATCCTAAAGTTAAGAATGACCCCCACCCCCTTAATGTGGCAACCAAAGAATTTATAAAAAAACCCAATCTCATAAAAATGGGTTATAACATAGTGGAGTACATGGAAAATATCAAGGAAAATATCATTCTACATGAGCTAGATTAGATCACTAAGAAATGTAATATTATATTAAAATCCTTGACTGATAAATGAGTTTAACCCAATAAAAAGGTCACATATACTAATATATTAATACATAAGAACAAGTTTGATGTTCCCCCTTTCCTCTTTATGCTTTGAATTTTTATAAATAGTTTGCACACTTGTTTGGTCAATTCAGGAGCCTCAAGCAATATCATGCCTACCAAAATTTGTAATAAATTAGGACTAACTCCTATCAATTCTAAAAAAATAATCATCCAAATAGATAATTCTAAATTTAAGGTGTTAGGAAAACCCCTGAATGTCCATATGAAACTTGAATCTAAGTCTAAGGTCCAATATTTCATAGACATCTAGGTGGTCAAAATTTTTGAGATTTACAAGATGTTAATGAATAGGGATTAGTCTAAAACACTAAATGGATACATGGAAATGGACTTTTATCATATGTGATTGCCTTGGAGAGGAATTGAAAATCATATATAGTTTGATATATAACCTCATATGAAACACATTATCACATAATAGAATGACATAAATGAGATAGTGAACATAGTATCAATTGACATTGGAATTTATGCCCTTTCTATGAAGCCTGCTAGAAGTGAAATTGACCAAATTTGGGGATCATCAGGATTATGGTCCCATTAATTTTATTTGTCTCACTATAATAAAATATATAGAGATATAATCTTGTTGACCAACCCACAAGGGAAACAATACTTGGCCTCTTATAGACTACAATTCCCTTGTACTAAAAATCTTATGAAATATGAAGTACTGATCCTAGGCCTACAATTTTCCATAAACATAAGGTTAGATAATTAAAAGTGTTTATAAATTATAAGATAGTAATTAACTAGGTCAAAATTAAATTTGACATCAAGATATCATATCTAAATAAATACAATTATTGATCATGAGACCTAAGTGGTATGTTCAACTCTTTCAACTATATCCCCATTTCCATGGAAGATAACTAGGTCACAGATTCTTAGGAATCCTTTGATACAAATGTAACTCCTTGAAAAAATATAAGATTATAACTATTACCTTTCCCTTTATCCTAAATAAAATTGAAAACTTTCAAGTTTAAAAATATGATTTCCATATCCTAGACTTCTTAAACAACTTTGGGGTATTCAATGCCCAAATCATACATGATAAATAAGGGGAACCTTTTATATAATGATGATTATGATGATGATGTTATTATTAATTTTAAATAAAATTTCATCTCAAAAGGCATGATCTCCATCTAAATTATATTCAATATTGATATATTGACCAAAATACCTCAAATACGAGTCTATGTGGATCAACAGTCTAACACCATCAACCTGAGGTCACTCATTGAACCCAAGAATGTATACATTGGAATTTATTGTACCCAATATAATTTTTAAAATATAAATTGGTTGTTTCTATCATATAAATATGTAATCAATTGTAAATATGATGACTTGAAATTCTTTGATCTTATTGTGATAATGCACACTATATTTCTTAGTCAAGGCTATAATCTCTTTAGTTTTAACTGCAACTTCTAAATTATATCTTAGAAACTCTCATCCATAAGGAGGTTCATAAATTGATCTCAGTTGGGATTATTTTCCATGTTCACCATTCTACATGGGTGGAAACCTAGTTTTGGTTTAAAATAAAACTGAGGAAATCAAACTTTATATCGAATTCAAAAATATAAACTAAGATTCAAACAAATACAACTACCCTTTTCTCTCCCTAGACAAGGTTATTTATATGTTTAGTATCTATCAAATGATGTTTTTATTAGATGTTTTTTTTGGATTCAACTAAGTCTTAATAAATCAAGAAGACATGGTTAAGACTACTTTCACCACTAATTAGGGCATGTTCACCAACAAAAGAATGCCATCTAGCCTCATCAATGTAGGAGCTATGTTATAAAGATCCATGTATTTTCACCTTTTAAGTTATTATCAGTAAATAATAATATCTATTTATATGACCTAACTATAAATTTCAAAATGTAGGTTTGATCAGTTTCATCATCTACATAAGGTATTTAAAAGGTTGTAGAATATATGGTATCTTCCTATATCCAAAAAAAAGCATATTTGGTAGATATAAGTTAAGATTCTTTATCACATTATAAAAAATAAGGTATCTTCATTGACCCTAAATAAACTAATGTGATTTCTAGAATACCTCTTCCCAATATCAAAAAAGAGTTGAAATATAGTTTTGGCAAGATTAACTTTGTTCATAAATTTATATCTAGTTTTTATGAGATCATTGAACCTTTTATTTTTATGTTGAAACATGAAACAAAATTTGAATGGAATAATTAGAATGCTAATGTGAATCCTGAAATAATAAATCTATAATATATGGCTCAAAGGATAACTAATGGTATGGTTGATTTTCAAGGATAAATACCTCAAAATTAAAACTAATCCATAACAACCCTCCTTAGAACTAATTTTCAAGTTATAAAAGACTAATTATCAATGGAATAATATACCTAAAAATGGTGGTGTACCCATTCCTATTGATAACATAAATTATATATATATTAACGTTGGAAACTATATAAATCTTGTTGATTTGATATTACCCACTTGGTGTAGGTTTCATAATACTGTTACACATGTTGAAACTAATTTTTTCAAAGTCAAACTAGTTTTTGACATCTTCCAACAAGAAATAGACAACCTAAAGATAGTTCTTACATCCAAAAATATCCAAAATCAAACTAAAATCAATCTAGATACAAGCTTAATTTTATACACTTATGAATTCCTAGGTGGGAGTCACAATTATCCAAAAGATAACTTAGATGAAGTTCAAGCATTTGGGAAATTTCAAAGAGAAAACAACTACATATTGAGGAGTAAGCTAAAAACATATTTGATAAATTGTATGCCCCCAAACATCACTCAAGTTATACCTAATTAAAACTCTAGTAATAATCCATTTCCACCTAAAGGACCTAGAACATCTTCACATTAAGAGAAAAATGTTACACCCCCATAATATGATAAATCCTTAGATAAAAATAAACTTAGATACAACATTATTGAATGCCTACACAAAATTAAAGATAACATATCTATGTTTGCATTGATCTAAATGTCTAATTATAAATAAGGGTTGTTGAAAGATTTTTCTAATCCAAAGGGAAAATAAACTAGTAAAGTATAGTTGATGCCCATGTTTCCATTTATAAATTAAAAAAAGGAAACTCCTTTTCTCATAACAATCTATATTTTCAAGAAAAACTTACATAATTTTTTGGTGGATTTAAGTTCTTCATGCAACATGATGCAATTATTAGATTTTAAAATTTGGGATTGACTCCTACAAAATAAAATAGAAAGATGGTTTAGTTATAAAAATAATTAAAAGTGATTGGTGAATTAAATCACATTCACGTGCACTTGGATTTAGATTCAAGGGTACAATAGGGCATTGATATATAAGTGGTGGATATACCTAATGTATATGGTATTGTAATCACCTAAAGTGGTATTTGAGTCATAAGAGTGATACTTAATACTACCTAACCCTATCTTAGCCACATACCTATCCCAGTTCCCATTTTCACAATTATCTAACCTTCATGTGGGCCATAGGCATCCCTAGTCATCCCTAAAGCAGTCCTAGACCATCATTTCTTGATCTTAGCCCTCCATGCCTAGTGTTATACCACTTCAACACTAACATCATAATAACGATAGTGGAAACACATGGTGATAGTGTCCCAATAATGTCACTAATGTCCTTTCCCTCTCTTTTTCACAAATAGATATATTTTCAAATGTAAAACCTCATAGGGTTAACCTAGACATCTTTTAGTACTTGCACAAGCATCAAAAAAATATATAAACATAAATTTTATACATATAACCACTAAATGGAAATTAGATGCAAACTACACATTAAAACTCATAAAAAGTTGTTCATAATGAAGATTATCAATCCCTATTATTCCTTACTTTTGCATATTAGCATTTATAGTATCCCTAAACTCAGATTACCTAGATTCCTAGTCTCAAGCACATTTAAAGAACTCAAGTAAATTATCATACTATTTTCACTTGTGCTTGTACCATCACTTAGGTGGGGAGAACTACATTAGGATTGATTCTTCTTTGGATTATTGGTATATAAGAAACTCTCATCATATTAGGGTGTTGAGGATGTCCAGCTTACCCTACTAATAAACACACTTTTTAGATTTTATTAATCTAATGCCATAACAACATGGATAATTAGGTTTTGTTCATAAATTTAGTCAAAATAGGAAATATATAGGGTTTTAAAACTTTTTCACGTAGGAATAGACCTCAAAAATCCAAAAATAGATGTACCCAAAAGCTCAAGGCAATCTTACACAAAGGACACTACTGCCAAAATAGGGACACTACCACCACATTTACAATAATGGTACTACTATATAATTAAGGAATTATTATCTAGGAAGGGTTCTGATATCAATATCCTATTTGTGATACTTAAACCAGCCTCTACCTTAGTTTCCAACCTCTACATCATTCATCTTAGCCATTTTCTAGTTAATTTATTACTTGCACTATTTATTGTTATTCTTAAAAAGGTCAAAGTTAGTCAATTATGTAAAAAATTAGTGGTTGTATTTATTGCATAATAATACCCTAATTTATCATACTTAGTTCTTTAACAAACATAGGATTTACATTCACTAAGTCCTAAAAGGTTAAAACATTTGGTAAACCTAACCTACTTTGAATATTGCTTAAACCCTCATCCTTGACACCCTTAGGGTTTGTATCCTTGTTTTTCTTGTATTCATTGGCTATTTTAAGCTTTTAAAATTTCATAGATTCAATTTTAGCATCCCTCTTTGACTTTAATTACTATATGCCATCTAAAAATGTTAACTCTCTTCCATTAAGAATAATTGGTAGGCTAGGTAGAAATCCTATTAAGCATATTTATATTCTCTTATTAGAGATTATATCATAGATAAGGGATTGTTTTTAAATATTATCATTTATCCTTCACACCCTAATTATGTGTATTTCAATGATAATACATATAAATATGATCAATGTAATCATATCAAGATGATACACAAGTGGAAATCAAGACACTCTCCCTCCACTTAATAATGAAAACCTAATTATCAATAAGGATGAGATTATACATAAGTTTAGAGATAGAATTCAGGAATATCTCCTTAATCATGCACACATTTTACAATACATAATGAAAATAAATAATAAATCAAATCGTGGTCAATTTTCTACTCCCCTAGATAATAACAATGTTACACCTACATTGGGGCCAATTCAGCCAGCAAAAAAACCAATTATAAATCAACAAATTTTATTGAAAGCTACACCCCTTATGACTAGTTCCTCCACTCCATATGTGTAATCCCATATGTATGAGGATTATAATCTATAGGCTAAGGTGTTACGTTTTGAGCAGGGAGCCACTAGGCCATCACATGCCTTAGATTCTCGTGTTATTTTACATACACCTTTGGTACATCACATAGAGGTAACTCCTTTTCCATATGGATTCATGGAACCTAAACTTACATTGTATAATGATAAGGGTGACCCAGAGCACCATCTTTGATCCTGTCACACAACATGTTTGGATTATGCATCTAATGATTGGTTCATCACTAATTATTTACACAAAGTTTAAATAATTATACTTACAATGATTTTATAATCTAAAAAATTAGTCTATCACCACATTAAACCCATTGGTAGATATGTTTTATCACAATTCTCCATAAACATCAATGATAATATCTCATATGCTCAATTTGTACAATTAAAACAAAAATCAAATGAGCCTATTTCATAATACATCTTACGATATAAGACTATATTAACTAAATTGACTAGCCCCATGGTAACAAAGAGCTTCAGGACATGTTCAAATGAATTATTCTACTAGAATTACATGAAGCTATTTTGTTTAATAAATTTCTAACCTTCACATATTTATGTCACATGATAAAATAAATAGAAGTCAATTTTATCTCTATGGGAAAATTGAAATATACCAGTGGATTTGAATCAAATTATAAGAGTTATATTAAACCTCCATACAAGATAAGGGCCACTAAAAATAAGAGTGATCTAAAGGACATATTTAATGTAGCTTTAGATCCATCTCCTCGTCTAGTCTTATAAGCTCCTCCACACAAAGTTTTCACTAATCTTCTAGAATTACTAGCACATGTTTTATAATAGCTCTTAGAATGTAATTTCATATCTATCCCTCCATTAAAATAGGTTGATATGACATGACCTTCTTCAAATAAATATGATTCCAATGCATTCTAAAAATATCATAGGGAACCAATCCATACAACAAATAGATGCATCAGCTTTAAACAAAAGATACAATATTTGATTGAGGCTAACATTATTTATGAAGGAATACCAAAAAAAAAACCCAAAGTTAAACAAATGGAAGTTAAGGCATTGAAAATATTCTTATATCCATTTCTAAAGCATACAAAAAATGAGGCATAGGGAACTTCAGGTGTTCACTACATGTATTAGGCACATCCACCACCAACATCATATCACAATAGTATAAAGGAGACACACCCACTAGACAATATCATTAGTGTGTACCAAACTATAGTTATATCTAGACCACTCATCATTTTCTCATAGAAAGATATTGTTGATGATGATTCAAAATTATATGCACTCTTTATACAAGCCTATATATATCATCATTTTATCTATAATGTTATGGTTGACAATAGGTCAAGTATTAGCATGTGAACTATCACACTTATATAACATTTGGGGTATTTAGAGTAGGATATATCTCATATAGACATAGTTATCAATGGTTTTAGTGGCCACAATTAGAGTTACATCAAGAATATTATACTTCCACTATATGTTAGACCAACACATGTGGGCAATAGATTTGTAACAGTACCTAGTGTAGTCATATTTGACATGTTACTAGGTAGGCCATGGATATAGTGGTTTCAATCCATCCCATCCACCATACACACATCCATAAAATATATACATGAAAATTATGTGGTAATAGTTGAGGGTCTTCCATATGAGTATCCTCTACCTATTCCATAGGTAGTTACATCATAGTTACTAGTTATATATCAGATCACTGTTCCTATCACTACACCACAAAGTTTAATAAAACCACCAATGTAGGTGAGGTCTATTCCTATAGTTTTTCCATGTATACATACTCTCCCATGAAGACCATTATTAGATAGAACCCTATGTCAGATATATGTTACAGATTCTATAGGGCCTCCCTCTACTCACTTTATTTCAAGATCAGTATTATTGAGTTCTTAGGGTTCTCAACAAAAGCCACCAATGTCACCTACAAAATCTTCTACTAGATGGGTCCCTAAAACAACTACAATTCATAGGACACCACAATCAATGTCACAAATTCCTAACATCACTCCACAGATAGGGCCATATATAGATCACTTAGTGTAATAGATTTTAGGACCATAGTTACCATTTCATACAGCACACATGATCATTGTTCTTTTATTTAAAATAGGCCACATTTATAGTGAGTTTACCATGATACTAATCATTTAGTATTGTTCTTCCCTTCATGTACATACTTTCTTTATCTCGTGATCCTTATATATATTTTCATTTTCATGTTTTTTGTATATAGCTTATATATATAAAACATAAAAACATTCAAATATTTACTCAAGAAACACAAAATTATAGATTATATGCATTTTCATGTTTACATCTCTTATATTTTCTAGATAGTACATATGTTATCTATCTACTATAGTTAGTTTTATAATACATACGTTCTTCACTTTTTCTTGTCACATGCTTGCAGATTGCTATAGGACTCAAGTCCACTACCTTAATTTATATTTTCTATTATATAATCATTGGGGGCATATACATCGATACATGGGTTCTTAATTTGACACATTTGACCACTTGGGGCACCCTATACACATTTTCAATTACTAGGTTCTATCTTTATATACTTAACATCATAGATTTAGCATTGATATATATTGATATTGATCATTCTACACTTACTCATACTTTTGGCTGCCTATTACTACTTTAGACTCAGCATGTCTACATCTTGATTCCTACACATATTTGTATCACATGTCATGCATACTTTCATTTATAGCTTTCCTAATTTAAAATTTATTGTATCTTTATGTTTATTATATTTGAGGGCATTTGAATATTCCCTTGCTCTTTGGTTCTAGGCCACTTATTTTCATAGTATGTATGCTTTGGACATGTGTCCATGTCCTTATGTGTGCCTTCCTGATTATGTATGTGAACATTTAAATGTGTCCTTACATGTAGATCTAATCTAATTTACTTGTTTCTTATATATGTGGATATTTAAACATGTCCTTGTATGTCTTATTTTCTAAAATTTAGTGACATGTGCCCATGTCCCGTGTATTATGGCCCCTTGGCCCATTTTGTATGCCTCATGTGTTTTGTACGTATGTTTTATTCTATGCATCATGGCCATGAAACTTATTTCTTAATTGTTACACACTATAGTTTTATATGATATGATAGACATGACATACGTCACACATTATAAACTTATGCTCAAATTATCTTACATTCTAATATTATGTATGAACATTATATTGGATCATTATAAAGATATCATATATGTTCCAAATAACACACATATTGTAAAGTTTTTTCTTTTGAGGATAATTCTTGCACAAGTTCAACAACTCCCCTAAATAAAGGGGGAATTCATATGGGTTTATCACATAGATTAGGATCCCATAATGCACTCAAAGTAAATTTCCAACACAGAGGCTCAGATTATAGAAATCAATCTCATGTAAACATGATGGGAGAATAGTGACACAAAGATCAACATAATTACATAGAAATCAGAGGACACTAACACCCAAATTGGGACACTAGTGCCACACAGTGTTACTATCCAATATATGGTACTATTTTCCAATTTATTTAGTTTCATAAAAACCTAAATTGTATAGAAAATTATAGTAGGTACAATATAGGTTTGCATAGGTTCAATTATAGATTTATCATTTTTACTCATATTTGTACTAGTTTAACTCATATTAATATTAATTTTCTCATATTTTGGGTATCAAGCATAGCATGACCATTCTCATGTTTAGTTTAGATACTTAGATACAAATTATTACAACTTGATCCAAAATCCATATACTCATATATCATATTTTGGGGCATGCACATGACACATTGTTTCTGTATGCTCACTTACATACTAGTTGATTAGATGGAATGAAAAATTCCATGTCATTATATATGTTGTATACATATAACATTATATTCAATGTTACACATCATTTTCATGCCCTATTCTATTTATAGTGGTTGGCATTCTTCAGTGTCCCAAAGCCACCTAATATACCTGAGTGGCTACAGAGTTGACATACCTAGTTAGACATTTCTAGTTACAACACCTAGTTTTAGTTTTAGATGCATCTACTATACGTATGTGGGAAATTATAGAGTAATATCCTAATTTAGTTATTGATCCACCTACATAAGTAGGTTGGACACACCATCAGTCCAATCTAATCTATTCATAGGTCATGACCCATCTAACAAGGGTGGGTAATGATAGAGTCAAAAATATATTAAGTTATTGATCCACCCACACATGAGGATTGAGTAAGCAATCATATCAGACTAATTTATTCATAGATTTATCACTATATACATGCACACACCTAGGTTATCACCAGGTTTATGCATTATTTCATGTACCCAATGAGGTGTGTTTATTCCTTTCCTCTCTCTTATTTATTTACCATTTTTACTTAGTTTTTATTTTTTTACTCAATTTAGTATTTAATTTTGATAAATCTTAATTAAGGAATAATTTTTGCATGTTCCACTTGTATGACATGCATTGGATCATGCTTCGCATACACAAACCTAGCTTCATGGGCTTCACCTCTTAAGTAAGTCTAGGTATGCTTATTTTTCCTTTATCCTAGTCATTTCAATTTGCTACATTTATAGAATAAAAGGAAGTAAGAGTAATCACCTAAAGTGGTATTTGAGTGATAAGAGTGCTACTTGAGACTACATATCCCTATATGAGACCTATACCTATCCTAGAGACTATTTTCACACTTATCAAACCTTTGTGTGAGCCACAGGTATTCTTAGTCATCCCTAAATAGTATTAGACCCTCATTTCTTGATCATGGCCCTTTGTGCCTTGTGTCTTACCACTTAGGTTCTAGAACCATAATAAATATAGTAGCACCACATGGTGCTAGTGTCCCAATAATGGATTTAATGTCCTTTTCCTCTCTTTTTCATAAATGAATATCCTTTCAAATCTAAAACCTCCTAGTGTTGGCCTAAACCTATTTTAGCACCTATAAAAGCATAAAAATAATATATATACATGAATTTTATCCCTATAACCACTAGATGTAAATTAGATGCAAAATACACATTCAAAGTCAGAACAATTTGTGCACAAGTAATGTTATCAATCCTTATTTTGCCCTACATCTACATACTACCATCTATACTAGACCAAATCTTAGATTACCTAGATTTCATATCTCAAGAACATTCAAAGCACTTAGGTTGACTATCATACTATCTTCACTTATAATTATATAAGCACTTAGATGGGGATAAATACATTGATCTTGATCCCTCTTTAGAGTATTGATATGTAGGCAATTCTCATCACAATAAGGTATTGAGGATGTCTAGCCTACCCCACTAACAAACACATTTTTCATCTTGTATCAATCAGATGCCCTAAGAACATGGATAATTTTGGTTTTCTCATGAATTTAGTCCAAACAAGTAATATACAATATTTAATAACTTATGCATGTAGGAATATACCTCATAAATCTAGACACATGTGCACCCAAAAAGTCAAGATAGTCTTACACAAAGGACACTACCATAGAAATAGGGACAATACCACCACATTTCCTATAGTTTTATTACTTTATAATTATGTAACTAATGTCCAAGAGGGGTTCTAAAACTAGGATCCTATTTGTGACACTCAAACCAGCCTCTACCTCAGTTTCTATCCTCTAGATCATCTATCTCAATCATTTTTCAACTAAGTTATTACTTAAACTATTTATTTTTATTTTTTGAAATTTCAAACTTAGTCAATTATATAAAAAATTAGTGGTTTTATTTATTGCATATTATTACCCTAACTTAGCATACTCATCTCTTTAAAAAACATAGGATTTACATTCACTAATTTCTAAAATGTTAAAATAGGTATTATACTTAGCATATCTTGGTCTAGGACTTTGAATGGATATATGGCAACTGGTTTCTCCCATATTTGGCTACCATGGTGTGGTATTCCCAACTAGATCAAGAATGAGAGGGAATAAAAAATGAAGCATTTGATCATAGAATAAAATAAGACCAATGAGATTTTGTAAGAATAATGTAGTCATGGGGTCTATACAATTGGAAATGGTTTCAAAGATGATTAAATCATGTTCATTGGGGTTTTGAACCTATTAATCAAGAGGAAGTTGAAAGGGGTATCATTATTTTATGTTAATAATGCAACATCTATTTCAAACAAGTTAACTTGTGAAAATTTTAAATTTAAGCTTTTATCCATACAAGATAAATCATAAACTCCAAGTGATTAGCTCAAGTATGGAATTGAATAGTTAGAATATTTGGACAAAGATGATAAATTTTATAAATATTAAGTAGTATCATTATATATTTCTACTTTGGTATTTATAATTTCAAATCATCTTGAGCCACATGTAAGGTATCATAGTCTAATTTTTTTCTCTGTATTGTAAATAATATAAACATAAATGAGTAGTCCTAAGCATGACAGTCCAAGTGAAGAGGAAGAGTCAAAAAAAACTAGATCTAAATATACCTTCACTCCAAACAACTCCACTCATACCAATACCACTGAAGACAAAACTAAAATATCATTATCAAGTGAAGAAAAAACATATTCCTTCTTGATTTCAAAAGGAAGGATAATGAAATTTATATGTCCATATCCCCCACATATCATAATTAGTAATGAATAATTAAAAATTAGTTATGGACTTTAAAATTTGATGGTTATAAGTCTAATTAAGGTTACAGTGTCAGAACTCAACTCATTAATCTAATGTTAAAATCCTATTTGGTTTCATTTTAATTATAATTTACCTATAAAAATAATGAAATTGAGTATAAAACATTGGTCCACGGACTTTAGTTTACTTTTAAGAATAAATTTAAATACATAAAGGTACAAGGGGATTTAGAATTAGTGGTCAAACAAGTCATAAGTTAGTATACATGTAATGAAAGACACTTGTCTAGGTATCATGGCAGAGAATGTACTTTAATAGAATATTTTCATGAAATTAAGATATAAATTGTGCTTTGTATAAGAAATCATATGAAAAATTATCTATAAATAGTCATAAATACCTTGGATCCAAATCCATATTCCAAGTTGAAGAGATTTCCCATAGAGTTAGTCTCTACTCCTTCCATTTTGGATAATACCATAGACTTCCAAGTGTTCAATGATGATCAACATATCATTGATTTCATCATAAATACATATGTTTTTGAATCCTAGGTGATTTATAGATAGATTAAAAGGGTGTGATAAACCTTAAGATGAAAAAAATACCAAAATGTATGGAATTTTACAAGATCTTAAGGATTATATATATATATATATATATATATATATATATATATATATATATATATATATATATATATATATATATATATATATATATATATATATATATATATATATGCCATAGTATGGAGTTATGAGGATCTAAAGGTATTTGAGAATTCAACCTCACTCATACCATTCCTCTTAGCTAAGAGTTAAGCCTTTTCACTAGATTCAAAGGCCTATGAATCCTTTACTTGAACCTTTAATCTTCAAATAAGTGAAAAATATTTTATCAGCCATGATTATCTTTCTTATCAAGATCCACATGGGTATAATGTTCTAGTATGGAAAAAGAGTGGAGAAATAAACATGTGTGTGGACTTATAAATCCTAAATAGAGATTCAAAGAAAGATAATTAGCTATTATTGTCACTATATGAATATTATATATATTAAATGGATCATAAATGATGTCATTCTTGTATGGGTATTCTAGTTATAATCAGGTGTTGATGAATTATAAATACATAATCAAGATAGGATTTACCATCAAATTAGGAAAATTCACATACAAAAGGATGCTATTCAATATAATAAATGTAGGGGATACTTTTAAACATGCCATGGACATTGTATTTAAGGATTTTATTGGTGAGTGGATTGTCATTTATATGGATGATCTAAATGTCTTTTCCAAGAATTGAGAAGAACATCTACAAGGCTTATGAATGATTTTTTTTAAATATGTAGAGAACACAACATCTCCTTAAATCTTAAGAAGTACATATTATAGGTTATTAAAGGCATGTTTTTAGGACATGTTATTCCTAAAAATGGTATATCAATAGGCCTATATTGAGTATAGGTATTTGTCAATATTCCCCTGCCTGATAGGATAAAATAGTTGAGGTCATTCTTCGGCAAGATCAATTTCATGTGAAATTTTATTTTAGGTTTTACTAAAATAGTGAGACCATTAAACTACACGATGAAGGAATTTTCAAATATTGAGTGAATTTATAAAACATAATCTACATTTATAAATCAAGAAGTTAATTTTGAATACTCTAATGTTGATAAGTCTATATTATACCTATCCTTTCTATATATATTCCTTCAATTCGTAGAATTTAAGTGTTTTTATAACTTAGATAAAATAAGTTGGAGATGAGATACCAGTGTCATTCATGAGTTATCCACTCATAAATATTTAAATTAGGTATTCTACCATTTACAAATGAGATTTGATTTTCTTAAATTAGTCAAAAAGTTTAGGCATTAAATCTTACACAACAAAGTGTTCCCCATTATCCCTGACCCCATTATAAAGGTAATATTAATGCTAAATGAGATAGGTGAATAGAGGGATAAATGGATAACCATTATATAGTAATTTAAATTTAAAATATATCCAATAAAAGATGTAAGAGGGAAAGGATTGAGTAAAATTATGGCTAAATTAGATTCACCAATTGAATGTTAGTAAAATATTGTGCAATGCATCACCAATTATGAGTCGTATCATGATATAATTAATTACCTTTTAAACAAACAATTCCCAAACTATTTGAACTCTAATAAAATAAGAATAGTGCACTTGGAGATCATTAATTTCATGATAAAATTAGTAATTTTGTATAGAAATAATCATGAAGATATAAACTTGAGATGCTTGAACAAATCTAAAGCAACTCAAGTACTTAGAGATTTTTAGAAAAAATATGTAATTAACATGGTTTAGGGAATGTTATAATTCAAAATATACTTCAATAATGATATTATTGGCTAAATATTTCAAGTATGTTCACTCATATGTGATAAGTTTCCATAGTTATCAAGTTTTTTCACATCGATAGTGCACCCCTGTTATGTCATTACATCTAGTTATTAAAATTTGTCCTTTTAAAAAATTAGGGTTGGAATTTGTTGGAGTAATCAATTATAATTATTCTACTATAAATAAGTTTATATTTATGGCAACTGACTATTATATTGATGCACTAAATCACAAGTGTTCAAAAACTATACTATTGAGGTTGTGATCATCTTCCTAGAGGAGCACATTGTCACCAAGTTTGGAATGTAATTTAATCTAGTACATGATAATGGGAGTATGACACCAAGGTAAGTACCAAATTATCTTCCAATTATTATCCACAAGTTAATGGTGTTATTTAATATATGAATAATAATTTACTAGATGTGATTAAGAATATATTAGAAAAGAATCATTGAGATTGGCATAACATGTTAAAGTTTACATTGTGGTTTGATAGAATTAAGATTAAGCTATACCTAAGCACTTATTCATACCATCTAGTGTACAATAAATATCTAATTTTTCCCATTATTTTTAAAATTTACAACTTATAATTCATGAAAAATTACTTTAAAATTGATGATAAGATTCAAGTCCTAACTCTTGGATTTTATACAATTAGAATAAAAATGAGGTGCAGCTTTATTAAAAAACCAAGGAGTTGTCAAATGATGATTTGATAATAGAACCAAATTAAAATCCCTTATAATTGATGATTTAGTTTTTATTTGGGATAAGGCTCATGATAAAAAAGGAAAACATGGTAAGTTTGATGCCCTTTAGCTAGGTACCTTTCAAATTTATAAAATTTTGGGAGAGAATACATTCAGACTCAAGATTGTAATAGGAAATGAGGTCCCATTACTCATGAATGAGAATTTCCTCAAACATTATTTCCAAGATTGAGTTGGCCTAGTGAAGCCTTATATATAGTTTTCCTAATTTTGGTGTGTTGGTTGTTTTATTTTGGTGTGCTACTTTAGTTTAGGTTGTTGGTTTGTTTCTTTTACCATTGGTCTATCTCAGACCTTTGATTTTCTTTTGATCTAACCTAATTTTTAATCCTATGATACCTTTTTATTGTAAAATAAAATGGGTTTTTTGGTAATCAATGTAAATAATATTATGTTGTTTAAATTAATATTGGTTTGGATCGTTGTGTGTGTTTAAGATTTATTCATGTTTTTATGAGTTTGGGTAAATATTTGACTTCTAAATATATTCTCTTGAAACCATACATGAAAACACACTTTAATTATTTATGGGTTTCCTTATACAAAACTATTATAGTCAAGATCTAGGGTGAAAAATCTAAAATTCTACCTCGGTTGCTATGGTGGTCCCCAACTCATAATTGAGATGCTCAAAAGTAAAAGACAAGAGTAGAAAAAAGAAAATAAAGCAAAATCAATTATTATAATAAATAAATTTTTGGGTGATTTAGGTAACCTCTACTGTGGATATGAATGCCTAGATAGTATCAAATCAAGGCCTTGAGTGGGATCATAGATAACTTCATCAAGGTTATAGACACCTAGCTGGTAATGAAGAAATGTCTAAGTAATAATTTCAAGGTAAAATTACACTAGATTGATGATCTATGACATATTAACTAGTCTCTGTAAAGTCCATGAAATGGAATGACTATATTTTGTCCACACTATGGTAAATGTGAATATCTAATATTATCATATGGTCATTCCCTTCTTATACTTCCAAGAATTTATTCATGTATTATATGTGGTCTTACCTAGATCCTTATGATTATTATAAACATTTATTTTGTTTCAAAATACTTGAGTATTTTCTAGCATAGTCTTCATTTTTTATTTCTTATATAACATGCCTAATTTATTTAAAATCATGGTACCTTTTTTTATTTTTTGGATTTTGATCTCATTTATTGTGATGTAGTTGGTTTATCCTTACCTAGTCATTTTTTTAGGATACCTTATTTTGTGAGTGAAATTAGATCTCAAAATTTCTTTCATTGTGTCAACCAAGTTCATCTGATAACTTTTCATATATAACACTTAACCCAAAATTAGGCTCTGGTAGGTTATCCATATCCCTTTATTAGTTTGGAAAATATTTTATATTAGGCGTATGAGGATTTGGGGTGTTTTTAATATACAATCAGGTACTGAAATCCATCTCATTGTGTATACCATGTATGTGCAATAAATTTTCATGTATAATACTTCTATTAAAAATGGACTCAGGAGGTTGTTTGGTCTTCCTAAAGTAATCAGACCTAGCATGCCAATTTGGCGTAAGTAGGGGTAGAATGTTTTTTTTGTGTTTGTTAGGCTAAAATCTATGGTTAGGTCTAGTGGGTGTCATGGGTGTGTGTAATAGTGTAAATCAGATTAAAAAATTAAATTAGGTCACACTGGGGGGTGAATTGTTCATAGTATTGGTTGGGATTTAAAACTTGACCATGATTCCCCCATCCTTTGTTGGTGGGGGTTTAAACCCCAAAAAATTTGAAGGTGGGCCTATCACCCCACCCCACTTTTGCATTCAAGGATAGGCCCCCACCCCCTAACCTTTGGTCTTTAAAAACCTAACTAAGTTGAGGGGGAATTTCTCTCACCCACATTTTTTAATTAAATTTTAAATTTATTTTATTTTAATTAATTAATTTTTAAAAAAATAGTTTTTTATTAATTAAATTAGTTTAAATTTTATTTAATTAATTTTTTAAATAAAAATTAATTTGTTATCAAAAAGCTTGATTATAACAATAGACCCCTCCTACCCAAAGATGGTTTTTTCTCACAAATTTTGGCTCGAGGTGCCATTTCCCATGTATTCAATGGTGTTCGAATGTTAGTTTCACCATATTCACATTGGCATAGGACTTGGAGGGAGAAAATGTAAATTTTTAATTTGTCAATTTAGTGATTTATTTGTTCCAATAAAATATCACATTTAATTATTTTAATCTCTTATTTTATTTTAAAATGTGATGCTTTGTTGTTTGAATTTTGCATTATTGGATAATAAGGGTATAAATACACTCAAGGAGAATGTTCTAATTGGAATATGAAACTTTCAACCAACATTTAATATGGCCAAAAAGTGCATCAAGGAGGGAGCTCTTGTCTTGGACTTATGTAAATGTGATGTGGTTTTGCTCCAACAAATTATGGACATGAGAATTAAATGTGGGATTTTTATTTTATTCTTAACATTCATTGCCTTGAGATGATCTATTTTCACACTCAATATGGGTTTTTGATCTTGTTCCATACAATTAATATTTTTCACCCACGTCATGAGTGTAAGTTTTGTCTTCATATAGACCAAGTGTCTATATAAGAATTTCAATAAGACTATATAGGGGTTGGAGGTTTTTTGGAATAAATTATAAGAATTCAAGTTTTTATTTTTAATTAGTTTTATTTTATTTTTATCTTCTTCTAAACATGAACTATGTTGTTCTACTACTAAAATTTGTAATTCATTTGATTATGTATAATTCCTACGAGTGTTTTCCATGAAATATATGTTAAATTTAGAGGCTTTAAAGATGGAGGTTAATTATTCATGCATGTAAATGGTGATTTTGTTCACATTTTATTCATGTTTGAAATCTCCTTAGACTTTTGCATCTTTCTTTTTATGGTTATGTGTGTGCTTTCCAATATGATTATTGGTTTCATGGGGTTTTCTTTATAAAATGTATTGGATTTATATTCATTATAAAACAAGCTCATTTATTTATTTTTTACCCTCATCTTTTTCTTTAAAAAATTAATAAATCTATTAATTATGTTTAAAATTAGATCTAAAATCACAATCTACATTTACAAGTTTTATCTTGATTATGAAAGTGATTAATTATTGTTTATGAACTATTGAATGTATGTAATGAACATGTATTAAATTAGATATATTTTCTATGTTAAGTTTGAACTACCAATTTTTCTAGGTAATTTTTCCATGTTTTTGTGTTCTTAATTATATACCTTAAACCCATATTAAAAAAATAAAAAACTTAAATTATATCTTATTTTTTTAAGCATGCCCTTTGAAATGGAATTTGTTTCCCCATGCCCTTTGAAATGGAATAGTATCACATCAACCATCTAGGTTATCTAGCAAGTTAAGACCTGACAATATACACCTTGGGGAGATTTCATCTCCTTTTAAGAGAGGTAGGGTATATTTATACCTTGCCTAAGTTGGTGTGCCAAACAACCCATCAATATCCTCAAGCTAAAATGGCCTTCTAAGACATTAAGAACACTATCATGTAGGCACCAGTCCTTATCAACTTAAGACTATATAAAGGATTTCTACCTCTACACCTTTGCTTGTGAGCATACCTTAGCCATTGTGTTCACACAAAGATTTGATGGATAAGAACATCCCATAGATTTTATGAGCACCATATTCAAGGATGGATAATTTAAATCACCTTAAATATGCACAATTACACTTTAGTGAAGGAAATGAAGAATTTTAGGCACTATATTCTCATAAACAAGGTTCATTCCATTGTGTTAGATCTTTCCATATAACTCATGATAGGATAGAAAAAGCTTAGTGAATATAGGGGTATATCAGTAACTAAGCTACAAGAGTATGACATAGAAATTAATCCAAATAAAATGGTGAGATGCCAAGGCCTGACATGGTTGATGATAGAAGTTGATCCTTGAAGCACTATGGTGTAGTTGGATCAAATAGAAATGGTAACCCAAGACTGGTATGATTTAATCATTTACTACTTATTATATGGGGATCCCCTATATAATTGACTAAATAATAAATGATATCTCTCTAGCTAAAATTATCCAATTACATGTTAAATAATGCAGTGTTTTATCATAATAATTATGAAGGAATAGATTTGTGAGTTATATTAAAGGAAGTGGCTAAAGAATTTATGACAAGCTTTCATGAAAAGTTAGGTTATGGCCATCCTTCTAAGACTATGATGCATCATAAAAATATATAGATTGGATATTATTTTCTTACCATATTTAAAGATTCACATAATCATGTCTAGACTTAACATGAATCCCAAAATTTCACTAAGAGATAATTTCATGTTGTTATGCCACTTCAACTAGTTATCAAAGGATGTCTTTTTTCTCTACATGGATTGGAATTTTTTGGAGTCATCAATACCAACTCTTCATCTGGCCATAATTTTATACTGATTACTATTGACTATTTCATGATATGGACCAAATATTTTGCTACCAAAAATAATATTTTTAAGGAATCAATCAAGATTTGGAGGAGAATATAATCACCTAGTTAAAGATGCCAATCTTGTTAGTCTGTGACAACAAAACTACTTTCGAGTCTATAGAACTCATGAAATTAGAATATTAAATCAACATCATCTTGAATTACTCTTATAAGTATTATCCAAATGTAAATAGACTAGCTTAGTCCATAAATAAAAACCTAGTGGATGTGATTAATAAATCAGTTGAGAGATGAGCTAGAGGTTGGCATTCGCTATTTAAATATGCACTTTGGGTTGATCATACCAGATACAAATAATCCATCAATATTTTACCATTACTCTTAGTGTATGTCTAATAAATAATATTACCTATAACATTTAGGCTACCTACATACAAATTTATGAAATAATACATGGAAGGTGATGAGAAAGTAAACTCAAGGTTACTAGACATTATCCAAATAGAAGATACACATGAAAAATGACTCCATGACTTCAGTAAACATAAATAAATTATTAATAAATAGTTTTAAAATATGGATAACATGAAATATTTTGGGATATATAATTTTTTCCTATTATGGGATAAGGCCCATGAAAATAAAGGAAACATTTTAAACTAGATCACCTTTAGATTGGTCCTTATCAGATAATTGAAATATTGGGATGAAATGGTTTAATGCTGAAGGATTTATGAATAAAATGAGTTATTTTTATTTATGAATGGATAGTTATTAAATAACTATTTCTCATATGTGCCACCCATAGTTTCCTCAAAGTAACCATAACTTTTATCTTGGGAGTAGTGTGGGATTAGCATAGTCTTAGAATAGTTTGCCTTTTTTTTGTTTTTTTGTTTTTATTTGTCATCTTATTTTATTCAATTTGTTTTGTGGTGGTTTTATTCTTTGTTTTATTCCTTAAGTAACTAATTTCAGTCTCATTACAAATAAATAATAAATTTTGTCTTCTCCAATGGGTCCCCCAATTGGGTATCTCAAAAAAGATGAAAAAATGTTGAATATGCAGTACAAGAGTTGAGAACTGTGAAAGTTTGTTTTTTCTTTGGACATCAAGATAACATGACAAATAATTTCATTATATCAAGTAGGAATGAAGTCATTATTTTTATATTTAATATTTTACTCAAGAACATTTTTTTATAAATGAAAAGTTAACAATAAACTTTAAACACATTATGAAGCCACCTTGAAACCTAATAAATAAGAAATGAGGAATACCTTGTTATACTTCTCTAAAAAACTCAATTTACCTTGGTTATTCTAGTTCCAAACCCTCATGGGGATAATTAAATAAAATATAAAATTCAAAGGAAACATAAATATATCAATAAAATAAATAATTTCCTCCTAAGAAAGAGTAATTTAGTTAAACTCCATTGCACATTTTCTTACCTAGTTGGAAATGGAGCAAGCCCTAAAGTGAATCCAAATGTATATGTGGTAGGTATATAGATACATGGATATAAATAGATAATTATTGACCCTTAATTTTCCCTCCTCCCCATCCCCACACCCACCCCTAATATAAATGAAACCAACACCTCTTAGGAATTTGAATCACAAAGCGTATTTCTACACTCTACCAGAACCTCCAGGGTAAAGTAATAAATCATTTTACCACACAAATTTACTTATTGGAGGAATTAAAACTTAGTATGTTACATGTTAAAGTATACTCAAATAATTAATTTCTCTTTGGTATTATGAAATTATTTCACATAATCTATCTGATTTGTCTAAAGTGAAAACTAAAATTCTAAGTTTGAAACACTTGGATAATATTTTCCCCGCATAGTTTTCAGTTGTCGTGACCAACATTTCCCTTTTATTTTAAGAGAAGGGGACAAATTTAATATAAATCATTTATGAGGAACCTATTATAAATCCATAAATTTCATTTGTAAATCCCTTAAAATTTAATCCTGATTTGAATAGTTAGTGTTTAATTCAGATTAACCCTACATTGTTTGTGAATTTGTTATTTAAAAGGATCCATTTTTATTAGAGTTTGGATCCATGTTTTTCAAGGGGTCATATTTTGAAAATATATTTATTCCCTTTTAAATTATTTTAATTTTTATATTTAGTCTTCTGGGAACTCACTATTTCTTCTAGTAAAGTTAATGTTGATGTGGTAGGTCCCATGATCTTGAAGTCCTATGAGTCATAATCCCAGAGTATTACTATTTGCCTCATAAATATCATTCCTAAAAAGTATGCTTGATGTTTTATATAAAAAAAATTAATGACTTGATATTTTTATGTATCTCATAGGTCCCAATGTCCCATGATGTGTTAGAAAGTTGTACATTCTTGGGACCCCTTTATCCAATCATAGCTTGTCACTTGTAAATTTTTGCCTTAGGGTCCCAGACGTCCATACACTTAGAACCTTATTATGTGTAGCTAATTTTATGATCCAAAGACCCAATAATATAATAAAATTAGGCCATGTATCATATCTAAAATTATCATAGGAAGCTATGACATGGGAGACATCATCTAATCAACATTGGCTATGTGTTAAACCATACTCATGGAGTCCTAATCTACATATAAAATTTTATGACATTAGGAAAGTTTAGAAAATAAAATGAGTCTATGTGGTATTTATATATCCTAGGATGTCAGATAATACAACAACATATTATGACCTAAGCAACTAAAGTATGCCATGTGTCCCTATTATACACCTAGATATCCATACACTATAGTCATGTATTCAACATGAAACTACCTTACACAATCTTGGAGGTCCACCTCAGCATTAAAATAACAATTAGTATACCACAAACACTCTTTTAAGTGTCATGGAGGTAAACAGGATCACATGTTAATCACACTTTCAACAATCAATAGACAACTTCGTACCACCCTAGAGACATTTGAATGGGTTAGAGGTTCACACATGGATAAGTCACCTCACTACAAGAAGTTTTGAAACTAAATTAAAACTTAAAAATTAGATTAAAAAGAGGAAGGAAGATAATTTAAATAATTCCAAAAACTCAAAGGTAATACAAACACTAGTGAATTCCAATCACCATTACTACAATCTCAATTTTCAAAACCCAAAAGTCTCATCTAAGGTGTAATTCATAAATGATTATCCTTAAATGTCAAACTACTAGATCCCAAAATATTTAGTGATAAAATAAGACACCAAGATATTCATAAGAGGAGACTATTTTCATTTGAGATCAATTCATTGTGTCTCTATCACCATTGCATCATCCTCATCAAAATTCAAGCATGTATAAGCATTTAAAGACATCACATTCATACATGGTATAGTCATGTATAAACATTAGAATGAGATATTCAAGGTAGTAAACAAAATATAGAGACTATTTGATGATGAAGATGCCACTCATGAATATATTTTACTCTTAAATGACTTTTTATCCATCCAAATATCAGGACTCCACAAATTCATTACCAAACTAGAGGTATTTCATTACAAAGACTTATTTTATAACTTGCTCATTAATTCTACATTTAGAAATGACCTCATCCAAATTAATAATAGAAAGTATTAAAAACCTTGATGTTTAGATCCATTTGTAATAAATAATATCACATTATATAGCCTCAACATCCCTTATATAAGGGATATTTCTAATGAGTTGATGAAGATACATGATATTCTGGAAACCATGTAAGACTAGGTAGAAGATAATCAAAATTGGGTGAATAGGAATATATCAACTCCTACACAATAAATAAATTCAAATAAGGATTTAGGGTCAAAATGTTATTCCTTAATAGGTTTTTTGGGGCAAGTTATATCGTACATGTCAATAAGTTTTAGGTGTGATCCTTAGTTTTTATCATGGAAGGGAAGAAGATCCCAACCCTAAGAATGGTCATCACTTTTAATCTATTCCAACAAGTGATGAGGGTCAAAAAAGGGGTAAATTTTTATATTATTTCCTATCTTTTGGATGCCTATTATGCCATTATTCTCTTTAAGCACCCCTCCTCCCCACCATGGACACCTTTTAATTCCCTTGTGCATATGGTCTAATCTAAACATTACATCCACCACTTTAGGTATCACATGGAGGATATTTGTAACCACTTTTATCCACCATTATATTTTTTAATCAATGAAAATAACATGCCCAGTTTGTTTGAGGAGATTATAACTTTCATCACAGTTATTGGGGCTTATTATTACTAACAAACTTTCATCATGATTATAATTTAAAAAAATCTAGGTAATCCTTTCAAATTTCCCTATTATGTGTCTAAGAAATTGGTGAAGCAATATATTTCCTACTAATATGATAATGGTGTGGCTAATCACTATATGACTAGGAGGTAGAAGTCATGCCCATACTTACCCTTTATCATTGGTCACCATGAGTACAATATTTTTTCTATAGTGGCATACATAGCAACTCACAAGCCATCCTTCAATATGTAGTTTCATGATGATAGGAAATGGGAACCTCAAATAAATTTTTATAGGAATGTAAAGGCATTGAGATCAAATTTGAACATCACTTATCACCATGAGCCACATGAAGATGATAATTTTCACTTAAACAAAATTGATGACAATAAGGTAATTAAAAAGCTAAAATGTTATAAGGGCACTTCAGGGGAAGCAATTTGAGAAACAAGTTTTGGAGGAGAGACATGGTAAGCCCTAACCCTCATAAAATGCTCTAAATATGGATAATATACTAAAGGACATAATTTTTCAAGGGATCCCTTTGGTTGTACCTCCATATTCATCAATTACTATTTCTTCAGCTAGAGAACTAGCTCGGGTAATTCATCCTTCTCTTGAACATGTAATTCATATTTCTAGTGACATAAAGTCCCTATAAAGTTCCCTAGAGGCTTAACTACATGTGTCATTAGACTCAGTGACCCCTTCTTCTTCCATACCCACTTCATAGGCAATTACTTCCTCTACTAGGTCTATTCATGTCTAGGCTTCTTTGGGCTCCCTTATTCTTGCTAGTATTCATGCATTCTCTAATTCAATAATTTCTAGTGCCTCTACAATCCCAATTTCCCTTATTGTTCCCAATTCTTTTATAATCCCCATTAGCCTAATTTTTAGTGTTATAATTTCAAGGGTCCCAGTCCTTAGTTCCCCAATTCTTATCACTCAAATAGTCTCAAGTTATCCCTCTACATTAGATGTAGCTACCATTTCCATTGGTAATCCTTCAACCATTCATATAACAAGAGTCTACACTATGCATGATTAAATGGCACAAGATCCTTAAAGTTATCCACTTCCAAGTTCAATATGCATATAAATAATTATTTTCCTAGGCATGCTCCACAATTTAAGCTTATTTATATAAATCCTTTAGGACTCATCATCTTCAGAGCCCCATCCTTTGTAGCTAGTCCTTTTTCTCCACTTTTTGTAGTATATAGTTCATAAATTACTCCTCATCTTCCTTAATAAATTATCCTTACACCAACCACAACTATTTCTTGGGCTTCAATATCCTATGCCTCGAGTCCCCCAATAGGCCCATCTCCTCTTTAAAGATGGTGAATATCCTTTCAAGTGTCATTAGACCCTCAACCCACATGACAAAGAATCAAATCAAAGATTATATACCTCCCTATGTATCTCCCTTCACCACCCCTACATTCACAATCATTCCCCCACCTCCATATTATATCCCCATCGAAACCCCTCCTTCACCCATACCTTCCTCATCAAATTCACTAGCTACAGGTTCAATTACTTCTAATTTAGGGGCCCTTAGACTCTGTAAGGAGGATATTGGATAGATTAATTATATACCAAGAAGTTGTAAATTATATACCATGGGTACCTTAACATAAAATTCAATTTTAATAAGGATATAGGTTGAAATGAAGAGGGTCACGACCTAAATGTTTCCATAATAAGGAGACCCTATGATCTAGAAAATAGAGGAGGACTTATTTTCCCTGATCATAAAGAAGAGGAAAATAGGGGAATAATACATTTTTGAGGACCATATCTATATTTTGAATTCTTCCAATGATATGAAAAGGAAACTCTTGAAAGAATTGAAAGAACATGTTAAAACTTTAGATTTTTAGGTAAGAACCACCTTTCCAGTTGATCTGGTAGCAAATTCAAAACAAATCTCTCATAAATGTTACATACTTTGGAAGAGGTCATAGAATCCTTAGCCAATATAAATATGTTTTTATAAAAAAACATAAGGTGTTAAGATAAAATCATTAATATGGAAAACAAGTTTAATAATATGGCGGTTGTGATCAATAAGGGGATGTTCCCTTGGTTAAATATCATGTCATTGATAGACCTCAGCTTATATCAAAACTTCAAAATAAACATGAGAACATATTTATAGGATTATCTTAGATATTTTAATTATATTATAAGTTATCTAGAGGAAATTATAGAGAAACTAATGTCCTAATTTAATGAAGCTAGCATTATTGTGTTATTCAACTAGGATGGATATATTATCACTAGTGATGAATTCAGGGTACATCTCAGCATATTCAAAAGTGACTTTAAGTGAAAAGTATCTTATTTTAATAGGAAGGAAGACTATAATATTTTTTATTTATAAACCCAAGCCACTAAGAGCATCAACAAGATAATCATAGTCAAAATCAATTTCATGGCCCCTCTAAAGAGGCACACTAAGTTGTGTATATATGATTTTCCACAAGCCACATGTAAACCTTACAAGATTTTATGAAGAGGATAATTTGTTTTACCACATCCTAGTGGTTTATGAATAGTAAAATTGGTTAGGTGGTGGTCCCATAACTAGATCCAACTGATTGGCAATCATTATATAGCTAATGGTCCTAAAATAGGAATATTGTGTCTTGATCTTGGCCCCAATTATTATTTTTGTCTATCATATGTGTTATTATAACTAACTTAATCATGATGTTTATAAGTGGTTATGTCATTATTTTTGTATGACGAGTCTCATTCCTTCCGTATTTATATTACTTTGTAACATTACTTTTTTGTTAGATTTTTCAATGGACAATATAATAAATTGCATAAAGTTGAGAAAGTGTTTATAATTATTGTGAGATATTTTTGGAATACTTACCTATTTATTAGGGTGAAGTGATGAATATTAATGATTTAGAGGATATGATATGAATCTAAATTGTTAAATGTATGTGTTGATTAAGATGAGTTATTTACTATCTTGATTGGTCTATGTGATTTAACATGTTGATCTAAATAGTTATATACAAGTGTTTTCTAACAATATTTATATTTGTTTAATTTAGGGGATAATATTTCAAAAATTATACCTACCATTGTTTCCATAAAATCTCTAACCTATTTGGTTTAGTTTGAACCCATGTAATACTTTTTATATGGTAGTAAACCCCAATCAGACTCAATTTTTTTCCAAAGCAATGGCATATTCATTTAACCTAAGAGAACCTCTTTATTTCCTTATTCTAATTTATTGTCTCTTTTATTTGATATGGCTTCAT
This sequence comes from Torreya grandis, assembly GCA_037957365.1. Taxonomy (NCBI): domain Eukaryota; kingdom Viridiplantae; phylum Streptophyta; class Pinopsida; order Cupressales; family Taxaceae; genus Torreya; species Torreya grandis. Next base: position 2,829,303 of record JARHVA010000168.1, on the reverse strand, counting down.
AATTAAATATAATATTGTTAACACCTTACATAGTCAGAGTATTCCCATATTTTTTTTTAGTGTTGTGTAAGATTTGTGAGCTCTCTATAGTAGCAGTGCATACTTTTTGATCTATTCTAAGTATGGATTAGGCTACACGAGATCCCAATACCTGCAATAGTTAGATTTTTCCCAATTTATTGTAGTGTTGTAATATTTCTAAGATATCTATTGGATCAGTGTATACTTTATGATCTATTCTAAGTAGGCTACATAGGAGAGCCCAATACTTACAACTCATTCCCTATGCTAGAACAAGAGTCCTAAAATAATAGGGATAAATCTCTATATGTTTACCTTTTGATTCCTTTATCCCATAGCTACACTCATAGACACCAATAGATAGTAATGGTAGTCAATTCTATCCAAAAATGTTTGGTTTTAACCTTGACTAAAAATGACATCTTATTAGTAAAGACTATGAAAATAGAGAGATAAATAGTATATTATGGAAAATTTGATCATTGTTTTGAATTGTTTAGATATAGAAAATGAAAATGAAGAGTAGAGAGTCCAACAAGTCAACAAGAGACAAGGGCTTAGAATAATTGATCAATCAATCACATATGTAAGCAAATAGAATAATATGATACAACAATCAAGAAGCTATGTACAATCAAAAAATATATTTTTTGAATTATTTAAATGCTTTGGAAATTTTTAATTATTTTAAAATGTAAAAAATTAACCAATGATGCCACTCATGTGAGGATCATAAAATTTTTTTGAGAAGTGGTAAATGTATGATTTTTTGTGAATGAAATGTGTTAGATGTGCATGTATCAAAATTCAAAAATGTATCATGAGTGTTGTAATCCTGAATTATATTGGCATATTCATCTAAAATATTAGTTATGTCATTCTATTTATATTCAACATCATAATCATAATCATCCTATTGATCCTGAAATTGACTTTTTTAATTTTTTATTTTTAATATGTATTGTAGCATGTGCCTATATTTTTATTATATTAGTTGTATTTGATTGAATATTAGTTTAAGATATATTTTACTTTTTCTAAAATTACATGAAATATGTTCCATCTTTTGAAATGGAAATGCCTTTGCCTTCATCATAAAATGTAATGCAATAATTATTTTCATCAATTAGCACCCCTATTAATTTTAACCATTATCCTCCAAACACAACATTGTATACACTTGTATGATAAATAATGTTAAAATTAATACAACACTATTTTGAATCAAATAGTATAATTAACTCAATTGATGTCAAACCTGATGTTGATTCAATAGTTTGATATATGTGTTGAATATTGTATCCAAGAGATAAAATAAATGATGTGGTGTAAAAATTTCTCTATCAATAGTCTATAACCTTGAAATTTATAAATTTATTTACATCTATGTGAGTAGTGATAATGAAAAGTTCTTGATTTGAGGATGGTTTTTTAATTTCCTCCTTTGGAACCATACTTGTAAGATAAATTTGTGTAGGCATCTCTTGACTTTGAACCTATTTTATTAGAAATACTTTCTTAAAGGTACCTTCTTGATTAGGTTAAACTTGTTTTTTCAACTTCTCTTTTAGTAATTTCTATTTTTGTAACATCTCTTGTTGTAACTTTTGTAACCTGTGAATATTTTATTGTTCTAATATTTACATTATTAACTTTTCTTCTAAGAATTATACTTTTGTATTGATACTTATTATTTTTGTTCCTTTTGCACTAGTTCTAATTTTGACCCTTGTCGTACTTACACTTGTTCCTTAGCAGATGTAATCACAATTTGAGTAGGTTGCTTGATGAATGTGTCTATTATAGGATCCCCACTATCAATTATATTTTGTATTTTGTTCTTCAAAGCTAAAAAATTATCTTTATGATGCCCATGTATTCCCTTATATGCATAATATTACTTTGATCTACTTAGAGGAGGTATAGAAGGTAATTCGATCAACTTGTTTTGAATCATTTCTCTTAGATTATCACTTGAAATATTATTGTAATTTTGTTCAATTTTGAATCACTAGTTGTATATGTATTTTATTTTGGTTTCTAATCTTGATATTAAGTATTTTTAGTCATAAAATTTTTGGATGAATATGAAAACACATGCTTAACATTAACATGCTCTAGATTCTTATTTAATGTGATATTATTTTCCCATTATGTGATCTTTGAATTGAAATGGTGATTTTGATTTTGTAATTATTTTATTTAATTTCTTATAGTGATGGTTTGATCTTTAAGATATTCACAAGCACAAACCCTCAGTACTTATTATTGAACATGCATATAAACACCATCAAGAGATGTGTGTGAGGTGGAGGGGTTGAGGAAGGACATGTTGGTTGTCTTATTTTGACACTATATGGCGAGTCATCTTACATCTTATGATATTGATATCATGGACCTAGTTATTAGGAAATTAACTATCACCATATTGAGAAGGGACAATTTAAGCAATGAAAGAATCCATACATTGATTTTTTCATATATTATTAAGAAATAAAATATTTTATTGAATGGATAAAAAATGATAATTAATTAAAATTTGAGGTTATTTATGATTAAGCTTTATGGCATCTTGAATATATGATTTCTCTTATTCCTAAGTCATACTTGACTTGAAAAAAAATTCATTAATGATGCTTTGGTTTTATCATGCTTATCCAATATAGCTCCATAGATTTGTTGAAAAATAAGAGTATTATAAATATTTAAAAAAATAAAAAAATGTGTAGTGACATTAATAAATTCTTATGAAATCCAAGTTCAAAATAAGATAAGTTCAGTGTTAGATATCATTCAACGTAAAACTAAAATGTTTGTGGTGTTAGCTATTATGTCTGAGGTCAAAACCAAGTTATTTTAGTGTCAGATTTAGATCTAAGATCGAAAGGAAATTCTTTTAGTGTTAAATATCCCAAAATTTATCTAAAGCCTATGACAATTTTTTTGAAAACCTTAGAAGGCTAAAACTCTAAAGGAAACTTATTTGCAATTCTCAAACAATAAAAAGGTTAATCAATAAATTTGAATGGATATCTTAGGTTCATTAATATGTTTAAACTAAACTTAGATTAATAGATAAATTAACCCTAATTAATAAAAATTAAATAGAATATAACAGTGTTTTGTAAATTATAATTTGATAAGAAAAATGAAGGAGAATAACTAAATTATACAAAATAAAATGATTGAAAACAAGGATAACTATGGAATGTAAATATTAAATTAGCTATTATTGTCTGATGGTTGATTGTATTGACTAATAGAGAGTATAAACATAAAATATTGATTGTATCTACAAATATGCAGAAGTTTGATTTTGAGACTGCACAAAGACAACACTAACAACTAGGGACAGAATCAACTCTCATTATTGTCTATGTTCATCAATCTTGTATTTTTTACAAAAATGTGAAATTTAGGTCACAATTATGTGTATTTATTGTAGTTAGATCTATATGTGTAAATTATAACTTAGAAAATGTGTAGAAGACCTATTGATAGATTATCCAAGGTTGAAACCCTAGTAAGACATGCAATTATTGAAATACCTACAAATATAAAAGTGAGGAGTGTATTTGGGCTGACTATACCAAATCACCCTAATGATGACAAAGCATTCCCTACATATCCAATACTCTAAGGAGGGAAATCAATCCTAATGTAATTCTCCCACTTAGAGTGTTTTGTGTAATTGTAATCCTTTGACTATATGAATGCATCATAAAATGGCTTGAATACTTGACCATGATTTGCTTATGACTAGATAGAACAAGTTTTGGACATGGTCAAGGACCAATTTTAGTGATCAAAGTCAAAATTGATATGAATAAGTAAATTTTTATTAGTGTACACTTGTGTAAATAAGCCTTTATATTAAAATTTCCAAGTAGAATACTAAGTGACTTGAGTGTCCATTTATAGAAATCTAAAATGGATAATCACATGATAATAAGTATAAAAACATGGAAGGAAAGATAAGGGAGGGGTTAATTTCAAATTTTGACCATTTACATGCAAAATACAACATCTCATAGAGACATGAATACCTCCCACTATTGTCCCTATTGGACATTGTTATCCCCTAGCAAAAACTACAGATCTTTAGAATAGGTTTACCCTAACATATTATTAAGGGAATTTTTAGAAATTAAAACATTTTTATAAGTGTAAAATGATTTTTTGAAATAGAAATAAGTCTTCACATGTGTTTAAGATAGGGTGAAATGGAAAAATAGGTACTAACTAAGTGCATAAGTTAATTAAATATAAAAAGGGGTAAAATAAACATGATCAAGTATACGATTATAAATTACCCACCTTACATAAAAAAATGGATCATATGATGAATGATTTAGGGGGAATGAATTAGTTGATTTAGGTTAATCATGGTAAACCAATAAGGAATTGGGTAAAGTGTCAACATGAGACATGTTAGGAGATTCATAAACAAGTAGAATGGGCAAGTGAAAAAGATCAGCTTGTATAAGGGATCCATGAATAAATTGAGAAATCAAAGGTGAATTAAACACTAAGTAAGAACATCGGTAATAACATGACAAAGATCCCCCTATTTTCATAATTAAGGAAAAGGAAGTTTAGATGAAGTCAAGAATGTTTATAAACATGTGCATGAGAATAAACATTCATCCTTGATCATTAGTCCAAGTCAGGAGATAATCTTAGAGTATATTGACATTTAAGTAAAAATAAAAACTCTTAAAGATTATGGTATCATTGCCAGGGTAGTTGGAAGATGGTTATCCATGGATGAAATTGAATCTTGGGTATTCATTAACTGGGGTGAAGACCTAAGTATAAATTTTTTATCGAATGGATTTTTTCTAGTTTCTTATCCTAATGGAGCTGATAGAGACAATATTATTTTGAGAGGATCATGGTTCATGAATGGAGTGGTTATTGAGGTTCAAACTTAGATCCTAAAATTTGACTTGTTAAAAAAATACCATCCAAGTTTATAGTTTGGATTAGGTTTTATGTTTTACCTTTTGAATATTGGGGTGAAATAAGTTTAAAATCAATTGGAAACTTTATTGATGATTTTATTTCCATTGTTCCTATTACCATAGATGGATACATAGCCACTTATGCCAAAGTGGAGATTCTAGAAGTTATTATTCTTAAATACTTTGGCAGAGAATAGATTCATATGATTGACCTAGAAAATATTCCATCATGGTGTTATGGTTATCAAAATATTTATCATATAAAGTAGGTGTGCCCCATTATATTAAAAAATCCAATTAAGAGGGGATTGTAAAACTTTAAGTAAATATGGAAAATGAAAACTCTTACCCCCTTAGATCAATTCATCAAAAGGAATGATGGTTTTTTGTGAAGTCACAACCCCACCTTTCTAGTGGAACATGTCCTCAATCTCTTTGAGCAACTTAGTATTGAATACGTGAATTCCTCCTCCATTTAAAATATGGTGGAAGCTACGACCAAACTGGTGGATCAATCTTCTAAATTTAAGATATTGAAAAAAAATACATAATATGGATAATTTGATTACTACTATTTTAGATAATGTTGTGATCAAAGTAAACCCCTAGAATCCCAGAGTTGTTAAAGTGTATTTGGACAAGGAGTCTTTCCTTCCACAAATTTATGAATAGGTGAGTCCTATGGATTTTGAGAGTAATTCAAATGATGACCTTGGATCTAAGTGAATCTTGTCATTGGATCATGTTACTTACCCTCTCATATCTCCTAATTGGGGTAAAAAATGTAAAATAGAGTGCAACCCCAACTCTCTAAAAATTTATGACCAAGGACTCTTAAAAAATTAAATGGCATTCACTAGTTTCTACACTAGAGTGTGAGGGGTGTAAATCCTCTCACAAGCACCATAAATCTTATATCCACAATGTTAAAGGCATAAATGACCCTAATAAGATATTATTGATTAAGTATCAAAACTTTCCTCTCCACCTAACTATTATAATTCTTTAGGAGACCAAACTTCATAAAGAGGAGGTAGAAAGACTGAGTTACTTTAAATGGAAATACTAGAAAGGCTAGTTCGGTGACTCTGATGGTCCATCAAGAGGGATTTGTACACTTTGGAATATTTTCAAATTAATTTTTACATCTTATGGTCGTGGATTCAATTGGTAATGGTGTATTATCAAAGATTTATCTTTTGATATTATCTTCAATTTTTTAATGACTATAGCCCAAATAATGTAGAGATAAAAATAAAATGATGGCATGAAATATATCTAACTATTAGGGATCACCCAATGAATAATTTTTATCTTGGAAGTCACTTCAATTTAATTTTGGGCTCAGATGAAAAATATGGTGGTTTAAGCAGACCTTTGTAATCTTAGAGGGATTTCATCTCCTGTGTGGACTCTTCAAAATTAGAGGATATGATTCCAAAAAAGGGTCTATATTCTTGGACCAATTTTAGGAAAGGATTAAAAAACATTTAAAAAAATTTAGATATATTTATAATTAATCATTTGTGGTTGAGTTTGAACTAGGTTCATGAAATCCAAATCCTATCTCTATCTGATTTTGTTCATGGTTCAGTTGATTGGGTTATTGATGAAGATTAGGTAGCCCCTTTAACTCCATTTAAATTTGAATTGATGTGGTTTATATATCCCAAAAAAAATTATTTAATTAAATTTTAGTCAAAGGGGAGTGGCACTTTCCAAGATCAAAGGTAATTGCATAAACTCTTTAGAAAAAAAGTTGATTTTTATCAAGAACTGCTTCAAATAGTGGAATGTATCTCATTTTTAAAAAATTGAAGAATCTAAAATCTTATAGCTATAAATGTTTTTATGGATACAAAATTATTTTTGAAGGAATGTTCTCTCTTGTGTGAACTTGAATAAATTTATATTAAAGAGGAAATCTATTGGTAATAGAAATCCATAGAATGTTAATTACAAGAGGGATACAAAAATATGAAATTTTTTCACAACTCTAATCGAGCTAAAATAAGTGGAAACATAATTGTGATAATCCAATATAGGGAAGGTAATGATATGTAGTGTTTATTTGATATCAATGTTGAGGCAATTAGTTTTTTCTCAGATCTTATAGCTTCTAATGATGCATCTAATTTGCATTCCCAAGAGACTCTTCTCAAATGCATCATGAACATTGTAACCAGGCAACAAAATGATATTTTGAGGGCTCAATTCACAATGGAGGAGGTTAATAATATTGTATTTTCAATGAAAAATGATAAAAACCTTGGTATGTATCATTTTCCAATTGCCTTCTACCATTTTTTTTGGCCCATTATTGGTGAGGAAGTTACTATAGTTTTTGAATATTCTAGATTGTCTAAAAAATTATGTCCATTAATTGTACATTTATCTCATTAATCACTAAAATATCCTCTCGATATATATTTATTTATTTAATGCCTATTTCTTTATGTTACACCATCTACAAAATTATCATTGAGGCCATCTCATTTCATTTAAATCTTTGATTTCTCATCTTATCTCTCTTGAACACATAGGCTTTGTCCCAAGGTGTCATATTTATGATGGTATTATTTTTGTGCATGTACTACTCCATTCACTAACTTGTAATAGGCAAAAATGAATGCTTATTAAATTGGACATCAATAAGGAGTATGATAAGGTTAATTGGAGATTTTTGTTAAAAATTTTAGAGGGACTTGGTTTAATTAATGATTGGTGTGATTGGATATTTATTTTTATCTCCTCCCCTAAGTTTTTAATTCTTCTTAATAGAATCTCAATTGATTTTTTTAGGCAACTCATGGCATCAAACAAGGAAATCCACTTTCCCCCTTTTGTTTATTTTTATGGTAGATGTTTTGAGTAGGTCTATTAGTGTAGTGAAATATGTTGGTATGTTTAAGGGTTTTGGTATCTCAAAGGGTATCTCCAACCTTTATAATCATTAGGTTGAGGATGATTCCTCTCCTTTGTAAAAGTATCCATTTAGGAAGATTACACATTCAAATCCATTCTAGACAATTATGCTTTGGCTTCAAGGAAAGAGGTAAATGATGGTAAATATGAAATATATTTCATAAATGTTAATAGGTTAGTGAAACCTTGCCTTCCTCAATTTTTAAATTTAAAAATTAGAATTTTACCTAATTAGTACCTTGGGGTCCCTCTCTTTGTTGGGCCAAGTTAAATTTATGAAATAATTTATTGATCTCTCTCAAGGATAGGTTAAACTCATGGAAAGGCAATTTTATTTCATATTTTTTACCTTTATCCTTATCAAATCAATGCTCTCATCAATCCCCATTTACCTCATGTTGGTTCTCAAACCTCCACCTAAGATAAGGAAGAGTATTGAAAGGATTTTTAGATTTTTTTTTGTGGGAAGGTAATGAGGAAAAAATGAAAATCCATCTAGTAAATTGGAACAAAGTGTATAGCTCCAAAAAAGTAGGGGGCTAGTATTAAAAGACCAAAATTTCAAAATCAAGATTTGGGAGCCAAACTTATCTAGGTCATCATAAATAACCTAAAATACATTACCAATAAAATTCTAATCCAAAAATATTTTGTCTTTATAGATCTATTGGTGATACTCACCCATGAGTGACCACCAAGGGGTTCACATGTATGGAATTTTATTTTGCATTATTGCCCACTCTTTCCAATCATGTATTATGGGTCATAAACAAATATAGAAAGGATAAACTTTGGGATGATTATTTTAATGGTCATAAATCTCTTAAGGATTTCAGATAATTAGAGGAATATAGGATTGTTCTCTCTAAATCTTGGGGCATGAAATTTAGTGACTATTTATATCTATGTAGGTAAGGGATAGGGACATTTAGAAATTGGAAATATGTTGACAATGTTCCAATTTTATAAAATTAAAAATTGATTTTATATTCCATTTTAATATTACATAAGGTATTTTTAAATACCAAGGAAGATAATGTTTGTTGGACTGGCATGACTTCTAGAAACTATAAATTTAATTTGGACTACAAGTTGGTTGTTATGGAGACTAAGATTATCCTCAAACTAATACCATGTGTTGTAATAATAAATATCTTCTAAAAGTTGGGTATTTTTCATGGATTAATACATAATATAAAATTATCATATAGGACTATTTATGGAAATTAGGTTAGATTGGCCCTTTTAAATGTTGCATGTGTGGTTGGGATGAGGAAACTATCAATCATATTCTTTTCATATGTCCCTATGCTTAATTATGTTGGGATTGGATCAGCTATAAACTCATATGGTGGTGGGACCATGCCCAAACTATCTCTCATGTTTTCTCTTCATATTTTTTAGGTCATGATAATGATACATTATGAGCTATCTAGTTGGGGAGACCTACTATTACTATCTAGTCAATCTGAAAAGAAAGAAAAAATCACATTTTTTATGACAAAATTAATCCTTTAGAGGCCTTGTTGTAAAAAATTGAAATCTATATATTTAATTTTATTTCATCTCACACTTATATAAATTATGATAATTTTTCTACTTGGGATATTTTAATCCATCCCAAGTGGATGTTGTTTAATATTCATCCTATTAATGGTTCTATGGTTTTTCAAAATAAGTATTCAACTTACTTAAGGACTTCTTAAATTTGGCTTATAGTTAGATTTTTCAAATTAAATTTTGATGGAAAAGTGTAGGGTAACCCTATTCCCTCAAGAGAGGTATGTTAGATAAGAGACAACACTAGTTCATTGATTCACATCTTATCCTTTCGAATACTATATGGAAATAATAATGAAGCAGAGGCACATGCAGTGGTTTTAGGTCTCTAGTTAGTCCACTATTGTGGCATTGAAATTTTTATTATTAAATGTGATTCAATGGTAATTTTGGATACCATTTGTAACCAACAAACCCCTTATTGGTGCTTGAATAATATTCTCAGTTTATTGTGGCCACTTTAGAAGAGTTGGAGACCTGGTCTATTAGGCACTATTTTAGGAAAGTAAACAAAAATGTACATTTAATAGCTAATTAGGGAGTTCACCAAATAGATTATCTGATCAATGATAATGTTTCCTCAAGGTATATTGGGCTCATTTTCATTGATCATATATGATCAATCTATGGTATCTTTCAATCCTACATATTTCACATCTTTGGTGAGATTTTTATTATGATCTTGAAATGGCAAAATTTATGATTTTGAGTGGAGATAGCTCTTTTGGGTTCAATTTAACTCTTGTAATTTTTATTTCATATGGTTAAATTCTCAATTTGTCTATCATTGTTTCATTTCCTTGCTTGTAACATAATGAATTTTATAGTAGCTTGTCAAGTTATCCTTTCTCCTATTCTATCTATGACTATTACTAAACATGAAATGGATTTTCAAGATGCAATGTCTAATAATTGACTTCACCTCATATTTTGACTATAATTTGTTTATTTATTTGATGTTGTTCATGATATACTTGGGGAGGATTTATTTCAATTCTAGGACCATAACAAAACCAACTTTGAAGTGGTATTTATTTTCACCAATAACCTACTAAGGGTGATATTGAATTCTAAGGAGGTCTCCAAGGTGGTCCTAATGCTCATATGGATAGGCTTATTTATTTGTTTAGGAGGATAGATGGACCAATTACCAATGGTTTATGGACCTTCTCTTAATTTTATAGGTAAGCATTATCTTGGTTTGAACCCTTTGACACTTTTGTGTGACCTAGAGCTTCATTTCATGAATCTTTTAAATGATTCTAATTCAGATCTTGAGCCATTTACCATTCTTCCACCTCCTAATATATTGGTGGATGTTTATCTAGAACTTCATCCTTATTTTAATTTTATTTAATACTACTTTTATTCCACCTGGATGATGTCTACAGTTCATACTTTGGTACTTTTTTGTTATAGCCTTGGTGTTTATTCTACCATGACAAAGGGATAAAATGATTTTTTTGGTTGGGGTGGTTGGTTTCCCATGGTGAGTGATCACCAAGTCCTAACAGCTTCACATGTAATCATTACTATACTTTTTTGGGTGTTATGAAATCTTTCCTCATGTCAAGAGTGGTGGCGAAAAGTCTAGTGGAGGCTTCTAAGTTGGCCTTATTGGTGTTGATGTGGCTTGTCTATTTTGTTTAGTTCATTGGTTTTTTTCCCTTGTATTTTTGGTATTGGGTTTATTGTCCTCCTTTTGTTTTAATTTTCTTTTTATGGCTTATTTTTATTAGTTTATACAATGTTTCATCTAGTGCTTTTATAATCCTTGATTCTCATTTTGTTTGATTGAGAGAGGGCCTATTTTCCCTCATATCTATCAAAAATATGATTAAGTATTCATGACCAAATTTATGTTAGTTCACTCCTATAGTGATTCATCACTACTTACATATCTAATACTTTGAATATGGAAATTAAATCCACATAGTTATCCCATTTAGAGTGCCCAGTGTGATTGTGTACATTTTTCTACATGTATGTATATAAGGATGTATTGACTACTTGATAATGATTTATTTGACTTAGATAGAATAGGATTTTAACTTTGATAATCAGTAATTCAAGTGAATAGAATCAAAATTGGGAACAATAGGGAAGCTTTACTTAGTATGCAATATAGTAAGTATGCCTTAAGATTGAAATTTATAGGTGACTGCTAAGTAGTAGTATAAGTGGCTTAGAGGTGTATTTATAGAAATAAAAAAGGGTGAGAACCAATCTAAATGGGAGGGTTTAAATTTTTAAAATATACATTTCTAAAATAAAATATATGATTAACCCATAATGGAAATATCAGCTACTTGGTCGCATCCTATATGTGTCGATTATGTCTTAGGAGAGGTGGCAATTGATTTTATAAATTTGAATGTCCAAACAGATTCTTAGAGAGGTTTTTCATGATCAAGAATATTTTTTAGGCATAAAACAAAACTTAAATATGGATAGGTCAATATAAGTACTTAATATAGATTGAGATGGTGATATAGGGCCAAATTAAGTGCTAAGTTCAATTAAAGTAAAAGTGTGCTGAAACTGACATTATTAAGTATTCATGACCAAATTTGAATTTCTAAATTTTCACCTCTAATCCCCCTCCCCCTTTTATTATATAAATTAAAATATTATATTATAAGTAAATATTTACCTAAGTGTGCACAACACACTTTTTTTTTGATCAAATACTTCAATTATGCAATCTAACTTAACTTAGCAAACCCTGTAACAAATCATGAAGTATTCAATTGGTTCATTTGAAATTTGAAAAATATTAAACTTTCAAAACTGAATAAATAAGAAAGAGAATAAATGGAGTAATACACATGTATTTGTGAACCCAATGTTACTTTTGAAACTTTTATTAAAGATGATGCTTTCTTAAAGCATTGGATAATCAGTGCTTCCCTTAAAGCACATGGAGAGATTTGGTTCCTTTGTTGAACCATGGTGAATAAAGGGTGATGAATCCCTAATCTAGATCTAACATGAATATAAAATAAAATTGATTAAGGGATGTAGAATCCTCAATTTTCATTATTTATATTTTTAACCTTAAGATGGAAATGGGTTGGGATCCATAATGGATTCACAAGAAATAGTGTTGGAGGGTGTTGAATCTCCAAATTATGTTTTATGAACTTTCTCTGAATCAACCACTGTAGATAGATTTTAGATTCAATTGTCATTTTTCCCCTTAGTTCTTGTATGCATGATCAAAATATAATGGATAACATCCATGATCCTATCATGACCACATATAATAATTAGTATTGAAATCATGGCATGAATTTATATCATGCCCCATGAGATAAATGTAAAATATATAATTGTATGTAGATGAATTTTTTTTATTTTTGTTTGAATCTTATGCATGAATCTATTTCATGCACCCAAAATGTATAAATATTTACATTTTTCTTATAATCTGAGTGCATATATATGGCATATACCCCCATAATTTGTATCAATAATTGAATTTTGAACCATTATGAATTATTTGAAACTATATTTTGAATATAAAACTAATTTATGCTTATAGAGGATTATCTCATGTATGAAAAGACCACTAAATGCCCCCATTTTAATGTGAGTGATATGTCCAAAAGTCACTCATCTCAAAATAAAATGTAATTGTATCATTCATATCAATATTTATTCATGTAATATTGTAGCATATGTGAAAATTTGTCATCATAGTAAGATACGTATCATTCAAATAATGTATGTAGTATAGATGTAAGCCTTAAAGTGTTGAATATATATAAATGTGCCAATGAAACTAATATTATTAGTTGTAATAGAAGAAGTGTACAATATATTTAATGCATGATATGGTTCATGACACTCATAAAACTCAACAAGCTCAACAATAACACAAACACAATGTTAAAAATAAGGCTTAAGACTGCATACAAGGGATATGTTCAAATGTTGCATAAACAAATATTGCATACATAATGTAAAGGTCCACAAACAATGGACATGTTACAATGTCACACATACATAAAAATTATCTCATGGAGATGCTCAAGTAAGTTTCATACAAGGGCCAATAGTCATAAATAATAGACAATGAAAGTCTAAACTATTATATACAAGTAATGGCATCAATAGGGTATAAAACTATAAATATAGTCTACACCATGTATATGCAATGTGATCATATCCTAAAAAATATTTCATCCATGTACATAATTTAAAATAGAGATATTAGCAAGACATTTGTAAATTTCTATAAATCAATAGTATGAGAGTTATAGAGTAGTAATGTAATGCCCCACCTTATGATAAAAGGATTTTATGGGATATTATCCTTATCCTCAACTTGTTTGGATTTGTGTGTATGTGCATGTTTAATAATATATCCTATAGACCTGATTATGGCATAGCAGAAGGGCTATTATGATATATATCTTTGATCATGAAAGTGTGCTTAATAACTTATGGTTTGTGTGGTGTTTTTATAAGAGGGTAATGACATGAGTTTAAAACTATATAAAAAGGTTTTAAAAGGTTTTATCTTTTCTCCCACCCTCTGGAATAATCATGGTCATCAAAGACCATATGTTTGATAATTAAGGCCTATTATTTGAAAGACTAAAATATTAGTTCATGATGATCTAACCTTGCATAACTTCCTCATCTCCAACTTAAGATTTAATGTGTGGGATTATGTATATGGTGACATAAAAGAGTGTTGTCATGATTTAATAATAATCTTACTGAGTAAATAATAATAATATTAATTTTAAAATAATAATAATATTAATTTTAAAATAATAATAATGAAATTTTATTGGTAAATCTTGTGGAACACACATTTTTTAAATGATTTTGTTATTATCTTTAGTGGGCAAATTTCTTGAAAAGAGAGGGAGTTTGGGTAAAAACATAATATTTAAATACATTTAAAAAAAGTTTTCTCAAGCATAAAAAAACTATGGGTAGAGCACATCTTTGAGGGAGGTTGATTGGAAAGATTTTAATTTATGGGAATTGGGTAAAAAAAAAAAATTGTTATTGCCTCTTTTTTATCATGACTTGTTAGAATAATTAGAAAATAGTAATTTAATAGTTTTTTTACAAGGCTTGGGAGATGATCATTTTGATTCAATTTTGGAGGAAAGTACCATTCTCTTGGAATTCAAAACTTTGCAATAAAAATATATATTTATTTAAAACCTTTAAATGGGTGTAAATTTTATTAGTATTCCTCCCCTTCCCAATAAGTTCAATAGGGATATATAGATTTTATTTATAGACAAGAGCAAAGTGGTGATAAAATAATTTAGACCTAGATCTGTAAAAGGCAGTGATTGCATGAAGGAGGAGGAGCTATGATGGAGGATGCCCTACCTAGGGAAATAAGGGAGGCCAAGTAAGGAGTATGGTGAGTTACATGAGTATTCAAGCATGTTATCCTTATCATTTTCAAACTCCTTATGTTCAAATCATTTTATTTACACTGATAATTTTGTGTGGTCCATGTTAATACATAGGTAGTGGTGGTAAGGGATTAGGTTGTCTATATATATATATATATATATATATATATATATATATATATATATATATATATATATATATATATATATATATATAAAGAATAATAAAATAATATAATATATTTGGGGTTAGTCAAATGTAGCCTATATGCATTTTACTAACTTTGACATGATTAATTAAAAAAAAATCCCTTATACGGTTGAGGTTAGCCTGACTTTATGTAAAATTGTCAATTTATAAGGCCACACTTGGTGCATTGGTAATTATGGAAAATCTATTATTTTAACATATTTTATAAGTGTTTTGGGGCTTTACCTTAAGATTTTTATTAAATAAAATTCTTGGTATTGTTGAATATAAAATATGTAAAATATCTTACCAAATTTATTTACATTATTTTATCTAAATAAATAATAGTTACATTGGTAAATAGTGTTTAGTTATAGGCTACCTTGAAAATTTGTAGTCCTTATCAATTATAGAGATTGAGTCTTTTAAATTTTTATTTTTATAGAGTGGAAGCATGAATGGTTAGGGTAGTGTGAATTGGGTAGCACCCAATGCTAATATATCTATTTGATATGATAGTTTTAGTAAAAAATAAAATATATCTTTAATTTCTTATTACTCTTTATTGGGTTTCTTCATATTTTATTTTCTTTCTAAGAGGCTTGTGTCTTATAATCTACTTTTATACATGGATGTGTGTAGGTTAATTACAACACCTTTATTTTTTTTATATGTGAATGTATCTTCTTTATTTCAGAAGGGATTTAATATCATGTGATGTATGTCTTTTTTCTTCAGCTATATTATTATTAATTCCTAGTGGTAGATGGTCTTGTATTTAATAACTCTTGAATTATTTAGCTATTTTAAATATTAATTACTTAAATATTTTAAATGATAGGTTGAGATAAAAATAATGTATAATTGATGGGTGAATTATAATTTTGATTGTGATAATTTATTTACTTTTAATAAAATATTTTTTTTTTCAATTACCATGTTGGAAAATTGGTGGGTGAGTTATAATTTTGTTGTGGTAATATTATTTAGGTGAATTTTAATTTTGGATGAAATAATTTTATTTATGTTTAAATAAAAGAATTTAGTTATTTAATTATCATGCTAAAAAAATTGATAGGTGAATTATAATTGGTGTTTGATAATTTTAGTTACTTTTAAATAAAATAATTTAGTTGTTTTATAATTTTATTTTGGTAATCTTATTTTATTATAATATTTGGTAGGTGAATTATAATTTTTTTTTAGTAATTTTATTTACCTTTAAATAAAATAATTTAGTTATTTAATTACCATGTAGGAATATTTGGTAGGTGAATTATATTTCTTATTGTGGTAATTTTATTCATCTACTTATGAAGTTGATTATTTTATTTTATTTTTTTAAAGTATAAATTAATTAATTATTCTACTGGGAGGGGAATTTGATTAATTTAAACTTACTTATAATAATTTTAAAATTTATGAATTTGTATTGAGAATATAAATTGGACTTTTGAAAAAATAGATGTATGTAATTAATGACAAATTTGTCCTTGGGATTAGTTGAACCTACAATGAGCCTTAATTTTTATTCAAAAATCTTGTTAATAGTTAGTTTCAAAGTAGGTTGAATGAATTTTATAATCTGCCCACTTGTCTACTTTTGTAATGATTTAAGCATTAGGAGGTTGTCTATGACAGGTATAACATGCTAGCTATATGTTGATCCTATTTCTATTGACATTTTAATGCAGGATTCAACATGATGCATAATCATTTGATAATATAAAAATTAGGAATTCACCTATGATTTTTTTGAAAAAGTCTTTGTACCTTTTTGTATTGTTTATATATTGAATTAAATTGTGTTGAGCAATGTAAATGACATATGTTATCCTAGAATACCATGTAGTCATTATATTAGAATTAGATAATGATTTTGGGATGTAATAGGTTATTTTTACCTTTTTAATATGAATGATATAAAATAAAGGTAAAATTTATTACTGTGTTCACATTAAATTCAATTTTAATAATGGATGTTTTATATGAGAAGTGTGGAATTAATAGTAAATAATTTAGATAAAAATAGTATGAGAGAATAAATATTGATGTTTAGTGAATTATTAGGATTTGTGAGATAAAGGATTGTAATGTTTATATAATTATACATGTTTTAGTTTTTTTTGTGATTTTTCAATGTGATCTAATTAGCTACTAAAAACAAAGTATAAGCAGGGTTTTTAAGATTACCTGGAGATATAGATGGGGTTACACATCATTAATCAAGCTTTGTAGGAACTCCTCTTTGGCTAGGGAGGAATGACCTATAAATCACACTAACTCATAAAAAATAGATTAATAGAAAGATGAGTGGGCTGCCTAGTAAGAACTCAATCCCAAGAAGCGATGCCCTTCCTTAGATGGATATCAGACCACATTTAACATTCAAGTTATAAATAAACATGAAATTACAAAGATATATATATATATATATTAATGCCAAATATATCTATTCTATATCAATATTAATATGATCAAAGTAATTGTCCCATAATTTAGTAGCAATATCAATGTCTTCTTGAATTATAGCCAATTATCCATTAATGATTTCCTAATTAGGTGTGAAAACCACAATACAAATACCTAATTCAAATGCAATGTCATTTTTATCAATGAAAAATATTTTTTGAACAATGGGAAGATCTAATATGCTAATAATATCATGTGTTAATCTAGGTATAGTCATCTACATGTAAAAGATAGATTTTTAAAAAATAGAATTTAGGTTTTGATAGATTTTAAGACTGAGAATGTTATAAAAATATATTTCAAGAATGTTTTGAAAATTTAGCAAGGATTGATGTTGATCCTATAGGATAAACAGTGATTCTATGTAAAAATCTAAATTTTAAAAATAGACTATAATAATGACCTATATTATTGATAAAATAATAAAAATTGAATGTAAAATAGTGATAGATAGACAGACATAGAAGACTGTAGATTCTAAAATATGAATTAAAAAATTATAAAATGAGGTAAAGAACCTTAAAAAAACATTTGATAATATCTCAAGTAGAGGTTTCACAAGATAGCAAGATGTTGATAATGTTTGTACGAAGGTTGCAATGAGATTTTGACAAAGTTTCAAAGTCCAAAAGCACAATCACCATTCCTCTTGAGCGAATGAGGTTTGTTGTATATAAATGGATCGATGTTAATCTAGGAGAATCAACATTGATCATGGAGGATCGATGTCGATCAACCCAATTGGGTTAAAATTTGGCTTAAGTTGTTTTGAATCATGTGCCAAACTAAGTAAATGTAGCACTAAGTTGTTTGCATGGGTTTTTTATTAGGGTAATTTATTGGAAGGGTTATTGGGATATTAAATATGTTTGCTTTTATTTATTTTTAAGATTTTATGGTTAGAAATGGTAAAAAGGGGTTAATTACTATTTAAATATAGTAATTAAATATAATTAACCTATGTTGTAAAAGTAAATGGGTGAGGTGAATGTAATTATTTCAAATAATTATGAATGGGGGGCATTATGTTAGAAATAACATAATAATTTGATGATGCACCAAGTTAATATACAAGGGTGTATAAAACTAGCATCTACATTTACCCCTTTTTGTGGAGTGGTATGCAATAGCAAGCCATAAGATAAAAACTATAAGGTGTATAATGTCCCAATTTTATTGTGAGAAGGTATCCCCCCTCAAACTGGGCATCGAGAAGCAAGATGAAATAGATGATGGGTTTGAAAAAGATAAAAGGTAAAATCATAATGGGGTGAGTTAGAATAGAGAAATGGGTGATAGCAAAAGATAATAGAAAGTATGGATGGTGCAAGGAAGCTTCAAAACTACCAAGAGAATTGAGTAACAAAATACCAAAACTAAAATAGGTGGGTGCAAGTAAAGGCCAGCAAGAGAACAAAAGATAAGAATGGTGGACCATAACATCCAGTGTGCATATGGAATATATGTTACCTATATAAGAATGTTCTTGAGACAAAATATACTCTTAGAATCTTATAATGGGAAGATGATTAAAAAAATGGGTATGCCTTTGAGGAGATTGGGGAACTGACAAGGGGTCAAAATCTTCAAATCTAAAAGAGTAAAAGGAGGCAAAAATGGGATAAATGAAGCAAAGGCAAAAAGGTAGGGCTTGGAAGTAAAACTAGAATCATGTGAAAGGATCTATAAGTTTAAAAAATATATCAAATAAGCCAAGACAATCTACATTAATTTGGAAGGGATCAATGTTGATTTATGAGATCAACATCGATTAGGGTGATCGACGTCGATCATGAAAAAGGCTATATATAGGCATATGACATGGCATAAGAATCATTTAGCTATTGACATGAACCATAATCCAAGATAAAAATTTGACATGTGTCAACCTTGAAATTGGATGTGAGACACAATGAAGGCAAGCGAGAGAAGACAATGGCAATGATGACTACAATACAAGGTATGAATTATGTTTTTTTGGTTAAATTTAGTAATTTTTTTATTTGAGCATAAGAAATTAGGTTTGTTATGAAAATTATGGGAGGATAGGGTACATGGGTAGGTAAATTTTGCTTATTTTTTATATTTTAAGAATGTACGGTCCTAGGGGAAAATTTTTGGGTTGAGAGAATTGACATTGATCCATTAGGATCGATGTTGATCTATAATGGATTGATCATGATCCATAAAGATCATCATCTATTGTGGTCAAATCAACATCAATCCTGAGAGGATCAATAAAAATAAAAAACTTAGGTATTTGATTAATTAAAAATATGTTTCTGATAGGCATGAGAGCTACTGATGATGAGGGATAGCGTCCTTCCATTATTGGCATATTTACAAGAGTTTATGAGTGACGAGGGCTAAGATCATCTAGAGGCAATTAGATTTAGAGGGATTCATCATTATCATCATTTCCATCAAGATATTACTATGATAGTGGCATTGATAGAGTGGTGGGATTATACCATAAACACTTTTTGGCTACCGATTAGTGAGATGATGATCACCATAGAGGACATCCATTGTATTCTTTGAGTACCAATACTAGGTGCTCCTATATATACTATGGATGAGGTAGGGTGAGTGGTGGGATTGGCACATTTATATGATGAGTATGCCATGGACATTAGATTTTTTGTTTGAGGTTCTCCTTCTAGCCATTATATAACTAGGATCCTATGGAAAGACTAGTGCTGATTATAATGGTACTGGCATTTACTTGCTATGTATTACCTAATTCTAGGGGAGGACATCTACCATGGAGTTTTACTAGTGTTATAGTAGACATGGTGGAGTTTTTGAAAGGTTTTTCTTGGGCACCCACTATTAGGGCATATATATAGGGAATTGTGGAGCTGGCATACTGGGTGATACTCAGGGCTTGACATTACATTTATATTATATTATTGGGCGTATAAGCACATCCATGTGATTCACCCTATAGGGACCCTGTAGACTAGATTTAAGGAGATGGTATTTATCATAGGCTTCCTTATATGGAAGGAAGACCTTATCATTCCACATATAGATAGGGTAGTACAGGATTTAGCACACTATAGATAGGTATTTAGTGGGTTATAGATAGGAGATGTTATTTGGAGGTCTTATGTATACTTCCTAGCATGGCTTGGCTTAAAAGTAGAGATAGGTGATGTTTCTCAAGAGATATGGGTATATGGATGATGGCCAGAGAACTTTGAGATATTTTATTTTCACAAGGTCTATCGTTAGTTTAGATTGTTATGGGATGTTCCATTAGCCCCATGATTATATAGGTGGGAGGATACAAAGCTAGACTGGATGACACATGATACTATATTTATTTTGATGTGGCCATAGGAGGAGCCTATGGTGAGTGACCTAGATGACATTAGGTATAAATATGATTACGTAGTTTGGTTTTCAACTAAGATGGTGAGGAGGTAGGAGAGAGCAGTCAGACCATAGCATGGGGTGGTTATTGAGGAGGTGAGGGAGGCTGAGTAGGAGGTAAAGTAGGAGGCCCCAAATATACACATGGAGGATCAAGAGGCCCATAATGTACACATGGAGGAGAAGCCCTTATAGGATACCCTAGCATATGAGCATATAGATATAATGATAGTTATTGTAAAGAGGGATAATCTAAGGGCTAAGCTACATGAGGCACAATAAGCCCATATTACTTTATAGGGGCAAATTGCCACATTATAGATTGATCTTGAAATCATGAGAGATTAAAATGACCAAGCTATATAGGATCAAGATAGATACAAGATAGAGCTAGATAAGATGAGGTTTACTTTGGCAGATTGACCCACTCTAGACATTGTAGGATCTAGCAATGTGCCTCTAGATATGGTACCACCATAGAGGTACAGGGATTTACTTGCTAATATGTCATATTATGAGAGGATTGTATAGATGTGGCTATCAGATTTGGCTCAGTTTGCTTCATATGTTGCTAGATACACTAGATCATGGAGGACTCTTGGGGGGTCTACTAGTAGAGGGAGCGTGGTGAGTCAGGGAGGAGATGATGAGGGACGTGACAGCTTTCACTTTAGTAGGATTGAGTTCACGATCAGATTACCCTATATGGGCTAAGAGCCCCATTGTATTCATGTTATAACATTGGTATAGACCTTTGATATATATATATATATAGACATTTATATTTATGGATGGATTATGTGTGTTTTTTTATAGATTTATTGATGGTTATGGATATGTTATGTTTTTATTGATTATTGATGTGATGGACTATAGATTTAGATGTTATGCTTATTAGTTTTGATTATTTTTATCATGTATGATATGGATGGATTATATATTTTACATGTTATATCATGAGATGATTTGTTATTAATAGATTATGGTTATGGATTATGCTACTTTTTGATATACATCATTATTAGCCTTATAGATGTTTATGGTTTTTAGATGAGTGAATGTAAATAAATTGTGGATTTTAGATTTATGTTTAATGATGATTATGGATTATAGATAGATTTTAATAATTTATTGTGATGGATTTATGAATTTTAGTGTTTATATATTATGGATTTTCATGTCATTAACTTGGACCATAACCAAAAGAGAACCTCTCATATGCATGGCCTATGCATCCTTAGCTAGGTGATAAAAGATATTGACTCAACCTTGGTTAGCTAGAGTATTAACCTTAGGCAAAGATGATATGCTATTGGTAGGATGGAGGATGGATGGATTTAGAGATAACATGATTCACCTCATATTTCAAAATCAAGATTTATCATTCAGAAATCACTTATATGTCAATGAGTAGACTGATCAATACGAGAAACCTAAAATTAGAAAGATGATCAATGCAGGAAGCTTTTATGGGATATTTCTTTAATTTATTACTTTTATTTATTTTTTTAGGGATTTTAAGTGGCATAATTTTGAAAAATGATCAATGTAGGAAGTTTTCTACTTGGTAGGCATCCTTCAAGGGAGTCGTCTACATTTTGATATTTTTTTGCACAACTATCCTTCAAGGGATCAGTCTATTATGTGCCATTATATTTTATTACAGTTATCCTTCAAGGGATCAATCTATTTATTTATCCCATTTTGATACTTTGAATTTCACTACTTACTTGATTTTGGATCCCACAGATAATAATGCAAGGTTTGGCATAAAAGATACTTTAGGATAGTTTCCATGAATTCAAGACATGAGATGATTGTGTTATCCTAGGAAAATGAATGGTGTTTAAGATATAAGGGAAATAATTATCTCAAAAAAATAAGGGAAATAATGATCTGGGGTTTCTCCCATTATAGGTGAAAATTATCCATGAGAGAATGCCATGTATAGATCTAGGGTATACATATTCAAGGTTGAGGTTATAGTGACTACCCAATAACCACATAACTCTCATATCATTATTTGGTATGTTGGGGTAAAGGGATATGATAGTATTTGACATAAACTAACCAAAATGAGTCAAGATCTATTAGCTATATAAAGGATGTAGATGTGATGCATTAAGAGCTTCTCATTCTAGTTTACCATTAAGAGAGGCCAAATGATATGCTCCATATCTATATTTATGGATTATGATGTATGGTCCAACCCAATTAGGATCAAATTTATCCCTTTTAATTCATTCCATATTAGTGACATGTTGATTTTATTTAAGTACAAGGTATCCAATATTTAATTCCCATTCTCTTATATGTTTATTATATGCTCATTTTAGTCATTATTGATATATATGAAAGTGATCAAGGGCTGTCACATGATGTTCATCTAATATTTTGAGCTTGGATAAATTCTCTTGATAAAAATCCTTATCAAAAATGATGTCTTTAATAGAGACACAAAGAGAGGGAATTTAGACTTCCAAAGGAAGTACAACTTTCATACCATAGACTAAGGAAAAATGAGTGGCACTTATAGGGGTTCAAGTACTAGTTTGATATGCCCTTAAGGTGAAAGGGATGTGAATATGCCAATATTTTCCAGTTTCATTGACAACTTTTGTTATTATTTTGACTAGGGTTTTATTTTATGCTTCTACTTGACCATTGTCCTAGGGATAATAAGATGAAAAAAAACTTAATTTGATTTTAAATGAGTCACATAGTGCTTAGACTTTATTATTCTTGAAAGATTTTCCATTATATATTATTATTCCATATGGAATTCCAAAACAACAAATAATGTGATGGTGGATAAACTCCACAATCTTTTCTATCTTGGTCAAGATAAGTGGCATTGCTTCTACCCACTTGGTGAAGTATTTTGTAGTCGTAATGATGAAACTATGATGTTGAGAGGACTTAGGGTTGATTGTCCCTATAAGATTAATCCCCCATTGGAAGAATGGCTAGAATTCCCTTGCTACCTATAATGTTTTACTAGGTACATGGTATAAGTTTGCATGATATTGGCATTTTACACACTTCTTAACATATGCATAATAATCTTGATTCAGAGTGGGCCAATATTAACCTAGACATAAGATTTTTTTAGCAATTTCATTGCCACTAAAGTGTCCATCGCATGACCCATTATGTACTTATTGGATAGATAAGGTATCTTCATGTTTTTGAAGATAAATAAGAAGAATATCATTAAAACCATGCTTATAGAGAACACCCCCTAGTATGGTATAGTGGGCAGCTCTCTATTGGAAGACATGTCTGGCACCTTTAGATAGATGGGAAGGAGATAGTCCTATAGACAAATAAGTAAATATTTGTGTATATCATGGCTCATCTAGGTTTTTATCTATATTGTTGATAGATAAAATATCAGTTCTTTTGTAATAAGGTTGGTTAACTCGATGGATAAGGATAAATAGCTTAGACTCTTAGGATGAGGATGGGATAAAAGAGGCAAGAGATGCAATAGTATCAGTGAACTTATTAGCTGATCTAGGAGTAGTTTACATGGTATAACATTTAAGAGTGGGTAAGAGCTTATCAGCCAAGGTCTTATATCTTTGGAGGATATCATTCTTTCATTGATATACACTAGTAATTTGATTGACCACTAGTTTAGAATCACCATAGGTATTAAGGGATCTAATTCCTAATGCAAGAGTAGTTTGGAGGCTTATGATTAATGATTTGTATTTATCCATGTTATTGGTGCAATCAAAGTCTAATTTAAAAGATAAAGGCATAAGAATGCCTTGAGAGGGGATTAATATAATTCTTGCACCACTTCCCTGCTCACATTTAGATCCATCAAAGAATAGAGTCATTTGATATTCTGGGACTAATTGGGAAGTGGAGGTAATAGATTCATCATGAAATTCATAATTAATTGGTTGGTTATCACTAAGAGGTGGTTTGACTAGTTGATCAACAATACTTTGACCTTTAATAGATTTTTAATGGAGAAATTCTAGATCAAACTCAGCTAGAAGCATAATCCATCTGGTCATTTGTTGATTTTGATAAGGTTTAGAATGCATGAACTTAAGGGGATCGATATTCATAATTACGTATGTCTTGTGGTTAAGCAGGTAGTGATGAAGCTTAGAATCTAAAAAGACCAATGCTAGGTATAGTTTTTCAACATGTGGATAACATGTTTCATATTTTACAAGAGTACAACTTATATAAGAAATAGCTTATTCTTTATGATGCTCATCTCAATGAGCAAGTATAGCACTAAGAGCATGGTCTATAGCTATAATATAAAGGAAGAAAGGTTTCCCTTCCTTAGGTGGAGTGAGGACTGGAGGTGATAGAAGATATTTTTTTAGTGCATTAAAGGCTTCTTGACAATTATGATCCCACACAAAGTGAATATCTTTCTTTAATACATGGTGGAAAGGTTGACACTGATAAAAAATTTGGGAGATAAAATGATGGATAGACTAGAGTTTGCCTTGTAAACTACATATCTACTCAAGGTTAGATGGAGGAGGCATTTCTAAAATATCCTTGATTTTAGTAGGATCCACTTTTATTCCATGAATAAAAATAATAAAACCTAGGAGTCTACCCATCAAGACACCAAAAATGTAGTTTTTTAGATTTAGACGCACACGATACTAGAGTAGAAAATAAAAAATAACCTTAAGTATGGATAGGTGGTCCTTACAAAATTTTGACTTCCCAAGGAGGTCATCTACATAGTCTTTAATGATTTTGTTGATTATGTCATGAAATATATAAGTCATGGCCCACTGATAGGTGGCTCTTACATTCTTTAGGCTGAAGGGCATAACATGGTAATAGAAGGTCCCCCAAGGAGTAATGAATATAGTCTTATGTTGATCTCCTAGTGCAATAAGAATTTGACTATAACCATAAAAAACATCCATAAGGGATAACATTTCATGGCCAACTATCAGATCCATTAAATGGTTGATGTTAGGGAGAGGGAAATCATCCTTTAAATAGGCAATATTTAAATCATGAAATTTAGTATAGATACAAAGTCCCCCTATAGGCTTAGTGACTAGAATAATGTTAGACATCAACTAAGGATAATCAATGGGTTGAATAAAGTTAATGGATAAAGGGTGTTACAATTCCTCTTTTACTAGGAGTGCAACATGAAGATGTATTTTGTAAAGATTTTATTTTACTAGCTTAGCATTAGGAAACATAAAAATATTATGGATAATGATTTTAGGATCAATACTAGGCATATCACTATAAGACCAGGCAAATTCCTTGCTATGACCTAATAAAAAAGTAGTAAATTCTTGGTTTTCTTGAGGAGTTAAGGCTTTCTAATTTTAATAATTTTAGAGGTTTCCTAAGATCCAATATTAATATCAACAATGGCTTCATTTAAAAGGCTAGATGTTTCATATGGAAGATAATTTCATAAATAAGAGTTTTTAGCACCTAACTAAGTCAAGATTGGCGCATCATCTAGACACTAAAGAATAGGGATAGTTGGCATATCAAGTCCTATTGAGTTAGGATATGTTAAAGGAATGGTTTGTGTCTTACCATTTTGATGAAATATTATTGGTTCTATAGAGATCATATTGACTAAAAAAAGTTAGGAGGGATGGATATAGTGTCATTGGTCGAGGAAGAGGTATCAAATGATGAATATTCTACTTCATCTTCTAAGGATGATAGAAGAATGGGTTAAAAAAAAGATTTAGAGTCAGTTTCAAAGCCTAATCCATGATTATCATGTGGTTTTTTTAAATTTCCTAATGTGATGTTGTGAGAACCCTACTCATATCTACCCATGTTGAAGCCTTTCTAGGCATAATGATAAAGGTAGGTTTGTACAAAATGGGGTTTATTAAGGAATGAAAAATTAGATGTGAAGGGTTTATCATGGGTGTGATTGTCAAGTCTTGGGGTAGTTTTATCAATCCCACCATATATTAAGTGAGTACATAAGAAAGGTGGCCCAAATGGGATGAGCTCACTTAGGCTGGGTGAGTACATGGGATGTTTGTCAAGACAGCCATATTCCTTAGGAGTGGGTAACATATTAAGGGTTAATAACTTGTATTCCCCCATTGAAATATGTTAAATCATGGAATCAATGGATTCCTAAGCTAGTAATTAAATCAAGAATAGTTTTACTAGTTGAGGCTTGATTAGATAATGGAATTGTATTAGGTAAGGATATTATGACATCACTTGATCAAAAAGTGAAGTTTCATGATTTAAAGGGATGAAGATCAGTAGGGATGATGTGTACCTAGCCTTCATGTTCATACATAAGGCATCGATGGAATATAAAGGGTACAAATCACATCGTGCAAAGTCATGGACATCTTAGAAAAATATTATATTGGAAAGTTCCCTTTATTACTTAAAAGAGTTCATGGAGGGTGCAAGAACTTATGAAAATGGGAAGGACAACTATTCCTACTATGGGTGCTACCATGTCATTAAATGTGTAGAGAATTGTTGAGGATTGGGAAATAATGTTTTTTGGTATCTGTAATTATTGGAAAGCATGTGAAGAAATAATATTGATACTAGCCCCATTATCAATCATAACTCTTTTAATTTGTGCTTTATTTATTTAAACTATGATTAAAAGTGGGGGATCTTGATCTTCAGGTGATAAAGGAGTGACCTCAAAATTAGTGAAACTAATAGTAGATACCATTTAAAGGGCCCATATAAATGTTGATAATGGTTAAGGCTCATCTGATCGAACCTCAATACCCTAGAGAGATTCTATCATTGTTTTTTGATGGTCTAGAGAGTTTTTGACAAGTTCATATAATGACATTTTTACAGGTGTTTAGTGGAGTTGTTTTAATATGGAGATTTGTACCAACTCTTTGGCTTCAAATGGGGTAGTTCCTATAATAGATACTTTAGGATTTTGTCTAGATGGTTTAGGAATAATATGGGTAGAGGCACCTATAATTGAAACTTTGGCTTTATTGGGATTTTGATTTTGAGAATGGATGGCTACATGGACAACATCAATATGTAATAATGGAGCGTCCAAAGAAGCTATCAATTCTTTATCACTTATAGAACTAGTAGGATTATGGGTAAGTGTAATGTTTGGGCTAGTGACATTTTATTTAGGAGTTTTATCATTTAGATCATCAATAAATAGATCATCATCCTAGACTAACTATTGGATTATGACCTTAAGGGCTTTGAAATTTTTTGAATCATGTCCAGGTACTCTATGATATGCATATATTTCTCAATGTCTATACTAGGTATGTTTTTTAGGGTAAAGGTTAATATACCATATAGGTGGTAGCATGATGAGGGATGTATGTAATAATTTTTTTAAGATTATAAAATAATATCCTTTCAAAGGGTCATGTTGTGGTTTTACAATAGGTTATTGAGTCTCTTTTGACAAAGTATTGATTATTTGATTTTGACATTTAGCTTGTATAGTAGGGATGACCTTAGGCACCTTTTATTCAAATTGGCCTTTAACAAAAGATGGTGGATACCAGGATGGAGGTGTGGTTAATAATGGAGGGAGACTTTGCATTTTCCCACATGTTTGAATGGAAGAACCTATGATAGGGATAGAAGATGGATGGGGTCCTAAAATAGATGATGGAGATGATATAAAAGGGATAGGCCCTTTTTTCTTTGGTGTGTTAAGAAAAGAGGGGGTATTCATACTAAGCATTTTTTCTTTTGATGTTTAAAAATTATCGACTCTAACTTGAGGATGAGCTAAAGATTTCTTTGGTGGAATACCAAGATAATTGTCCTAGCTATCAATGATAGGATCTTTATCCTTTCCTTTAGTTTTTATGGGGTAAGGAGGTGTTATGGTAGAGGATGGTTTTGAAGGGTTAGGGTTTTGGGAAAAAGGATAGGACCCCATTATATGCATAACACAAAGAGGTTTGCCATGGATCAAAGGGGTGGAATGTTCAACTCTAGAAGTATCAAAATGTTTATATGTGACATCTGAAGGAGTAGTTTCATTTTCCACTTTAGGAGATTTAGTGTGAGAAGGTGAAGGGGATGGTTCATGTCAATGATCCCATGTAATGATATCAAGGAGCTCTATAGAGGTTTTGAGAGTTATTTTGATAGTTTTAGTTGACTTATATCAAAATCATCTCCCATAAGGAGATCTAAGACTGGAGATTTCTCTGGAACTTCTTTAGGTAATAGCTAATCATTGATTGTATCAATCATATGTGTATCCTCAATTTTTTTTTCTCCTCATTTAGCTTGGACTGATGTGGATGGATGGTTTGGAAATGATTGTCTAACAATATCTAAAGATTTATTAGGAGGAGAATTTATATTTTCCAAATGGAGGTCCCCCTTGTCAATGAGGATTTGTACCAACTATTTAAAGGATTGACATCATTCTATGTCATGTCTTACTACCCTATGATAAGCACAAAACTCATCCTCTTTATACCAAGTGGGTTAAGATGTGTATCATCAACTAGTTTAATCTAAGGGAGCTCAATAAAATTTATTTGTAGGAGTTTATCCAATACAAAAGTGTAAGGTTCTCCTAGAGGGGTATATTTCCTAGGGGGAAATGAGTAAGGCCCCTAGGTGGATATGTTTATGAAGTGGATGGTCCTGATTGATTGGGTGTTTGAGGGGTAGAAGTTTTTAAAATAATACCATTTTCTACCCCTTTGGGTTTAAGATTAGTGTTATTACTTTTTGATGGGTCAAGTTTGAATTTTTTATTACGTAACTTAAATTTTCCCTCTTCAATGCCATGGATTTCAAGTTTTCATGCCATGGTAAAATCTTTATCAAAAGTTTTTAAAGTTTTTAATTGTAATATGGATAAGATATGTTTTTCACAAGAGCATGAAAATAATTCAATTAATTTAGGTTGTGGCAAGGAGAAATTTAATTGGTTGATTAGGCTATGCCAATGAGCCATAAAGTCTGATATGGATAAGATTTGTTTTTCACAAGAGCATGAAATAATTCAATTAATTTAGGTTGTAAAAATATTTATCAAAAGTTTTAAAAGTTTTTAATTGTAATATGGATAAGATATGTTTTTTCACAAGAGCATGAAAATAATTCAATTAATTTAGGTTGTGGCAAGGAGAAATTTAATTGGTTGATTAGGCTATACCAATGAGCCATAAAGTCTAATATGGATTCATCTTCAAATTGTCAAATGGCATATAAATCTGTGATAGTCACTTTCTAAACAATGTTGATAGAGAAGTGTTCTAAGAAAATTTGGGCCAATTGCCTAAAGAAAAAGAGTAAAGTTGAGGATTTGAGATGTACCAATCTAATGCTACCCCTACTAGTGACATAGGAAATGTCCTAAGTAATAACACATCATCATGTGTTATAAGGTAACATGCATGTTGAAAGATTCTAATATTTTTATGGGGATCTTCCTTATTTTGAAACTTAGTAAACTTGGGAAGCTCTTATTGTGAAATATATGGTCAGATAGGAATAGATGGGTGGATAGGTTCATTATAAATTTGCTCATATGTGAGCATATTATTGTGTCCAAAGGTGGAGGCTTCCAAATTAGCCATCCTATTCATTAGGATGTTTATGAGGTCTATTTTGGTGTTATTTTAAGGCACATTCCCTAAGATACCTTACTGAAGATTTTGAAAATTTGGCAAGGGAGAAGATAGGGGTTGTGAATAAGAGTATCTAACTATAGAGGACATAATGGGTTGGGATGCCACCACATATTATGGTATTTGTTGGAATTAAGTGGTTATTGATGGTTGTGATGAGGTCATGTACTAGGTAGCCAAGGAGATATACTATTGGGGAGATTGTGTTAAAGGGATTTGTTGTGTGAGGGATTTTTTGCATGTGAGGGATTTTTTGTGTGTGAGGGATTTGTTTCATGTGCGTCAAAGCTTGAGAATTGTATGATAAAGTTATTTTGATGGGTGGGAGACTTACAAGAATTGATACTATTAACGTTTGAGGAGGAATAGTGGATATAGGTTGTGTGGTATTTTAAACCTGAGTAATGGGGGTTGGAGAGTTGGTAGATACTACAAGTGAATGGTTTTATATAGGTTACATCACTTAGGTATTATAAATAGATGGAAGAGATTCGATGGAAAATTTTACCATGGTAGTGGTAAATTCTTCAATTTTCTCAATTCCCTCGAAAAGCATCTCATATTTATATCAAGAATATTGGGTATGGGAGGAAGGAGAAATATGTATTGCTCAAATATTAAGATAGTAATTGAGAGTAATGAGGTTATTGTTTAGTATTTTTGTAAAGGATTTCCTTGAGGATAAAAGTATGGGAACATAAGATTCTTAAAGGACTCAAGGGTAGAGGAAGGACTAGATGTATGTTCCATAAGAGAAGATTTGACACCTTCCTTAAATTCCTTCTTTGACTATTTCCTAGATAAAACCATGAGACTAAAAAGGAAAAACAAAAATAAAACAACAATTTTTTTTTTTTTATTTATCTCGCTTTAAGGTTTGAATGAAAGATACACAAACTAAATATGTTCCAAAAAAAATTATCTCTTTTAACTTTAAGATTTAAAAAGAAATAAATAAAAAGGATAACAAAGGTTCTAAGAAATGGTAATCTAAGGGTGGTTTTAGGTATTTTGGTTCAACACTCAAAGGAAATCTATACTAGTACTGATACGTGGCTTGATACTTGGGGTTTACTCCCTGTACGTCATAATCCCACAGCTAGTACAGGGGCTTAGCCAATATATACTAATAGTCTAGAGATCATATTCAACCAAAGAATTAAGTTGGTCCTCCCCTTGGTGGTAAAATCCAAGTAGGATCACCAAAAAAAGGTTGTCATGAGGTGATGAAATCCCTGTCAGCTTCTTTATGCCAGGTATTTAGATGTGTTAATTTATGACAGTGATTTGGCTTGTGTGTGAAAGAGTGATGACTATGATAGATTACTGCCTATATTTTTCTATGTGAAAGAACCTAAACATGAAATATGAATGCAATGTATTTTGACCTTAAGAGGAAAAAATGCAAATTTTATGTTTTTTGAATGAATGCACATAAAGAAAGGGAAAGAAAACAAATCTAAGAATTTTGAATTTTTAACAAGAAAAATGAGACCTTAAGGGTCCCACCGAGAGTTCTAGAATGTTTTAGTATTTTTTTTTTTTTTTGCTTTTTTAATGTGATCTAATTATCTACTAAAAACAAAGTATAAGCAAGGTTTTTAAGATTATCTGGAGATATTGATGGGGTTGCACACCATTGATCAAGATTTATGGGAAATCCTCTTTGGATGGAGAGGAATGACCTAAAAATCACACTAACTCACAAAAAATGGATTAATAGAAATATGAGTGGGTTGCCTGGTAAGAAACTAGTCCCAAGAAGTGATACACTTTCTTAGATGGATGTCATCCCATGTTTAACATTCAAGTTTATAAATAAACATAAAATTAAAAAGATATATATGGATAAGATATAAATAGATAATGATAAAGATATCTATCCTATAGAAATATTAATATGATCAAAGTAATTGTCCCAGAATTTAGTAGTAATATCAACATCTTCTTGAATTATAGACAATTATTCATTAATGCTTTCCTAATTAGGTGTGAAAACCATAGTACAAAGACCTAATTTGAATACAATGTCACTTTGATCAATGAAAAATGGTTGTTGAAAAATGGGAATATCAAATATGCTAAAAATATCATGCGCTAATCTAGGTAGAGTCATCTACATGTAAAAGATAGATTTTTAGAAAACAAAATGCAGGTTTTGATAGATTTTAAGATTGAAAATGTTATAAAAATAGATTGCAAGAATGTTTTAAAATTTTAGCAAGGATCAATGTAAATCCTATAGGATTAACATCAATTCAAATGGATTGAAATCAATTTTATGTAAAAATTTAAACTTTTAAAATAGACTATAATAATGACCTATATTAGTGATAAAATAATAAAAACTAAATGTAGAATAGTGATAGACATACACAGAAGACTGTAGATTCCAAAATGTGAAATAATTAAAATACAATACTAACGTTTATATATGAAAAAAATATTGACAAGATGAGGTAAATAACCTTCAAAAACCTTTGATAATATCTCAAGTAGAGGTTTCATAAGATAGCAAGATGTTGACAATGTTCATACGCAAGTTGCAATGAGATTTTGACAGAGTTTTGAAGTCCAAAAGTATAGTCACCATTCCTCCTGACCTAATGAGGTTTGTTGTGTATATATGGATTGATGTCGATCCAAGAGATTATCATCGATGATGGAAGATCGACATTGATCAGCCCAATTTGGTTAAAATTTGGGTTGGGTTGTTTCAAACTATGTGCCAAACTAAGTGAATGTAACACTAAGTTGTTTGCATGGGTTTCTATTGAGGGTAAGTTTTTGGAAGGGTTGTTGGGATATTAAATAGGTTTATTTTTTATTTTATTTTAATATTTTATGGTTATAAATGGTAAAAAGGGGTTAATTACTATCTAAATATTGTAATTAAATCTAATTAACCTATGTGGTAAAAGTAAATGGGTGGGGTGAATATAATTATTTTAAATAATTAATAATGGGGGGGCATTATGTTATAAATAACATTATAATGTGATGATGTACCAAGTTAATACACAAGGGTGTATAAAACTAGCATCTACAATATGGTTAAAATATAGTGTAAATAAGATGCAATAAATAGATGTGGTGAAAATCTAAATAATATGGGCACATGTTAAATATATATATAGCTTATATATAATTTAATTAACATATAAATGAAGTGTAGTTGGTATTATTAAATGTTAGTATAAGATTATATTTATTTATTTAACAATTTTATATATGTTAGGCTCTCCAAGAGTTTTACTTTTAGCATTTTGCTAAAGACTTAAGGGGGTTGTAAGAGCACCTGATTAACTTAATAATTTGTATATGGAATGAAACCTATGTTATCTCATCTCTTTGAGAAAACCTATATTATTTATTGACCAATATTCTTAACTTAATGATCAATGACTTTATTATTGATTATCAATAATTGTGATCTATTGGTTAATTATGCTTCAAAAGAATCCCTCAAAAGGGAATTAAAATGACAAAATTGTCTAGAGTGTAAAACATATTATTATATTGATAATATTGAACCTCTTAAATTTAATTATAATGATATATTCAATACCTTATTCTATGGAAGAATATAACCCTTAATGAGGTCTATAAGCATGCTTAGACTAGTGGATAGGTTGTGCTAGAAGAATAATCCTTGAAATGAAGTATAATATTAAGGATTTACTTTTATTAAATGTGTAATAATTATATTATTTGAATGCCCTATTTAATAATTTCAAAAATAATTGGTGTCCTTACAGTTAAAGGTGCAAGCTCCATCTCTATTATTAGACTTAACATTCATACTTATCTTATATTAAGTATGATCATGGTTAGAAAATATTATGAATTGTACAATAAGTCCTCTAATACATTGTATTATAAAGTATGGGAACTAATCATATTTATGACTCTCTCATCTTTGGACCAGACTAAAATGTGATGGTGATAGGTTTGGACCTTTTCTCCAATAGAAAACTCATATACCCTTGAGTTATTACTATTCATTATTGATAAGGACCATGGAATTATAAAATCAAATTATTTGCATACTAACCCTTATTAGTGAGTTTTATGACTTGTTTATCATGATGAGATAGTTTGATCATTATATTTTAATACTCTACATGAAGGGATATATTGTCTATCCAACTTTGATAGGAAATAAATGAAAATGAAGTGAGGGATTGAGTATTCTTTTAGTTCAATATTATAAATAGGATTGAATACTTGAGGTTTTAATATTCTATGTGGTTTAGGAGTAGATGAATGCAAAAAATTAGCTAACCATGGTGAAATCAGCCTAACAAAAATTCTTAAGATCCTTCTCATGTATATAGTTCTTGAACATACCCATATTGTTGATGGATTATGCTACCACGTACTCACCATTGGTTGGTTATGGTAAATATTTAAGAACTATCCATTACTACATGAGAGGTTATAAATTAACCATGACATATGTTCTTGACAACAAAATAATTTTATTATTTATTAAGGGGTTTCATTTCCTTGTTATCATATTATTTTTAGATGTATGTGGATATTAATTTTTAAAAATGGTCATTTTTTTTGGGTATGTGGTGAGGACATGTGTTACAAGTAACACCTATAAATAATGTAACATTTGGAAAACATGCCCTCATAATGGCATGGATTATGGTAGAGGTAAGTCCAACATATTAGTCCATGTAAAATTTGTATGTATTGCATAATACTCAAAAATACTAGTAAAATGCATGTGTGATAGAAAAAATATTATGTTATCCACCAATTTGAGATAAATAGCATATAACAATGATGTAAAATAGATGTATAACCATGCTTAGGTCTTGATTTTGGATTTTTAGAATATTTTTAATGCTATTGTATTTTTGAAATATTTGAATTTTTTTATACTTTATAAATTTACAACAAGCACAAATAAAAATAATAGATGAAACCATGGGTTCAAAAGTAGATGAAAAGAGATTGGGTATTAACAATATGCCACATGTTAATGTAAAATATGCATTGAATATTATTTTATGACCATGTATGATAAGTATTCCCCTACTGTATATGTTAATATGTATGTAAAGGAAATGATTATGCATCCTCATGTCATCAAATATACATTTTTCAAAGTATGTAATCTCATGTATGACCATTATAGTACACAAATGAAAGAATTTTCATAAATAATATTATTGTGTAAACTCAAAATAAGTGTAATATAAAAAAATAGATATTTTAAGGCTATGTTTTTTCTTAATTTTTGAATTGACTATGTCAAAATGCTACATGACAAGATCTATTTTCTTAGGATAGTAATGGTAGTCGATCTTGATTATCTATATCGGTATTATCTATTATGGATAAGATAGGCTATGTTGTTCAAACTATAAAATAAATTTAAATTATATATGATGGTATTATAGGTCACTATTTTTTATTGTTCATATCAATAAAATGAAAAATAATATCGAAGAGACCAAAAAGACACAAAGAGACAAGGGTTAGAAGAATGATTAAATTAATAACATGTAGAATAATTTGAAGAATATCATGATGAAGCAATCAATAATATATGTACAATAATTTTTTCATCTTGTATTATTTGAAATTGAAAATTTTTAACTAATAAACTCATTGAGTGGTTTCCCATCTATATGTTGTGTGCTATTGGGATTATTGATGCAGAAGCATCAAAAGATCATCCATTGTTCATATGTAAATATCATAAAACTTATACTATTATGATTGAATGAATCCTTATGAGGATTTAATTAGCATAAAGAATCTTATTTTCATCATTAGGGTGTTTTCAAATGGTTAAGACTTCATGATTTATCATTCTAATCATAATTTGGGATTTCTCTACCAGAATGTCTTATTTGAAACTTTGAATTCTCATGAAGGTTTTTAAGGATAATGACAAGTAGTAGAGGATTTGAACCATTGATAATGGATCAAATATGTTTAGTTACATGTTGTGGATATATTTTTACCCAATGTAAATGTAAAATCATCTTTATAAGAGCCTAGAAAGAGACTTTTATGTTAAAAAGAGAAAAAGAAGGCAAGTTAGTTAGAGATAAGTGTTAAGAGAGAAATTTATGGTCTATTTCAAAACCAAGATAAATTTAATCCATAGAATTACATATATATTGAGTCTAATAAATAAAAATAAATAGATATAATAATGGATCCAGGGGAAGGGGTGGAATAGATAGGAGTGAAGAAGGCCATCATGCCTATGTATTTTGTAAAAATGACTATTTAAAGAGATCAATAAAGGAAAATATTTTGTTTCCAAGTTATATTTACTAGAGCAAATATGTTTTATAATGTGTTTTTGTCCTTATTACAAATTTTTATAGTAATTCCAAGGTGAATTTTGACTAATAGGACATAAAAAAGTTCTTGATAGTCTACTAGCATGAACATGGGTTTGTGAGCATGGAATATTAGTTTTCTTACTAGATAAAGATATATGGAGGTTTAAATCATGGTAATAAATTTTTTATATAATGGATAAATAGGATTAAATTATATTTGAGCTGAATTTTCATTTTTTTCAATATCTAAGTAATTAAAACCTTCAAATAAACCCTATTTTTATGTAATTGTAGTCATGACATATACTAGTCACACATGTAGAATGTTGTATGGACTAAGTTTAATAATTATATAAGTAATATTATGTTGTTTAAGTCCTATCAGATATGTTATCTTTATTAAATATTCTTTAATCTTTATAAATCATAAATTTGAAGCTCTTGTGCTTCTAGTAACTCAATCAAACCCTAAAATAGGTTTTAGGCATAAAGAGGATTATAACTCAAGTTTTATCCAATGAAACCCATTTAAAATATATGAGTAGTTACTATAATATGTTTTTTAAGTAATCCAAGTGTTATAATGTTGGAATAATATTTTTATAATGATATGATTGATTGGGTATTGTTTTAGCTATAGGTTATCAATAAAGAGGATTGAGAAGGAGGTAAATGACTGAGTAAGACTTGGTTGTTGGGTTCAAAACTATACATGAAGATTTATCATCATACCAAGGTAATTTCAAAACACTTGAGTAAGTTATTCCATTAAATTTTTCATTTAAATCATCCAAATTTCTTTAAACAGGCAAAATTAGGCCTACACAATCCTAAGAGGTAGAGTTATATTTGAGTTTCTTATTTAAGAAATAAATAAAACCAAGATTGGTTTCTAATAATATTAGATAATATATAACTATTATAGAAGTCATTGAATGGGTTATTGAGTGAAACTAGGATAAATACATTCTTCTCAAGTCCAAATAGGCCACTCATAGTCTTGTGATAGTCTTTAAGTATTGAGTCTAAATTTTTGGTCATTTGATGACCCACTTGATGCTTTGAGATTATGCAAATATCCATAAGGTTATATATAACTATATTAATTCCTTAAATAATTTATAAAGGTGAATGAGTAGATAATAAGGTTAAATTTTATCTTAAATTATATACAAGTAATAATTTTACAAGAAATTACAAGTTTTTAGGCAAAGTCATTTGAAGAAAGTAGATTCTCTTGGCATCAACTTATGGAATCCAGAGTATCCATGGTGAAATAACAAGATGATGAATGGGACTCAAGGTCAATAAAATAAAAGGTATTGGTATATTAATCTTATATAAGTGTATTAGTCTATTATTGATTGTTTAAACACTCACAAGATACTATTAGAACAAGAAAATAGAGAATAAGATCATTCAAGAAGTAAGAGAGTAGAATTAGTCACTTTTTTGAAACACTAGACCTAAAACAAGAATGCAGACCTAGTATCTTATGATATAAGCCTAATAAAGATCAAATTTCCTAAAATATTATAATTAGAGTTAGATGAGCATAATATAGGTTTTAATTCAAAAAAAGATAGAGGTAGTGATAAAGTGCATTGGTCTTCTAAGACCAATATTAGAATATATTCTTTTGTTCAAAAAATATTAGACCTAAAAGTGGCATATGTTTTTTCAATAGATCATATGTAAATCAAAGATATAATGAAAGTGAGAATGGAATATTTATAATCAAGATAGGTCTATTATAATTTAAATTAGTTTTTTAATAAAAAGTATAAGGGTATGTGTTTCAAGGTATCATAGGATAATGTAATAAATTTTAAAATTATCATCTAAATTTTGGTATTAGAGATTTAGTAAAGCTCATAAAAAAATATAATCAATATACATAAAGGTTGTTATTTGTATGTGAATAGTAAGAAATATCAGAAAGCTTAATGGATAGAGAGGCAAGAAGGTTGATAAAAGGTAAAAGAGATTAAGTGGCAATCCCTATAACCTAGTGAGGTTAAGAAGAAGATAGAGTTGGTAAAAGCTAAAAATAGCGATAAATGCCAAGATAGGGACTTGAAATAAAAAAAGATTAGGAAAGAAAAAGAGGAATCCTAGGTGAAGTATAAGAAGAGAGTAAGGTGATATAGTCTTGCTAAGAGAAAGAAAAGAAGATGCAAGAGAAAGAAAAGAAGATGAAGGGATTAAATAAGGAAAGTTACCAAAAGAAAGTAAGTGAAAAAATAATGAAGAAAGAAATGGACATAGATAGGGATATAGTTGAGATGAGATAAATCTTGGTAGGAATAGAGCAAGTCTTGAAAGAATAAAGATATATATTAATTGTAAGAATCAATAAAATAGTGTAGTGGTCTCTCAAAGAAATCAGTGACAAGAAGAAAAGGCAGAAAAAAGTTAGATAGTTAAGAAGGTAGATGAGGATGATATAAAATCAACCTAAGAGGAATAAGATAGAGGAAAAGCCTTAAATTTTTAAAAATAATGATTTCTTTGCATGTGTCTATGCAGGTGAAAAGATAAATGGATATGAATCCCACTTTGAGTGCTTAAGGTCAAAATACACCAAATAATAAAAGATATTGGTGCAAAAAGAGATGCTTAAGCAGCATGTTAACCTTGAAAAGAACATTGACATGATAGTAAAATATGAAGAGGCAAAGATTTGATAACCTAAATAAGGAGAGATGCTAGCTGAAGAAGACTCTTGAGAAGAATAATGTCTTAATAAAGACATGAATGAATAAAGAACACTTAAAGAGGCTCAATGGCCTCAAATTTTTGTCTCTAACATTGATTTTGATGATGAAAATGTAGATTTGATAGAATATGAAGATGTTTTGTATGAGACAATTGAATTATTGGATAGACTCATGGAAAGAAAGAATGAAGTACCCCATAAAGCGCTTGTATAACTTGATATATAGTATAAGGAGGTGGTTATTTTGATAATCAATAAATATGAAGCTCAAAATCAGATTATAATACAAGTTTAAGTACCTTGTTAAATGGAAGCTAAGGCTATAAATGGAGAAACGACAAGTATACTACAAAAGAAGAAATAATGTGGTAGTAGATCATGCAAGGATCAAAAGATTTGAACCTCATAGGAGATGAGAAAGACATCAAGGCAGTTGAATTAGAGTTATTGGACATCATAAATAAATAATATGATGAACCAAGAAGAGAGAAACTAGTACCAAGTTAAGATGAAAGGAGTATATTAAAGACAATAATTGGAGAGGCAATGCTACCTCAAATTTTTATAATTATGATTATAGTTTTGTATGTGTAGGCATAGAATAACATGAAGGAAAGGAAGAATCCTTTCTATTATAATTCAATAAGGAAAATGAAGAAAATATTGATTTGCTTAGACTCATACATTAGGAAGAATTGAATAATAAGGAATAACGAAGTCAAGATTAGATCAAGACAAAGAAGAAAATGATAAATTTGAAGAGAGGGAAGAAATATAAAACATTCCATTTGAGTAGGAGCGCAAATATTTTCCCACTAGGGGAGTTTGATGCATGATCATCAAAATATCATCCATTGTTCATATGTAAATATCATGAAACTTGTATTATTATGATTGAATGGGTACTTAGGAGGGCATAAGCAGTATAAGGATTCTTGTTTTCATCATTAGGGGATGTCAAAATGGTTAATACTACATGATTTTTCATTATAATCATAATTTGGGATTTTCCCACTAAAATGTCTTATTAGAAAAATTAAATTCTCATAAAGGTTTGTAAGGATAGTGATAAGTTTTAAAGGATTTGAACTATTGATAATGGCCCAAATAGGTCAAGTTACATTTTTTGGAGATGTTTTCACCCATTTTAAATGTAAAATCATCCTTAGAAGAGCCTTGAAATATAATTCTATGTTGGAAAGAGACAAAGAAGGTAAATTAGTTAGAGATAAGTGCTAGGAGATAAATTTATGGTCTATTTCAAGACCAAGACAAAGTTAATCCTTATTATTATGTATACATTTTATTATAATAAATAAAATAAACATATATAAGAACATATCCAAAGGAATTAATGGAAAAGATAGGAGTGAAGAAGGCCATTAGGTCTATGTATTATGTAAATAGGACTATGTAAAAAGATCAATAAAGAAAGATATTTGATTTCCAAGGTATATTTCATATAGGAAAGATGTTAGATAATGTGTTTTGATACTTATTTAAAAAAATTATAGTAATTCCAAGGTGAATTTTGAGTAATAGGACATAAAAAAGGTTTTGTTGACAGTTTGCTAGCATGAACAGGGGTTTGTGAGCATGGAGACTTAGTTTTATTTCTAGATAAAGAGGTATAGAGGTTTAAATCATGGTATTCAATTTTTCATGGAATGGATATAGAGTATTAAATTGTATTTTATTTTATTTTTTACTTGTTTCAATATCTAAGTAATTAAAACCTTCAAATAAACCCTATTTTTGTGTAATTATAGTTATTACAGACACTAGTCACATGTGTAAAACATTTCATGGACTTAGTTTACCAATTATATAGGTAAGATGATGTTATTTAAGTCATATTGTAGGTGTTATCTCTATAAAATATTATTTAAGCTTTATAAATCATTAATTTGAATATTTTAGGCTCCTAGTAACTCAGTTAAACCCTAAAATAGGTTTTAGGTGTAAAGAGGATCATAACTCAAGTTTTATCTAATGAAACCCATTGAAAATATATGAGTAGTTACTATATTATGTTTTGGAACTAATCTAGGATTTATAAGGTTTAAATAATCTTTTTGGAATGATATATGATTGACTGCGTACTATTACAACTATAGGTTATTAATAAAGAA
The DNA here is from genome assembly GCA_037957365.1 of Torreya grandis. NCBI lineage: Eukaryota > Viridiplantae > Streptophyta > Pinopsida > Cupressales > Taxaceae > Torreya > Torreya grandis. The sequence continues at coordinate 2,787,624 of JARHVA010000168.1, read as the reverse complement.
GACTAAAAAGGAGGTAAATGACTGACTAAGACTTGGTTATTGGGTCAAGAACTATACATGAAGGTTTATCATCATTTCAAGGTCTTTTTACAAAACTTTATTAAGTTATTCCATTCCATTTTTCATTTAAATAAGACAAGTTTATTCAAATAGGCAAAATTAGGTTTACACATGTCTAAGAGTAGAGTTGTATTTGAGTTTCTTATTTGAGAAACCAATAAAACCAAGATTGGTTTCTAATTATGTTAGATATTATATAAAAAATAGATAATTCATTCAATGGGTTATTGAGTTTAAACAAGATAAATACATTCTTCTCAAGACTAAATAGGCCACTCATAGTCTTATTACAATCTTTAAGGATTTAGTATAGATTTTTGGTCATTTGATGACCACTTGATGATTTGAGCATATGCAAATATCCAAAATTTTATATATCATTGTCTTAAGTCATTCAATAAGTTATAAAGGTGAATGAGTAGAGAATAAGGTTAAAATTTGTCTTGAACTAGATGCATGTAATAGTTTTATAATAAATTAGAGGTTTCTAGGTAGAGTCATTTGAAGAAAATAAATTCTCTTAACATCAACTTATGTAATCCAGAGTATCCATGGCGAAATAAAAATATGATGAATGGTATTCAAGGAAAAATAAATACAAGGTATTGATCTATTAAGCTTATATAATGGTATTAGTTTATTATTGATTGTTTAAATACTCATAAGATGCTATTAGAAAAAGAAAACAAAGGATAAGCTCATCCAAGAAGTAAAATAGTGGAAGTAATCCTTTTTGTGAAACACTAGACCTAAAATGAGAATTCAAACCTAGTAGCTTGTGCTATAAACATAATAAATATTAGATCTCCTAAAAGAGTCCAGTCAGAGTTTTATGACTAAAATATAAGGTTTAAATCAACAAAATATAGAGATAGTGATAAAGTACATTGGTCTTCCAAGACCAATATTAGAATATAATCTTTTTTTAAATAAATATTAGACCTACAAATGGCATATGTTAGTTCAATGGATCATATAAAAATCAATTATAGAATTAGAATGAGAATTGACTATTTATCATCAATATAGGTCTATAGGAAAGCAAATTGGTTTTTTAATAACAAGTATAAGGGGGTGTGTTTCAAGGTATTCTGGGATAGTGCAATAAATTGATAATATTGTCATCAATTATAATATAAATATTATGCATAATCATATTCATTATCTTGCTCTTAAAATTTTGGTATACCACTCTTACTATATTTTGTATATGTATATGTAAAACCAACTACCCTATATTATGATATTGAAATTTATGATTTCTTTTGCTTTGTTATATTTGTTGTATCATGTGCCTTTGTTGTGATGGTATTGGTTCTCTTTGTTGGAATGGTAAATAAAAAATATTTTCCTTCAATTGTTCTTACTCTATAGATTTTTACTCTCTTGAAATTGTAACCATTGCACATTCATGCTCAAATGTGAATATCTATGATCTTTACCCAATGTTTCCCCAATTGATCTCATCCATGATCTTGCTAATTCAACAATATATTGGGCCAAATTAGAACATATGTTAAATACCACTAAACATGTTTTTGTACCAAGTGTAAAAGGTAGCTAAATGTATCCAATAAATGATTGATATGAAGTATTATTGTTTAAATGTTCTTTATTATATCCAATAATTTTTAGGAGTGTCATGTTACAAACATTCATGTCAGTAGTGTTATTGATCACAACATTGGTACTTTGTTTGCCATATATTAGGGGGTTAATAATCGAAGGCTCTAAATATGATAAACATTTTTTGGTTATTTTCCTTAAAGCCACACTTTTAACATTATATTTTGTAGGTATATATTTCTTTTGAACTTCTTTCATGAGAAATCTTTTCATAAATATGTTTTATTACCTGTATTGAGTTTGTTTTTGAAACTTTGCTTTAAGTAATTACTCTTTGAATAAAATTTTATTTTCAATTTATTCCCTTTGTTATTCCATTTATAATTGTTCTTTTTGTATCCTTGATTTTTCATATTGTTCCTTTTGCAATCTTTATTGTTATAATTTTGCTTTTTTAAGCCTTTCTTCTTGTAATTTTCCGTTTGAAGCTTTTATTGCTCTATTTTTTTTATTTTGAAGCTTTCTTGCTATAATTTTTCATTTTAAATGTTTTCTTTCTCTATATTTTCCATTTTAATATTTTCTTACTTTAATTATTCCATTTAATTTATCAAAATTTTGAATTAATTGGTGTATTAAATCTAATTAATATAAAATTAATAAAAATATAGAAAATGTTGTAAAATAACTTGCATTTCACTGAATGGAACTAAGATGATGAAATGGACAAAGAACAAATGAATAAAAGAAAATAACTATGAAAAACACAAGAAGACATTTATTTTCTCCTTGTCAGATGACTATGTATGATTGAAATATGGTTTGAATTGATTAATCAAATATAATTATGTGTGAGAAATAAAAACTATAATTATCACTAATCAGGGTCAAGATTGATGTAAAGGGGATAATATTGACTACCATTATTGTCCTTTATGGGTCAAAAGTGACATTATCAGGTATTCATGATAAAATTTGAGTATCTACAACTTCATTCAACAAATTTTTATTCTACTTTATGTTTATTCCATGGTCATCATTACACATTAAATTCTTTATTATAATCTCATTATTAAAAATCATAATGATTTGGGTTTAAAATGATTAGCATAGGATGACCATATGTTATGATAATTTTTTTTGGAAAAATCAAACTATCCATGATTTTCATCTTTACCCTATTGTTGTTTATTCTAATATATATTACACATCTTCATAACTACAAAATGTAACATGTTCATAGTAAATAGGGTGTAAACAAGGCTCATGGAATTTAAAATATTTTATATGTGGTTGTTAAAAGAACTCAGTCAGTTATTTAAATTTTCACATAATTATACATCTAAAACCATACCTTTTAGGCATGCTAGATTCATTAAAATAACACAATTAATATGGTTACACGTTTATATTATTCCCAATGCTAATTCACCTTCCATTTTTCCTTTTAAATTATTGAATATTTTGATTTGAATTTGATTTCTATGTTACCTGGATACTATTCTTAATGGCTACTTGAATAAAATAAAATGGTAGGTACTTCTTCATTAATATTGTAATGTTTATGTCATAGACCTTTGTTTCTATAATAAATACTTATTTTCATTATTTTATTGTCATTATTAAATTGACATTAAAAATTTAAATGATTTAATAAAAATAAGTATCCATTCAAGGTACTTGTAATAATAAAATAATATGAATGAAATTCAAGAAAATTTTATTTACGAAACACTCCCATGCAAATTTAAAATCTAAAAAATGTCATTTTTAATAGTTATGAATGATAATTATTTCAATTTTAAGGTAAGAAAAGAGAAATTTAGTGAATGTTTATTTAGTGTGAATTTTTTTTAATAGTTATTTGATATGTAAAACATTTATATGGATTGACTATTTTGGCAGGAAACAATTTTAATATGCAAAGTAAAATCTCACTTGCATAGTTGTGTCTAAGCAATTTTGGAATACCCAAGTAGGTGTTTGTTTCATATAAGTATCTATTAATGAATAAATACATACCCTATCTGAACCATCTCTTATATCTCTTAATGAATAATTCCATAGGCAATTTGAACCATATTTGATAGTTTAATGTCCATACATCTAATACATGTCCAATCTTTGGATGATAGTTGTCATAAATATATATTATTAATTATTAGGAGAAGAAAATATGTCATGGCCAAGATGTGGAAATATTTATTTGGAGATGCTCTAGAAATTTGTTATTGAAACAAAATGTATTAGAATATTGTATCATGTAATAAATGTCCTAAAAAAATTAAAATGTATTTTCATGTTTTCTAGTTTTCTTATTTATTTTTATTCTCATTTATGATGGATTTGATTTAATTTTTTTATAATAAAACTTGAATAGACATAAAAAAATGCAATATATAACTAGTAAATATTCTTGCATTTTTATTGTTATTTTGATTCAATTTTTAAATTATCTAGAAGCATTTGCATATTCATCCATTTCTTATCCTAAAAATAAATATTGATTTATGTATTTTTTCACATGTTTTTATTTATTATCTAGAGTGGGTGGTTTGTGTGAGTGTAATTTTAGTGTTATATTACAAAGTTGTCAAAAAAAATTCTCATTTATGAATTTGGCTTAGTTTTTAAATAGTGATATGAATTTTTACTGAAATTTTGTTTTTTATTTTCAAAAAAATTGTAATTGACTACATGTCCATCATTATAAACCAAACCCACTCTAATCATAGGTATTGATAGGTGTGCTTTATTATTTAATAGTATTGTTATTGTTGGATTTTTCTCGCTTGTAGTTTTACCTACATGGTTGTTTGTTAGTTTGCTTAGGGTTGTGAAGGTTATTAGGAGAAAATAAACTAAATGTGTTTTCTAATAATGAGTTGAGTTTTTAACTTTTTGGTGATCTAATCTCTCACTATATAATGTACCTCCTTTGTAACTTTTAGCTAATAGACTAATATAAAATTACCTTTTGATTTACATTGTTCTCACTTATGTTGATGCTTGAATATGTATCATAGGTGCCCAGAGTGTTCAAGAGCACTCCTCATTTTAGAATTCTAGGAATTCAATGCATGAGTTATAGGTTATGATAATCATGTTATGTATTGATGGAATAGAGGTAAAGCAAGTGGACTATTTCACAATATTTATAATGTTTGGTGTTTGGGAGCCACTATGGCCAAATAATTAATCTATGCAAAATATGAAGTATGTTATGCTAATAACTATGAATCATGACCAAGAACTAATATAAAATGGATATTTATAATGAAAATTAAGATAGAGTGATCTAGTTAAAAATTGGAAAAAGGAAAGGTAAGGAAGAAAAGAGATGTTGATATTCATTCCAAACATCATGAGAAAGTTCAAATATCATCCAAGCATGCACTTAACCAATGTATGACATGAATAGCATAAGCTCAAATCATGTCACACATCAAGTAAACATCTAAGGAATGTGGGAAATAATGCAAATAAGACCCAAGTTTACTTTAAAGATATACCCCTATAATTAAACATCATTAGCCCAAATTCAATAACAGTAAGAAGACAAAATGAACCTAAGAACTTTCAAATAACCTAGCATTGACACAAGTTAATAGCTCTACATTGAAAGGTACACACCAAGAATTCATAAGAACCATTAAAATATGTAATTCAGAACAAACAAGTGAGAAATAATCCAGGTTAACAAAAGACACAAGAAAATTTAGACAAACTTTACAAAATTCCTTGATTATATTAATTGCTCAAAAGTTACAATTTGTTTTGGCTCAGAAAACTCCCCCCCCCCCCTTTTACAATTGATAATGCTCCTTTTATAGGATGCAAGGAAGCATGTTGGTCAATCCCATCCAATTACAAGAGTGAAAATTTTAAGATAGTGGTCCTTTCAACAAATGTTCTAGAATATACTAGACTTTCCCAAATGGACTGATCTATAGGTAATGTGTTTTACAAGTTATACATGCCTTTACAAATAGAATATTCCATTTTTAAAATGTAATATGCTTAGCTAAAGAAAGAATATTCTTAAATAAAATAATCTTTGGGACCTTTGTGCTATTGAAGTCCCCTGTTGTTGTTATAATATCTTCATTTCCCTTTGATGTTGTTTTATCTCTCCAGTAGGATTTTCTTTCTGTAATGTTGCTCTTAGACTAGCTCAAGGTCAAAAATTGGTTTCATGAAGAGCTCCTTCATTTGACTTGATAATATCTTATAGTATTTATATACCCTTATTAATGCCTTTCAATTTTTTTGGATTTACTTGATCTTTTCTTTAGCCTCTATTTTCCCTTGACCTTGGTGATGCAGAAGAAATACCAAATATTCTCACTCTATACCTTGTTTCTAATTCCACTACCTTAATCAATGATGACAAGGTTAATTCCCTATGCAATATTCTTAGTTTCACTTCAATTTATGGTAAAATTTTCTTAAATATGCCTATATAGTTTTCTTCAATCCTCTCTATCCATTTCAACAACTCAACAATCCTTTTAAACTCTCAACTTCTACCCTTACTCAACTCTATCAACTATCACATTCTTTGTAGTGGTTCATTAGATCCAGTCTTCATGAAAATTATCAAATCACATTTAAATTTTTAGATGGATTCTAATATAATATTGTTTAGACTCTATAGGATCATAATGACCTCTCTTGTATATACCAACACTCTCAAGATTCAACTCATACGTGTTCCCCAACTCTGCCTGCTTAGTCTCAGTCCTACTAGCCCTCTTTCCAAGCTTTCTTGCAATGTATGAAATTATAACTCATTAAATTTGAAAACACATTATTTATTTATATACCATTTTCCAAGAACCATCTATCCATGTAATTTTAGATCCAAACTCCTTGTTTTGACTAGCTTTCAAACTCAATTTTAAATTTTGTATAGGCCTATTAGGTCTATTTGGGATAATTCACCTATAGTATTATTTTAAGGTATGGATACATTAAAAAAAAACATGAAAACCAAAAAATATATTCTCTCACATAAAAAAACTTCTTTTCACTGAGTTATATGGCTTTTGGATGGTTGGATCACAAGATATACATGAAAGCCTAATCTAAGTTTTTAGAGGGAACTGTCTCAGCTGAGACTATTCAAAAACCCCTTACTAACTTTATATTTTGTTTAAAATATTCAAAATGGTTTTATAATTTATTTCTAGACTTATTTCATTTCATCCAACCCTTGGATTCCACTCATCAATCCATTGTCACCATTTTCTATGCCAATCAATACTTGACTAAGCAAGAAAAACCACATACTATAGGTCTAGGCCTGATGAAAATAAATGTTCATGACAATATACCATTTTATAAATGTAACAACCTTAAATTTTATTCAAATTACATACCAAAATATTCCTTAACACCTTGTCATTTATTTAAAAGGCTCTTCCTTGTAAGAACACACTCAATATACACACAGTTATATAAATCATTGTCTGCTACAAAATTAGAGTTCAATCATTTGAATCTCTAAGATCAAAATAGTTATTACATTTGTATATGAATCTTGTGTCTTGATATCACACTTAGTTAACCTAGGAAACATGTAACTTTATCTACCAACTTTGAATATTTTCCAAATAAATAAGCACAATCTGTATGTAAAGAAACTTTCATAAAATAGGGGATTGCTTCTAATCATGCCTGAACCTAAAATGTCTATCGATAAATTCCTTGATTATTATCTTCTCCATAGGAAATAAACCTTATAAATTTTATTTTAAACTCATTATTTTACAATGATCAATCATTATATATTCACTAAGCATACACAATTAGCATCAATATCTTTACTCATCTAAACAGAGTCTGAACTGTAATCCCTGAAGACCAGGGGTCTCTCACTCTCCATTCCTATCCATTATTGAATTAAAAATAAATAAAAATTTTAAATAATAATTGGATCAAATTCCCCAACCATTATCTCATCAAACATCACACATGCATTTAAAACAACATACCATAACCTCCTAAATAGGGGTTTATGTTTATTTCATTTAGCAACAGAGTTTTTGCACCAAAACATTCCTTTTTTATTTATTACAAAACTTGTAAAATTACATTATCTCATTCACATAATCATATAAATACATAATTAAAAACTTCCCAAACTGACTCCACCATCTTCTACCAAGATACATAACTGAATCTTGGAAGTTGTTACGTGGAAGTACTTGAAAATTACTTTGCATTTAAATGTTTTTCCATTACATGTACTATATGAACATACATAAAGACTAAATAAGATAATTATGATATTATAAACACTCTTAAGACCTATAAAACACCTTATTAACATTTTTTAATCCTTTTCCAACCTCATGAAATTCATGGAAGCCTTTCACAAGGCTTAAAATTTCAAATTTTCAAATGTGGTAGTTTTGGAGGGAAACTCCATAATTCAAATTTGATGCCACTTGTACTAACCTATATAACACCTAAGACAAAATTATGACCTATTACACCTAAGAAACACCTAAAAGACAAATTCAAGCCAAAAATGAGTCCATTTTAGGATCCACAAGGATGCCCCTGCATCACTTGGTTCTCTTGTTTAAAATGAGAAGTCATATGTTTGAACTGACCACTTGGGGATCTAATTTTTTTTATTCAATACCTAGATTAAATTATTTAATTTTTAGCTCAAGGATTACCTTTCAAAAACTTTTCTTGTATCCATTGTGCTTCATTTATTCACTAATTTTTGCTTTGTTCTATCAGATTTTAAGGAATTGAACAAGTCAATTATGATGTCCTTGCATAGCTTGAGTCTATATTATTGATTTTATAAATTATAAGTCTCTTATAAATTTGTTTTATTTCAATATGACCTTGATCATTGTAGTAAAATCTCCTTGTATACATGTTCTCCTTTTGTGATGGGATGCTAGTTCTCAATGGCTCAAAATGAGCTTGATCAATTATTGTCCCTTATGGCATCAAATTGTGAATCTTTGAAGACCCTCTCTTTTGTATATAAAGTAAAATATATCCCCACATCCTTCCTTTAAACACCATTTCAATCTACCATGGCTATGTATTTTTTCAAATTTCTCACTAGTGGTCCATAGTTTGATTATGGATTGAATTACCCTTACACAAATGATAATTCAGCTTCTTTGGCTTGATTATGGAAAATACAAGGCCAAACCAGGGCTTTTATATGTTCTTAGGGAATTTTTAAGGTTTTTATAGTTATCTAATTGAATTAGTTGCCTAAACTTGCATGGTTTTCATTACTTAGATCCGAATTGGTTTGCATGCTCTTCCCCTTGGCACATTATACTGATGTGGCTCTATTGTGGCATCACCACGGCATCCATGTGGTAATTTTATGGCACTTTTATCATTCATATTTAAAAATTTATTATTTCCTTTTAAAAAATCTCTTGCTTTATTTTGAAGCATTAGATCATCTTTACATAGATCAATGCAGACCGTTGATCTTGATCTGAGAATTTGAATGCCATAAGTTGCTCATTACATTATCCATGGTTATGACACTTATCACTTTTATATTTGCCTTGAATTTTAACATTAATCTCATACCATTTGATCATTCTTGTCTGATCAGATTCACTCCATTAGATCATCCTTCTTAATTGTACCTCCTATTATATGGATTGTTTATTTGAATATGTATGCTCATTTGTATACCATTTATCTTCAAAAGTCACTTGAGCTTTAATTTTTGGCCTATAGTTATGCCAATTTTCATCTCCATGTTCATCTTGAATTTTAAAAATTCATCTCACGCCATTGGATCATCCTCATCCAAGCAAGTGTGCTCCATTAGATCATGATCTTTGAGGTTGAATGCCATTGGCTGCTAAGTGTTTTTTGGTTAATATTATGACACTTATCACCTTCTCCCTTATCCTAGGGCCTCATTGAAGCTTTAACTTGATACACATCATTGGATCAATCTAGCCTGAGTAAACACATACTATTTATCTTGTGAAGATGCTCAAGCTTTAGCTTAGGGTCAAGGTCTTTGACTTTACAATTTTAATCCTACACCATTGACATTATTCATTTGGGCAAACATAGATCATTGATCCTACGAATAAAAATGACATTTAAGTCAATGCTCAGGGAAAATAAAAGACTTAGCATAATGTTTTGGACTATGGTTTTATTTTGTGTTAATAAATATGGACAAGACCCTTAAAAAAAACATTTTAAGCTAAGTTTTGATACATAATAAAAGTGACCCCATGAATAATCAAAGACATAGCATATAGTCTTAAGACAAGACCTTGTAGGCTAATTCTATAGACATAACAAAAGGTCCAGGTGGTTAGTTAGACCATGTGGAAACAAAATGGACCAAGGGGGCTTGGGAAAATAAAGAGACCAAAGATAAAAATTTTAGACTAAGTTTTAGTCATGTTAATAAACATGAGTAAACCTTAGGATAAAAATAGAACTAAGTCCATGGCATAATAAAAGGGACCCCTCATTTAGTTAGACCATGCTAAGATAAAATTAAACAAAGGAGGTTTAAGAGTTGAATAACTTAGCATAAATATTTTATACTAAGGTCTTGGTCATGTTAATAAACATAACTAGGACCTTAGAATAAAATATACCTAAGCCAAATTAAAGTGATAAATTATTCCTGCATAAAATGTTCCTACCAAATTTGAATTCAATTTAAAGGGCATGATCTAGGGTAATTATAGTTAGGGTTTTAAGCTGATCAAACACGAATTTAACTTGATTTAAATATATCAAAGTCTAATGAAATATCAAATCATTATTAAATCATAAAACCTAGACATTGCTCATTCTAAATGGATTCCACTAGAGTTATGACCTGAAACATAAAGATCAAATGTTAACAACTTTAACCAAGATTAAATAAAAATTATTAATAAATATGACAACCAAATCAGGTGTGGATGACCTTCAAATAAATATAATGTGAAAAACACTCTAATGGTACTCTAATCAAATGAATTTTCAAGTTTAGGGTACAAATTTTCACAATTTAAGATAAGGGTCATTATTTGTTAGAAATGGGGGTATGTTGACCTCAATAAATGGTGACTTCTAGGGGAAACATAGAAATATGTTAGAATTCAGAGCCTCTAGTTTAGACTAATGATTAAGCTACTTATTCCATTTGATCAGGAACCATTATTAATATTAGTTCATGGTTGTAACAAATCTTGTACGTGTAGAATTAGGATCAAACATCAAGACATATCCATATTATGTGTGTGATTTGATTCCACTTACTAATTTCCATAGGATTTGGAGAAAAACTTCAAGGTTCATCACTTTAATCATTAACACCAACTTTCAACATGTTTGTATATTCATTAATAACCATGCTTTAGCTCAGCAAAGACTTGGGCATTGCTCTACTACCAGCCAGGTGTTTATAGCCCTAATAATGATACCTTTGGCTCCACTCAAGGCCTTGTTCCACTATCAGGTAGGCATCCATAGCCCTAGTGTAGATTAACAAAATCACCTTTGCTTAGAAAGATCTTGAATTTTGTAATAAGGTTCTTATTTTTTATATTTTTCAAGTCATTTTGACTTTATAGCAAAGGTTAGGAACTAAGTTAGCTAGGTTTTGAGATTTATTCAAGTGTTTTATCTTTAGATAATCATCTTTGGTTGTAAACTTTATCCTAGGCAATTAATGTTTTTTTAAGTGCAAGCATGACTATCTTAATAATCCAGTCTTTCAACCTACATGTACAATCCTTCTTATAACCAAGATTAAATTAGAACAAGGGTTATAATCTCAAGGCACAATTACTCTATTCATTATTCTCTACTAGTTTCTCTAAACTATAATATTAAGCTCATATATCAATAATCCATGATTAATCAATGTTGAGAAAACATATCTACATTCCTAAACTATGGAGTTCCTTTTAAGAAATAATATGCATCTTGAGCTAAGGGCTTGTCCAAAAGGACTTATTAGAAGCAAAGAACAAAAATGGACTAATATAGACTACCTAAACTAACTCTAACTAGTCTTATATTCATTCTATGAAGACTCCAGGTGGGAAAATAGAAAAATAGTGCTTGAGGTATTGTCCATTAGTGGGCAGTGTGAACTCTACTCATAATTATTTCAATTTGAAGGTGTTATCTCTAAGTATCTTGGTAATATGATAGGGACCTATCCATAAAGGTTTGAACTTCCCATGTTTACCCTTAGGCTCAGATGCCTTGTCTCAAAGAATAACTAAGTCTCCTTGCCTGATCACCTTTATCTTTGAACATTTGTCAAACCACCTTTTCACTATCATTTAGTGTCTGCTAAAATTGGAAAAAAAAACTCTTCCCTTGCATCTTCCATCTATATGATGTACAAAAACCTTGAACTTACAAATTTTTGGTCTTCTTCCATGTACTCTTGCATGAACCTATATATTATCAGTTTGAGAGTCATGGGGAGATTGGTTCTTAACCATAAACTAGCAAGAATGGTGATATTTTGAGAGCTTGTTTAACTCTAGTTCTATATTCCCAAAGGGAATATTAAGTAGCTTGTGCCATGTTCTAGGTTTATCTATTGTAGTCTTCTTTATAGCCTTCATCAAGTTATTATTCATTGATTCAAATACTCCATTACCTTGAGGATAATGGTTAGATGAGAACTTGATAATGATGTTATCATACTCCCACTTAGTCATTTCAATAGATATAAAATTAGATCCATTATCATAGACTAGAGATACAAGTATCCCAAACCTTATGCATATGTTTTCTTCTAAAACTTTTATCACCTCTTTGATATTGTGCTATTTAGTTACCACTACTTTAGTCCATCTGATGTAGTAGTTAGTAGCAGTCAAAACATACTTGTGACCATCAGAAGAATTAGAGTTAATGACCCCCACAAAATCTAATCCCCATTAGGAAAAGGGTTGATCAATCATTATTGGCCTTAGTGGCATGGCTACCTTGGGCTCTTTGGTGTTGAAGACTTGACATGAATGCCACTCTCTCACATGCTTATGAGCATCTTTAAAGATAGTAGGCCAATATTATCTAGATATTAATATTTTGTGTACTATTATCCTTATAGATGGATGTCCACTTCCTAACTTTTCATGGAAAGTGCTCATGATCACAGTTGCTTCACTCTTGGAGACACATCTCAAGTAAATGCCTTCAAATTTATTCCTATATAACACTCCATCCTTGATCAGAAAATGATCTGCCTTGAGACTTAAAGATTTTATTTATTATTTACTTAAATTTGTAGGATAATAACCATTGATTAGTAAGTGGATAATGGGATCATACCAATCATTGGGTTTGAAAATTTGTTCCTCCACCTACATAACACTTATCTTGGGATTAGTATTGGCAATCAACTGAATTAAACCTTGGCACCTTACCAATTTGGGAGTCACCTTACCAATTTGGGAGTCTTCATCTCAATGTCATATTCTTAGATCACAGACATTCACTTACATCTTCTTGCTCCTAGTTCATTTTGACTTATCATGAGCTTAGTGTCAGGGTCTAGTAGGATTACATGCACCTTGTTCTTAATAATATAATGTCTAAACTTTTTCACTACCTTAACCAAAGTGCATGCTTGTTTTTCAATCAAAGAGTAGTTCAACTCAGCATTCTTAAGGTTAGTGTTAATAAAAGCTATTGGATGATCACATCCATCTATCTTTTAATTTATACTACAGTTATTGTATGATATAAATTAAAGGAGTAAAGATAAAAATATTTATCAAAGTTGGGACTTATCAGTATAGGGTCTTGTCTAATTACCTCTTTGATATATTTGAAAGCCTTCTTTGCCTTCTCATTCCAAGTGATCTTAGCATCTTTATTAAGCATGTCATTCAAATGTCTCACTATTTATGCAAAATCATAAATAAATTTCCTTACATATTTTATTTTATCAAAGAATTACTTAAATTCCTTCCTATTATTAGGGGGCTCTATATTATATATTGAATTTACTCTATCAGGGTCTATAGATTTTCCCTCCTTAGTGATAACATGTCCTAATAGTTTTCCCTTAGTAACATAGAAAATACATTTCTTTGGGTTGAGAGAAATCTCATACCTTCTAAATAATTCAAATACCTATTGTAAGTGGATAATATGATCCTCCATGTTTTTAGAAAAGATAGTCAGATCATCCATGTATATGATAGTGCATTTACCTATAAGACCTTGGAAAGCATGATCCATAGCCCTTTGAAAAGTGGCTCCTACATTTATAAGTCCAAATGGAATTCTCTTATAGGTAAATTTTCCCCACTTGGTATTACAATTAGTCTTCATCCTATCTTCTTAATTCACTAGCACCTAGTTATACCCTAAAAATCCATCAAGCAAAGACATCATGGTAGAACCAAAAATGATTTGAATTACTTGGTCAAGAGAAGGTAGGGGTAATTATCTTTTTTAGATGCTCTATTCAAATTCTTGAAATCAATGGATAGTCAAATTTGACCATTTTTCTTCCTAACTAGTACTAAGTTAGCTACCCAAGTGGAGTGTTTAATGGGAAACACAATCTTAGCATCTAAGAGCTTTTTGATCTCTTTGTATATTAGTGGTTCTGAAACCAAGTTGATAGGCCTCTACTTTTTTCTAAAAGTTTTGCAATTCTCTTTTAAATGTATGGTATGTGTTATGACCTTTGAATGAAATATCTTTAGGTCATAATAGGACCATGGTATGACATATTTATAGGTGGTTATCAATTCCTTGGCTCTTTTAGACTCAATTCTTATACAAGCTATACCAATATTAACTAATTGAGGTTGACCTTGAAGTTTAAGATCAATTGAATTATAATATTTCCCACTTAAATTGGGAATCTTGATAGTCTTAGCTAGTTTATTAGAATCAAAGAGTCTCTCTAAGGCTATCATCCCTTTGGGGATCTTATTATCACTCAACTGAATGACTTTGTCATCAATTTTTCTTTCAAATTTGTCATCATCAAGGGTATTTTCATTGGCTTCATTAATGATGTGACCCTAATATACTCCTAAACTAGTCATGAAATCTATGATCTGTTGATCATCGTTGGATACCTATAAGTGGTTGACATTATCTGGAATTGAGGGACATGGGAATAATTCAATTGTAAGGCTTTGTAACTTGGAACTTTGATTGAACATAATTTTGGTTGTAACTGCAGCAAGTTCATCAGCATCCTTATTTTCTTCCCTAGGGATTGACACAATGTTGAAAGCATCAAAACATTCAATTAAGTCCCACACTCTAAATTTATATTTCTTAAGATAAGACAACTTCATTGATATTTAATTTTGACCTGGTTAACTACTAGTTTAGAATCACCAAAAACTAATACTTAATTGACCTTATACTTTATTAAAAATTGCAATCCAAGAATAGGTGCTTCATACTCAGCCAAATTAATGGTGCATGAGAACTAAATTTTTTAAGAGGAATTATACTCTTTCCCAATGGGATTGATCCATACCACTCTTACTCTATAACCTAATTTTCATCTAACACCATCAAAATAAATCATCCATAATCCAAACATAGCATGACAATTTTTGGAGTTACATACCTTTATGGTGTTAAGAGTGTAAATACCTAGATCTAAGTTAACCATGTTGACCCTCTCATTGATTTCATTGTACTCAGTGATCATATGATTCATTTTAGGCTCTCTCTCTATTTTTATTTGGTTATGGACTCCCTTCTAAGGTAACCATATATGTGAACAATCTACTGACATATAACCATTCAAGCTCCTAGTTCAAAATCTCTACTCAACAGTATCCCATAAGCATCA
The DNA here is from genome assembly GCA_037957365.1 of Torreya grandis. NCBI lineage: Eukaryota > Viridiplantae > Streptophyta > Pinopsida > Cupressales > Taxaceae > Torreya > Torreya grandis. Next base: position 2,772,179 of record JARHVA010000168.1, on the reverse strand, counting down.
GGGATGTTCACCACTTGGATATCAATGAATTTTTGGATCCTTGGTTCAAAATTAATTTGAATTTGATTATTCAATAATTTACCAATCACTTTGACTCTTGATTTATCTATTTGAGTTATAAACCTATTAGATTTAATGAGAGTCAAACCTAATTATTCATAAATACCCTTAGGCATAATATTTGTAGATGCATCAGAATTTAACAAACAATTATGTAAATTCTTACCAAAGATCATGATTGTAAGTAGGAAAGGAGGAACATATACTTTAATTTTGTGTATTGCAATATTGGGATGTGTAGACTTTTGAGACTTATCAAGCTTCTTAGACAAAGATTCCAACAATAGATCCCTTTATTATGTTATCTGAGTCAACTCATGAAATGTAATGTTAGATTTAATCCTTTTCATGTCCTCTACTATATTATATCTAGTCTTATTATAAGAATTAGATGCATCAGTAATATGCTTAGAAGTACTTCCCTTAAGAGGCTCTATATTGTTATCTGATGTAGTATTAGGATGAGTGTCAAATATTTTTGGAGCTGAAGTGGTCAATGGTTGCTTATGCTCCTTATTTATTAGAGGATAATTCTTCTTCAAGAATTTCTAAAAAACATAAATCTCTTTAGGAATATCCTCATGCTTATTGTCCTCTTAGAAATGGAACTCAAATGTCTCCATCATGAGAGTTAAATCAATAGATATGGATGACCTTGAAGAGCTAGATGTACCTACATCACAATCCTTATTATGGATAACTTCAAAAGTATCTAATTCTTCTTGAAAGGCTTCAAAAGCATTACAAAATTCAACATAGTCTATTTCCCATTTCTTAGAAGTATAATGAACTCTATAATAGTCAGGTAAAGCAATATCAATAATATTTATATTAGACACATTCTTGCTAGAAGATGTCTCATTATTCTTGTTGTTGTGGTAAATATCATTCTAAAAAAAATTAGTGGGCCTATTAAACCTTTGAAAGGAGGAATTCCTATTAGATCTCTCCCCAGTATTGCCTACTTGATTTTGCAACTAAAGGAAGTTAATGCCAAGCTTTTAAACCATTTTGAGGATAGAGTCACTCTCATTATCTAGTGCCTTACAATTATGAACTTGAGTATTAGCATTAGTTGTAGGCATTAAATTTTTTTGCTTCTGTGGATGAGATCCATTGGTAGCATTATTTAGGAATCCTATGTTTTGAGTAGGATGTGCATGCCTCAAAGGTAGTTGGTTCAAGACTAGAATTTGGTTTAGGGTAGGCACATTCTAGTTGGCATTGGGAATGACATTTAGAATAGGTAAATGTGGATTGACATTAGGAATGGAGTATGCCAATTATCTTTGGGGTTGTGTCTAGTCATTAATGATCATAGCCTCAAAATAAGTAAAAGATAACGTGTTGATGGGCCCAATAGATCTCTTTATAAACACATAAGTCATGGGATCTAAGGCATCATTGTAGATTTCTAAAGCTAAAACCTCATTAGATTTGTAAGGAGCTATATCCCTACTAAACATATTTTTAAATATAACATTGAAGGCTCTTATGGGCTCATTTGCATCTCTTTTCACTATGGTGAATTATTGGTACATGACACAAGGACTAATTATTTTACCAAATTAATCAATGAAAACATTTTTAAAATCAACCCAACTGGTAATGTAGTCTTCTAAAAGGTTTAGAAACCATTCATATGCAGCATCTTTGAAAGTAAAAGGGAATATTCTACATGCTACATCTTTATGAGTCACATTCAGCAATATTAAAATAGCTTTGAAACTCTTAATGTGTTCTTAAACCATTACAATGCCACTAAGACTAAATATTGGAAAATAATTTTTAGGATTATGTGAAAGGTCATGTACCACACCTAGCACATTAATTAAATAACCACCTAGCCAGGCCATACCTTGATAGGGATTGAACATAGGAGCACCCTAAATTGGAGAAGTTGGAAAAGACTTTGAAAGTATGTACTTACATTTGTCTCACCTAGTTCTCCTATAAACTTATAATTAAATTAGAGGTTCTCTAGTCTTAGAATGAGACCTTATCCTGATTTTAGGTAATTTCAGCTTGTGGGCTTTGAATCTTGTTTGAAATATGATGTGTCAATCTTAGCTTTGCAGGGAACAATGATCAGACTTACACATTAAGCAAATTTTTAAAAGATTGATATAAAGGATGACAAAGGACAATAATATTTAACTAAGTTAGCTCAAAGGTGTATCCAAACACATAAATATGATTGATATTTACATGTTTAATCTTAAATAAATTCAAATTTTCAAAGGATCTATCAATATTTGATCAAAATAACTATTAATAACCTCAAACATGTTGAATTGATAAATCTTAAGCTATCTTTATCATAATTAAGCATATACCTTCAACGAATGTCCATCTTTGTCTAAAGGAAGCACAAAAATTGGACTAAGAACATAAAGATCAATGATCTTTACACAATTGAGCAAAGAATGACATAATTGTGAAAATATTAGACCAATCTTTAAACACAATTCACAAGAATGAGCAAAGATATGTCAAGTCTAAAAATATCTAACTACACCCTCCTTCTAGCACTAGTGAAGCCCCTCTTGTTGATGCCTAAATATGTATCACAAGTGCATAGAGTATTTAAGAATACTTATCATTTTATAATTCTATGAATTTAGCGCATGAGTTGTAGTTTGTGATAATCATGTTATCTATTGATGGAATAGAGGAAAAGTAAGTGGATTGTTTCACAATATTTATAATGTTTAGTGGTTGGGATACACTATGGCCAAATAGTTAATATATACAAAATATGAAGTATGTTAATTTTAATAACTATGAATTATGATCAAAAAGTAATATAAATACCAATATAAGATGGATATTTATAATAAAAATAAAGCTAGAGTGATATGGTTAAAAAAGGGGTAAAAAAAAGGTAAGGCAAGGAAGAGATGTTATTGATCTTCATTCCAAAAATCATGACAAAGTTCAAATATCATCTAGGCATGAACTTAACCAATGTATGATATGAAGTGGCATAAGCTCGAATTATGTCACACATCATGAAAACAACTAAGGAATGTGATAAATAATGAAAATAAGACCCAAGTTCACTTTAAAGATTTACCCTTGCAAGAAAATAGCATTATCCCAAATGCAAGAAGAGTAGGAAGATGAAATGAACCTAATAACTGTAAATTAACCTAGCATTGACATAATTTAATATCTCTACATTCAAATGTACACACCAAGAATTCATAAGAACCATTTAAATTTGGAAGTTAGAAAAAAAAAGTGAGAGAGAAGCCATTATAATAAAAGACAAGCAAATTTGGATAAACTTTGTAGAATTCATTGCTTATATTAATTTCTCAAAATGTAAAATTGGTTTTAGCTCAAAAAAATCCCCCTTTTATAATTGACAATGCTCCTTTTATAGGATGTAAGGAAGCATGTTGGTTAATCCCATACAATTACAAAAGTGTAAGTGTAAGTGTTAGGATAGTTGTCCTTTCTAAAAAATTTCTAGAATACATTAGACTTTCCCAAATGGATTGATCTATAGGCAATGTGTTTTACAAGTTGCACATGCCTTTAAAAACAAAATATTCCATTTTCATAATGTACAATTTTTAACTACATGAATAATATTCTTAAATCAACTAATCCTTGGGAGCTTTATACTGTTGAAGTCCCATGTTGCTATTGTAAGATATTCATTACCTTTTGATGCTATTTTGTCTCTCTAACAGGATCTTCATTCTGTAATGTTGCTCTTTGACTAGCTCAAGGTTGATAATTGGTTTCATGAAGAGATCCTTCATTTGACCTGCTAAGCTCTTGTGGTCTTTTTCTACCCTTCTTAATGCCTTTTAATGTTTCTTTCTTTACTTGATCTTTTTTCAGCCTCTATTTTCCCTTGACCTTGGTTCTCCTATTTGAAATGAGAAGTCCTATGCTTGAATTGACTACTCAAGGCTTTGATTTTTTTCAGTCAAGATGTTGATTAAATTATTGACTTGGTAGCTCGATTCTTGCCTTTAGCCAACTTAGCCTGTAGCCATTATTCTTCATTTATTCACTACTTCTTGCCTAGTTCTATCTAATTTTAAAGAATTAAACAAGTTAATTATGATTTCCTTGCATAGCTTGATTCTATCTTCTTGATTGGACACGATGGTAGTCTCTTCTAAATTTTTTTTATTGTAATATGCCCTTAATCATTATAGTAAAATCTCCTTATAGACATGTTCTATTTTTGTGATGGGCACTAGTTCTCAATAGCTTAAAATAAGCTCGACCAATTATTGTCCCTTATGGCATCAAATTGTGTATCTTTGAAAACCCTCTCTTATGTATCTGAAGTCAGATAGAGCTCTACATCCTTCCTTGATACACCCTTTCAAGCTACCATGGCTATGGATTTGTTCAAATTTCTCACTAGTGGTCTATAATTCAATTTTAGATTGAATTACCCTTACATAGATGATAATTTAGCTTCTCTAGCTTGATTATGGAAAATACAAGGCCAAACCAAGGCTCATGTATGTGTTTAGGGCCTTTTCAAGGTTTTCACAGTGCTCTAATGGTGTCAACTACCTGAACTTGCATGAGCTTTGTTACTTAGATCCTAATTAGACTGTGTGATCTTCCCCTTGGCATATTATATTGATGTGGCACTGATGTGGCATCACCATGGCATCCATGTGGCATTTTTATAGTATTTTACTCATTTATATGTAAAAAATGACTATTGCCTTATTTCACTAAAATTTGTCTATTTCAAGTCTAAAGAAAAATAGAGAAGAATGATAGGGATAAGTGATTAGAATGAACCTAGATTGGTTTACACACCATATCCAGACATTATGAGTACTCTTATTTGGCTAGGGAGGACTAATTGAAAGTAAGAAAGTAATACCACAAAAAATTTGTTAGCAGATATTTGAGTGGGTTGCCAAGCTATGCGCTTGTCCTAAGAAGTGTCAAACTTCCTTAGAGATGACAGTCAACTTTTGAGAGACAAAAGAGTAATAAATAACCAAAAAAGAGGTAAAGAGAGAGTGAAAGAGAGATAATGTTATCATTATTCACAACCTGATTATATCAAAAATTAACAAAGTGTAGGTGGTATATTCTCTTTTTATTTTAGAAGGTGTTTGGGTAGGTTTTGAGAAGGTTAGAAAATCCACAATTTCCAACATCATTTATGCTACCAAGATCGATATGGGTGTGATCGATATTTATTATGATTTTGGGGTTAGTGGGTGTAGGTAACCGATGTCAGTTAGGCTATTTAGCTCAGTAGGGACAATAATTGCCCATGAGCTTGTAGAAGGCTTTTTTAGGTCTAGGAAATGGTTCTGGTCAACTCTAGGATGTTGGGAGAGTTGTGAGAGAGAGAGTATGGTTTAGATGGATCTGGTCAAAGGTTTGGTGTTTTAGGTCAAGGAGAAATAAATAGGTAAGCTTTATAACTCCCTCATATGGGTTCAGTCAGGAATATGTAAAGCAATGAATAGTATATGTAAAGTGATAGTAAAGTAACTACTTAAAAGACCTACAAAATAAGTGATATACTTAGATGCAGTGGTGATTGAATGATAAGTGATATATGGATGGCCCCTATAAGGTAGTCTGAACTAATGCCTTGAATAGATAAAACAAGTAGCTATTATTGGCTCTTAAGAGCTTGGTTCTTGATCTAGGCTGACTTATGCAAGATAGCAGTAAGCCAAGATGCTAAAAGTTGAATGTTGAAAGCTTGGATGCAAATAAGAGTGAATTTTCTTGATTTATACTGACCTAAACATCAGGCTAGAGTCTAGCTTATATAACTAATGTTAGTGATCCCACTGACATCATCCATGGGTTGATCAATGTTGGCAGCATTAGAATAGGTAAAACTACTATTTTTGGTTAGTTTTATATTGCTCCTCATGCCAAGTGTGGTGCCCATTACAAAATGGTAAAAATAAGAGTTTAAAAAGGATGTAGTTGGTTAGGAATTTAGTTTTTAGGTGAGAACAAGTCTTGGGTGGTTAGGATAAGGTGACTAAGTCTTGAGGTGACTCATCAGGTGAGAATTAGTCTTAGGATGAGGTGGCCTGATAAAGTGGAAAAAGGGGTTTTTAATTAACTTAATTATATATTTCAAATTAATTAAATATGTTAGGTGTAAAAGCATGGGTTAGTGAGGCTAATTATTATTATTTAAATAGGGCTCAAGGGGGGTTTCGACACAAGGAGTTATGCACATTTGTGTGACGTAATTTTGGTGTCTACATTTGTCCCTTTTTGTCTTATAATTTGCACTGACAAGTTGTAAGACAAAAATAAGATTTAGATGTTCCAAATATTGGATGATGTATCCCCCCTCAAAATAAGAATTGATAGAGGAGAAACTAGAATCAAGTACTAGTTTGATAAGAAGTGAATTATGTGAATGGAGGAGAATGGGGTATCACTACGTGTGCATATACTAATATGAGCTATATTTGACAAAGTCAAGAATAGGTAAGGTTGAGGAGGACTCAGATAGAAATAACCAAAGCATAGCTTATAAGTGATAGATGAGAAGGTTAAAATAATCAAAGTTGTAGCTCTAATGGTCTATGTGTCCCAGGTATCTGAGGTAGGAAGTTCCCCTAAGAAACATAAAAAGGTTGTAGGTAATAGGATGAGATTGGTCACCATCCTAAACACCTAATATGTATGCATGATTACAATAGCCAAATATAGCTAAATAACATAAGTGATAAAGACAAGTAATGCAAGATTGGTGTAAAAGGGTCAATGAGTGAGGAGATATTCATGATCTCTAAGCAAAGTCATTATGGGTAGAGATTTAAGTGATCTCCAAGGGTGATTGTCAAGGTTGGGGAGATATATGTGATCTCCAAGTTGGTGGTTATGGTTAGGAAGATATACGTAATCTCCAAATTACCCCATAGTATGGGTAAAGTTTAAAAAGTTGGGGTTGTTGGTGGAAACATTAATCCAATGGTGTCATTATCAGTGACATCACTGATGTCAGTAGTAAATAATGTTGATGTTGATAGATTAGGGCAACATTATCGATGTTGATAAGGATAAGTGCCAACATCGATGGATTAGGTCAAGTATGTCAATGTCAGTGGGTGACCAAACCCAACAAAAAAGGGGTTTGGTGGCCCACCAAACTCATTTACAACATTTGATTAGAGATAAAAAGAGCTTCGAGAGCAACTGAGATGGTAGAGCTAGAGGGGGCCCAGTGGGAGGTGCACCACTATAAGTGCCAATTGTGCTAGCTTAAAAGAAATGGAGAGATGAGGTAAGATTCTCTATGATGTGGTTTGAAACTTGATTTGGTTATTTTGATTATGTAGGCTAATTTAGAGGTGTGGGGATAGAAAATGTTAGTAGAGGGGTAGGAAATGGGGTGGGGTAGGTATAGGTGAATTTAGGAGGGATTTGTGGTAGGTTTTTAGGTTAAAATTATATTTTGGGGGATGGGTCATTTAGCCCTAGGGTTAAACCAAATGCTGATGTCGATGAGGTCCACTGATATCAGTTTAGATAGCACCAAGGTTGGTATGTTTCTACCAATGTCAACTAACACCAAGCATCGATGTCAGAATTAAACCTAATGTCAGTGACTATGAAAAATCAAAAAATAAGAAAAAGGGTTAATTTATATCCCTAATTAAATTATTCCACTAACCTAATGGCCAAGCTAGCCTCAAAAGACCTCGTATTGACTGAGTGTTGCCTAAATAGCCCAGTTGAGGGCCTCATACCAATGTAGTTCTCCCAGAGCCTAAGGAAAAAGATCTAAGGTACAATTAAAAAGTGTGTTAGGGAAATGGGTAAAAAGGTAGGTTGAGATAGGTTAGGAGGCCTAGGGCTTAAAAGATAGGTCATAGGGTTAAGGGTCATGGATATAGGCCATGAGGCCTAGAGTTATGATAGATATTTAGGCCTAGGGTAGAGAGAGAGAATTAATGAAGCCTAGGGTAGATAGAGAGAGAGAGAGAGTGAATCTTAGGGTAGAGAGAAGAGATTAGGGTAGTTAGTTAGGTGGGTATATGGTTGATCTAACCCTAGAAGAGCCTGTATCGATTGAGTGCTACCTACATAGCTCAATGGAGGGCCTCAAATCAATGTAGTTCTCCCAAATAAAAAGGAAAAAGGTGGTGGTAGATTATATTAGAAAATATGTGACTTGAGTTATGTGTGTATGGATGTAGGTGAGGTTGGATTTGATGTTTTAGGATCACCTATCAAGGTTGTTAACATAGATGAGGAGGGATGTCACCCTAGATGAGTGGGAGCACATGGTAGCCATGGGGTTAGGAGGAGTGAAAAAATATTTTAGAGTTGCCTAAGATGTGAGCCTAATGATAATATTGATCAAGAGGTGGGATCACACCACCAACACCTTCCATCTATCAACTAGAGAGTTGACAGTGACCTAGGAAGATGTATATAAGATATTATGGTTGCCACTCCAATGTGAGGAGCTCTTTACATGCTCGAGAGAGGATCATGATATGCATATGGTGGCACTATATGGTGAGCATGTTAGTGAGGTGACCTATCATTCAGTGAGTTTTGTTTATGAGCCATTGTATATGGTTGATGAGGATCAACATCGATTGAGCATCCTAATGATGAGAGGGATCATAGTGTATCCATTACCAGATGTAAATGGTGGTAGATTTCTAATTAAATTTATGGGTGTGCTAGCATAGATGGCTGAGTAGCAAACTATTTTTGCATGGGGACTAGTTTTTTTGGCTCAATTATACATAGATCTATGGGTTTTGAGACTATGATGGTGATACAGTTTGTGTGTCAACTATTTATTGCACTATTGGGCATATGAGCATATCATGGTGACATGACCATTGGAGTTACCAACCATGATTCTATTCAACTTTAGGGTGAGTTTTAGATGATGGAGAGATGCTATAGCATAGACTCGAGTAGACAACATAGTCCATGACATTGCTTATTATAGGTGCATTATTGAGGGTTTGATCCCTATGGATATTTTGTGGAGACCTTACTTGACATACTCCATATTCAAAGGATAGGCATAGTAGCTTATTGGCTTATAGAGCTCATTATGGGTTAGAGGGAGATGATCTGACAAGCTGGAGATGGTACTAAGAGGTAGTTTGACCTACTATAGGATGTACCACTTTCCTTTCTTTGATATAGGAGGGATGATATAGAGGCACCCCTACCTTTACCTTAGGAGATAGATGGGCTAGATTTTGAGGAGCTACCAGTAGGGATAGGCATAATTGATCCAAGTTGTACATTGGCATATATGGCTTGGTGGACCATTTTACATCCCACAATTGAGGTCAAGATATCACCACCAGAGTTGGAGGGTGTGGTGAGGGAGAGAGATATAGTCATAGAGGCATGAGATGTAGCAATATAGGCTAGAGATGTAATACAGGCATAGGTATTAGCCTTATAGGGATAGGTGGAGACATTACAGGGCCAAGTGGGGGAACTAGAGGGCTAGGTTGGGGCACTACAGGGCTAGGTCAGGTTTTTATAGGGGTAGGTTACTACACTGACAATGGAGAGGGATAATTTAAGAGCAACAAGTCAATCCATTCCTCCTCCTCCACCATAGGGACTAATATAGGCTGGGCCTTCAGTCAGTATGATGGGACTACCATAGAATGTATCTCTAGTGAGATATACTACTACCTTGGATGATATTTCCTATTACCAGAGGGCCATCAGGGATTTCTCATAGATTTAGAGGTATTCCAAGTTTAGGGAGCAGGAGAGATCAGTGTCGTGTGCCATGACTTCTAGCTCACATAGACATAGATGGGCTGAGAGTGGTGATGATATTGATTTGTCACAACCATGTGGAGAGCTTTGAGGACTCTGAGTGCCAGAGTTTTCCCTTTTTGGTTATCTATGTTATATGTACACTAGCCTATGAGCTGAAGATGAGAGATGTATATTTTGAGAGAGATGATATTATGATGATGTATTAATGGACATGTATTATGAATTCATATATGTGTGTGTGTGTGTGTGTGTGTGTGTGTGTGTGTGTGTGTGTGTGTGTGTGTGTGTGTGTGTGTGTGTGTGTGTGTGTGAGAGAGAGAGAGAGAGTTGTTTGTTTATTGTTATTTTGAGATGCATTTATTGTGATTGTGATGATGATATTTATGTAGATTATTATGTTAATTTGATTTTGAAGTTGATCATGTTAATTGAGTTAGACTAGCATTTCCAATATATGTGATGGTATATGCATAACTGGTTTGTTAGTTTCACCTTGGCATTTGTCCATATTTATGATGGTGTATGCTTAAAATGAATAGGTTGGGTATGTTAGTTTATTTCATCATTTTTCCATATTTCTGATGGTGTATGCTTAAAATAAATGGAGTAGGCTTGATAGTGCTTGTATAACATTTTCATCTCAGTAGAGAGATTGACATGTGATTTGGACAGGAAAACAAAAAGGCAAAATGCTTGTGTACTAGCAAAGACCATAATCATAATATAAATAGGCTCAATAATATGAACCTCTTTCATGCTTTGCATCATTGGACCATTTTGTGTGTTAAAGAAGCATTGCATTCACTTTATGTTAAGCGAGTTCAAAGTCCCTTGAAAGAGTATGAGGGAAAAAGGGTAAAATGAGGGAAAAATTTTGGGTAGCATAACCATCAAAGTGGGAATGATATGCCCCTATTATGGGTGACTTGAGAGCTACTATAGATAATTCCATGAATTAAATATTATTATTTTTTGTGTTAGTTGATCAATGAGGGAAACCTATAATGGGATTGTGTATGTGTAGAGGTCATATAAAGTTGATCAATATAAGAAGCTTTTGACTTGTATTCCTCTTTGAGAACAAATCTTGGTCTATCCATCCTTTAAGGAAGTGGTCTAAGCATTTTTTTTAAATAGTTATCCTTCAAGGGAGCAGTCTATTGATATTACCAAAGATAAGTTATGTAGTTGTCTTTCAAGGGAGTAGTCTACATTGAGAATCATAACTTGTCACATATCCCATTTGTTTGTTTTTTTGCTTTTAGTCATGGAAAAAACTATAGAGTCTTAGGATTTTTCCACTTTGAGGGCAAAACCATATCACTTTATAAGTTAACAAAGTGTGTAGGAGTAAGGGTGAAGAGAAGGGGAGATGAATGCAATAGGGGTTCTCAAGGGATGAGCTCAAGTTAAACATGAGGTAAAGTGATGTTTGGTTAACAAAAGAATGGCCGTAGATGTAAGGCATTTAAAGGCTCGAGTTCTGGCCTTCCTTTGAGAGAAGACAAATGATAAGTTCCTAAGCCATACTTGTGAGTTATGATATAGGTTCCAAGCAAATTAGGAGCAAACTTACCTCATTTTCTTTTCTCCGTGTTCATCACATGTTGATTTACCTTTAAGATAAGATCTCCAATATTGAAATCTTGTTCTTTGAGGTTTTTGTTGTAAGTGAATTTTATATGCTTTAAATAGATTTGGAGGTGGTTGAGGGCTATGAGATGGTGCTCATCAACAAATTAAATTTGAGCCAAATGTTCTTGATGAAATTCATCATTAGTAAGTATGTTTTTTAGATAAATACAAAGGGAAGGAATCTGAACCTCAAGAGGCAAAATAGCCTCCATCCCATATACCAAGGAAAAAGGCTTAGCAACCATAGGGATTCAAATGTTAGTGTGGTAATCCCATAAAGAAAAAATAATGTGTGTGTGCTGAGCCTTTCTCATATCATTGACTACCTTCATCAAAAATTTGGTCAATGTTTTGTTAAATGCTTTTGCCTATCCATTTACTTGTGGATAGTAAGGTGATGAGAAGCTTAATTTGATTATGAATGTATCACAAAGACTTTGGATAGTCTTATTTTTGAAATATTTTCCATTATATATTATAATTTTATGAGGGACACCAAATGACATATGATGTGATGATTGATAAAGTCAATAATTTTGTCAACCTTAGTGGAGATAAGGGAAATGGCCTCAACCCACTTGGTAAAGTATTCAGTGGAAGTAGTGATAGAATGATGATGGAGGGAGGAATGAGGGTTAATCTCCCTAATTATATTTAATCCCCATTGGGAGAAGGGCCCAAATTATTTGGTGACTTGTAATGCCTGACATGTAATGTGAAGGAGGTTAGTGTGTTGTTCACATTTGACACAACACCAAATGTAATCAGCATAGTCTTGATGGAGTGTGGGCCAATAATAGCCAAGTCAAAGGATATTATTGGTAGATATGTGACCATTGAAATGTTCACCACATATATTGTCATGGACCTCTTTGATAACAAAGGGAATCTCAGTACTAATGAGGTATCTAAGAAAGAGACCATCAAAACCTTGCTTATAAAGAAGTCCCCCTAACATAGTATAATGAATGACACATTTTATGAAGGCACATCTCCCATTATTGGAGAGATCAAAAGGGGTAATAGAGAAGGAAAGGTAATCTATGAGTCGCTTGTACCATAAGTCATGTGGGTTGGATGTTACATTTCTGATAAAGAGGATGCTAGTTGATACATAGGAGGGTAATGTTAAACGATGCACGGTGACATAGATTTTTGAGGAAGAGGATGAAGAGGGTATATGTGAGGCAAGTGAAGCCATTGTGTCATCAAACTAGTTTGTAGATCGATGAATATTTTATAATAGATAAGAGTCAAATGATCCCAAAAGCATATCTACATGATGTTTATACCACTTTAGAATCACATTTTTTCATAGGTAGGAACCATTAACCTGGTTAATCACTAGCTAAGAATCACTGAAGATGGTTATGGATTTGATACCCAAGAAAATATTTTTTTGAAGTCCTAAGATCAAAGCCTCATATTTAGCCATGTTGTTAATGCATTCAAAATCTAGTTTAAATGGCAAAGGCAGAGGCTCGCTATCTAGAGGAATAAGAATGACTCCCACACCCCCATCATATTGACATTTAGATCCATCAAAGAACATAATAATTTGATAGGATATGTCATCAATGGAAATCATTATGATGGATTCATTAGGGAATTTGAGTTTTGAAGGTTGGTTGTCAAGCAAAGGGGCAGCAGTTAACTGGTCAATGATTGTTTACCCCTTAATAGACTTTTGTTGAATAAATGCTAAGTCAAATTCAGCAAGGAGCATGAGCTACTGAGCTACATGTTGATTGTGATATGGCTTGGAATGTGATGGATTGACTAAAGTTTGCCTTGCAAGCTATGGAGTTGTTTGATATTAGTAGGTGGAGGCATCTCTAGGATTAATCTAACCTTAGAAAGGTCGACCTCAATACCATAGAGAGAAATGATAAAACCTAAGAGCTTACCAAAAACAACACCAAAGACACATTTTTTTGGGTTTAGTCAAACGTTATATTGGAGGAGATGATGAAATATGGTTTTGAGAATTATCAAGTGATCTTGGTGAAGTTTAGACTTGCTGAGTAAGTCATCCACATAATCTTCCATAATTTTGTGTAGGAGATAATGGAAGATGTAAGTTATAGCACATTGATAAGTGACACCAATGTTCTTCAGACCAAAAGGCATGAACCAATAATATAAAGTCCCCCATGGGGTAATGAAGGTTGTTTTATGTTGATCCTCAGAAGAAACCAAGATTTGATTATATCTAGAGAACCCATCCATAAGGGATAACATCTCATGGCCAGATTTTAGATCAATAAGTTGGTTGATACTTGGTAATGGAAAGTCATCTTTTATACAAGTGAGATTTAAGTCACGATAGTCAATGCAAATGTGGATTCCCCCAATATCCTTTATGATAGGAACAATATTGGAAATCCATCGTAGGCAGTCGATGGGTTGGATAAAGTTAATAGAGAGGAGGCATTGGAGCTCTTATTTGATAAGCAGAGTAATATGAGGATGCATCTTGTGAATCTTCTACTTAATAGGTTTAGCATCTCGATTGGTGACAATGTTATGGGTGACGATAGAGGGGTCAATACCAGGCATGTCATTATAAGACCAAGTGAAGACTTTATTATGGTTATTAAGAAATGCAGCATAATCAACTTGCTTAGAGGAATCCAAATATTGGCTAATCTTGAGGATGCAAGGTTATCATGAGAGGTCAAATTTATGTCAATGGTTGATTCATTTAACATAGCTTGTGTTTTGGATGGGATCGATCATTGGATATAAGAATCATCCACACCCATATATGTGAGAATTACATCATCATCTTGAAATTGGATAGTGTTAATAGTGGGAGAGTCTTCATCAATTATTTCAAGATGAATTAGAGGAAGGGACCTCATTTCCTTACCCTGGCAATAGGTGAGAAGCACTAAATGGATGACATTTATTGAAAAAAAAATTAGGAGGTATAGATACCTCTGATTATATATGTGATGGTGGAGAAAAAGGTGGAGAAGGAGAGATTGGTTCTTTAATAATTGGTACATTGGAAATTTTGGTGAGTTTAGTTATTTCATCATAACCCACTCCATGCCTCTTTTTGGCATTTTCAATGGTTGTGCTAGTAGGATATTCAATAGGCATATGTACACCATGCTTGTAATGACCCAAACCAAATCCTTTCTAGGCACACCTATAGAGATAGATATGAGTAAATATAGGGTTTCTTAGGAAAGAGAAGTCATAGGTAAATGGTTGTGGGTAAGAAGATAGATTACCAAGAGTGGGAGCATGATCAATTCCCCCATATGTGAAATTAGTTTGAAGGTTAGGGGGCCCATAAGGAATCACCATCCCAATGTGAGGATCATAATTTAGGTGCATATGAAGCTTTCCATGCTCTTGTAGAGTATAAAACATGTCAAGCATCAACAAATGATATTTTTTGAGTGACAAACATTGAAAAGTTTCCTCCATGGGATCCTTGTCAGGAATTTGTGTTACCGGTATTTGTGTAACCAGTGAGTGGAGCTTGTGGAAGCTTTAAAAGTATCATGTGGGGAAGATGATATTTTAAATGGAATGAAAATATCATTAGGACTATAATTCATGTTGCATGTTTTAAATAGAGGTGATCAGTGGATATAGCATGCACTTGCCCATCATGCTCAAAATTGACATAGTGGTACAAAGTGGAGGGTACACATGCCATAACATGTATCCAAGGTCATCCAAGTAGTATGTTATATTATAATTCTCCATCTATAAATACAATATCTTAGGAATTTTGTGAGGACCTACATGGATATGTAAGATAATAGTGTCCATTGTATTAACTATGGTATCTTAAAGGAGTAGAGTACCATGGCGGTTTAAGACATGAAATTGTCAAGAAGAGCTAGTTATTTGTAGGCATGGGTAGAGATAATATTAATACTATCTCCCCCATTTATCATGACTCTCTTGACATGATTTTGATAAATATATGCGGTAATAAAAAGTGTAGAATCTTGATCTTCAAGGAGTTGAAGTGGAATTTCCAAATTACTAAAAGAAATTAGGGAGATAGAATTAAGGGAGCTAACCAAAGTTGTAAGAGGTTAAGGATCATCAGGTTATACCTCAATCACTTGCAAGGCACTAATCAAATCTTGATGGTGTTGGGATCAGTTTTGGATCAGCTCATACAAAGATATTTTCAAAAGAGTTTGGTGAAGCTATTTCACCATCAAACTTTGAATAATTTTTGAAGATGTTAGTTTAGGGACACCCAAGATGGAAATCTTAGGATTTCAAGGAGGGTCTTTGGTGAAGGGATGAGCCCAAGGAGAAGTGACCTTTTTTTTACCTTTATCCTTTTGGTTTTATGATTTTATGGCCACATTAACTATGTTGATCTAAAATATAGGTGAAGGAGGTGGAAAAGGGGGTACAACCACATCTTTGGGTTTGAATTTAGGTGTAACAATAGGAGGCATTATGGATGTCAGAGGTGTAATAATGAGAAGGTTAATGGGAGTATCATCAAAGAGAGTATCTATATCAAATTATTGTTGAATGACTACTATGAGGGCTTTACAACTCTCAGTATCGTGTCTAGGTGAACAATTATATAAACACACTTATGTATCATTAAACTAAGATGGCTTCATTCCAAGAGGAGTATAAGGTTTAATAGGAGGAAGAGTTATTATAGAAGATTGCAATAACTGATGTAGGAAAAAGCACTGAGAGCCTATGGGTGGGCTCACACTTATTATGGTAAGAAGAGTGGATACCGTATTTTGTTTAGGAGTTACAAGAGTAATTTCGCATAGTGCCTTGTTTGGTGGTGGTGGAGTTACGTGCTTTACTGACACTTTCTTGGTGTTAGGTATCTTGGTGTCAGATGTGAAAGGACTACCAAGTGGCAAAGTTAGGAGTGGAGGTAACTTAATAATTTGATTTTCTTGGGTCAACAATACTCTAACTAAAGTAGAGGGGTGTGGTGCCAAAATTGATGGTAAAGTTGAGGGTTGAAGAGGGAAGGATCGGTGAGATCTAGGAAGCTTAACATTTTTCTATAATTTAGGTCATGAAACTCTAACTTGTGGTTGAGGCATTAAATTTAATTTCACCTATGGATGGATTAAATTAGAAGTAAGGTATATGCCTAAAGGTTTAATTTACTTTACTATGCTAGATGTCTATGAGGTGAGGGTTCTGACATAGATGGATAAGCTTCTGGTGATTTTGGTGAAGAATATCTGACTTTGTCAAATACCTTTAGGTAAAGGGTAGTGAGAGGGTTGATGATAAAGGTTGACATTCATTGTGTTGGATAAGGAGTTTTAAGTTGCTCCCAAAATGTTTCATGATCTAGCTTCATGGAGTTAAGAAATTCTAGACTTTTCACCAACTATGAGAAGGGTTTAGATGAAGTTGATGTAGGCCTTATGATTGTGTCTTTAGAATGTTGAGGAGTTTAAGAAAGAGGGAAATTTTTGGTCTCTCCTAATTCAATCCAAAGAGGAGAAAGCATCACAATAGGGTCTTCTTTAACATAGATAGAAGAAGAGGCATGGTCTTCTGTGGGTGGAGGAGAGGTAGGTGAAGAGGGTTCGTCAAGGGGGTAAAACATAGGTATGATTGTTACCTCAACATGTGGGAGAGGAATAGGTAAATTATGATCCTCCATAGGTAAAAGAAGGGGTAAGAGTGGTACAATTGGAGTAGGCACAATATGTCTCTGATCTAATGTGGGAGTAGATAACACTGACTCTTCTAGGTGTAAAGGTGGAGTGGATGGGGTACTACTCTCTATCGGTGGAGGATAGGTGGGTGAAGAAGGTTCCTCAAGGGGGTATAACATAGGAATGATGTTCCTTTCAACATGTGGTTGAGGAATGGGTAAGGAATGGTCTTCAAGTGGTAAGAGCATAGGTAATATTGGTGTAAAGGGAACTGGCAATACTAGCTCCCCTAGTGGCAAAAGAAGTGGTAAAGGAGGCTCTTTCTCATGTGGAAGTAGAATGGGTGAAATAGGATCTTCTACTTGGTGAGGAAAAATGGGAAAAATAAATTCCATTGACTTTGGGGGAGGATTTGATAGAATGGGTGCCTCTTGTTGAGGCGGAGGTTAAACTAGAGGTAAAGGAAAGACCATATTAACTGTATGGATGTTATGATCACTTGAGTTAGTTATGGTCTAAAAAATATTTTAATTGGGTGAATGGTTAGGAAAGGGATGTTTGAACACATCCATACTTTTATTATGGGGTGCATTAGGATTATCCAAGATGAGATCACCTCTATCAAGCATGTCTTGAACAATGTTCTTGAATGTCTTATAGTTATTAGAATTGTGGCCTTTAACTTGATGGTAGCCACAAAACTCATCTTCCTTGCACCAAGTTGGGAGGGGTCAAACTGTATAATTGTTGATGTTTATTTAGCATTTGACTAAGTGGCCCTACCAATTTTGTGAATCCAAGAATAAATCTTCTAATGAAATTAATCTTACTTAAGAATATTTGCAATCCTTTATTATTTTTTGGGAATGATATATAAATAATTGCTTATATTATCTTTGGATCAACAGAGAGACCATATTTGGACACCACATGCCCAAGAAGTCTCCCCTCATGCACTAACAAATACTCTTCTTCAGATTGAATGAAACTTTGATTTGAGGAAGGGTTATGACACCTTGTTGTAATAGTTTTTCCAAAATGAATGTATATGACCCCCTAATGGGAGTGTATTATCTTTGTTCATACCATTGTTGGAATTACTTGGTCAGATTTTAGGAAGTTGATTAGTTTGTGGTTGTAGAAGAAGCTGACTTAACGACCACCACATTGGTGGAGCCTTTAGATTTTTTGTTAGAAGGAGAATTTTTAGAAGAGGAGGATTCATTTAATTTGGAATTGGAGTTCTTACTACATAACTTGGCTCTGCCTTCATCCATAGCCCAAATCTTGAGTTTTTTTGCCATTGTAAAGGCCTCATCAAATGTGTAGAAAGTTTATACCCAGAGTGTGGAAAAAATGTGTTTAGCACATGCCCTTAAAAAGATCTCAATAAGCTCAAGTTAGGGTAAGGAGAAGGATATTTGATTGATCAAGCCTCTCTAGTGAGTGACAAAATCTTCAATAGACTCGTCATCAAATTGTCTAATGGAATAATGGTTTGTAATAGAAAGCTTTTTAGGAATGTTAATAGAGAAATGGTATAGGAATATTATTGAAAGTTGGGTAAATGAGAAAAGGGAGTATTGAGTTATAAAGCTATACCAATCTAAGGCAGCACCTGAAAGAGACAAGGGAAAGTGTGAAGTAGTAACACAACATTGTGCCCTATTAAATAAAAAGCATGTCTAAATGCTCGCAAATTCCATTGTGGGTCATTTTACTTTAAAAATGAGTAAATTTAGGGAGTTTCCATTGGCTTGGATAAGGGGGAATAGGCACAAATGGATGGATGGGTTCATTGCATATCTGATCATAATATAATACATTTTTTGAACTAGAAACATATGTCTCTAGATTAGACATCTTATCCATCAGCATCTTAATGAGGTCTAGAGGGGGATTAGTCTATGAGATACCTCCTAAGTTATAGGGAACTTGATAGGAAGTAGAAGGATCATATGATAGTTTTTTGTGTTTATGTTGGTGTAACATAAGGATAATGAGTCATAGGTTTGGGGTGAAAATATAAGGGGCTTGTCTTATTGGGTTAGAGACTAGGATTTGATTGGATGTTGTTATTACAGGTTGGGTTATTAGCATGGTTAAACTAGACAAAGGGTGAGTCATAACTTAGGTAATTATAGGTGCAAGAGTAAACAGAATAGGTACCACTAAATTTTAAAATGGGGTGTGACTTGACTAAATTGGTTGTGGTTGTGAATGTAGGGAAGTCACGCTAGGGTTTAGGTGAGATTGGGTAGCTGGTGATGCTAAACTTTGCACATTATTTATGGTTGGGTTACTTTTTGAAGTGGTGGTTTGAGTAACCATGGGGAAAATAGTAGAGGTAGCTAAAACTAAAGTTGCCTCCATTAGAGAGGTTGGCATACCATATATTGGGTCACCTAAAGAATTATGGATTTGGCTCATGGCAAGGTAATGCTAAAGGGCTGCTACATTGTAATCAAGAAATTTAGCAAAATATTGATCTCCGTTAGGCACAATGGGAATTTAGTTGGGGTTGGGAGTATGTTGTGTATCTAAATTATGCTCCATGATAGACTCAACAGTAAGAGGGGAAGGTGGAAGTGGTTACCAACTTATGTAATCAGTAAGAATTTTAACTTGAGCTCACATTAATACCATGCAAAAAGAAGTATAAACAGTCTTAATACTCTGTATTAGTGATAGAATAAGGAAAAATTAGGTTTGGGTGTAGGTAAGAGGGTTGTTTTGGCTTGTTATTTAGAGAAAATGAAAATTACACAGTCACCAATGTTAGCCACTTAACCGATGTCGGTAGCTAAAATCTATCAATGTCGATATAGTTTACCAATGTCAGTCATTATGATATCTTGGGAGATGAAAAATTTAATGTTTTAGAAACCCAAAAATTGAAACTAGGTAAACAATAGATACAAGAGGTCTGTGTAAGAAGGAAGAATACTCAAAAACCTGATATAATAGGTTATACAAATTGAGTATTAGAAAGAGTGTTGATTTTTTGAATCAACAAAAAAATGTCCTTACCAACTCCAAAATATAGAAGGAAATAGAAAAGTAAAAAAAGAACATATAGCCACCAACTATTAACTCCTAGGGATTAATTTTAGTCTCGTGTTGGCTTATGCCTTAATTAGATAGTGAAAAGAGAATTTGGTTATCAAAGGTACTAGAAAGCAATCTAGAGCTAGTTTTAGGTTAGTTTTAGTGCTCAATTGGAAATTTGTGTTAGACCAGGTACATGGTTTGTTATATGAGCTTGCTCCCTGCACTTCACAAACTTGAAGCTAAGCCAGGATACTTAGCCAAAATATACCTTCTATCTAGAGTTTATACTCCATCAGAGAATGAAGTGAGATCTCCTTTTGGTGGTAAAATCCAAGTAGGATAGTCGAGTAGGGTAAGGTGATCCACTAGGTGATGAAATCTCAATGGGCCTTTTCTTAGGTGAGTTTAGATGTTTGTTTTTGTGAGTGTGATCTGATTGTGTAACATAGGTCAACTACAATTCATTCATAATGTTTGTAATTAACTAGGTGAGCTAATATTTGCAACAAGCAAATAATGAAGTGTAGTAAGTTTTAAACCCAAATCTAAAATGTTTAGATTTGAATGAAAACAAAGATGAAATAGGAGTAGAGAATGAAATTCACTATCTTGATGTGCATGCAATAAGTAAAGAAGAGATTCTTTCAACTTGTAAAAGAAATGATGAATTACTTTTAAAGGTAAAGATAAAAGAAGAAAATTTTAGTTTATTGCTTTTAAACAAAAAACAAAATGTTGAATTTTTCATTTTGAGAGAGAAAAGAAGGAGAAAGTGCAAGAAAAGAAATTTTCACTATAATGCACCTATATTAATGCTTAAAACAAGAAATGAACCCAAGGAAAATTCCAGGGTCCCATCGGGCATGCCAGAAATGTTTCACTAAAAATTGTCTATTTCAAGTCTAAAAAAAATAAAGAGAATGATAGGGATAAGTGATTAGAATAAACCTAGATTGGTTTGTGCATCGTATCCAGATGTTGTGAGTACTCCTCTTTGGCTAGGGAGGACTACCTGCAAGTAAGAAAGTATTACCATAAAATGTTTGTTAGCAAATATTTAAGTGGGCTACCAAGCTACGTGTTTATCCCAAGAAGTGTCAAACTTCCTTAAAGATGATAGTCCACTTTTGAGAGAAAAAAGAGTAATAAATAACCAAAAGAGAAATAAAGAGAGAGTGAAAGAGAGATAGTGTTACCATTATTTACAACCTGAGTGTAGCAGAAAGTAATAGAGTGTAAGAGGTATATTCTCTTTATATTTTAGAAGGTGTTTGGGTAGGTTTTGGGAAGGCTAGGAAATCCACAATCATTGATGTTCGTTATGTTATTGAGGTTGATTAGTGTGTGATCGATATTAGTTATGATGCCGAGGTCAGTGGGTGAAGGTAATCGATGTTGATTAGGCTGCTAAGGTTAGTAGGGGTAATAACTACTGAGGAGCTTATAGAAGGCTTTTTTAGGTCTAGGGAATGGCTCTGGTCAACTTTGGGAGATTAGGGAGAGTTTTGAGACAGAGATTATGGTTTAAATGGATCTGGTCAAGGGTTTGGTGTGTTGGGTCAAGGAGAAACAAGTAGGTAAGCTTTATAACTCCCTCATGGGGGTTTGGTCAAGAATGTGTAAAGTAATGAATAGTAGATGTAAATTGATAGTAAAGTAACTACTTAAAATACCTACAAAATAAGTCATATACTTAGCTACAGTGGTGACTGAATGATAAGTATCAGGTGGATGGCCCCTATCAGGTAGTCTAAACTGATGCCTCAAATAGAGAAAACAAGTGGGTACTGCTAGTTCTCAAGAGCTTGGTTCCTTATCTAGGTTGACTTATGCAAGATAATAGTAAGCCAAGATTCCAAAAGTTGAATGTTGAAATATTAGATGCAAATAAGAGTGAATTTTCTTGATTTTTTCTAACCTGAATATCAGGTTGGAGTTTAGCTTATATAACTGACATTAGTGATCCTATCGATATCGACCATGGGTTGACCAACACTAATGGCCTTAGAATAGGTAAAACTACTACTTATTTCTAGTTTTCTATTGCTCCTCATGCCAAGTGTGGCACCCATTACAAAATGGTAAAAATAAGAGGTTAAGAAGGATGTAGTTGGTTAGGAATTTATTTTTCATGTAAGAACAAGTCTTGGGTAGTTAGGATAGGGTGACTAAGTCTTGAGGTGACTCATCAGGTGAGAATTAGTCTTAGGAAAAAGTGGCTTGGTAAGGTGTCAAAAGGGGTTTTTAATTAAATTAATTAAATATGTGAGGGGTAAAATCATGGATTAGGGAGGCTAATTTTTATTATTGAAATAGGGCTCAAGGGGGCTTTCGACATAGGGAGTTACGCACGTGTGTGTGACATAATTTTGGTGTCTACATGCCTTTTAAAAAATCTCCTACTTGATTTCACACCATTGGATCATATTTACACATATCAATGTGGACCATCAATCTCAATCTGAGAACTTGAATACCATAGGATTCTCATTACATTCTCTACATAATTTGTCACTTCCACATTTACCTTAACTTTTCAAAATGCATCTCATATTATCTGATCATCCTCATTTGATCAAACATGATCTATTAGATCATCTTGCATAATTATACCTCCTACTCCATAGATCATTGTTCTAAATATGTATGTTCATCTACATATCATTGATCTTTAAAAGATGCTTGAGATTTAACTTTTGTCCTACAGCTATGCTAAGTGTCATATTCACATTCATCTTGACTTTTCAACATTCATATTGCACCATTGGATCATCCTTGTCTAAGAAAATTCACTCCATTATATCATGATATTTGAGGTCGAATGCCATTGGCTACTGAGTGTTTTTTATATGAGATTGTGACACTTATCACCTTATCGCTTATCTCAAGGCTATGTTGAATATTTGACTTGATACGTGTCATTAGATCAATCTAGACTTAGCAAACACATACCATTGATCTCATGAAGATGCTCAAACTTTAGCTTAGGGTTAAGGTCTTTGATTTTTCAATTTTAATCTTGCACCATTGATCTCATTCATTTGAGTAAACACAAATTATTAATCCTATGAATAAAAATGACATTTAAGTCAATGCTCAGGAAAAATAAAAGACTTAGCATAACGTTTTGGACTATGGTTTTATTTTATGTTAATAAACATGATTAAGACCTTAGAAAAACATTTTAAGCTAATTTTTGAGACATAATACAAGGGACCCCAAGGATAATCAAAGACATAGCATATAGTCTTAGGATAAGGACTTTTAAGCTAAGTCTATAGACATAACAAAAGGTCCCAGTGGTTAGTTAGACCATGTGGAAACAAAAGGGACCAAGGGGGCTTGGGAAAATAAAGAGACCAAACATAAAATTTTATCATAAAGTTTGGTTGCATTAATAAACATCACTAAACCTTAGGATAAAAATAGATCTAAGTCCATGGCATAATAAAAGGGGCCCCGCATTTAATTAGACCATGCTAAGACAAAATGAAATAAAGGGGGCTCGAGACATGAAGAACTTAGGATAAAGATATTAGACTAAGGTCTTGGTTGTGTTAATAAACATGGCTAGGACCTTAGGATAAAATATAACTAATTCAAATTAAAGTGATAAACTATTCTCACATAAAATGTTCCCACCAAATTTCAATTCAATTTAAAAGGAATGAGCTAGGGTAATTAGAGTTAGGGTTTGAATTTGATCAGACATGAATTCAACTTGATTTAAATATACCAAAGGCTAATAAAATATCAAATCATTATTAAATCATAAAACCTAGACATTACCTATTCCAAATGGACTCTGTCGAAGCTATGACCTGAAACATAAAGATCAAATGTTAGCAATTTTAGGCAAGATTAAATCAGAATTATGAATAAATATTTCAACCAAATAAGGTGTGGATTACCTTCAAATAAAGATAATGTGCAAAACACTTTAATGGTACTTTGATTAGATGAATTTTCAATTTTAGGGTACAAATTTGGATAATTTAAGACAAGGGTCCCTATTTTTTAGAAATAGTGGTATGTTGACCTCAACAACCTACTCCTAGGGTTTCATGTATTTATTAAATATTCAAATATCTTAGAGTAATTTGGTATGGTATCATAACTTTGATTTGACAATCATTTTACCATTTTAAAAATCCTCAATGAGATCTTTCTTACATGCATTCTTGTTGGTTTTCTTGTTTTTTGGTAGTTTCATAAGTTTGGTGGCATTTCATGACAATATATGTAAACTATAAAGCTGAAGTATCTAATCATAAAATAGATAGCAACATCAAATTTTAGTGTCATAAAAACCCTAAAATTGGTTGTAAACATGACCTTGATTTGTGATAGCCATTTTTAGGGTTTCAAGGATTTTTAAGTGAATTCACTCATATCTATACAAGGAGGTTCTCAAATTAGGGAATAATTTCTATTTTTTTGAGTTATTAAATGGGTATTTCCTAATTTTTTGGAGAGCCATACTAAATCTATATATTTTTGGGTTTTTCATTTTTGATAGAGTTTCCAACACTTGTAGGTAATTTTGGTAGATTTTCATAATTTTGATGGAAAGAAAACAAGCCTTAATAGAAATTTTATCCTTATTAGACTTTCACACCTATTTAAACAAGTTCATCAAACTTAGACACCCATGTCTATAGCATCATTATAACCTGACACACTTGCATGCACCATTACTAAATTTTGGCACTTACCTTCTGCATTATCAAAACCTGATTGCCTTGCATGCACACCTGTCAGAACATGACAAGCCTGCATGTACCCATGTCAGAACTTGAGACCCCTACATGCACACATAATATAATTTGGCCCCTTTCATGAGTACTCTTCAAAATCTAACCACCTTTTTTCCACATTGTGATGTATAAGAGGACATCAAATTCAATCAAGTGAAAAGTGTTACCATCTATTTAAAATTTGGAGGAATTTATCACAAAAAGTATTTGACCCTTAATCATATGGTATGATTACATGGATGGGATTAAATATTTATCCCTACTAGCAGGGGATTAACCTTAGCGCCCAACCCATTCTTCAATCAACCCAAACATTTTCAAATTTATGTTAGGTGGAGAATTTTTATGCGAGCTCAAATATTTAAATGGATATAAAATTTGATTTGTAACTCATTTTTTAGTATCATATTATTTGAAAGTGTTTTTTTCTCATGCTTTATGCATTGGTGGTCATCTTGGGTCCACTATAGTTCCCTTGAAACTAACTATTGTATATACTTAGATGCATTATTAGTTGAGCCCGATGTCCCTCCAATTCTTTCATACTATGAAAAAATTACTCAAGATGCATTCTTAGTTGTACCTGATATCTATATGAGTGTGATGGTATTTATAACTCTAAGGGGGGTTCACTCTAATAGTTCTAAGGGGGTATTGTGTGGTGTTGTACAATTTTATTTTATGCATTTCTTCCTTAATTTATGTAATAGCTTATTTTTTTCACTATGGATTCAAGTGCATTAAGTCTTTTCACACAATTTAATTATCATGAATAGAAATACAAAATGTAAATCATTTTTCAATATAAGGGTTTTCATCAAATTATAATGGGTAAAGAGACTAAACCTAAGATAGAAGCAGTGAAAATTAAAATGTTTAACTATTATGATAAATTTTATGGACTATTATGTCTTTATGTCTCTCCAAGTCTACTTTTTCACATAAAATATACTACAACACCTAACTAAGTATGGACCACATTGTAAAATATATTTGGGAAGTAGGATGTGATGAGAGGTCATGAGCTAGAGAATGAGCTCATTAGTTTGAGCCCAAGTGACTTTGACACCCTACAAGATTTATTCTCCAAGTTTAGATATCTAAGGTTGTATTTAAAATAATGTGGAATAAATAATAAATATGATCAACTTGTTTTGTCTATACTCTCCAAACTAGGTCTAGATTATTATGTGTTTGTGTCCACTTTCCATGCCATAAAAAGTGCTCTTAAAGCTGCATAGAAGATGCCTTTTTGATGTAGTTGCATCTATATAGGATTTCAATTATGTTTTTTTAGGTCATTATGAGGTATAAAATGTCATGAATGGTAAATAATAATCCTTATCCATTCTTCACTTGTCATTCATAGGTTTTTGGTGGTGTTCCTAGGTTTCTCACCAAAACTAAAAATTCAAAATTTTAAATTTTTTATTACTAGTTTTGAAGGTTTTGATGTATTTTGAAACTATTGATCCTTTTTTAAGGGATAATTAGGTTCTAAACACATGCATTATATTCCCATTAACTATTAACTTATTATAAACTTGTCATAAACTCAATCAAGGTGAAAGTAACGTAGGAAAAAGGCAAATTAAGTATGTTTTGGATGAGTCTTAAAGTTGTTGAGAGATATTTGTTGCATAAAACAAGAATAGAGTAAAATTATACCTCTAGTAACAAAGTGATAAATATTTAATCATAAAAATATGAGGCTAATAATTTATTAATATAAATAAGAAATCTCAATTTGTTGTTGGTATATGAGTAAAAACAATTTGCATGTCTATATAATAGTTTGGGAGATCCATGATTAAAAAAATATTTGTTATGATATTGTAATCACTCTCAGAATTATTAATGTGTAAATTAATTTCCTCTATTTTATAATATACCTTTATTTTCTTTGTTACATCATTGTTCATGATGCAGGGTTGATAATATAGAACAATTCTATTATAACGAAGGAAAAGTGTAGGTATAGTCAAAGAAACATTGTTTTATTTACTTTTTAGAATTTTTAAAACTCCCAAATTATATATTAAGATATATATTTTTTGGGAAGAAAACATCCAAAATATTTATTTTAAAATTAGTTCACCAAATTTAAATTACACATTTTTTAGTGCTCTAGGCCTTGGTGTAGGTCTATAACGATTTTGATCACTAAAACCTTTTTAACTAGTAAAAGAAAACTTCAAATATTATGAAAGTTTGAGGATAAATGCATGGAAATTTTTATGAGGTTTTAAAAAAATATTTAAATTGTTTTCTAAGTTTATATAGTAATATACGATCAAAATGCATTTGGCATGCCTGTAGGTGAAGGTTTTAGAAGGGTTTAAGAAGACTAAAAGTGCATAACTTTGAAATGAATGATTCAAATGAGATGAAACTTTTTAGACATGTCAAATAGTATTTTTATGACCTTAAATTTTTAATTTAAAGGTTTGGAGGAACTTGGTGAAGATTTTTTGGCAAAACTTAGACTTGTAATCCTATTAACAAAGTCAAAAACCATGTTTTAGTAGTACAAAAACCTCAATATCTCAAAATATATTTATGAAAATGACCTAAAATTTTTTAGATAGGTTGATTAATTTTTTTTTAAGTGTTTCAAATGGTTTAAAAGTGATTTTAAATCTTGAAATATTTTTTTTAAAACACAGTCTGCATGCCTAATTTATAGGCTTAAAACACCATGTTTTGTGTTTTCTTGCAGTTTTAAGGTTGAATAAAGATATAAATGGATATTTTGAGTTGGTATAACATATAATTTAATGTTTGAATACATTTTTATGAATAAAAAAATTTTATTTGACCATTATAGTGCAAAATAACAATCAGACCTAGAAGAGAAGGGTACAAGCTTGTAAGTCAAAGTCAGATTATTAAAGGATATAAGATCTTAAGCACTCCCTTACACCACTTATTTATATACATTTGTTGTAAAATTGATTTAGGAGAAACATAATCTAATATATATGGTCATAATGAATTCCTCATAATCTCATGAACTTTTTGCTAAGAAAGAACAGGCTTCAAACAATAGAGAGAAGAAACATAACAAAATGGATCAAAAGTAAGGATGTAAATCCTCCCACCTACAAATCAAATGCTTAGACCTATTATTAAAATTTTAATACTAATAAATATAGGATAAAATGTGGGTTTTTATTAGTAAATCATGATGAAAACAAATGTTTGAAGAAGAAGAAGAAGAAGATTGACTGACTAAGATGTTCGACAAACATAATATCAGTGTCCCTGATTCTTCCAATTAGATTTCATTAGCCCATGAATCCTCTAAGGAAAATGATAATGGTAAATAAAATAAAAATAATGGTAATGGGAAAGTAAATGGCAATGCCCTAGTTAAAATTGTACCTTAAAGTCCTACATGGGTCATTGACTCTAGTGTTTCACATCACATGGCCTCTTCACAGATAGGGTTTAATTCCTTGGAACCATGTGATATGTCTTATATAAAAATGGGTGATGAAACTTATAAAAAAATTATTTAGAGAGGGTATATTTAATTTAGTGGTGTAATATTCAATATTTTTTAATTCTTCCCTCACTTTCAACTAATCCTCTATCAATTTACCAAATCACTCACCTTGGTTTGGGAATGCGAGTTGAGTTCACTCTAGATTTAGTGTATGTTATAGAGATGCACAGTGATACTATATTAGTAGTGGGAATTGTTGATTATAAAACTCAACTATATAAATTCTCACACTTTTTTCCTAACTCTTCTTTAGATTATTCTTATTTGGACTCACCTAAACTTGATTACATTAATGAGATTGAACATGCCTCTATTATTGATTACTCTTCTTCTAATATAGATTACTACATTAGTGATAGGGACACACCTCCACCATCTCATTGTCACCTTCTAGATATTAAGGAGTTATTCCCTAATCAGCCTACTTCTAGTCTACTTCAGACCTTACATGTAACATGTATAGTGATCTAAAACACATTAGACATCAAACAATTTAGTTTATAGTTTCAAGGCATTCCATAGACCTCCTTAGCCTTTGATCCCATTGTACCATCATTTCATAGAGTATTTGATCATCTTACCTTGAATGGGAATAATAGTTCCTTATATAGTAATCACACCTTGGTTGAAGATCCATAAGGCATTTGGTGGACACATTCACTATTTTAAAGTGATCCACTCTTTCACTACATTGACTTATAATCCATAGTCACTCCTAAGAACTTCGTTGTAGGATACAAGATGGCTATAGGTAGTGATAGACTCTAGTGTGTATTTTTATCCCTCTTATCTTCTTTACTCTATTTTTTAAGATGAGTTTTGTCCTAAAGGTTTTTTCCTTTTCTCCATATTATGGGAGTTGCATTATGTTTGGGTACCTCATCAAGCCTCATTTCTAGGACTTTTTCCCACTTTGATTTTTATCTACATGGTTATTAGTCAACTTGCTTAGGGTTATTAAGGTCATTAAGGGAAAATAAACTTAATTTATTTTTTAATAGTGAGTTCATTTGTTACCTTTTTGTTGACCTAATCTCTCGCTATATAATATACCTCTTCTGTAATTTTTATCTAATGAACTAATATGAAACTCACTTTTGATTTACATTGTTCTCACCTAATCCTAGGGTTTCATGTATTTCTTGGATGTTTATATATCTTGGAGTAATTAAAAAATTATTATGAGAATACTATAGTGGTCCATTGAAAGTATAGTATTATTATTGCATTTCAAATTTGTCAAGAGAGTGTAATTATTTTGACAATGGATTTGGTTTTATTTATTAAGTATGTAGAAGATTTTGTCTTGCATAGAATTGAGTATATATAAGAAAATAATGTGTTTTTGTACATTTCATGGTTTGGTATTCATTTTTTAATGTAAATGTTTGATACACTTTTTTTAAATGCTTTCTGAAATTCATGTTACATTGACTATGTCCAATTAAGATACCAATATCTAAATATAACCTACAATAATTGCAGCCTTATTTTATTTCATGTTCTTTGCACAATAATAAAAAATAATAATAATTCTAGTTCTTCTTTGTATAACCTACATCTAAGTATTAATACTATTATGCAACATAATCATATTTTTATGTTTTCTTATTTGTTTCTAATATTTACATAGAAAGAGAAACATGAAAATAATTGTGACTCTTTCATATTTGTTATTGATTTTGATTCAATTGTTAAATTATTTGGAAGTAATTATTTTTTAATTATTTTTGAATTCTGTAGTTTTTTGGATTGCTAATATATAAGAGATGCTTTGTGTGGCATATTTTTTGTGTTGGATTCCAAAGTTCTAAAAAATCAAATATCATTTTTTAATTCAGTGAAATTTTTAAAAAGTGATATTAAATATTACCAATGATTTATTTATTTATTTTTAGTGGCTTTGTAATTAACATCAATTTTACCATGTTAGAGTGTTTCTCATTCTAATTATAGGTATTTATCTATTTAATTGACCATTTACCAGCACTGTGAGACTTCTCCAATAGGCTTGT
This sequence comes from Torreya grandis, assembly GCA_037957365.1. Lineage (NCBI taxonomy): Eukaryota > Viridiplantae > Streptophyta > Pinopsida > Cupressales > Taxaceae > Torreya > Torreya grandis. The sequence continues at coordinate 2,741,761 of JARHVA010000168.1, read as the reverse complement.
GTGAGCAGAATGTTGGTATTTCATTTTAGATTTGTAAAAACCAAAGATAATTTTAAGAATGAGTTCTTATAAATATTTATAATATTTTAGAAAATATTAGATGACATGCATAATTTATTTGGCTAATCTTTGGAAAAATCACCATGCCAATGTAAATTGATTGGATATTTCATTGGATCTTTCAAAAATTTGTATTATTATCTAGTAAATTAAATGTAATATTCAAAGTAAAATATAATTTGTTGATAGCAAGTTGATCAGTTATTTTTTTCTTTATTGAGTCTATCAACATGATTATAATGTAATATATAATGAACATGTATTCAATCCATGTGGTTTACCTTTGCTAATGTCCTACCAAAATTAGAGTTTTGAAACATAAAATATATATTCCAAAAATAAGTGGGTATTTTTTAATTTTTGTGGTTATGATTGCCCTTATAGACATGTATATTCTTACATCTCAAATGCACGAAACCAACACACCACTAGAATAAACATGATGTTCTCAAACCAAAATGTATCCCCACTAAAATAAATTTCCTCTTGAACTATGTTTCAAATCTCCTTCCACCACCTCTAATATATCCATAAATTCCTTCCTCGCCTTCTCTTGTGTTTCCCCTATCATTTCAAACAATTGCAAGGTTTAAATATACAGCTACCTGCATCTAACATCTTAACACTAAGACAAATTAAATGGTTAGCTATTGTTGCTAATCTCATATTTTGTCATTGATATCCCAAGGTGATTCCATATTATTAAATCAAGAGCCATTCTTTATTTACAAAGTGCATTTATTTTATACCATGAAACCTATCTATATATTACCCTCTTATTTTGGTATGAATTTCCTTTTTCTCTATTATAGTGGTATTATAGTGGTATGTTTTAATGATTCTATGATTTTCACAATCCTACAAAACAAGAATTTAAATAAATATAATTACGTAAGGATGTAAATTTGAGTGTCATTTTCTAGTTAGCATTGGGATATTCAATACTTCATTTTAGCACCATTTACATTATACAATTTTTACTACCACTGCCATTATAATATTGTATCTTTATTGTGTTTACAAAATATATAATAATATGATTATTTATAACTTATCCCATAATATACGTAGATTTAGACATTGAAACCTCATTCCAAACATGGTAAATATTGTAAATACTAATGGCACAAAACAATAAGTCTTCATTTCATCTAGTTACTCATGTAGATCTAGTGTTTAATGTGTCTCAATCTTAACTTAATCTTTTAAACTACTCAAATCTTATTGTATGATTTTCACAGGCCTACAAGGTAGATAATTGATATATTGATATAATTACATAAGGATGTAATTTTGGGTGGCATTTTAGACTTTTAATTTGTGTCTTGAGTAATTAATTTTAGCACAATTTCCATTTTACAACTAGATATTCATTTCATGAATTTCATTATGAATATTTATAATTCAAATTAATTTTCACATTATTTCATTTCTAGTTTTAAAAGAATTTACTGATAGGATAATAAAAACATTTCCAACCATATATAACATATATATTGGCTAATATATTCAAGAGTAACTATTAGATATTATTACTTTATTAAAAAAAAATGGTCATTTAATATATCAAGAGTTTAAATGACCATTAATAAATACACTAATATAATAAGACTTGTAGTTTTCGTTAGTTTAGAAATAAATATCTACTTAAAAGGAATTTCATAGTTGTTTTGATTTTATTATAATATTATTAATTTTTAATAAAAATGGAACAAATAGAGATTCAAAAATCAAAAGACATCTTAAGATATTTGAAGCACATGGATGTTAAATTTAATTAGAAAAGGGTTTAGATCTAGTTTTAGCTACTTGTTCAGTTTCAACTTCAAATTTTTATAAGGTTTTCAACAACTACAAAAGTATTTATTTTGGGAACATAAAAATAATATTAAATCCACCTTCTTGGCCTCACAAGCATACACTAACCATAAATTAGTATCTAACTATTCATGAAGTAGATAGTTTTAAATTAGAAATTATATTATTGATGAAATAAGCCTTGAGAACTATCATGGAATACTTGAATAAAAAATAGAATGAATGAATAAATCCCTAAAAATTTTGATGTTGGATTCATAGGATAGAATAAACAACATTTGATAAGAAGAGGGTATGAAAATACCCCACAATAAAATAAGTGAGGATCAACATCATGATCATAAGAAAACCCATTATGCAATAACTTGTGCCTTTAAAAGGTGATAACCTTTTTAATAAAAGCAATTGGATAAACTGAGGTGGATAACATATAGAACAAAGGCTAATGGGAAAGATTCCTATTATGAAATTTAAAGGGTGTAGAAACCTATTAAGTAAAGGAACTAAATAGGAAATTTGTCTCAATTTTTTGGGTTAAACCCATTTATTGTTACCAAAAACCTTAATTTTCCACTCTTCACCTCAAATAAAACATTTCATTGGAGGAAAATGATTGAAAAATAATGGAAGAAGAGTTATGAAGAGGAAGATAGAGACATCAATCAGGGAATAACCTCATGGGACTAATTGTTTATTTCATTGTATCATAAATTTTATGTTTATACCCATGAAGACTACTTCCAATCCATTAAAAACATAAATTAATATAATTCCATTACATATTAATCAATATAATTTCACCAAACTAGCTTATTGGTGTACTACATTTTGGACTACTTTTAACCCAAGTGTCAAGTTTCTATGTACAACAATGGATTGAAAGAATCCACTATGACATACATCAAAGCTTGTATGCCAACAAATTTTGAGGTTGCCACTCATCAAGTATATTATTATTTTGAAGCCATGGTAAGTCATTTTATAGCATGAGCACCTTAAAAAATAGATACAACATCAAAAGGAGAATAAAAAAGTGCTAAAAAAACCAACCCTACCTCTTACTTATATTTTTGTGCAATGTAAAATAAAAGAAGAGAATAATATACCCTACTACCATTGCTGACTTATGCTCAAATGGACTTTTTTTAGAAATAAATAAGTTTGGTACATGGATAAGTGTAAATTCCATAGAAGAATCTATATGTTTTAATTTTTGGATGAATATTTGAAATAAATTGTTAGTACCATTATTGGAGAAATGGAAATGAAAGAAGATACTGAAATAGAGAGCCAATAACAATAAGAGATGTCAACCTTATCCCTTGTTACCTTGATGGGAATTACATAATACCAAAATTTTATGGAAATAATAAAATTGAATAATAGAATTGCAATAATCCTCATCAGTTATGATAGTCCTCATAATTTCAAAGATGTTAAATTGGTGATTTATGTAGTTTTTAATGTTATCTCATTACAAAACTTTCAAGTTTCAGTGAATAGTGACAGTATGATGGAATTTAAAGGAATAATCCAAGATACTAAAATTTTAATTGGATAATTGTGAATTAACTTATATTTTATATTGAATAAAACTCTGGTTTTTATGTTGTAGATCTGGTAAGTTACAATGGGATCTGATTTGATCATAGGATCAAAATGGCTAAAACATTATGAAACAAATGAAAATGGATGAGTTTTACATTAAATTCAAATGAGAATAAAAAATTATTATAATTAATAGCTTATTATGTGAAAATTGTGTTACATATCCCAATGTAATTCTATGAAGAGCTTACATGGTAAGGTTAAGTCATAAGAAACACCAACACAAAAAGAGGTACAAAAATTGATTGATGATGTTTTAGATATATTTCAAGGTTTATCATAATATTTTCCACCAAATGGAGAACAACTACAAGAAAATGTTACTACGACAAAATTATTTAAGGGTGAAATAGAAAAAATATTCAAGAACTATTGGACATGGTCCACATAATGCCTAGTAAAAGTCTCTTTGCCTCTGTGATGATATTAATAAATCATGGTTACTTTTGAATATACATCATAAAATTAATTAAATAATATTACAATAAAAAATATATTCCCTATTGCACATATAAATTAAATTGTGGGTTGAGTTGCATGGAGCACCCATGTTTACAGAGATTTATTTGAAATATAGATATAACTAGATTTATGTGAAAGGATAATTTTTAAGATAATTTAAAACATTAACTCCCAAATATCCAAGGTAGTATAATTTTTTCTCTTAGACTAGAAAATGGTCCCAATTGACCTATGCACAACTTCCACCCAAGACATAATAATACTTTTAAGGCATGTTTATAATTAATTGCCCTATCAAAATTTATTCACTTTATTCATGTGGGATACTTAGTTTATAAAATATATACCCAATTCCTACCAAATATATCTGGTATATTGAACCTTAAAAAATAATCAAAATTGGGTTAGCAGACCCACATTCTATAAAATATTAGTTACATAGAAAAAATGGTTGGACCCACTACTTAAATTAATTATTGAAATTTAATAAAAAGACTCATAAAAAATATATGATAATAATGTTTTCCCATACATAATTAAAAAATTATATTAATAAATTTAATTTATGCATGCCAAAATGGATTGGCTCAGTAAGAAATGGGAATGTGAAACAATTATGTTTCCCAACCATCAAGGAATGAATCTCAAGCCAAGAAAGACAATGGGTAGTTGATAAATGATCATTTTGTCCCACAACACAACTCTCAAAATGATAAAATTCAACACAATATATAAGTTACATTGCTTGGAACATAGGGATTAACACTTGAAATTGTAAAGGACATTTAATGTGAAGTATCATAGATGAAAGCTTTTGAAATGTTACTCCATGAAAAATATGACCATAATGTTTTGTTTTTGTCATAATATGTAAGATAATATTTTTAATCTCATAATTTTTCATCATTTACATGTATTTTCAATGGAAAAATGCACTTTTAAAATAGTGCATCAACTATTAGCATGGTTACTAAATTCGATCAAATCTGCACAATAAACTTGCGTACATAATGTGTGAAATTTTAAGTATATTGAATGTTTTTCATTTCATAAATACTATATGTTTTAAGTTTTTTAATATTTTATGGACTAAAAATGAGTATTATAATTACACTTGTATACTATTTTACGCATATTGAATTTTTTTCATTTCATAAATACTATATTTTTTAAGTTTTTCTATATTGTATACTATATTACATGGATGTTTCCAAACCAAGGGTTTTATAAAATTTGGGTTTACATGTTTTAGACCCATTTCCATTTCCTAATAATTTAGATTCATGTTATTTAAAATTTTAACCATAATAATTCTGGTATTACATTTATCTTGTAATTCTATTTGTTCACGTATTTCTATTCTTAAATTTATATTGTGTATTTTGAGCAGTTTCAATCAACTACTCATTTTATTACACTTGTAGATTGTTTTATGCCCTACATAAATTATGGTGAGAGTGTTGAGTATTTATTTCAAAGTTAAAAATTTATAATCATCTTTGTATATCAATGTAATTTGATAGTTTAAGCATGATCCTCAAAATTTAGTAGCTTATTATAAAAAAATGACCTCATCAATCAACTATTATCTCATTACTATACCTTTAGTATTATGAATTGTCCTATACTTAACTATTATCTAATCATATGTATGGCCCCTCAATAACCATATAAAAATTAATTTGTTGCACTCCAATGTAGTATATAATTCATATGCAATATATACATGAGACAATTTCAATATATGAAAATAAAAAACATATCACTTTGTAGTGGATGCCAACATCTTTAAAATATAGCATGAGAATAAGGTAAAGAAGTGCATTTCATTTCACAATTTAAAATAGAAAAAAAACTCCATCTTGATAAAATATAGATTATATGACAGATAAGCTAATGCTAACACAACTTATACCATGATTAGATATATCAAAACCACACAATATACTAAGGCATAAAAATGTTTGATTGTATTTTCAATAAGTACAATCTTTGACCTAATTTTTTTTTTGGAACTTTATTAAATTATAAGGTCTAAAAAACTATTGTTGTTGCTTTTAACACCTTGGTATTAGTTAACTCGAGTAAATTAACAAGAGGATAAATTCTTTCATCCATTTTATAAACAAATTTAAATTTCTTATTTTGAAATGATTGAATTTTTAAAAATTCTCATTACTTTTTAACCTCCAAATTAATAATAAGCTACTCAAATGATACATACCTAACACAAGTTTTAATTGTGCCATTTTCATTCACAATATTTTTGATAGCATCAGAAACCCTTCGAATTAAACCATTCACAATACAAGAATTGGTAATATTTCCATATTTTTAAATAAATAAACAAGACTAGAAAGAACACCTACATCTGCAATCAGTCATTGATGCTCTAGATCTTCATAAGTAAACCAAAGTGTCATTTTTAACTAAATTCAAAGTAAAACTAAAATTTCTAATGCAATCTACAATCCATAAATTTCAATGAATTCACATATAATGTAATTTTCAATTCATCCTTTAAAGTGAAATTAGTGATCTATTGACATATAAAACCGTATGGATTATAAGATGAATCAAATAACAAGGAAAAGTGTAAAATGATTAGGATGAACCTTGGATACAACTTACATATGTTCACCAAATAATCAAAAAAAAATTGACACTTGAAATTATAAATATGATAGAAGAAAAGGATATCATAAAGTCTTTATTGCAAAAAATACAATTGCTAAGATTTATTTGAATATAATTTAACAAGGTTTTTTTTAATTAAATTTGTGTTTCATGAGAAAAATGGATATCATAATCTTCTTATTAAAATTAATTATATATAGTGGATAGGAAAGATTGATTGATTCACTTTAATTTTATAATAATTTGAGATGGGATACCCAACAAAATAAAAGTTGAACCAAGCACAAACTTATTATAGAGAATTAAAATTCATCTTAAAGCACATTTCCACATAAATATAATCGTACTTGTCACATAAAATACACATCGCCCTAAAAATATTTGCATAAAGAGCCTCAACAACTACACTTGCATTCACCATTTAATTTGATAATGTGTATAAACTCAGAGACATAGAAAGACTTTTTGTCTCCATTATCCAAAGACAAAGATGGATTTTTGTAAACATATATTACACAAGATTAGACATAGTTTATCATATCGGAATAGCTATACATCAATATGAATATTTATATAATATTCATGCATGAGTTCGTGCTTTTAATAGTATTTAAGGATTAAAAAGCATAGAATCCCTTGCATTTTTAATATATATTAAAAATCAAGTATAAGGCACGATCTCTCCCCCATAACTTTGAACATGGGAGTTTTAAATATATATATTTTTAAATAAAAGTACGAATAGACTAATCATAATTGATTTATGGATTACATTTTCTAACTATGAGAGATATAAGTGGTTCCAACACAATAAATAATATTTGGGCATCAATTTTAAAAATATTTTTTTATGATATATATTTTTATTATTATTTTTTGAAAAATGTAAATAAATAAAATATTTTTAACTTTAAAATTTTATATAAGTGAGATAATATATATCATCTTTCTTATATATATAACATTCTTTAGGTAAATTTGCAATAATATTTAATATATTTATGGACACATATGGTATTATCAAAAACGAAACTAAAATTCAACTATAATAAGAAAAATAATAATTTAATTCCTAAATTTTATCAACTAACGATCTAACTATTTAATTTATCCTTAAATCAAATTATCCATTAATCTATCTAATAACTTAAGCATTAGAAATAGATTGAATGAAATTCACATTTCCAATACTACAATATAAATATCTATTTGAAAATCATATGGAATTATTATTGTTTCCCTTTCATTATTTTGATATAGATAACAACAAGGTATTTATCCTTTGCTTTCAACCATTTATTGAAAAATTGGTATCCCAAGAAATAAGAAAACAAAGTATGGATATCCATCAAATTATAATGGAATGTTTTTTTAAGAGCGTTTGTATGAAAATTTAGAATCATACACATAAAAATCAATTGAATCAGATGTCTTATGAAGGAATGAGATAATATTAGTATACTAATGGCTTGGGTATCCCTGAACACAACTGTCAAAGTATATTTGAAACCAATGTTAATAACTTAGTTAACTTGTTACTGATCAGGAAGAACTATGGTTAAGCTTTAAAAAGTAAGGATGACCCAAAATTTTAAGTATTTTGGGTTTGCTACATTTTCACAATAATCATGCCATTAACAAGAGCATAAGTTTAAAAATGCATTACCTTCATTGGAATAAGTCTCAAAGTACATTTAGCTTCCTTTTCAACTTTGTGTTCATATGCAATAGGCCCTTCTCCCTCATTAACTAGATGCACATGAAGATGTTAAACTAAATTAAGGAGAATATTGGAAAGGGTTGTTGAATTTGGTTTCACACCTTCAAGTTGCATTTTTTGAAAAAAAATTGCATCTTTTCTTTATCTATTTTTTTGCATATCCAGTAATTATTACTATCTAAGAGATCATACTTGGATGACCTATTATATAAAATATATTATGATCATTCTCTAGTCTACCACACTTTGTATACATGTCTATAAGATCATTCCTCACAAAGACATTAGACTAGAGTCGACTTCAAATTATTTATTTATGGATCTACATGCCTTTCTCCAAAGTCACTTGGCTAGCACATGTAATAAGAACACTGACAAAGATTTTTGCATTTGGATTCACACTTGTGCTTTGAACTTTTTGAAAACGTTTGATGGATTCATTTGTATTCCCATTATATGCATACCCTACTATAATTTTAGTAAAAGAGATAACATTATGATCAAGAATTCTCTAAAAGAGATTCCCTACATCACCAATATGCCCATTATGTACATATACCATAAGCATTGCATTCCATGAGACCACATCTCATTGGGGAGCTATGTCAAACACTTTTCAAACATCATTTATGCTACCACATTTTTCATACATTTCAACAAGGGAATTATCCATAGTGATAAAGACATCAGTTCACTTATCGCTATTTCTCTATGGATCTCCTTTCCCTATTTTAAGGTTGATAATTCAACACATGCTAAGAGAATAATGTTGAAAGTCTTCGAATTTAGATTTACACATGTTAGATAAAATTTTCAATATAGTTTAATGCATTGTTACCCATAAACATTCTTCACATATCCCATTAAAATTTCCAAGTTTCCTTTCACTTCTCATTATAATTTTTGGATCCCCTTACTCCATGACATTATAATTTGTCTTTATCCATGACATTCTGGGAACCAGTGCACTGACCCTACATACTTTTTCCTTTGACAACTATCTTGGGCTCAAATAGCTCCCTAAGGTGAGATTGAAGATTATTGACATTCTGAATACCCTCTTACATAGCATCCTTGTTATAATTTACTGAAAATTTGATATTGTTACAAAGTTTCTCATTATCTTGTTCTAAAATATCCACCCTAAATAAGAGACTCTAAATTTTTTGATCATCCTTCCTGGTCAAAGATATTTGGTTCAACCTAATGTTTTCTTGCTATAGGTAATTCACCTTACCTTTAAGCTCCATAATCTCTCTCATAAAACAATGTATTATAGATTTTTGAAGATCTAGTTCTTCAACTATATTATTTGAATTATCCTTGCCCTTAAGAGAAGTCACCAAGTTATTAAAGGCCATTTTTGGTCTTTCAATTTTTTATTAGCATAATTCTCCCCTTTATTTATAGGGGAATCCTTAGACACACCTTTCTCAGCCTCAGGAACAACATTCTAAACTGACTTATTTCCTTGTTCTTCATCCTTCTAGCCCTCCCCTGAAACATCTCTAACATCATCTACATCAATATCAACCCCTGCTTAATCACCCATTTTTATTTGCATTCCCTATTTCCCTAGACTAACCCTCGTATACTTTGAAGCAATATGGAAGCATTTATTGATATTCTCATATGGATTCAGATTCTTCCTTTCCACATCTTTGGTCCTATTATCCACAAGTTTTTTATTGATCTCTATAGACCTACTCAAGCTCCCAAGGTATTTTATCCAAACTTTTTTGAAATGTCAACTGGAGCATCCTATGTATATTTATTTTGAGGTTAAGGAAGGTTTGGGCTAATTTGGTTCATACCCTTAAAGTATTTATGTATGATTTAAATCACTCCTTCATGTCTTGGGGTCGAATAATTACCATGTTTGAACTTCATGATCAAAACCTCCATTGATTTTAGAATGAAGAAAGGGAGACTAAAGGGAATACCATGCCTAAAATATTTCAAAATATTAAATAAAGACCATCTAACTACATTAAACCTACATTTTAGGGTTACATACTACATCAAATGATAGGCAATCTCCACATATGGATTGGGTAAGGATTCTTGATCGAAACCATTATGCAATAGTTCTAATCGTTCTCCCTCTTCTAAGAATGTCTCTTTATCCCTTTTGAAGTCTCTCATAGAGTTTTAAATCTTAGTTTCCTCAATATCTATCCTAGTGACATGGGAAATGAGTTCTTCTATGATATCAAGAGTAACTCCATGATAGTAATAGTTATATCCTCTTAAGCTTTCACAAACATCATCAAAATGTCCCTGTCATATCCTTCTATGTGCTTATCATGTTATTATATTTTGGTAGGGTTATATTATATTAAAATGTATGATAATTAATGGCTCTGATGATGTTGGTGAGAAACTCTTTGATTCTATGTGTATCAAGTAAAGGTTTTGAAATATCATTTCAAATTAAATGGTAGTTTCTTAAAAGGTGTAAGTTATTCTATAAGGGTTGTATTTTTTGGGGGAAGTAAAGTGGGGGTTTGTATAGAAAAAGAGAGTAAATTTATAGTTGTAACTCACTTGAAACCCATGGCCACTAACCCCATATCACATTTTATGCACAAATTATTAGGAAATAATAATCTAATATTTTTAGTGGAAGTGATGGTGTAAAATGGGGTTGTGTGTTTCTTCATTCAACAATGAGTTGTGAAGTGAGAAGATACTATGTTTCATAGTGAGATTGATAAATTATGAAGTGTCAAGGAAAGGTAAGGCCATATAGAGATTGAAAGTGGTGAAATGTTTCGAAGTGACCTAGGAGATGATAGTGAGAGGAAATGAGATGGTATTTCATCTGATGAACTTGAATAAGAATGGAAAGACACATGTGTAAAGTTCAATGGCATGTTACCTCTGTTAATGCAATCTACAGCATCCATTGAATTATTTAAATTACCTAATACATGATTGGAATAGGTGTTATCTCAATGAAAATAGGGGTTAGATATCTAATGACTCCTCTAAGAATAGAGAATGCACCACATGTCAAATTATATAAGTCTATAATTTGACATATTACTCAAATTATATACATGTCAAAAGAGACTTCATTGACATATGGTACGTAGCTACAATAGAAAATTAATTAAATGAAAATTACAAGTACTTCAACTATTTAGAACCTAATTGGATGAATCTAATACCAATTAGATCAAAAATAGAAAAAGATTCTTCAATGAAAGATGCCTTCTATATAATCTAATATATTGTCGGATGGCACGTGCAAATAGATATGGATACATATATTTCCAATATTTTTCCATTCTCATTTTGAGTATCACTAACAATAACCATTGTCTTTATAAAAATAGTACTCACTTCTCTTTATTTGGTGGATAGAGGAAAATTAAAATTTCTAACTGGGCCATAAGTGCTACCAATTTTTAGTAGTTTATTAGACCTAAGTTTGAATCCTAACTAGTCTCTACATACTCTCTCTAAGTGATACAGTGGTTTGATGTATCTCAAATTAAACACCAGCTCGGTTGTTATATCTTATTTATTAGAGGTTACAACTACCATACTAAAGAATGTAAGTTATGCTAAAATGGATACTTTTTTGTTTTGGTAAAGAAAGGTTTTATAAATCAAAGGAGTGTAAATCAGTCATTGTACCTAATTCAAAATCTATGACCACTAACCATATATTACCTTTTGTGCATGAAGGGTTAAGCATTAATGTTCTTATATATGGTGAAGGTGAGTATTTCTTCAAATATCATGTCAATAATTTATGTGGGGAGGAGATGTTCCATTTCATGATGAGCCTGAGTAATGGTGAAGTAGTCTGAAAGGGAAAGGCCATAAAAAATATGAAATATTTCAAGGTGAGATAGGTGGTGATGGTAAGGAGTAATGATAGGGCATTTTAGGTGATATTGTACACTAGATGGTCCATATCATAAATCAAACCCAGATTCAAGGTAGCTAGTGGATTTACATGACCTACACCCATTGGTAATGGGTCTACAACCTACAAGGTGATATCATCTTTGATTGGTTATTTTATATTATCAAGGGTGGATGAGGATGTCATGACAATTTATTGATTGTGGAATGGATCCATTTCTGATGTGTGGCTTGAATTAATGATACATTGTTATTGATGTGGGGATAAGACATTGAGGTTCATGAGTTTATATTTATATATACTAATTATAAATATAACATATTATAATAGTATACAGTATATTATATATATATATATATATATATATATTTAATAATATTATAATGATATTATATATATATATAAAGGTTTCCTCCTACTATAAAGTATATTAACATATAAATGGAAATGTTGAATAGATAATCATCATAAAAAATAGGTCAACCATCAAATTTAGGCCCTAGTGATAATGATACAAAGTGTATGAATTAGAATTAAGGCCTAAATTTGATGGTCGACCCTGCCTATCATGATTTATTTTATGATAATTATTTATTCAACGTTGCCTTTCAAATGTTAATATAATTCATAGTAGAATAAATAAACATTAGATAATGTATGTATGTATGCCTACATACATACATACATACACACACACATATATATATGTATGTATACATATATACATATATATATATATATATATATATATATATATATATATATATATATATATATATATATATATATATATATATATGTATGTATGTATGTATGTATGTATGTGTGTGTGTGTGTGTGTGTGTGTGTGTGTGTATACATATATATGTGTGTGTGTGTATATGTATGTATGTATGTATGTAGGCATACATACATACATACATATATATATACATATATATATATATATATACACACACACATATATATACATATATATACATGTGTGTGTGTAATCCTTTATAGTTTTTTATAGTATGCTTAAAGTTTTACCTTTCATCTAATATTGTATCTTAAAAATATTGTATATATTTTATGACTCAAAACATAAATACTACCATACAGCCATCAAATTTAGGCCTTGTTTGAAATTGATTGGGGTTAAAAATGAATAATGATTTTTTTGTTCTTTGCACATTAATTAAACTAGAATTTTTCCCAAAGGTACAAGTTATGTTAGAAAAGGGTGTAATTTTATGTTTTGGTAAATTGGGGTTTTGTAAAGTGAAAGAGTGTAAATTGGCAATCATAATTTAATTGAAATTTATGGCCACTATCTTATATCACATTTTTTGCAAAAAATATTTAACAATAATAATTTGGTATTTCTAATGGAGGTGATGGTGTAAAATGAGGTTATGTTTTCCTTCATATGGCAATGAGTTGTGTCAGGAGGAGATGTTTCATTTCACAATGAGATTGAGAAATGGTGAAGTGGTGGGGAAGGGCAAGGCCATATAGAGGGTGAAAGTAGTGAAATATTTGAAGGTGAGTTGGGTGGTGATGGTGAGTGGAAATGATATGGTATTTTAGACTTGAAGAAGCCCAGGAAAATACACATGCAAAGTTCAATGACATGTCACATTTGTCAATGTAATTTGTAGCTTCCAAAAAACTATTTCAAATACCTAATACATGATTGAAACATGTGTCATATCAATGAAAACAAGACTCATATATCCAATGGCATGCACCATATGTTAATTTAGATGAATCTAAAATTAATTAAATGAAAATTGTGTCTACTTTTATTATTAAAAACCTAATTAGATGAAGCTAAAACCAATTAGACAAAAATGGAAAAGGCTTATTCAATGAAAGAGGTCTCCTATATAATATAATTGATCGATGTAGGATTTCATATAAAAATAGGTAAAGAATAAAATATTTATAATATTTTTCCATTCTCATTATTTTTAACACTAACAACAAATATTATATTCATAATAGTAATGTTTAATTATCTTTATTTAGTGAATATAGATAAGGTAAAACTATCCAGATAACCACAATCACTAACAATTTTGTGTAGTCGGTTGTACTTGGGTTTTAAATCCCCAACAGTATTTGAATACTATTTACAAGTGTTATGGTTATCTAGTTTATCTCAAATTAGGCACCAGCCAAATATTATATATTGTATTTCAGAGGCTACAACTGACATATTGATGATTTTAAGTAAGACTATAAATAAAATTTAAAATTATGATAAATGGTAAAATCCTTTTGATATTGGAATTTTCCACACTTGAATCAAGTTACAAGACCACTTCCCTTACTTATACCACCTTTTCCTATGTACCTTGAGGTTACTCCATATTGATTAGACCCAATATCTTGATTGAATCACTGCCCTAGTTATACCTTCCCTCTTGGTTCTAGGAATTCCTCCATTTTAAATTTGGTAAAAATCCACCTTAGTTTTGGTTAAACTTGTCGCCTTGAGGTTGATTATAACCTACATGATTCTGATAATCACCTTTATATTTTAGTTATTGTGTAATGATAACTTAGTGTATCCCCATCTCATTATTTTATGTAATATCTTCTATCAATATGAAATTCTCTATTTTTTATGTGTTCATATCATAGATATTATAGTAATAAGTGACATTGATTTTCCTGGCACACCACAACAACAAAAAAATTCATGTTTCTTGATTTACCGTAGAATTTTCACATGAAAATGTCATAACTTCCACCTTATTATTTATGTAATTATTCTTAGTGTGACCCCCCACTTCATATGTGGGACACCATGAAGGTTTTGACACATCCTATGGAAAACTTGTTGAAATATTTTATGATTATGTCACCATATTTGAAATATGGGATTCAATAAATAGGATTAATCTTGTAATTTATTTCCTAACAACATCAATTTTAAATGAAACATTAAATGTTTTGTGCACATAAAAAAATTTATTCATTTCCATTTTTATTTTGAACATAAACAATAATTCATCTACAAACTAGTGTGCATGTTGCAATGGGTGGATCTCATTAGACAATTTCAACAATAATGTCTTAAAATATGTATTATATGCACACACATTTTCACTTACATCTTGCTTGATCTAATTAAGGGTATATATTAGTTGTTGCTAAAACTATAAAATATGGAATTACTTTAGAAAGGAATTATCCAATTTTTTAAAGTTGACTATCATTTAATTTGGTTCATACTTTCAATACTAGGTATGCACACAATCTAAGAATGTCATCACATATTGTCTATCCTTTTTCTCTTATGTTTTGACTCCTTTTACAACACATGATCCCTCATTTTTGTATGTGTTATATGGAATCCTTAATCCCATATATTGTGGTAAATTCATTGACTTGTGTATAAAAAATTTAGATGAGTCACCACTTATTGTTATTTTTTTTGTCATTGATTATTTCACCCATATGTTATACCTCTTCCTAATCCACTAGGATCCCCTCCTCCTACCAATTTATTTGGTCCTAAGATACACTATATATTTCCTCCATGACTTATAATTTTGGCGTTCACCTATGGATTATTCACTCCACCCAATGGACCTTATTCATTTGCTGCTCTTATTCAAGAAATAGTTGTCTTCTCCACTCTTTCTTACATGCACTATCCTTATACACACGTATTACCTTTTTCCTTCAAATTTTTAAATAATTTTTTTTCCAAATTAAAATTCCCATGACTCATCAGTCTATACTTATTTACCTTTAATAATTATAGATTAATTTCTTCCTCTAAATGTAGATGTGTGTGAGTTTTAATGTCTAGTGAAGCAGATTTAGAGCCTCCTTCAACTTTGTGCATCCTTCCTAAATTATCTTTATATATCCAATCATAATATTCCCATTGATTTTATTCAAATAGGGAACATTACATGTGCACATCACCATAAAAAAATGAGTGTCTTTCACCTTTATGAAAACATGTTATATGCCATCTCTACCTCTCATGTATTTTAATAATTTCTCTTTGGTTAAACTCTCAAATCCATTTGTAATCCTTTGAATTTATTAATTTATCTATTATTTCATTATATTTTTTGATCCTCTCTTCCCTCTCTTTATTATACTCCATCTTCATGAAGGTTAGTTTCACCAAAATTAAGCAACACTCACTCTACTCTTCTCCACACTTTTGTCCAACCCGAATTACATTTGAGAGTTGTCAACTCAACGGTAAGGATTAACTAAATCCTATCAATGAGAAGGAGATAATGTCTATTTTTCAAGAAATAAAACAAAGGAGACCATATTTGATGGGTAGACACTTTAAGATGAATACAAATCATGATAGTCTAAAATACGTCTTGGAATAAAGGTTGTCATCTAAAGAATTAAAAAATGGGTGACTAAAATGTTATCATTGTTGATGTCTTAAAATGACGCTAGATCTTAATCAACAACAATGGGAAGTTTCAAGCTGTGGGACAATGTGGCTTGAAAACAACCTCCAGATTTTAAAGAAGCTGGTCTCTTCTTTTGTATTGGGTGTTGGGGAAAAGGGATAGGAGACTTAACAGAAACGCAAAATGCAGGAATTGAAACCTAAATATGGCGATGCACCTGAGAGTAATCCTAATCCTAACCTGAGCATAGTGAAACTATTATGTGATTCTATTACATTTAAGAGCAGACAAGTGCATGATCAATGTAAAAGATTGGAATAACAGAAACAGAGGCTCACAATAGGGGAGTCTTTTGCTGAGATACATGAATTGTCAACAAAGGCATAGTGTTCAATATTCTTAATAGAATATTCCAATCACATTAGAGGCATAGAAGTCATGCACAGTTATGTAGAACTTCAGACTCCAGAAAACAGGACAGAAGCAAATAACATTTCCAATCACAACACTAGAAAATCTACAGCATAGACTAATTTGCAAATGACACAAATGACATCAACAAGGGCATAGTGTTCAATTTTCTTATTGAATCTTCCAGTCGTACAAAAGATGCAGAAACACATACAGTCATATAAACCTTTCAACTCAAGAAAATGTAACAAAAGCAAATGATATTATTGGTCAAAAACTCTGAAAGTCTAAAACTATGAGAATTCCCCCCTCCTTTTTTTTTTAGATTTTACAATTCTTCTTCTTTTATATCCCCAGATGTCTCCCTATACTTTCTTTCCCACGCAATATTCTTCATCCTTCTCTCATAGGGGACAAACAGATCGTGCCTTCAATGCTGTGGGTGGCTCCAAAAATCTACCCGATGAACTGTTTCATCTACTCACATTAACTCCAGCCGATTTTCCCTCCATTTCACTTTAGGTAACCGATACATGGAACACTCTGCTATGTTTGAAATAGGAGAGGACACTTAGTCAATTTTCTAAAAATCCCCTTGATCACCTAGAATACACTAACAAATGCCACTTAGCACCTTCCGCCTGATTCATCGAAGACACGCGGCTCTTTCCACTCCCCTTTGGCTGTGCCGTGGTATCATTAGGGGCATATATTGGACTCCTATAGATGGTGACATTTGGCAGCTTCCGTGGCTTCGAGGAAGATAAGTGGCATCTTTTGCTTCTTCTATGGATGGAGTAGAGGGGGACCCAGAGAGTGACACTTGGCAGCATCCGCTGCTTTGTGGCACTTGAGCAAAATACAACGATGCCTTTGTGCGTTGAATGGAAAGCATTAGACTCATGGCTTCCTGAATGCTGACATGTGGTGGCTTGCAATTTTTCTCCAAAAAGGTCTTTTAGGGCCTCTGCAATTGCCACTTGGTGCTTTTCGTCTTCTCTGCTGCCTTATGGTGAAAGTCTCTGAATGAAGTGCGGATGCCGATATGAGACACAGATGTTGACACATGGTGCATTCTGCTTAACTGCTACTGGGTATGTGGCATGATCCGTGGTTCTCAAAGGTTACAAAAAGGCAACTCGGGGGACCCCAACTATCAGCTTTGTCTTCTGAAAAGTGACGCTTGGCAGCATCTGCTTGAACTAATACTCGGGCAAAAATGAGATGAAGGAAACAAGGGGAAAAAAACTTGCTCGGAGGGTGACACTTGGCAGCTTCTGTTGCATCTCAATACTTGGGCAAAACAAACCGGCCCTCTGCTTCAAAATTCTATCGCTCCGCCTGAAGAACCAAAATTGTAGTGCTCAAATCAAAAAATAATTAAATACGACGTAGAGTAGAAAATTAATCTACAGTTATTGGTGACCATTAGGGATTTTGAGCTTGCTAAAAAAGAACCCGACTCCCGCTCGATCAAAATTTCAAAATTTATAGCTTTAAAAGCATTGTCTAGAAGATAGACCACTCATGGTCGGATAATCCTTCCTTTCTCTGCAATTCATCAAAAGCCAAATCCAATCTAATTAGATCCTTATGCGAAAAGGTTTGCAAGATCTGGGCAGTGGCTTTCAGCCTGGATTCTAGCCAAAAAATAGGGATTAGAACATTTTCGACCTCAGAGGTTGGAGAATCATCCCACAAGCTCTAAAAAATTGTTTGATCCCTTTACCTGGCTAGCATCAATGGATGGATTTGATCCACTAGCAACACCATCCTTGCATCTGGAAATGGGGAAGGAAGGCCCAGTTGCACCAGATCTTTAATGTGTTGCCTCATTTTACCAATGCCTTCTTCGACGACATCGAGATAACTTCTACAGTTGTTGGCTGTGGCATTATGACTGAGCTCCTTGCTAACCTGTTTTGTGATGGCCATTTTGTTAGGAATCCCCATAGTTACCAATGTTGCATCCCTTGAGTTGTAGAGCTTCTCTAGCAAAGAATGAGAGTCTGCGACTCTCTGGGAGATAGTGGTCAAAGTACTCTATACCAGATCCTCAACCATCTCGCACAGTTACTGCGCATGGCGTAGGAAGGTGAAAAGTGGCCTAAGCTAGAGAATCTCCAAAGAGATTCTCTCCCATGCTGACTTGTAGAGTTCCTTCACCAGCTACACCATTTCAATACCTCTTGGCCTATTGGCCAGCTCAATTGTTAGTTGCACGGTCCGCTGCTACTCTACCTGGAGCTGGGCTTGAAAAGCCACACCCTTGTTTTGTTCTTCCAGCAACCCTTGATGTGATTGGGTAACCTGCAGTTGGAGTCCTTCGATTCTTCCCTACAATGTTGCATTGCCCATCTTAGAGCTGTTGTTGCACCTTGGAAATTTCAAGCTCTACTTTTAGAGAATCATTTTGGGCCTAAATTACCCGTTGAGTCTGGAGGGAAACAGTATCTTGTAACTATTTCTGCAAACTAGCTACCTCATTATCCTTCTGGTTTATTTGTTCGGCCAAACTATTGCAGTTTGCCTTTTTTGTGGCCAAGTTAGCCTCCGTCTTTTGCAGTCTCCTCGATATCCTCAAATAATCTTTTGTGACCACAAAAGTGGATTCGGTCATGAGCTTGACTCTATCTTAAGGCCTGAACAGGGACATGTCGATGGCCACTGTGTTCATGTTGTATTCTTCCAGATGCATTTGTTTGCTTGGCTTGGCAATGTTGGGGGACAAATGCGTCACCGTTAGTTGTTGTTGAATGGGGTCAAATTGTGACCTCAAATGTGGCACTGTCGGTGCTTTATTCATTTTACTCCTCTTCTTCTCTAATCAGGCTTCTCTTGCCTTCCTTGAGGCATCAGCCTGCGTCTGGAAATTGGAAGGGGATGCAATATATCCCCCTACAAAGGGAAATCCTTGCGGCAAGCCGTATTGGAAAACCATTGGCTGGCTGGGGGTGAGTTGAAGGGGCATTTTTTTGGGAATGGAGGGGGAGAAATAGGGTAACGTTAAGGCTTGAGGCATGGATTGAGAGGGAGGAGGGGGAGTAATTCCTACCTAAGGAGAAGTTGTAGTGATCTGCACTAGGCAATGTGAAGGTTGTTCTTCCTCTTCTGGGTCCAATTGGGACTGCACCCTTCCTCTCTTCCTAGGTGTTTCTGATGTTCCCACCATTTCTAAATCTCTTGTATAATAACCTGGTATGAACCTTTCGCAAGATAAAAACATGCTTGCTGCAACAAATTTCACTAGGTGCCACAATCACAATGAGAAAGATATTTTCACAAGAATGCTTGAGAGTTTGTAAACTTTACAATTTGGTAAGGGATTTTTATGGGCCTATCAAGTCCCAAATAGCATTAAATTAAGGCAACCGTTAGCAAATCCTACTCAATCTTCGGGAAACAGCGAGGCGGACACATTATGCAGCTCAAGGTACCTTGGAGATTTTGAAATATTTGGGGAAGCATTTATTGCAGCAAAAAATAAAGAATTAAATAATTTCTAAGACGCCGACTCTACGTTTAAAACGCTTATTTTAAAAGAAAAGCAGGAAAGCAAAAAACAAAACAAAGCAATGCGGGAATGGAAACTACCTAACTACATTGATTTAAAATCCTTATTTTCCTCCGAGATCAAAAATGAACTTTCCCACGTCCTCTTTATGACAAACCAACTTGTGTTGCCATACCAGTGATTGCAACAGATATGTCGTTGATGGAATGTTCTCTGCACCAGCCACACAGATCTGCCTGCACCAGAACGAGTCTGAGCAAAATGTGTATTCGACACCTATGAACTCTTCTTGTCCTTGAATGCCCATTGAATACTGGTTCTTCATGTTGTCGAGTGTCATCAAGAAATCATGGGCTATTGGTTCTTCATGCTGTGCCTTTTGATATCCATTATCTTTTGGCACATCTTCTTCATATTCCAGCTTTATTTCATCAGCATGCTCTTTGATGACTTCATCCTCTTGCAAGGATGAATTAAAAGGCTGGCATCTATTCTGCATACTCATTTGAATCTCAGGGCTTTCTTCTTCATCTGAAACTAGCTCAGTGCCTCCTATCTCAATGACTTGGTCGAGGGAGTGTCCATGTTCCTCCATATCCTCTTGCAAAGTGAGGAAAAAATCAGAAATGATCTCCTCCTCATCAGAAGTTAAAGAAAAAGCTTGTGGCTTATCCTCTTGCTCATCAAAAGGAGAGTCTATGGTGATCTCCTCCTCCTCTATACTGATGAAATCATCTTGACTATCCATGAATTGAATGCACTCCTCTACAAAGTTTTCAGCTACTTCATCATCCTCTTCAGTCCAACTTAGAGACTCGTCATCATGCTGAAAGATCTGGGGAGTGGTATAAGAAGTTTCTTTTGAAGTGGGCTCATAGGAATTTTCATGGAAGTGAGGATCCTTTTGAGGAATGGTGGGGGAGAGTTGAGGAAGAAGTGATGGTCCAGGGTCATCCTAACTTGTTGCTGACATGGGCTCTGCATTATTGGGGAATTGACCTTGACAATTTTGACCTTGCCCATGAATAGGGGTGGCATATGCCTGATCTGGAATTTGTGGTGGTGGATATGAAGTTTGGTAGATTTGATAAGGATGGTTCTCATGAATGCCTAGCCTCTCTTCTATAAATGCAATCAATCCACACACATCTAACATTTTGTATGTAAGCTCTTGCCAATATGCCCTTTCAATGGGATCCCACTCACTTTTGATCAGGTCTATTGCCTCCCTCACTTGATAGATGACCTGACAAGGAATTTCTTGACCACATCCCCTTCTGTTATCAAGCTCTAACACATATTTTTTAAATCCTAGCAATGCTTTTTTGAAAGTGAAAATAAGGTTAGGTTCAACATGGGATGAGACATATTGGGGGGACTAGGCATAAGACTGATGTGGCTCATAACAATATGCATCCTCATTACTCGACATGATTCTAGGAGAAGCTTGTTCTCGATAAAACATATTTGAAGGAGAATAAGACTCATAGCTATGAGTTACAGAGTTATACATACCAAAGGGATTTCTTGACGATACTGCTTGATTGGCTGGTGATGCAGAGTCGTTGTTGGTGTCGATAAAAAACTTCCAAAGGTAGATTGGCTGAAGAATACACCAAAATTATTCAACTCCTTGAAAGATTGGTCCCACCAGATGTGCCAAAAACTGTTGATGTCTTAAAATGACGCTAGATCTTAATCAACAACAACGGGAAGTTTCAAGCTGTGGGACAATGCGGCTTGAAAACAACCTCCAAATTTTAAAGAAGATGGTCTCTTCTTTTGTATTGGGTGTTGGGGAAAAGGGATAGGAGACTAAATAGAAATGAAAAATGCAGGAATTGAAACCTAACTATGGCGATGCGCCTGAGAGTAATCCTAATCCTAACCTGAGCACAGTGAAACTATTATGTGATTCTATTACATTTAAGAGCAGACAAGTGCCTGATCAATGTAAAAGATTGGAATAACAGAAACAGAGGCTCATAATAGGGGAGTCTTTTGCTGAGATACAAGAATTGTCAACAAAGGCATAGTGTTCAATATTTTTAATAGAATCTTCCAATCACATTAGAGGCGTAGAAGTCACACACAGTTATGTAGAACTTTAGACTCCAGAAAATGGGACAGAAGCAAATAACATTTCCAATCACAACACTAGAAAATCTATAGCATAGACTACTTTGCAAATGACACAGATGACATCAACAAGGGCATAGTGTTCAATTTTATTATTGAATCTTCTAGTCATATAAAATATGCAGAAACACACACAGTCATATAAACCTTTCAACTCAGGAAAATGTAACAAAAGCAAATGATATTATTGGTCAAAAACTCTGAAAGTCTAAAACTATGAGAATTCCCCCCTCCTTTTTTTTAGATTTTACAATTCTTCTTCTTTTATATCCCCGGATGTCTCCCTATACTTTCTTTCCCATGCAATCTTCTCCATCCTTTGCTCATAGGGGACAAACAGACGGTGCCTTCAATGCTGTGGGTGGCTCCAAAAATCTACCCGATGAACTGTTTCATCTACTCACATTAACTCCAGTCTATTTTCCCTCCATTTTGCTTTTGGCAACCGATACATGAAACACTCTGTTATGTTTGAAATAGGAGAGGACACTTAGTCAATTTTCTGAAAATCCCCTTGATCACTTAGAATACACTAAAAATGACACTTGGCGCCTTCCGCCTGATTCATCAAAGACACGTGGCTCTTTCCGCTCCCCTTTGGCTATGCCATGGTATCATTAGGGGCATATATCGGACTCCTATAGATGGTGACATTTGGCAGCTTCCGTGGCTTCGAGGAAGATAAGTGGCATCTTCTGCTTCTTCTA
This sequence comes from Torreya grandis, assembly GCA_037957365.1. NCBI lineage: Eukaryota > Viridiplantae > Streptophyta > Pinopsida > Cupressales > Taxaceae > Torreya > Torreya grandis. The sequence continues at coordinate 2,718,420 of JARHVA010000168.1, read as the reverse complement.
TGGATGGAGTAGATGGGGACCCAGAGAGTGACACTTGGAAGCATCCGCTGCTTTGTGGCGCTTGAGCAAAATACAATGATGCCTTTATGCATTGAATGGAAATCATTAGACTCATGTCTTCTTGAATGCTGACACGTGGTGGCTTGCGATTTTTCTCCAAAAAGGTCTTTCAGGACCTCCGCAACTGCCACTTGGTGCTTTTCGTCTTCTCTGCTGCCTTATGGTGAAAGTCTCTGAATGAACTGCGGATGCCGATATGAGATGCGGATGCTGACATGTGGTGCATTCCACTTAACTGCTACTGATTATGTGGCATGATCCACGGTTCTCGAAGGTTACAAAAAGGTGACTCGGGGGATGCCAATTGTCGGATTTGTCTTTCAGAAAGCGATGCTTGGCAGCATCCGCTTGAACTAATACTCGGGTAAAAATGAGACGAAGGAAACAAGGTGAAAAAACCTGCTCGGAGGGTGACACTTGGCAGCTTCCACTGCATCTCAATACTTGGGCAAAATGAACCGGCCTTCTGCTTCAAAATTTTGTCACTCCGCCCGAAGAACCAAAATTGCAGTGCTCGAATCAAAAAATAATTAAATATGACGTAGAGTAGAAAATTACTCTACAATCATATGAATTAAAAATCATATATATGAAAGGAAATTATAATATAATGTTATATTCACTATCCATGAGGGATGATTCCATAGAGGAACTATTATGTGTAATGTCTATATGATAGGTAGATGAGGTGGATGAGATAAGATTAGAGTGGAAGAATGAAAATGATACATAGGTTCTGATTCAAAGGCTAAAAAAATATTATAGTGTCCCATAATTTTATTTTATAAATATAATTCCCTCCAATACAAATTTAAGTTGTACTTGTGCAAGAATTTCTATCGTAAGGACAAGGTCCTTACAGAGCTCCATGCTTCTCTAGTAGGAGGAATTTGGAATGATTGAAAACTTATCACATAATCAATAAATGTTTATTTTGGGAAGGACTCAAGGGGCTATCTATAAATTTTTGTCTAATGAATGGTTTTTTAGTAAAAAAAGATAATAAAATTAATACCCTAGGTCTTCTGAAACCTTTATCTATTCCTAGCCAAAAGTGGGAGGAGGTTTCCATGGATTTCATAACAAGATTTCCCAAGTCATAAGGTAAAAATATCGTCATGGTAATCATGGAAAAGATCAAAAAACATGCCCATTTTTATTCCTTGTCACCTTTATTTATATAAATCACAATAACATTTTATTTTTTGTATATAGTTCAGAAGCTACATGAAACCTCCAAGATCATAGTAAGTGATTGTGATCATATCTTTACCAGTAATTTTTAGATTGATTTATTTTCATTTTTGGGTACTTGGATGTCTCATATATCATCATAAAATATTAAATATTATGGGAAAATAGAGGTGGAAAAAAATTCCTAGAGTGTTATCTCCATTTTTTTCCATTGGATAAAAAGGAGAGATGGGTTCATTGACTATTACTAGCAGAATGGTGGTGTAACAATTCTTTCCATACTTCATCTAAAATTTATCCATTTTTGGCACTATATAGGTATCATTACCCATAAATAATCTCATATATTATGGTAAATCAAAGCTTCAACCTATTAAATAACACATTCATAACTAGCAAGAAGTACTAGCTAGTCTAATAGAGAACATAGAAATCACACATAATCAAATGAAATAAGTGTATAGACACCAAAATGAAATGCATTTTTAAGTGGGTGATTAGGTATTTTTTTAAATAAAACCATATGAGTATATTTCATGGAATATAAAACATTTTCTTACATGTTGTGTCCTTTATCAAATCCTATATAAAATTAATGGTTTCACATACATGTTGGAGTTATGTTAGTCTGCATGTATACATATAGTATTTCATGTTTCCTAGTTAAAGAAGGTAGTTATATAGAGAGTATCCATCCAGAATAAGTTAATAGATCTAGATGAGGAATGAAGAGTCAATCTAAAACCTAAGAAATCTCTTCAAACAACACTAATAGGTTGTGAGTAATGGGTATTAAATATGATTTGATCATGTGGCATAATTTGACTAGTGAGAATGAAAAATACGAGGATTAAGTGTTCCTAAAAATTATTTTAGAGATATGTGGGGGGTTTGGGGTGGGGGAGGAATTTAAGGGAGGGTAAAACTATGTCTTTAACCTATAATGTGTATAGTGGACAACTAGTGGTGAACATAACCTTTTACCTTGTCATATCACAATTCTCTATGTTTTAATATTGTTAGTAGGGTGAATGTATGACTATGTATATATGTTAGTGGTTATTATTTGGGGATAATATTAAAAAAAATGTTCTGATTACATGGTTTTGGAGGTTTCCACCTCAAAGTGGCTTAGTCTTATATTTCTTGTATTTGGCTTTGTTGTCAACATTTGAAATAGATTTGATCTATTATGTTCTTATTATTTTGATCTATTATTGCTTATTTTATTTTGATAATTTTATTTATATCCATTTTTTTTAGTTAAATGATTTATCTAAGTAATTTCACTACAAATTTCCATTCTTCATCTAACTCCTTCAACTACTTAACTCACTCTTCAGTCATATAATACTTAATTATGAAGTCCACACATACTTTTAGCTTCTTCACGACTCTAAAAATTGTTTTATAAGGTGTATTTAACAATATAAATAAAATTTTTAACTTATACCTATGGTGGTAGATAAATAATTTATTTTCCTCTTGTTCTACATCATTTAGTGTTTGGCTTGAATTTACAAAATATTATCTTTCATCGATCTCTTAAGAAAACTTCTCTAACATTGCAGAGCATTTTATCATCTTCAATCTAATTCATTTCAGGAATATTTTAAATTATTTTATTTTTCATCAATATCCTTAGCAGTTGTACCTATCCCTTCATTTCCAAATCTATGTGTTTTAAAACTTTCATAAATGACATAAATACCTTTTCCTTACAATTTATGTGTTTAAAATCTGCATAATTTCATGTGTTTTGATAATTTAAAGGCTTACTAAAATAGACCATGTTTTTCTTTTGCTTTAAATTTATGTGTTTGATAGCTTCAAAAATGAAATAGATTATGTATCAATTAAAATTAATATCATTAAACATAATATTCCTCTACACTAAATTTTTTACTTGTTTTAAAATATTATTTTTGTATCTTATTTTAAAATTAATATTACTATCATCAAAATTAATCATAGGACACAGTGTAACATTTGGTGTAATTATACCAATAATACCATCCAAAGGATGATCATATGATATAGGAGGTGGATAATAATTATAAGTATGATGCACATTTGAATTATCCTTATTGGTATCATAATTAAGAAATGGATCATTGAAAGTATTGAAATTATCATTGTCATTTTGTCAAGGATTTGATTTCCCTATGGGAGTATCTATGACATTGTTATAAATAAGATCCTAAATGAAATGCTTGAGCTTATAATATTGGTTTGTATAATAACCATTATATTGATGATAATATGCATTATTATCAAAGAATTTTCTTTGAAGTTTATTCATGTCAACTTCATATGGAGGAATCAAAGTGATTAAGTAATATTCAAGTAACTTTTTTAGCATTTTATAAGGTGGTTTTGGTAATATTTAAAATTTCCTACATGGTTGATCTGACATAACAAATTTTTTGGTAGGTTGAGGAATATCATTGAATTGTATCTTTTATCTTGCTTCAATATCTTGTGTCTTAGCTATGTAAGATAGTTTGATTTGAAACTTAGATGTAGCATTTGTAGTAAAAGTAGATATGTACGTAAGCTTGTTCAAATCAATAAGTTTGACTTTTTGATCTCTTATAGGATGATAAAGCTCTTAAAATGAATTAAATTTATGAAATATAATCAACTCATGTAATGATGCAATCAATATTTATTTGAATATTTCTTATAGTTTATTTTCTACCAATATATTAGTCATTTTAGCCAACATAGTCTTGTAACGAAACACATAATCACTTATCATTTTGTTAGTTCCTTGTTTAAACTTATTAATTTATGCATATGAAATTTTATCATTAATGTTTATAGTGATTTTTTTGATAAATAAATATGCTAAATGATTAATTTATTTCATAGATTGAATGGGTAAATCATAAAATCAATGCAAAACATAATCATTTAAGCTTCTTGGAAAGAGTTTAGTTAGCAATTTATCATTCAATGCATAGTCTAAGCATGATTTGTGAAAAGATATGATATGTTTTTTAAGATCTCCTTTACCCTTATATAAATGAATCTTTAGAGGTACAAATTTGGTGGGTAAATGATAGGATGAAATATCATGTGCTAAATTATTATGAAGTAAATCATGGGAATCTAATGATTGGCTAGCTTTCAAGATACCTTGCTCTAATTGTAATACCTTAGCTTGAAAAAATATAACTTCTTTCTTGAGGTATTGTGAATTAGATGAGGTATGTTCTATGGTATGTGTAAATACCAATGGATTAGAAAGGATTACATGGTTAGGAATAGGCATATAAAGCTGATGTAAACCATGTGTTGCTCCCAAACCTAAAAATGTGGATGGGATAGTAGTATCAACACTTATAGTGGCAATACATATATTAGGGTTTAAAATGCAAAAAAAAGCTTTAGATGTACATTGAGAGTATAAATTTTGGTTTTTTGTGAATTAATTGGAAGCTAAAAAAACCTTAATTACTTTGGGTATGTCTTATGGCATTTTATGAAGTCTTTCTCAAAATCTAGATATACATTTAATTTATTCTTTGTCAACTCCATTAAGGTCATCAATATGAATCCTATCTAAACCACCATGGGTATCTTATGCATTTTTCTCATTATCTTGTTCATCTTGATTATGTTCTTGAAATTTGTCATTAGCAATGTGTTCATCAAAAAGGGAACCAATGTGTGCATTAGTAGAATCCATTTTAATAATTTTTTAAATGAATTTGAATATGTTCAATTGGAATCTTGTTTATTTTATCACTTCACCTTAAATGAATGCTAGAGACAAATTGCTCAGATAGCATAAAAGAAAGATATGAAATGGAATTTTCAAAAAAGACAAACAAAATTGAAGATAAAAGGCATTTTTTTTATAGATCTTAATGCAAGAAAAATTAAAATCATATAAGGTTATAACCCTAAGGAATATGTAGGGTTAAATAAGGTTAAAACAATACATTATATCCCCTCACGTTATACTTGGAATAATGCAGTAATTTTTTTAAAACAATATGTCGAATTAATAAAATAAAATGTAGGGATTTTGAAAGTGAAACACAGTCTTAAATTAATGCAGACCCTATTATTAAACATAAAATTATAATTATAAAACTTACCTTACCAAGAATTACCTGAATGAATAATGTTGAAGGATATGCCTTTCTTCCAAACTCTCACAAAAATCCTTCACTTCCCTTTTATCTATGTCTCCCCTGTCTCACCTTTCTAATTTTAAAAAGGCTTTTTTAATAAAAATAAAACTCCCTCTAAAAGTTATGTCCCTCACTTTGCATGGTAATTCCTTTTAGATTCTCCTTATACATTGAATTTTGCTTTATTTTAAATTCAATAATAATTATTATCTTTTCTTACTCTTCCCTTAACTAAAGTTATCTAAAACAATAGACAAGTTGACCAATATTAAATAAAGATATCTATATTTATCTTTCAATGCAATTTCATGCAAGATTAAGCTTAGTTTGTTTTTGCTTATGGTTAGTTCATTAGGATAACTCAAGCTCTTACAAATAATTTATTAATTAATGGATAAATTATTTTTTAATTATTTTAAAAATAAAATAATTGAATAATTAACTACTATTTTCATGTAGCAATTAATTATCTATTTTCTAGATTTATTTTCAAAAATCAAGATAATTAAATTAAAAGAATTCAATGCATATCAATAACTAAATCCACATAGAAATATAATCACAATAATATTTCCTCAATTATACACAAATATCTAAAACATGCTATGCATATAACTTTTAAAATCTAGTGTGTATGTGTGTAGGGTCACTAGCAATTTCTCTAGCTTTGCCCAATCATCCCATCCTCTCCAATGATGCTCTCACTCATCAATCTCTAAGAGTAGGATCTATCTTACATCCACTTTATATAAGTAGGTAGTTAGTTAGGGCAGGATATATATATATATATATATATATATATATATATATATATATATATATATATATATATATATATATATATATATATATATATATATATATATATATATATATATATATATATATATATATATATATATATATATATATATATCAATGAGGCAAAACTAAAAAATAATTAAAATACAGTTATCACATTATGTATACTAATCAACAATATCATTGTTCCATACCAATATGTGTTAAAATTCTCAAATGAAGGCAATAATAATCAAATAATAACCATACTAATCAATGGATTAAAAGTTTATAATTCATAGAGTAAAATTAGGATGTAACATCCTCCCCCCTAAAACTAATCATTGTCCTGATGAATCTTATTCAAAAAAAAATTAATTAAAAAATAGAGTTTAATAGCATAAAAGCATAGTATCTAGTACTAATCATGCTAACAAATGCAAAATTTTACCTGAAAAACTCATCATAGTTCTCTCATTTAACACTATTCTTAGAATATTGGTCCCATAAGACCCTACTCAGTGATATTTCTAATTATTCAAATAAGTTTTATGAATGTCACATATGTTGATTGGTTCTATCATGACCACCCCAAGGTCCAGAACCATAAGACAAACTCATAATAACTTGGTAAAAGTCTAACTAGTTTTTCAAATACACATGAGATTATCAAAAAAGTCAAAACAAATGACCAAGAATAATTCCAAAAAACCTTCTAGTCCCTCTACACATCTTTCTATCTTAGAGATTGTATTTCTCATACCAAAGAAAAGTATTTTAGAAAACTTGGAAAGAATAATGTGTGTATGTTAATACTATCACTACACCATGTATCTTCAAATAAGTATAACATGCCAATACTATAATTACTCAATCGAAGCTCTTAACAAGCATGACAATGAATAGGAATGTTAAATATAATGTATACAAAAATATGGAATACCCATCCATATGGAATACATGTCCACAATATACATGTTTATGGCCATACGATTGAATTTGACAAGTCCCACCTAGCAAATCCTGGATTCGACAAGTCTTACCTATCGATCCAACTTAGTACCAACAGTCAAGTTAATGTAAGGCTAAGTAGGATACTATCATATCACTTAGAACTCACATTCCCAATTCACCACTCTTCCCTTAGGTCTCCATAACCTAATGATCTTCAAAAAGTACACACAGTTCTATGAAACACAAATGTGTACTAACAGATCGTAGAAAGTATTAATATATGCTAAATGATTTTATATGTAATAACATACACATGAGAAATCATACAATCATCTTAATATTGTATTAAGTTTCTACTAATCAAACATAACTAGTATCATATTATGCAACTTAACCTATAGTGTTATATTCATATAAAAAAAGAAATAATATCATAATTAATATAACATACTAAGGTTAAGGCTTATACCATCCCTACAATCTTATTAGCAAGACAATGTCTCCTCTCTTGCTCAACTAGCATATAATAGTTAAAAATTTTATATAGACCATTTTATACTAATAAGATGTTCCACACACCTTATACCTTACTTGTTCCCAAAGAAAGGTACATAGATTACTCTTCAAAACAAAATGCTTCAAAAGAGAATAATATTAGTCTAAAAAAGTATATAATAACATAATAATAATAATAATAATCAGTAGATGTTGGATTATTTTATGATCCAAAAGTATTTTGTTTTTAGTTAGCTTTGTTTATTTTTTAATAAATAAATTGGTTCACGGGAATTGGTTTTATCTCGTAACCACCTAGTGAAAGTTTTATATGCTTTCACTTCTCTTTGTAAATAAATCTAAAATAATACTATACATTTTTTTGTGGAAAATAATTCATGATGTAATCTATTTATTTTTTTCATAATGATATCTGGGTTAATAGTGGTATCAGAGCTTGGCAGAAGGATTGAGAAAGAAAGCAATCTTTGTGTCTCATTTTGGAAATAAACAATCTGCAGAAGTATGGTTAGTAATTTTTTGATTAATTTTATTGACCTTGTTTATCTACATATATAATATTGTACATTGCTCAAAGTCTACACATTTATTTTTGGTTTATTTACCTCTACCTAGTGGTTGACCAAATACATCAATGTATATAGTCAACAATTCTACAAAAATATGGTGTTACCCACATACAGGTTTTTTACTACCATAGAAGAAAATAATTTAAAAAAATTGACTGAGGGTTATTATAAAATTGATTATTTCATTTGTTCCTCAAATTCAATTTGTATAGTGGCATCTCCAAACATTACACAAACTATACAGCAATATCCTCAGAGAAAAGATATGTACGGCTGTTGAACCAGAAGTCGTGATGGAATGAAATGTTATTTTAGTTTTAGGGACTTCATAACCTAAAATAAAATAAGCTTTATTTTATTTATTTTATTCATCATAGATCATGGGCTCCACCCAACCCAAAGCAAACTTCATTCCATATTTTTTAACATGCAAATTGAATCAGTTTGATAAGAAATTACCATCCAAGTAACTTTTTGGCATTTGGAAAAATCATCGTTATCTAGGACTTAATTCTTTTCAAACACTTAGATTATTTAAAATCAAGTTGGTTAACAGAAATTTGTTAGTCTATTTTTGATAAAGAGATCAGGGTTAAAAATTGATTGGTCAAATTTATTATTTTTTTACATATTTTTGTAATGGAGTAATAAGGATCAAATCGGCAATATAAGAGTGTATTTTCAAAATTTTGAGATAATTTTTTACCATCACTCTTTTTGTACAAAGGTGGTCATGTGACCAGGCGATCTTCATGGTTTTCAACATTTCAGATATATTGGATTGATAAAATTTATACTTTAATGCTTCTTTATATGATATTTGAAAATAAATGTATTTCAAATGATGTATCAAAGTGCATTTTTGGTTGAAACCGACACCTTCAAAATGCAAGTTTTTCCATATTTCATTATGCTTGTATTTTTGAAGAACATATATTCTATCACAAGTCCTAAGATTATTTTTAAAATGGAAGCTATTTCAAAGGTAAAGGCAAAACCTCGGTAGCATTCCTTATTTTTTTGTATCATGGCTAAAATTGTGAGCCTCATTTTTGACACTTGATGCCTAACTCCTAAGAATTATAAAGAATGGCCAATGAACATGGAAAAAACATTAATCTTCAATGACTTATGGGATGTTATTGAAAAATAACCAACATTTCTCACTGAAGCCACAAAACTTACAAAATTTCACAAACGTGATAGGAAAGCTCTTGCATTGTTAAAATCCACTTGTATTACACAAGTCATAATTCAGATTGAAGCTATCAAATATAAAGCATGAAAAGCATGGAAATCTTTAAAAGACTTGTATGATAAACAACCTACTTACAAGAAAATTGATCTCCTTATGAAGTAGCTTAACACTAAACTCACTGATGATGAAGATGTTTTAGAGTTTGTGTCATGCATTAAGAACTTTAAATAAGAATATGGCACCACTAGCAGAGAAATTGATAATGAAATGCTCATTTCTATTATTTTGAATGGTCTTAGCCCTAGTTACAAGAACTTTTTATAAATGTTACAGCTTAGTGATAAACTTAACAGATCTACTTTTGATTCCATTTGTGAGTTGTTCACTCAACATGAGCAACAATTTCCAAAGAAGAAAGAAAAACTACTAAGGATGCATACTATATCAAAATGGGAAATCTATTGTATGAGTCCAATAAAGAGAAATAGAGACACTCTTAGAGGTGCACTTCTAGGAATAAGCATCATTTTGATTCTTCAAGACATAAGCATCATTCTAGACATGGGACCATTTAGGCTCTCATAAACATAGACATCATTCTGGTTCTCCAGAGCATGAGCATCACCACAAACATTCACATGGACACAATCATAAGCACAGGCATTCTTCTTCATGTGGCTATTCTTCCTCTAGTTTAGTAGATATGAGAGAATATATTATAATTGTGGTGGCATAAGACATCTCTCTATAGAGTTCCCCTCCAAAAGGAGGTCCTCTCGACATCGATAGAAGGTAAAAGTAAACATCGATGATCACTCCAGTCACTCTAGTCATTTTTCTAGTTCCTCTTCTGGCTATTCTTCTACATATTCTTCTGATGGATAGGAAGACTATGAAGTTTCTTTCTCCACAGTTGATGACTATATATTCTAAGATAGTGACACACCCATCTTATGTGAGCTGCTAGGCTCAAGATTAGGATTTGATGTAGTAGCATTTTTTGGCTTGTGTACTTCATTTTCTTAGATATAGTGTTGATATGATCTTTGATGTGGAAAATTTTAGTGATTTATACTTGGTTTATTTATTACATGTCTTCTCACCTCTTGTTTGATAGGGAGATAATATATTACATATTATTTTTATGATCAGTCATCGGTGATGTGTGGTACAAGTCAGTATTGTGTTGCTAATATTGTTAATGTTGAGCAAAGGCCTATGGAAGATGTTGGAAGTTGTTGGGCATCAATTTGAGATGTGCCATACACAGTATAGAGGGAAGTCATTTAATGGATAGATTCTATGTGAGGATCATGTAGTTGAATAATGCACGATCATATTCTACTATAATGTCAGGATGATTAGGATGTGGATCAGTCTAGGATGCACAGTGTACCAGTTATAGTTATGGTAGAGTCTACTTGGATGACTCACAATTTTTTGCTTTAGTCTTTCTATACCCCTTTAGATCAAGGGGGAGTTTGTTGGATTAATTTATGATCTAAAAGTATTTTATTTTTGTTTAGTTTTTAATAAATGAATTAGTTCACAGGAATTGGTTTTATCTCGTAACCACCTAGTGAAAGTTTTATATGCTTTCACTTCTCTTTGTAAATAAATCTGAAATAATACAATATAGTTTTTTGTGAAAAATAATTCATGATGTAATCTATTTATTTTTTTCTTGATGATATTTGGGCCAATAGTAGAATTAATATAAATTAAATGTTAACCACTCCTCAAGGTCTAGTTTACAAGTTTAGATAAAATAGTGACTCTAAAAAGCTAGAGAGTAAAAAGTAGAGAACTAACATCTCATAAACAAACTCCTACATACCCTCATATGGTATAAGGAAACACTTCAATCCATATTGTTAATCATTATTCACTTAACAAACTTATAAGTGTAGTATCATCACCTACTTTCATAACTAGAAAGAAAATATGAACCACAAGGGTGCATCAATCCATTCAGTCCTACTACTTTTCTCAATGAGAAGTAGTACACACTATCCTATGAACTCAAGGGAATAAAACAATAATTCATAAACAAATTTCTGTCTAAGGAAACTATATATCAACATCCTGAAAATATTAATCTTCTCAGTAGCTTGAAGTGATGTAAGAAGAGAGTGAGAACATAACAACTCACCTCTAAGCTAACTAAGAGAGATGACACTTCTTCCAAATCCACATACATAGAAAAGTGTTAGTCCACAAACTCTTAACATAAATAAATATCAACCAAGACATCTATATTCAACTATGAGAAAATTTCTACCGCACTAGGTGGTACCACTCTAGAATGGTCCTATAAGATTCCCACTCCTAGGATCTGTGTAAACAAGACACAAAAATAATGCATATAAACCTAAGTGGGTATCACTCTATTCTTTTTAAAACACTATCAAAACACAAAACGCAAATGGTGAAGGTGATTCAAGAAAGACATAATCACACTCAAGGTGTTCAATCTAAAGATCAAAAATATGGTAGGAAACTCTTGTCCACATCTCATGAACAAAGTTATGTACCTACCTAAACACATTATAACCATTACCAATTAAATATCCAATAAACCAACCCTTTAGCAACTCTTAAGGGGGTACGAATGCTCTAAGTTACACACTCAATGTACCATACACACATTCTCAATTCTCCTTTCTGATAAGAAAAAGGATATGAAAATGCTAATAGACTCATTAGGTCCTAGATTTCGAGCCACATCTCTTATACCACATGTTATAACCCCTCACATTGTACTTAGAATAATGAAATAAATTATTTTTTTTAAATAATATATTGACTTAATAAAACAAAATATAGGGCTTTAGAAATTGAAATATGATCTTAGATTAATGCATACCCTATTATTAAACATAGAATTATAATTACAAAACCCACCTTGCCAAGAATTACCTGAATGAATAATGTTGAAGGATATTCTTTCCTTCCAAAATCTCACAAAAATCCTTTACCTCCCTTATATCTATGTCTCCCTTGTCTCCCCTTTCTAATTTCAAAAAGGATTTATTTATAAAAATAAAGCTCCCTCTAAAAGTTGCATCCCTTACTTTGCATGCTAATTCCTTTTAGATTCTCCTTATGCATTGCATTTTAATTTATTTTAAATTCAATAATAATTATTATCTTTTCTTACTCTTCCCTTAACTCAAGTTATCTCAAATAATAGACAAGTTGATCAATATTAAATAAATATATCTATATTTATCTTTCAATGCAATCTCATGCAAGACTAAGATTAGTTTATTTTTACTTATGGTTAGTTCATTAGGATAACTCAAGCTTTTGTAATTAATTTATTAATTAATAGATTAAAAAATTTCTAATTATTTTCAAAATAAGATAATTGAATAATTAACTACTATTTTCATGTAGCAATTAATTATCTATTTTTTTCAAAAATAAAAATAATCAAATTAAAGGAATTCAATGCATGTCAATAAATAAATTCACATATAAATATAATCACAATAATATTTCCTTAATTACGCACAAACATCTAAAATATGTTACGCATATAACTTTTAAAATTTAATGTGCATGTGTGTAAGGCCATTAGCAATTTCTTTGGCTTTGTCCAATCATCCCATCTAGTCTATCCTCTTTGATGATCTTCTCCCTCATCAAGCTCTGAGGGTAGGATCTATCTTGAATCCACATCGTAACAAGTAGGTAGTTGGTCTAAGTCATTATATATATATATATATATATATATATATATATATATATATATATATATATATATATATATATATATATATATATATATATATATATATATATATATATATATATCAACTAATGACACAAAACTAGAAAATATACATATCCACAATGTCTATAATAATTAAAATATAATTGTCACATTATGTATACTAATCAATAATATCACTGTCTCGTACCAGTATATGTCAAAATGCTAAAATCAAGACAATAATAATCAGATAATAATATTGATGAAGTAGAATTTAAATTGAAATTAACTCTAATTCACATAAATGGAATAGAATAAATCAAGGTGATGTAAACATAGTTGTAAACATCAAATTGAAGATAAATGACTAAAATAGACAAAGCAAAATAGAAAAAAATAAGGCTAAAGTATGAAAAAAGAGAGATGAGCTTATATTTTTGAGTCATCAATTGATTGAACAAGAAAAAATATAGGAATGAATAGAATGCAAAAAACCTATAAACCTTCCAAAGGTTGAGCCTGAGTTCCCGATAGAAATGTCTAGTAGAGGACATGAATGACTACCACTATTATCCATGTTGGTTGATCTTGTATTTTCATAGAAAACTATAAATTTTGGAACAGTCAAGTGTGAAAATGAAAATTAGGTCTTCTTGTGTTTATTTCATCTTCAAAACTATGCAAACACCTATTGCGTACCTTCTTAAAGTTAAAAACCCTAGTTTTGTGCTACAAGGAGTTAAACATATGTGAAAGAGTAAAAATGAGTTATTGGTCGGAGTTTTGATAGATCTCAACATCCCACTATGTTGAGTATTGCCTATATAACAACAATTCAAAGAGGGATCAAACCTTTATATAGTTATCTTACTAAGTGTTTTATGTAATTATGTTCCTTAAAATGTATGAATGTATCTAAAATCAGCTTGAATACTTGATCATATGTGATTAGGGCTACATAAAACTAGATTTAAACTTGGTCGAGGACTACTTGAAGTGCTTGAAACCTGATTTGGGAAGAATAAACAACTTTTTCTCAATTTTCACTAGTGTCAATAAGCTTTGTGAATTGAAATATCCATTTGCGTTATAAGTGATTTGAATGTTTATTTATAGGAATCTCATTGATATGGAAACACACTAGAAAGCCTAAAAATAGGGATGTCAAACTTAGGGAGGGTTTCAATTGAAAATATGACCATTGGTGAGAACTAAACAAAATTGTTGGATAAAGATAGTATTGACAGTCATTGTTGTCCTTATCATTCCTTGAAAGAAATGTGTTGGGACTTGTGTCTATACTAAAGTATATAGATTCATAGAGATGTTGTTATCAGTCATAACATTTTTGTGCGTAATGGATGATGGTTACAAGATAAAATAGGTCCTTTCTTAGGCAGGATAGGTCAAATCGATGAAATAGGTGTTGATTAAATGCATAAGTTCATTAAGGATAAAAATGGGTAAAATTTGCATGATCAAGTATTCCTTACCAAATTTAGGTTACTCAATCCTCACCCCCCCCCACTTTAGTCTAGAAATGCAATTAGTAGATTAAATGAAATATATACTTTAGTGTGTAAGACACACTTTAACTTTGAGATGCATACTTCAATTGTGATACACTTTGGAAATCCCTAAAATACACATGAAATAGCTATTTTATTCCTTTTAAAATTTGGATTTGAAATTTTTTAACTTTGTTTAAACTTTGAATATTTATAATTTTAAATGAACTTTTGCTAAATTGAAAAGTGTTTGTATTTGAGTAGTCTAAAAATTGAAATGAGAGTACGGAATGAATACTACTATATGTGTGAAATAAATTTCGATTTTTTATTTTTATTTTTCTTGGTGATGATGTTTTCTTGAACCATTGTATAATTATTTTCTCCCATGAATCACTTTGAGAATATATTTCCTTAGCTAAACCATTGGAGAAAATTGGGGATGATCAAACCCCAACTTGAATTATCTCTTTTGAAATGAAATAACACTCATTGAGATATGTTTAAAATAAACTTATCTCTACTAATTTTTGTAACCCAAAAAGGTGAAATGGGTTGAAATCCTAACTAATTTGCACACATAATGATGGAGTACACAATGAACCCCAAGTCATGCATTATGCACCTAAACTAAATCAACCACTATAGATGGCTTGTAGATTCAATGTTAATATTCTGGTATATTCTAGTTTTTTAAATCATGATCACAAGAGAATGGAGTACACCCATTCTCCTACCATGTTCATATCTTTAAAAAATAGAATAAAGTGGCATGAAACTGTATCATGCCCTCATTGTAATTGTAGAATTGAAAATGTATGTGAGTGTTCATTGTAACTTTTATTTGAAACTTTTAAATTGTGCAAATTTTCTCTTTGAAAGTGAAATATAATTTCATATCTAATGGCATATGAACCCATACTATGTGCCAATAACTAAATTTTACAACAGTTTATAGCTTTGACACTACAATTGTACTAAATAATTTAATTTTGCTTTCTTTAAATGGATCATCTCATGAATGAGAAGCCCATTGAAATTCCCCCCTTTGAGGCGAGCGAAATGCTCTTGAAAATTTACTTATCTCAAAGAAACATTAACTTGAAACATGTATAGAGAGTATGTTATCATTGAAAATTGTATCATATGGAAAAATTGTTAGCATAATAATATTTGAATTTGCATAGAACTTATGAGGCATGACATAAAGAGTGTATTAATTAATCTCATGGAAGTAGTATGTTAGTGTGTTAGTATGTTATTATGTTAAGAGTGAATGATATGGATTGTGACACTTGTTAAACTCATATATCTCAACAAGAGCACACACAACAAGCACAAATGATAGAAAATAGATATATATGGTCCAAGGGACAAAATAAATGACATGTTCAAATTCCTTAAAGAACAGGAAGAGACACGAATAATTTCACAAACAAGGGACATGTTCAAATTTCACACACACATAGGGCCAAGGGATAAAACAAGGACATGCTCAAATGTCACACACAACACACAATGTCGAGATGCATCAATTGAAGACTTCACACAATATATAAGGTCAAACACAATAAAAAAACAAAATTAATCAACTATGTACAAGTAATCATCATCAATGGAATATAAAATTAACAAATTTAGTCAAAGTTATACATATTCAATGTGATCATATCCTATAAAATAGCATGCTCATGTACACTATGTAAGATATAGATGTTAACAAGACATTTTTAGGTAATATAAAAGCTCAACAATATATGGGTTATGGAATGATGACACTTGTATACTATAATTTGTGAATAAGATGCCCCTAGCTTAGCAAGGTCAATGGGTAGAGGAAAGTCCAACATCTTAATCAGTAAAAATTATTATATGTCCTATAAATTACCTCATAGATACTTGTGAAATGCATGTGTGGTATATAATTAATATTCTATATATTAATCATGATATAAATAACATATTTCAAAAATATAAAATAGATTACTAATCATGTTGAAGACCTTATTTTGGATTTTTGATAATAATTGAATGTTTTTGCATTTTTTAGAATATAAGATTTTTTTGTATTTTTTGCAATATGGAAAATAATAATAAAAGATATTGGAATTAAACTAAGGTTTAAAAAATAGAATAAATGAGACAAATATGGAAAGTTCACACAAGTCTCAATGAAAGAGGTGTATTAGCAATGATTTGAATGGCCAAATATAATGAACTTGCCCCTATGGAATGTGAATTGGAACTATTATAAATCTATAAGAGAATATATATATATATATATATATATATATATATATATATATATATATATATATATATATATATATATATATATATTTATAATAGTTCCAATTCACATTCCATAGGGGCAAGTTCATTATATTTGACTATATATATATATATATATATATATATATATATATATATATATATATTATTGATTTTACATTCTCATTTTTTCAAATGTATATTTTTTAAAAATGTCACATGTATGAATAATAGAGCTCTAAAACAAAGATATTTTACATGAAAAACTTGAAATTGCATATTTATTATAAGTTGTCTAAGTTTTGAAATAATTAAGGCTCTATTTTTATAAAAATTTAGATTTAGGGTTGATAAATATAAGTTATAGGCTCAACCAATCTAAATGGTAATGACAGATGTTTATGTCTTATTTTGGGAGATTATATCCTGAAATCAAAATGATATAATTTTTGTAAAAATTGGGTAAGCAAATAGATCAAGGCTACTCTTTAAAAAATATTGAAATTTTTTTTGAGACTATCAAGATCTATAAGGATAAGATATAAGGTAAAATATTCCAATAATTTAATTAAATCCAAGGGCATAGAAGAATGGATCAAATGATTGCAAATGCAAATAAATGGGAGATGAAAATGCAGAAAATTAGGAACTATGTGCAATCATATTTTTATTTTCTTGAATTTTATTTCAAATTTTTTGAAATTTTATAATTTTTTAAATGCAACAATATACCCAATGATCTCACCCATGTGAGAATCCTAACAATTTGTGAGAAGTGGTCAACAAATAACATGTCCTGAATGAAATGTGTTAGATGTGTGTATATCAGAATCTGAAAGTGTATCATGTGTGTTGTAGCCCTATATTATATTTTCATATTTATTTAGCATATGAATTTTATCATTCCAATCATATTATACACATTCATTATCATGGTCATAACTATTCTCTTGATCTAGAAATTATGGTATGTTATTATTTTCCTATTTTATATTTGTATGTGTAAAACCAATTGCCCCATACTATGGTATTGAACCTTTAGATTTATTTTTATTTTTCATATGTAATATGTCATGGTGTTTTTCTATGATTGTAATAGTTATATTTACTTGAGATACATTGTCTTTTGTGTGTGATTTATCTAAATATGTTCCCTCTTTTTAAATATAACCTACCTTATCTTCATGATCAAATGTAATATAACCTTTGTTTTTATCGATTGATGCCCTCGTTAATTTTAACCGTGATCTTCCATGCAAAAAATTATATGTAGTTGTATGGGAAATAATAATATAATTAATAGTACGTTATTTTGAAGAAAATAATATTGTTAAGTCAATTGATCCTAGACATGGTGATGATGCAATAGTTTGATCTATGTGTTGAAGTTTATAACCAATAGATATAATAAATTATTTAGAACAAAAAAATGATTTTTTGATAGTTCATAACTTTGACATTGGTAAATTTATTTTCATTAATATGAGTAGTGATAGTGAAAGGTTCTTGATATGATTAAGTGCTCGTGATTTCTCTTTTGGAACCATATTTATAACATTAAGAGTTGTGGCCTTTCTTTTTCAATTTTTACTTATTTTTTCAACTTATCTTATTTTATATTTTGTAACCTTACTTTTTTAAGTTGTTCTTTTATGTTTGAATCCTTAACAACCATATTTGAATCAATGTACTTTTAGGCACATTTTACTTTTGACCTTAATATTAGATAAATTTTCTTTCTTTGTCTTGAATTTGTTTGTTGTATTTTTTCTAAATTCTCTTCTAGTAACATTACCTTTTTGATATATTCATTTTATAATTTTTCTTTGTCATCTAGTTCTTTTTATAAATTTTCTTGCTCTAAATTGTCTTTTTGTATCAAAACTTGATCTTTAGGAGATGCATTCATGATGTGAGTGGGTTGATTAATTGATGTATCTATTATAAGATCACCACTATCATTGTTATTTTTTATTTTTTATTTAAATCCAAATAACTATCTTTGTGATGCTCATGCATTCTATGATATGCACAATAGTATTTCAATCTTCTTAAGGGATGCATAGGGGGTAATTTTATCACTTTGGTTTGAAGCATTTCACTTGAACTCTTAGTAAACTTTTGTGCACTTTTTTAATCACTAGTTTTAGATTGATTATGTTTTGGCTTCCAATATTGAGATGAAGTCTTGCTAGGCACAAAATTTCTAGATGAAGATGTAAATACATGAATAACACTAGCATACTTTAGATTCTTTATATATGTTTTATTATTTTCCCATGATATGATATTTGACCTAAAATATTGATTTTGATTTTACAATTCCTCTATTGACTTACTCATAATGATGATTTGATCCTTAAGGACTTCACAAACATAAACCCTAGGTACTTTTGATTGAACATGCATACAAACACCATCAAGAGGAGATTTTGGAGATGGATGGGGTTGAAGAATGATATTTTTATTAACTTCATTTAACACTATATGGTGGCTTAGCTTACCTTGTGGGATAGTGATATCATAGATCTAGTTAGAGGGAAAGTAGTTATCCCCATCTTGACGGTTAAGAGGTGACCTTATAGCATCTTGAATTAATATTTGCAATTTCCCCCCATGTTCAACTTGCCTTTACAAAAGTTTTCATAATAATTTTTGTGTCTTAACATGTGATTTGATTATTTTTATTGCATGAATATCAATAATTTTATCGATTAAGGGAATACAATATGCCATAAAGATTATAGATGCCTGAAACAAAAATGAATCATCCACTACAGCCATGAAATTATTTTTAAATCATAACAATATAAAAATTAAAAGGAATTTTTTAAACCATAGTACAAAAAAATTGAAACCATAAAAGGTTGAAATCCTAAGAAAGACTTAGGGTTAGACAGTGTTCAAACAATAAATGTGTTCACCAAATGTTTATGATGAATTTGAATTAATAATACAATTAAACCTAATTCACATAAATAGAATAAAATAAATTAGGGTGATTTAAAAATAATTTTAAACAACAAAATAAAGATAAATGACTAAAATAGACAAAGCAAAAACATAAATGAATGAGGTTAAACTATGTAAAAGAGAAATAAACTTAGCTATCTAAGTCAATATTTTATTGAACAAGAAAACAAAATTCAAGTATGGATAGAATGCAAAAAACCTATAAACCTTCTAGAAGTTGATCCTGAATGCCCTCAAGGATAGGAATGTCTAGAAGAGGACAAGAGAGATTGCCACTATTTTCCTTATTGGTCAATCTTGTATTTTCATAAAAACCTAGAAATTTTGGAATAGTGAGGTGCAGTAATGAAAATTAGGTTTACTTGCACTAATTTCATCTTTGAAACTGTGTGGATACCTGTTGTGTGCCTTCTTGAAGTTTAAAACCCTAGTTTTGTGCCAAAAAGAGATAAATAGTTGTGAAAGATTAAAAATAGGTTAGTGGTTTGAGTTGTGTTAGACCTAAACACTCCACTATGTTAAGAATTTCATATATACCAATACTCTGAAGAGGGATCAAGCCTCCATGTATTTTTCCCACCTAAGTACTTTGTGCAATTATGATCCTTTGACTATATGAATGCATATAAAATCAGCTTGAATACTTGATCATGTAGGAGTAGAGATACATAAAATTGGCTTGAAACTTGATTGAGGACTACTTGAAGTGCTTGGAACCTGATTTGAGAAGAATAGGGAAATTTTTATCAATGTGCACTTGTGTCAATAAGCCTTACGAATTGAAATTTACAGTTGTGTAATAAGTGATTTGAATGCATATTTATAGCAATCTCATTGAGATAGAAACACACTAAGAAGCTTAAAAATATAAAGGCCAATCCTAGGAAGGGTTTCATTTGAAAATATGACCATTGGTTAGAATTGGATAGAACCATTAGATAAGGAAAAAATTGAGGATCGTTTTTGTCCATGTTGGTCAATTTTTTTCCCTAAGTAAATATGTTAGGTTTTGAATCTAGACTAAAGCATATAGATGCATAGAGGTATTTTTAGTAGTCAACAGTTTTATGTGTAGAATTTGATGGTTACAAGATGAAATAAGTCCTCTTATAGACTTACAAATAGGTCAAATCAATAAAGTAGGTGTCAATTAAATGCACAAGTTAATTAAAGATAAAAATAGATAAAATATGCATGATCAAATATTCATGACTAAATTTAAATTACTACAATTTAATAGATTCAAAAATAAAATATAATATGTAGAAATTAAATGTCTCTCATTAATTATAATATTCTTCTACACTTCAATTTTTATTTATTTTGGAGATTTTATTATTTTAACTTATTTTAGAATTGTAATATATTTGGGGTAGATTTCATGAGTCAAGCTTTTTAGTTTTCCTTAGCCCACGTTGCAAGCTTTATTAGGAATCATTTCAAGATCTTTTTTTTGGCTAACAAATATTGTTAAATATTTAATCTCATCATTGAAAAAGGTATTTTTGAAAGCTTCAAAATTGAAATATAGTATATTTTTTTTTAAATATACACATTGTTTCACTTTAGGTGTTTTAAAATATCATATGAGAAAAGGATCCCTTTTTTTCAAAATTGTGGATGTGAAACCTTAGAATAAATAAAATTAGGTTTCTATTTGATTGGAAAAAGTTTTTTTTTCAATTTATAGATTTAGAAGCTTTAAAATTGAAGAAAAAAAGATTTAAATTCAGATATTTTCAGTATTTTTGAAATTAAAAGATCATGTTTTTTCTTGAAATCAATGTATTTAAAAACTTCAAAAACAAAATAAATGGGTTTTTATTGAATTATTTGTGTTTGAAAGCTTTAAAAGGTAAAATATAAAAAAAACATAATGTGTTTGAGAGTTTTAGAATTTACAAATGAAAATTTCCTTTCAGAGACATAATAGATTATGTTTTAAAATTGGTTGATTTAAATCCTGTAAATTTTTTATTCACATTTGTGTGTTTCCAAGATTTAGTAATGAAATAGAAAAAAAAAGATATTTTGTTTCAGTTTCAATTTATGTATTTGAGATTTTAAGAAATCAAAAATAATATATTTTGATAGAAGTATTATAAGATTAGAAAAAATATAAATAAACTACAATTTTCTTTGTTTCAAGTTTAAATATTTTTTAGTTTCTTTTATATATATATATATATTAAAACTTTCATAAGCATTTCCTTCAAATTCATGTGTTTCAAAACAGCACATAATTTACATTATGAACATTGCTAACTTTTTGATTTTGGGAAAAATTTTAAGTTGTTTAAGCATGCCACTATTCAATTTATTTTGGTTCTCTCATATATTATGACAATAAGTAGATATCTCATTTTCAAATATATTATTCATGTGGATTTTTTAAAATCATAATTAGTGATATAATCAATTTCAAGATATATTATTCCAAAATTATAGTTATTATTATATTTATTATTATGAAATATTCATGAATATATTTCTTAAAAAATATATTTTTTATAATTTACATTTAGAGCATAGCATAGCATAATCTTACCAATATTAAATTTTTTTAAGTTTTCTTCTAATTAAATTTATGTTGAAATATTCATATGTTATGAAAGAAAGTGAAGTTTGTTTTCCATTCTAATATGTATTTGTGTAAAGTGTAAAGTTTTGTTGGTATTAAATATTTATTTTATACTAGTGTTTTTTAATTAGAATTTTATATATATATATATATATATATATATATATATATATATATATATATATATATATATAATTCTAATTAAAAAACACTAGTATAAAATAAATATTTAATACCAACAAAACTTTACACTTTACACAAATACATATTAGAATGGAAAACAAACTTCACTTTGTGTGTGTGTGTATATATGTATGTGTGTGTGTGTGTGTGTGTGTATGTATATGAGATTGATTTTGTTTCATTAAGTTTTTTAATTTGTGCTTATGTTTGGTTTTGTCTACAAGTATGCTTACAAATACAATATTTAAGAAAGATCCAATTTTAATGATGTTTGGAAAAGGATATGGACATCAATCAAAGGATAATTTAAGGTGGTTTATTTCAAAAAAATTATCTCAAATGCAAATGCTTAAAATTTTCTCACTTACTTAGATTCTCACTCATTTGGATCATGTTATCATAGAAATGAAATTAAATTATTATGGTCAATCCTAATAATATATTTCCATTGACCATATATTATTTCTTCTTGGTCAATGTATTAATTTATGTTAACATTTTTATATCATAAATATATAACAACTTCTATATTTCATCTAGCTTGTGGCTTTAAAAATTGTTCTAATCCCATATCCAAAAGCATCACAATCAACAATGAATGATAAATAAAAATAATAATTGTCAAGATCAAACTAATAGCCATTACTCCTTTGAAGCTTATAAAGGGTTGGATGGTTTAAGTTGATGACTAAAATATTTCTTATAAAATATATAAACATGTAAACTAAGTAAAAAAAATGCATTGATGGAGCACCAGTAATAACTACATTATTGGAGGAATCACATTAGTTGTGTGAGTGCATTGGGTTTTGGTTATTCCTTAATTGCTCAAATCCTATAATTTTATTTGTATTTTATACGATGTAATAAATATATGAAAAGCTTTACACTAGTGACTTAAGAAACTAAAAATTCACTTCTTCTTATCAAAGGCCATAATATGGCCATAAATAATATTTCAATCACTTAAGAATTTAATGTTGTGTAGATCTAATAATAATATCACACTTACTTAATCTCAAAGATTGATAAGGAGAAAAAGTAAAATAAGCCTTGATAAAATACGTTATTTCATTTTTATTTCTTCATCTCCACCATAATTCAAGTTTTTAAATTAAATTTATGTTGATACATAATTACATCTCTTATTCTATTTGTACCTTCATGAAAATATGGGACCTTTATATCCATCATCCCTATACTTGGATAAAATTACTAAAGAGTATTTTATATGCATCCTAAAAAAATCCTCTTTGTATTCTAGCTCTATAATAAATAAGTGCAATTTTAATTTTATTTTCTATTTTGTCTTCTTAGATTTAATGTTGCTTTAGTCGACACCTCCATTGGCTATTATTGTTTCTAAGCTTCATGTCTTCATATAATGTAATTTCATAATACGTCTTATAAATATGAATATGTCTATTATACATTTTTTACCACCAAAATTATTTTATTATAAATAAATAATTTAAGGATGCAATGTTAGATGGAAGTAAGAACAATGACTCAACTATTCAATGTCAAGGACCAATGATGCTCAATATTTTTATTTTGGACATATACTCCTACAAGCCTTTGCCATCACCTTTTTACCAACATTATTGATTGGAATATCCTTTCTCTTCAGTATAGTTTATTATTCAAAAAAATGTTAATAAGAGATTGTTCTCACTTATTTTTTTCTATAACCTTGATCTTATCTATTGAAACTTTACGTCAAAGTCTCCATTGAATTATATATTGTACATTACAAAATCGAGATAGAAAATATTTGTATACCTTTTTAACATGACCATATAATGACATAAAATAGTATTTAACAACATTTCAATGAAGTAAGAGTGTAATGTCATGTGCAAGCATGAATAATGACTCAATCATTTAATCTTGAGAACCAATAACATGTTTGTTCTTTTTTTTTTTTGGACTTATATATTTTAAACATGGATGTATAATGCAAAAATTAAAATAAAATAAAATATATGTGATCTATGTAATTTCAATAATAATAATACAATTCAATGAAATATATATGTACAAATGCATATTATAAGGCTATGAAAACTAATGCAATTACTCTCATGAAATTATATAATAAATTATAACTTGTACATATAAAGATAAATTCAAAGAACACTAGATAAAGAAATTAAATTAAAATAAAATATAAAAAATGTGTTGAATAATTTTATTTTCAATATAAATGAATAATTTTAATTTCAATATAAATAAATATTTTCTAGAAATAAATTATAAAATGCATTTTAAAATAAAATTGATTCTTGCAAACCATAAACAAAAAAAATTATATAGTATATTGTAAAGCTTATTTTATAGAACTATAATTAGAAAATATTTTATAAAAGTATTTAGACACAACTACATCTAGTTAATGAATACAACATTGAATTCATTTTTCTTTTCTCACTTGACTTTATTACTCTTCATATAAATTTTGTTTTGACATTTTTGAATTTTTATGATTTTTTTGAATTTTCAAGTTTAATTTTGTATTTTATATATAACTTATAATTATAACATATTTTTGTGTGAATTTATAGACAATTAATTATGTTTAATCAAAATAACATCCAATTTTTATCTCTTTTGTGGCTTCCCAATAAAATTATTTTAAAATTAAATATTTATTTAATTTTTTAAATAACAAATTTACAAAAAATCATCCTAATCACATAATTATAATTTCTATTTTTAATACACAAAACAAACGTTACATTATTCAACCATATTCAACTAATCATTCTATATCCTCTTTACACTCTAAACATTCTTCCTACCCTGTTGACCCTCCAAACATTTATTCTAACCTATCTTTTACTTTCATGTATGTTATTTTATAATCCATTATTGAAATACATCATTTTTAGCAGGATCTATCAAATCTTTGCTTATGCATTATTGAAACTAGTCTTGGTGCAATGAGTCATTTCCACCATGAGATTGATTCGCTCTTATTTTTTATTCATTAAATGAGTGATAAAATTATTTCAGAGTCTATTGACCATATCCCAATTTATTATAAACATACTTATGGCCATGGTTTAGTTGCTTACATGGGTAGACTTTTAAGTACAAAGGTGTATTCAAATAAATGAATTTATAATCTAATTAAATATTAGAATATAACAATAATAGGTATTTAGTAAAATAAATAATAATATGGCAAATTAAATGAGATAGAAATGATATATTTATATGTATAATAAGAATGTCATAGAAATTTAAATTTAGAAATTTGCAATTAGAATTATGAGGACTAAAACCCTAAAATTTAGAGCTAATCAGAAATGGTTTTCAAGAACATACTTTTCATTCTAGATGATATTTGAATTGAGCTTATAATTCAAACAACGTGTTTCAAACTAAAATCGACATTTATTTTTTGTTCACTTAGTTTTGTCCTTTGTTTCCATGCCCTTAGATCTTATGTTGTGATTCCCAGGAAGCTACAATATCTTATTATTTTTTCCATAAACGGTTAAGGAAAAAAGTGGATTCAAAAACATAACTTCAATTACATTTTATTGAATTATTAATGCTATGTGAAAAATTAATATTTCAAAAGTATTACATTGTATAAATGAAATAACTTGTAATAATGCACTCCAAGTGCTTGAGAGTAATATGTTAACTAGATAATAATTGATAATACTTATGTCCAAATGACTTATAACACTTGTCTATTTAAAATTAACTTTGAACTCAAATTTTACAATATTGATATACATTTTAAATTTCAACAACTACGAAATGGAAAAGAAAAGGGACAAGCAAGCCCATTTCATGAAAAGTAAGAAGGAAAATAACTATTTGGACTGTACATTTTTGTCTGAACATAGTGTCAAGACCACAGAGTAAATTCTATACTATAGAACCATTCTACTAAGACTGTAAAATGGGTGGTCCTTTAGGAATGCAAAAAGAAGGTTTCAAGTTTAGGAAGTCAATAAAAATACTATTATCATCTAATTAAAATTAAATTAATTATATAAAAATTAATATGCAAAATTCATATAAATTAACATAAAATAAAGTAACATGATCATTTTCAAAGTTTATAAGAGTGAGAGATGAATAATTGTGAACCCTAATTTCATGGGTGTACATAACCATATAGAAATCTTGTTGTCAGTTACAATATATTTAATTATATAACATATGACACTTCTACATCACCATTTTCATTTGTTATGTTTAATTTAAAATATTTTTTTAATTAATTTCTTATAAAAAAAATTGGTCCACTAATTATAAATAAATAATTATTTATTATATATAACACATTGTAATTAGATCTTACAAATTATTACAAAATACAAATTGTACTATAATATAATACTTATCTAATAACTATTAATTCATTTTTATTTTAAAATTAATCTTTTCAAACATATATTTTATAATAACTATAGGACCCATCCAATAATTACTTGCTCCCCCACAAAAATACATGCGAGTGTACCACATTAAGAATTTCAAACACAATAATTACACACGTTAAACAATTGAAGCACAATGATTATTGTAAAACGGTAAACGTTTCTTCAAACACAATGATTACCGGAAAAAAGGTTTTTCCGTTGCTTCAAACACAAGAAAAACATGAATACCTAACATCTTGTATTATATTATTATGGTTTATAACATGCCATTAAAAAACTAAATTTTCACCAATACTTTTCGCTCACATGGAATGGACATAATGCGCCCTTTTAGTCTAATGCTAATAATGATAGAAACAATTTTACTATCCTTATTTCCCCATAAATAAAAAAATAAAATAGAATTCAATTCAATTCAATTCAATTTATTTTATTTTATTTTAATTTAAATATTAATGTTCATAACGTAAGATATTATATGACTTTAATATATAAAATAAGCATTTAATGTATTTTTAAAAAGATCGATATAAAAATGAAAGAAAATTTTGAAAAAAAAAATGATAAGTGTTATTGGAGATGCAAATCTTTGGGCCGCCTTTATCAATCTCATCGCCTTTGTCTATATCTTCCTAATGAGCTAATCGTTTTGAAGAGACTAGACAATCAGTAAAATAAATTTGTTGGTATGATCGTATGAGATTACTTAAATGGGCATTGTGGCAGAGGATGCTGCGTCCAGAGTGGTTTTGTAAAACGAAAAGTGTAAATCAATAGTTAGATCTCACTTGAAACCCATGACTACTAACTTCCCATTGTTTCTCACCATCATCACCCAGCTCACCTTGAAATATTTCACTGCTTTCATGCTCTATAAGAATGTATTTGAATGTCAAAATAAGTTCATGTAAAAGAAGTGTGGGCTTGCATTCTTCGTGAAAAGAGATAGCATCTTTACCCAATGTCTATGTCAAAAGAGCAACTCCCTTGGTTTCGATCAAGATGTGATATCATACACCAAAGGCCCATATCATACACATGCTTCAACTTCAGGGTAGTTGTTTATAGCTTGCATGGTGGTGGCACCTTTTATTGACTATTTTATATTCGATTATGAAGAGCTTGATGTCCGATGTATGGATCGAATCAATAATGCAATGACACTGATGTGGAAGAAATACATTAAGGTTATGGATTATATCTTGTTGCTTTCATTGTGGTTAAAGTGAGTATTGAAGCTTTTGTAAAACGCATGCCACATGGATGCATAAGGGGGCATTGTTGGTGCTACAATGTAAATGACGTGCAATAGACGATTGTTCCCAAATAGCAAGGAGAGTTGTAAAATAAAAAACAATCACGAAAATCAAATATACATTTTTTCCAACTTAACTTGCACCTTTGGGGTAGTTGCTAGTTTTAATATTTTAAAATAATAATTGATTACATTTAGGTGTATTGGTTAAGAGATTTAATTGTATCCAATCTCACCCAAGTTTAAATTATGTTAGGTTAGTTGTGATCGTAAGTGATGTGTGGTTACGTTTGTGATGTTGTGGATCGTTAGTGATGTGTGGTGATATTTATGATGTTGTGGGTCTAGACTTCCCTTTGTATCCTAGACTAATTCATTTAAAGATAATAAATTTTGAAATCATATATATATATATATATATATATATATATATATATATATATATATATATATATATATATATATATATATATATATATATAATCTCTTACAATACCTATAATTTAATGTTTGAAATTGGTGATGTTTGTGATGTTGTGGATTGCTAGTGATGTGTGGTGATATTTGTGACGCTGTGGATCTAGACTTCCCCTTTGTATCCTAGACTAATTCGTTTAAAGAAAATAAATTTTGAAACCATATATATATAGACGGACTATATTATTTGGATATATAATCTCTTACAATACCTATAATTTAATGTTTGAAATCGTTGGAGATAATAAATTTTGAAACCAATAAAATTTATATTATTTTATAGATTTGGACTATATTATTTGGATATATAAACTCTTACAATTTACAATACATAAAACTCAACAATTGAAATTGTTGAAGATAATAAATTTTAAAATCATTAAAATGTATTTTAATTTGAAATTTTAATGGAATACTTTTTTTTTTCCCTTAAATATCCCAAGGGGTTATATATTTAAATACTATAGTCCAAATATACATTTTAATAGTAACCGAGTTTAATGGGATACCTCGAATATGATACTTTGAGGTATCCCACTAAACGTGAACAACATTCAAATGTATTTTTGAATTACATTATTTAAATATATAACCTTTTAGAATATTTAAAAGGGGAAAAAATGGTATTCCGTAAAAACTTCCATTTAAATATTAAAATTAAAATATCACAGAAATAAAAAAATAAAATGATAGTTAATAGAGTTTAAGTTGATTGATAAAGTTCGGGCATTTATCAAGATGAGGTTGTAGGTTCAATTCTCATTGGCTTGTCTGCTTGTGACGAGACTAATCGGACCAGAGTTCCTACGTGGTGTCGAAGTAGTCCGACCAACATCCCTGAAACCAACGTTCCTAAGTGTTCGTCAACTATACGAACGTGGTATGAAACCTAAACACTAGCATTATAAAGACAATAAAAAACTTGAAATCTTAATGATCCACGCTCACACCAATCTCTCTTTAACAAAACGGTAAAAAACTATTCTCAAATTGTAAAATATAATAATCCTCCTAAATAATTAATAATAATAATGATGATAATAATGATGATAATAATGATGATTTATGTGTCAATAAATGCAAACAAAACGCCGTGAACTTGCGAAAAAAAAACACCCACAACCATAGTCGCCTAATTTGAGTCGACACCCGACATGGGGGTTGGTAATGACCGAATTTACTAATTAAGTGCATGCGTTGGAAAAACGTGTAAAACGTTTTATTATGGCATCTATGACGACAAGTTAATGTTCGACTGCACATTCAATTTTTATGAAAAATAAGGGTACCTACACATTTTATCTTTGACTCATAAAGTGAAAAAGCTTTGCCTTAACAAAGTAGGCTCGCTATTGGGATTTTTTTTAAATTATTGTCCACTAATTATAATTCCAAAGGGATTTACGTCATATGGTTTAGATATCGAATCATTTGTAAAAGATAAAATGAAGCATATAAGTCAAAATTATTAATAGTTTTTTAAAATAATTATTTGAAATTTAATAAATAATTATGGTTTTGAAAAATATTTTCAATAATAAATTAAAATATTAATTATGTTAATAGATGTAATTTATGGGTATTGGTCATTGTATATTTTTTATTTATTAAAAAAAAAAAGAAAAAAAATTGGGTTTTTTAATTGCATCAATCTCTCTAAACGTATTTCTTAAGGAATGCATCGATATTAAGGTAGGTCGATTTATAATGTTTTGTGAGAGATTCATTAATGATCATTTGTTATATTTGCCTTCATTCATGTCATATCATTTGCTTATCTTTTGTGTTCTTTTTTGTCTGTTACGACAGTTTCGCTGAAGATTGATTGAAGGGGCTTGGCTTATTTTCTTGGCCCTGTTGTCACCTTTTGGCAAAGGAGTGGTGACATGTTGTTGTTTGTGTCTCTCTTAGTAGAGGAGTTTCCCCCTTGTGGGAGGTGTTTAGTTGGTTTTGGTGGGTGGTGTTTATTTTCTCATTGCTCTTGTGTTTATGTTTGTCTTGAAGACTGGGTCCCTGATTGTGCCTCAGTGTTGGTTCATAGCTCCGGTCAAAAGTGTTTTATCATATCCAATAAAAAATGACATTTGCTTATCTTTCCTCGAAAATTTCTTGTTCCTTTGTTTTGCTCCTCTTCTTTCTTTTTGCGTGTTTATTCCTCATGTCATCAAGTTTTTTAGTGTCCCATTCCCTGACGATATTGATCAAGTTGTTGATATTTTACGTTTGCTAAACACATTTTATATTCCATCAGTCAGGCTAATGATGTTGGCTAAGCTTGAGTTGTGACATTGTGGATTTTGAGCCACATGTATATGGTTCCCCTTTGTTGTCTCAAAAGAAAGAAGAAGAAGAAGAAGAAGAGGAATCAGGACTAAGAAGCTTACATTTGAGGAAGACTTGCTTGCAAAAGGTTTTTGAAGATATCAAGAAGAGAAGTTGAATCAACAAGATATACCTAGTCTTTGGAGCCCCCAGCTAAGGATATTTAGGACTTTTTTTCCATCTTAAGTTTCACCCACTACATCTCTCACAAAGTACCATTTGAGCTAATAGGAGATTGATGCACCAAAGAGTCAACCCATTGTAAGCGCCCTAACCCTACACTCTTTCTTTATTTCATTTGTGATATATTATATTGGTGTGTTTATTTTTGTGTGTGTGCTTATATTGGCTTATGCAAAGCTTGTTAGTATATTTCTATATTTACACCTTTTGTTTCTTTATATACAACTCATAGTTACCATTTAATGATACCCTTACAACCCTTAGATTAAATACCTCATGATTACTGACTAATGACATTGTCTTTCTTTTCATTATATTAGTTTACACCCCTTGGTTATTATCTAATGACACCCTAGATCTAGTTAGACCTATGTATACCCTTTATATGTATATATTCCCTTGTTAGATCCCTTACAACCTCCTTCACAAACAAACCTTGTCTATAGCCCAGTATTGCTTTGTGGAACATTGTAGTGTATATGTGTTGGATATAGTATAGTCTTTTACTTTTTCCTGTATTAGAGGATCCTTATATTATTGACCAAATTTAGCCTATATACATTCAAGTGAACATTACCCCACTGTTATGTTGGGTCAATTTCATGGTTTTATTTTTTTGAATTCTTAATGCTATCAACCAATCAAACTTCTTAGCTTATCTCTACTCAATCAATTACGGTGATGTCTCCTCTTATGCTTTTTAGTTTATATTCTATATAGATAACTCCTTTATCCCTCCCATGCCCACCATTGAGATTAATCCCTCATGGTGTAATTTTCATAATCTCAATCATGATCTATTAAATCCAACATGGGTTTAATTTCTTTAAAAAGTGACTAAGAAGATCCAAATATTTGTATCCAACATCTTGATACAAACACTATTTATACTCCTAAGAATATAAAATTAAAAACCTAAAAAAATTATGGCTGAAACATTTTACAATGCCCCCTATCTCAATAACAACTCCTATAATCCTCCTCTTAAAAATCTATCCAAAATCTTCCACTAGTCAGCACATAAGTGCTTGCCAAAATGTTGGTTCAAATAGTCCTTATGCAAGCCACCAATAATAATCACATGGTCCAAATGAAATACCACCATTTGAAAATGGAAAATTGACCACAAGAAGCTATTTGACATCAACCTAAGAAGTTCCCTTCTTTCCTCCCCTAAAGGATGCTAGCGGGAATCCTATTCTTTAAGCACCTATCCATAATTTAGCATAATTTGAACACTTCAAAGTGGACTTCTAGCTGCCTTTATTGCTTATATGGACATTTGAGGTATCTCTCCAACCATCACATATGACAAGTGCATTGACTTTGACCCCCACCTTACATAGTATAGCATTTGGAAACCTCTATAAAGAATGGATTAAAACACTTATAAAACTACCGATCTTCTAGTAAATACCATGACTATGGATGCATCAAAATGTTAAAACCAACTCCTTATCCATTCGATTACTAGGCTAGAATATTTAATCAATGCTCTTGTCAAATAATTTTAATATCATGATCTTCTAAAAAACAACCTTAAAAAATTCATTAATGCCAAGCAATTAGCTCATGAGTCTACCCATGATTTCATCAATATATGGAATTATTTAGTGCATAAATCTGATCTCAACATGAGTGAGGACAACCTCTTTAAGCTTTTCATAACTAGTTTCAAACCTCAACTCTAAAACAAGGTAAGGTCCTTCTCTTTTAAGACTTTCAAAAAAACCTTTGATTAAGCCAACCAATAAGATTACTTTATTAATTAACCCTAAAATATAAATTAAGGGATATAGGGTTAAAAGGGATAGAGATAGCCTAGGTCACAAGGGCAATAAACTATTTATATAGCAAGTCAATTAATTGTAAACTTAGATAAACAATATTTTAAATTTAAATACTAAGATATGCTAAAAATAGTAAGTACAACCAATGATTAATATTTGAATAAATGGAAAATAATGGTACTTAGTTAAATTATAGTGTGCATGTAGATTTGACATGAAATAAGTTAGAAATAGATCAGTTCTGGATTCTAGATCAGTTGTAAGATTCTAGAATTTTGACCTCTATGACATCAAACACTTGTGTTGACCTAGGACCATTTCATCGATGTTTTTATTTAACTTGGATGTAGGTGTCTAGTATAGAATACCTGTTAGATATGAATGTAACCACCTAGATTATTCTGGGATCAATGTCACCTTCACTCTAGTGTATTTAGATTTAGCTCAAGGATTATCACTCTAGTTGAGTCATAAAAACCCTAACTCTTCATCTTCATAGTGGCCTCAGAAAAAATGGGTTAGTGGGCTCACAGTGTTGATCTAACCCCAAAGACCCCTCTATTAGTAAGTGTTGCCTACATAGCCACTACTCTGAAGAATTCCTCACATTGATGTATCTCTCCCTTAATGTGTTGGCTTGTATGTGCACAAGGGTGTAATATGTGGAAAACAAGTAAAATAGTGACCTTACTTGTAGCTTGGAAAATATGACTCATTGCATGCTCCTTCAATACTTCAAACATGCAGATGTGTTGTCATTATGACTAATAAGGAAATAGAATAAAATAGGGAAGCTTTTCTCACTTGAATGTTTGATTTAATGTTTTTAGTACTTTTCGAAGGTATGAGAGGTATGAATTCACTAGGTGAGGAATGAATGAGGATTGATCATATATTTATACCAATCCTTTTAATAAATATATTACAATAAAACACTTAGGTTGGCCACATGGATACATTTCATTTATAAATTTGATAACTTTAGGGCACTGAACACTTATTTTAGATTAAGAAAATTGTGTCAATGTAGGCATCTTATTGGGATGCAAGTGTTCAAGAATCTACAAAGCAAGTATAAGTCCCAAACTTGTAGATACAAATGATAAGCAAGTTTATAACATTCTTGGAAAGATAGTAGGCTTGGGTCATCAAAATAAAATTGATCAGACCAATAGATAAGTAATGATCACAAAGAGATAATAAATGTGAGCCTTTTAATAGTGGGAAAATGTCTAATACTAAGAGTAACTACAAAGTTCTAAATTTTCCAAGTGTATAAGAATAGGGTGTTGCATAATTCATAAATAGTGTCTACATATGCCCCCATTTAATCTAATAAAGAAATTGCTAGTTTAAAGGAAAATAAATGGGTACCTAGGTGTGTATAACATGTATGCAATTAGAAATGCATCATGCCAAAAATCAATCCTAGATAGGATGGGATATAACACACTTACACTTCCAATTATGGAGCATATAATTGTTAAACAGGAGCATGACTAATGTGAGGATCTTCTAGACCCAATTAAGGGATCACTTATCACAACACACCACGTGAGGTAGGGTTCCAAATCCTATAGCCTAACACAATCACGCAACAACCCTAAAAGAGTCCTATGATTTAATATTTCACTAATCTAATAACAAGAAAAGAAAATCTAATATAGTGTACACCAAAGCTTGTGGCACAAAGTGGGGGTTAGAAACAAAACAAAACAAACAAATAAACTAAACATGTATAGAAGACATATGCTCATATCAATGTATACAAAATCCTAATACATGGAAGAGAAGAATATAAATGCACTATCTATCTAATCTTACAAAGGAGGAATAAAGTTAGGAATACTTACCTTTGAAGAGGAACCCATCGAGCCTCAATCTCCCCCTTGGCCAAGGTGCTTCGCAAGTGATTGTCATGGTATGTAAGGATAACTAAGATAAATCAGCTCTAGGCTACACAACCTATCCAAGCATCCAAAATACTTATCCACAGAATGATATTGAAGCTCCAAAGAAAGTATTGAATCCTAAAGCTTTATCCCCCAAGTAGAATGGTCAATAGACAGATGTTCATTTGCACTTCTTCACTCAATTCTTTGCTCTTATGAAATGGTGGTAAATGACCTTGTATATATAGTAAAACTTACCTTAAAACCATTTGGGAATGTCAACTGTACTAGGTCTACCTAATTGACCTAGCATGTTTTTGGGGCAAACTCTCTAGGTTTGTGTTAGGTTGACTGAGAGGCCAACAAACTAAAAGAGAGCAAAAGTCCCTAAACTATGCTAAGTCAACTAGGTTGACCTAGCACAACTGATAGGTCAAAAGGGTGCTAAGACAAGAAATGTAGGATAAAACATAGAAAGTGATAGGAATAGGTAGAACTAAGAAGAATAAGCTTGGGTTTAATGGTTTTATGAGGCTAGTGTGTGGATGGCAAGTGGTAAAAGGAATAACAATATTAGGAAGCATCGATGGTCTGCCCACTACTTTCTCAGTGCATCCTTTAAGGCATACACTCAGAGAGATTGAGACTCAATAGGTTCCTACAAGATACAAAGTGTTAGTAATCAATAAAAGTTTGAAAATATTATGTGTATACATATACCCCAGTCAAAGCTCATCATGTGTCATGTAAGTGCAACACGAGATGGTGCTTTAGAAGAAAACATGATAACACATAATGCTGATGCTAAGTAAAGTGTAGTAATCATAAAATGAGATAAATTAAAGGATAAAATTAAAAAACACATACCTTTAACTTATCTTAGTGTCATATATAAAGTATACTATAAAAAATGAAGGTGTCCAATATAGAGTACACTAGGCAAAC